>CM035779.1:17415026-18615026 GCA_020466155.1 Pachypeltis micranthus
CTTTTTAAATTCGTTCACTGAATGGGTAAATATTTTGGGTTTAGCGTTATACATTTTTGTGGCTTGTACTATGAATGAGTTACTGAGGGCTGATGTTTTGCATTTCGGAATTTGAAGGTGGACGCTGACATTTCTCGTGGTTAACCCATGGACTTCTTCTCTCCGGATTATTTTACGGGCTAAATTAGAGGGGGTACGGAGCTTTACCAGTTTCCATACCAGAACCGCACGAGAGAGTTCGAATCGCTCCCTAACCTTTAACCACTTCAATCTCTTGAAATACGGCGTGACATGATCAGCTAATTTTAGGCTATAAATGAAGCGAATGGCGGCATTTTGTGCTTTCTGGAACTTTCTTAATAATTCTTGGGTGATATCGCTCAGTACATTACAAGCGTAATCAAATAAAGGTAAAAACAACGCACGAACCAGTGATATTTTGACATTTCTAGGAAAGTGCCCTGCACAACGTTTCAGTTGATAGAGAGCCCGATAGAATTTATTACACACATTTTTCACGTGTGTGTGCCAAGTCAAATGTTTGTTAATTGTGAGGCCAAGACTTTTAATTTGATCAACGTAATTTATTTTGTTGTTGCCTATTCGTAGAATAGGCAATGTTGAGAAGTCGAGTCTTGCCAAGAGTTTCCTGTGACCTATAACTATTGCTGCACATTTTTGTGAGTTTACTTGCAGACCATGTTCATTTACCCAATAGAGTAACCTATTTAAATCTTCATTTACTAGCCCAATAATTTCCTCGATTTCGCCCACATTTCCGGTAGCATAAATCTGAAGATCGCCTGCATATAGTTTAAATTTACAATTTTTAAAACATTGACCAATATTATTTATGTAAATGAGAAAGCAAAGTGCCGACATTACCGATCTTTGTGGAACTCCGGTTCTGACTACATTCCAATCTGATATTTCATTGTGCATCCCTTTAACAGACGGTATACGTCTGTCTAAGAATGACTGAAACCATGCGACAGTCTCCTGAGAAAACCTCGTCGACTTAAGCATAGCTAATAACAAATTATGTCTCACGTTATCAAACGCTCGAGAGAAGTCAATCGTAACCAGCAACGTTATTTTACAGTTGTCAAGACCGTTTCTAACGTCGTCTAATAACTCGATCAACAGTGTTTCGGTATTGTTCCCTTTTCTATAGCCCGCTTGATGCTCGGTCAAAATCCCGTTGTGTTCTACGTGGTTTATGAATTCCTCATATATTATCACATCGAAGACCTTTCCAAGGGCACATAAAATGTTTATTGCACGAAAATCAGCCACCACTTTGGGATTTTTCTTTTTAGGTATAGGTTTTATTAGCGCCTTTTTTCACTGAGTCGGGTACGTACATGTCTGGATTGATAAATCGAAAATACCACAGATCACATCCTTTACTAAAGGTAATAATAAACCAAGGATGTCTCCGGGGATTCCATCAGACCCAACTGAGAGAGAATTCGCCCGTTGTAAGACTTTGGTTATTTGCTCCGGGCGTATCTGACTTAGTCTAAACTCAGGAACCTCCTTATACTTCTCAGAATTGGCGTATTCATCAATCAAGGTGGGGTCAATGGGACACTCGTTTTGAAGACAAAAGAAATTATTTAGCTGATTTAGCGATATATTACTGGGAAGCGAGTATTCTTGTTTGTCCTTGCCTATACCGTAATTACTCATTATTTTCCAGAAGTCCTTAGATGATAGATCGGATTTGAACAGAGATTTAAAATGTTTGTTTCGGGCATTTATTAGATATTGCTTAGCCTTATTCCTGAATGATGCGTAATTTCGTCTATCACTTTCGTTTCTGCTTTTCAAAAATTTCTTGTATAGCCTATCACGTTCATTCATAACTTTCCAGCTGATAGATGACTGGAGAAACGCATGACACAAATTATAATAGTTCTGCGTGCGTGGACTGGGCCAGCACTTTCGAAGGGTTGAAAATTCATCAGATTAGTTAGTTAACTGAGAAGCGCTTTCAAAAAGGAGCGTCCGCATTTTTATTGGTAGATTCAGTGCGGGGGATGGTTGTGGCCAGTGGAGGGGTGACAGGAAGGATCTTGGAAACCTGGAATTATGAAGGCTCGTCAGTTGGTGGCTCTATTACGATTTGCGGCAGAAATTTGAAACCTATTGTAGTGGACTCACGAGTAGGGGCGGTAATCCCAGGCATTTTGAGGGATCGAGGAAAAGTAGTTGGGGGACTAGTTTCACTTAGAGCCTGACGACAAATAGCACTGACGGAAGGACTAAGTACTCCGTCCCCATTGTACTAATAATACTGTAATAATCTTCAAATCTTAGAACAACACAACTAAAAAAAATTTTCAACAGTTTATTTCCAACAAAAATTATAAGTAAACAATACGATAATCTGACCAGCCATCTAACAATTGTGGAAACTAATCCCCTACAGGGGATGAACAGGCATCGTGACTCCCTCACAATGTGAAGAGCCAGTCATCAAGCACAAGGTAACTCGAACATTCAAGAAATATAGGTGTGGCGGCTGGACACCCTTTACCTACAAAAAGGCGCCTCACAGGAAAGTCATCGCGACAGAGGGCGCTAGCCGCGAGCCACAGACTACTCTTGGAGGGGATAGCATGTGGCCAATCAGAAAGGACTACTCCCTCCAAGAGAACGTATAAAAGAGCCTGCCCGCAAGGACAAACGGCATTCTTTCTTTCATTCATCACTTCACCTGACAACAAGCCATCACCATCAGCAGAGCCAGCGGAGATGACGAGTCTGTCCTCTCGCGTCTGAAGAAGAAGGAGCGACAACTCAACCGAGTCCCTCGCTGTGAGTAGCTACTGCTCAACTGAGCCCTTCGACCTACGCAACGACGCCTGAGGAACTCGTCCCTTGCCTCACACTTCCCCAACTGGCAGCGACAGGACCAACACAATTTCGTCGGCCCTTTTAAAGGCAACACACCCTTGAAAAGGGGGACCCCGACAATAAGAAAGTAATTCGTCTCTACTTTTGTACAATTCTCTACATGTAAAAATTAATACACAAGCAGGGTGTGTATAAGAAGCATCGGGACTAGTCTTTCCCTGACGTGATGCGTTCGAACTGCGTGGGTTCTGTAGTGGGAGGTGTTCACGCGCTTCAAACAGATTATCAACACGCCCTCGACAATCTCCAGCAACCATTGGCCAGCCAGTTTTGCCTGCCGCTCCAGCAACTCGAGTCGTTCTTTTGGTTCAGCCTCACTGATCGCGATCAGTTTCTGTTTGTGATCGCCGGCGTCACTATTCCCAAGCTTTACCGACCTGTGTTATGAATGAAATAGTTCACCCCTTTATACAAGATTTTATTAAACGAAAATTACGGCTGACGCGTCTTTTTCCGCTTCATGAATTGTTCGTAGATCATTATTGCCTCACGATTTCAACAAGTTTAGCGAATTAAAGCCTCATATTTGCTAGGTTTACGTTTATACCACAACTTAATTCGCTAAACAACAAGGGGGAAATTTTTCTTCCTGACCACTTCAGCTCAGAACCAGACAGAATGGATTCATTGGCTACGGACATTTGAAAAAAAAAACTGGAGCAAGCCCTGCAGAGTTGTTTTTTGGTAGAAAACTAAAGGATAAAGTCCCCCCCCCCCCCACTAATTTGGTTTCTTTCAAACACCATGATGAAGTGAAGGAAAGGGATCTTATTCAGAAAACCAAGAAGAGAGAATACGGTGATTGGTGAAGAGCAAATACCAAGATAATGCAACTGGCAACCTGGTGCTGATGAAGCAGCACAAAGCTGATAAATTTTCTACCAACTTTGGAGGTATTCCCAGGTTGTGAAAAAAGTGGGGAAATTCAGTGACAGTCGAGGGACCCAATGGAAATCTTTTCAGGCGGAATTCTACCCATTTCAAATCGCTTGTTCTCAATGGAAGTGATTCTAATGAATCCGAAGAGGAGTCTGAGGGTGATTTCCGCAAGGATCCAGGGGATTCCAATGAATCTGAACAAGAGACTGAGGATGATTCCCACGAAGAAGACCCAGGTACTGGAGCCAACACTGCTACACACCATGCTGTACTTCGTCGAAGCCAACGAAACAGACAGAAGCCATTGTACTGGAAAGACTATGTGATGCCATTGCGGTTGTTTTCGACCCCTACCAATTAGTTCTCATTTTAAAGTTGATTTCGGAAAGAATAAAAAAGAGGATCGACTGTACTGTATTGATGCATCGAAATGATAAGAGGATTGCGAGATAAGGGAGTGGTGAATAAAGAGTGAAGAGTGAACAGTTCGGTTTAATCGGAATAGAACACCTGTCTCTGTCTCCAGTCTTGGTTGCGATGCGAACCACAACCATTTAAATTTAAATGATTCACAGGAGCAAAGCTCTCTGATATTGAGCCAACACTCTCCTGTGATTGACTGTGAGTTTGCTGTCACAGACAATGGAGCAGCAGCCAATCATGCCTAGGCAGATGGCTTTGTACACGTGGATCATGTCACGGTAACACACTCCCTAAGTGGCAAACCTTGGGATGGTGGGGCCTTTGAGGAAGTGGAGGTGTTGGCAGAAGCGCCAACCTCTCACCTACGGGCCATTGACCCATAACATCGCTGATCATGATCCAACTGATCACAGCTAGATAAGTAAATCAAGGCTAGCCTGTTTCGTTCTCACCACGCTCGCCGAGATCAATGAGGGATGCGGTTAGGATAGCCGTGATTATGCTGTATTAAGCAACATCGAGAAGGCAGTGGACTCATGAGGTTACAGTAAAGTAAGGAAATTGGACGTCTGTTCAACATCTCGTCTTGTAAACAAGTGTCATTTGCGTTTACACGCAAACGAAGGCCGGTAACCGTACCCCCAAGGAACGGCGCTATCGAGACGAAGAGCTGAGCATCAGCATTCTCCCCCTAGAGAGAAGGCTTCGCTATCGTTTCTCCTTCCTGTAAACCATATCACCAGCACGAGGCGTGATAGTTATATAAGGTACCAGCTAGAGAACCGAATTCGAGGTGGCGAGTAGCCCAAATACGGAGTTAGCCGAATCGAGAGTGTGTGCTCAGCAGAGGACAACCGCCGCCAAGCCTTCCACCGAAAACCCGAGCTCTCACTCCATTTCCATCCCACGAGGAAGCAGGTTGCCCTTCACTAGCCCCGAATATAATTATCTAGTCTCCACAGTTATTCTTTTTCCTAGTCTTAATCACCTCCAATCTCTTCGCACCTTTCGGTATTTTCTTATTTATTATCGTTAATCCTCCGTTTCGGCCACGTCGGAGCATTACATTGGTAGCAGCGATCTACGAACGAAACCACGCTCTCCAAAATGGTAAGTATTAGTCGTAATATCTTTCCGTTAGCAGCGGCGTTTGTTTAATTTAAATTGTGCGAGTGATTTGAGTTGGAATCGCGATCCAAGTGCGTTTTTCCTGTTCCCCACGTGTTCCTAGTAGAGTTTTTTTCCGCCTAAGTGCCGCTCCGAGATTTTAGACAGCCTGCGTAGGTACAATTTCGCTCAACTCCGTCATCGTCTTTTAGTTGCCGTTTAACAAAATCCTCCAATCTGAACTTCGTTGAGGTCCTTCGTAAGTACACTGGTGCTAACTTTTGGTGTCATCCGTTAGTTGTATGTGAGTACCAGTTAGCATACTTAACTACGATGGACCCATCCAGGCTTTTAAAAGACGAAATAGTCTACGAATTGGAGATTCATGGACTACCGACGGACGGAGTTGTAACCCCAGTGAGGCGGAGATTGACGGCTGCTATGCGGGATGGTGTGGCTCCTTAAAAGGAGCAAATTCGGGCGCTCCCTACGCAGCAGGAGCTCGACACGTGTACACAAAAAGCCACAGCGTTGAGCGACTATGTGAGGAGCATAGAGGGCACATGGACCCAAGAGGACATGCGTCGGCTAGATGCTAGGTTGTGGCATTTATATAAACGGGTCGCATGTTTTGAGGGGTCCAAGTCGAATCAGGACATTCGGGACCACCTACTGGAGGCTGTGGCACAGCTGCAAACTGAGGTGCACGCAGTCAAGGGAAAACTGCATAGCAGCAGTGGCACAGAGCACAGTTGCTAACAGCCATCATCACCCTTGCCACCAGCCCCAGTAGACGACACCACTTTCGATGACTGTTGTAATTACTACAATTTGTCAGCCCCCCCCCCCTCACACTAGATTCCAGTGTGCATCTGGCTCGGAGACGAAATTCACAATAAAAACCCAGGACATAGCTGATCAGTTTTTGGAGTCGAACCAGTATCTTGAACAACTCCAGAGTGATCAGACAGCTATGCTCTACAAGGGAGTGTACCTGTCCGTAGATGCCCAACCCTCAACAATCCAGATTTGACCAAATTATTGTTTCTTTTAATTGACAGAAGCCAAAGTGACCGCGTTAACCTCTGCAGAAGCTGAAACTGGTGAGGAGCATAAAGTCCCGATACGCGTACTCCAACTGCAAGAGCTGCAGGAAAACTCCGAATTAGTACGGGAGAATGCTTTGTGTGAACAGGGAAAATCGGAAGCGGCGCAAGAAAATGAGAACTGAACAAGAAATAATAAAAACCGAAATTGTGAGGTTACAACTTTTAGAAGCAAGGAACTTTAACAAGGAAGCGAGAATTATCGTGTTTAATAAATGTTGGTTAATACACTAACGTGTGTTATTATTCGACATTTCCCCCCAATCTGTTTTTAAATCCGCCCAGGTAAGCCATTTGGGTTTTCTGACGGCGATATGACGTCTAGAGTTTTTTCCAAAACTGCTCAATACATATTTTACGCGAACAACAACCTGTAATTGTAAGTAATTTACAATCGTACTACTTTTTTCGCAACAGAATTTAAATTCATATCGTGAGGTCGTCGGAACGCTCTCATATCCATCTGAAACGCCGGGTGAGATGACTAAAACCCAACATATTAGATTATCATAGTAGTGGAAAAGCAACTGAAATAACTGTGCACTTGCAAACAGCATCTTTGTTAATTATTATTATTATTCCAAAACATATGTAAATTATTCACAACGATAGATGAGAATACTCGATGGAGCACAGTAATGGTGGACAAATATCAGGATATCATAAAGAAAGATAAGAACTAATCGGACCTAACTGCCCAATTTTTTGGGGTTAGCGCTTGATCAGGGCTAGAGCTTAACACAATCTGGTGGCCGTTTTTGTGGCGGGAGCGGGTTAGGTACTGTTAATCGACTCTAAACGGGATCAACGCAGTTGGTGAAAACGGCCCTAAGTGCTTGAGTTGTTTCTCAATACGGAGCCTGCGGGCGCCATAGCAAACACAAGGAAACCACAGCAAAAGAAACCTATTTATTCCTTTTCTGTTAGTAGCAGATCTTGGTAGAAATCCATTCATTGGTGAAATGTACCAACTGTAACAACTTCAACACCCCAGGGAAAAGGGGACGGAAAAGCGAGTCAAGAAGATGCAAGGAAACTACAATAAAAGAAACCTACGGATTCCAGTGACAAATCCGACTAACTCAGATATCTTGGCCATCGCTTCCCTTGTCTATAAGAAAGATACCAACGACTCCTTAAATCCAAATAGGCGGGTGCTCATCCAGCACTCCGAAAACTGCAGAGTTCCAAGAGCCGCAGACAACGTCTCGTATCTTCAAATTCGGAGGCAATCGAAGTTTGGTCATTTTCCGCACAAATTCGACTTCGCCGAGACCGAGTTGACCGTATTTGTTCCAACCGCAGCCCCACAGCTCACCGTTACCTGAAAATACACCATACGAAAATGAACGTCTTTTCAAAATGGTTTTAAGTGTGTTTTAACGCTTTCTTCCTTTCTTATGTAGAGAAGCTGAAAAAAAAACCTGGTGCGTAGCCACACACAACTTTCTTTAGCTCTACGTCAATTCACTTGTGTACATGGCTTATTCTATCAACTCAATTTATTTTTCACCAAATTGATTTGGAACATCACTTCACTTCGCGCTTACAGATCCGGAATTTATTTTGCTGCTCTCATTATTTTACAACAGATAGGAATTTTACGGTGTCATCATCTCATTGGGAGCTGTCTATATAAAAAATTGGATCAAAATCCTTACGGCCGTTTTCGAGAAAAAAAAAGTTGGTGTTTTGATCACTAGATAACTGTAGTTAGTTTTAGGCCGATTTTGCTCATAACCTTATTTAGGCGCCCCATTGTGGCCTGCAGGCTAGATATCAAGTTTGAGCTGATTTGGTTCTACTGCATTCTCTCAATCACATTCATACACAGGTCTGTTTCTTTATTTGATGACTGTACCTAAACCCTCGACGAGGGTTATATCAGTCATAGAAGTTGCGGTTTCGCTAATACGCAAGAGGCCGGCCCCTGCAGCATCCACCGAACTCAGACCTGTGGAGGTACGGCAGGTATGTGGTCGTTAGCCAGTCTCACCGTAGAGAGCTGTTGCCCGTGTGGTACCGCGCGGAGGTGACCACCTGAGGAATCCCGTACCATCTGGGAGTAGTTCATAATCTGGTTCTCTACCTGATCTTACTTTTTACTTGGGTGGCAAGTTTCAAAAGGACAGATCAACTATAACCACGTTTCTTAGCCATCACCTTCTTCGCGAACTTTGCAAAATGGTTGTAGGCTTCCTTTGTAGCAGTTAATGCTACTAAGTTCGTTTGCCCTCCCAACAACCGTCGCTCACTGTTGTAGAAACTACAGTGGAGCAGCACATGGTTTCTTGTTTCCTCCGCACTGGAGGCACAAGACGTGCATAATGGAGAGTCTTTCAGGGAAAAGAAGTGGAGCCGCGCATTGAAGTCACCATGTCCCGTGAGGAACTGGCTCGTCCAGTGGTCTGGCTCAACCCATTTTCTAGAAAGACGTTCACGGATGTTGGGGAAGAACTCATACGTATCACGTCCCTTTGACGAGGATTCCCATCTCGCTTGCCATTTCTCTAGAGCCCATTCATCGATGGCGGCAAGTTTCTGTTCTGTGGTGAGATCCGCACGGAGTTCAGCCCAAAGCGGGGGAAGCTCCCGTTTCACTCTCCACTTGTCAATCATGCACTCAACAGCCAAATCAACTGGTAACTGACCAGTGATCACCTGGAGTGCTTCTGTTGATACAGTCTTGTAGGCCTTGGTGATCCACAGGAGCGCAGCTCTCTGGGATTGGGCCAATACTCTCTTTTGATTGACTGTTAGTTTGCTACCCCAGACAACGGGGCAGTAGCCAATCAGCACATTCATACACACACACACACACAGCACTTCGTAGAGCGAAGGAAAGTAAAAAAAAATGAAATCAAGAAATTTCATTAGTGCGAGTTTTACACAATTAAACGTGAATGTCTGAAAGGCTGCCGATCAGCGCCCAATGTAGAATTGCAATTTTTCAAGAATTTATGATCAATAAATTTTTTTTACAATTTGTAATCTTAAAACGATGAAATGGTATTTTTTATCTTCCAGTGTGGGTTGAATGTGATAATGAACAAGGTCAAATCCTAGAACAGTGACCGCGGGCACATTTATATGGAACTGTGGTTCCCGATTCTGGTGAGCTTAACAGTGGCTGTAAAAGTTTTGACGAATGTAAACAAAGCGCCTGAAAGTCACGGGAAGAATATAAACAATGGAGTGCGCGCGAAACTGAGCCAATGTGAACTAACAATGCGCGCCTAATGCAACAAATATTGACGACCACAATAATAATATATTATCACTCGCGTAATGCAACAGAACATATACTGCCTATCTGTAACAAAAATAATAAAAAATATCACTCGCCTCTCACGTTACATATCAAAATTTTGGGAAGAGATAAGCTTGCCTTGATGGCTTCAAATAACTGCCATTCACTCCCCCATCCACCACATTCAGAACACGCATACTCGTCAGAGATGAAACCAACAGTCACACACCAATCCACAACACTTGGCAAGCCTTTTTCTCTGAATCGATGAAACGAAGTCGTATTAATTTGCCTATCCATAGCTGGTCGAATTATAACAAATAAACGCGAAGAGGGCAGTCCCCACTAAACGCGAAGCAGGACAGGCGGGCACGAAAAAAAATGGATACGCAACAAACGAATGAAAAGAAATGGTTACGCATGATGTTCGAGACAGACAGCAATATTTATGTTTTATCTTTTACTTTTTTGTTATATTAATTTAAGAAGACCTTTGTCACCATCCGCTTCTCGCAGCCGGTCACAGACACCATTGGCTCAAGTTGATTCGCACCTTGTTGTTTACGAAAGGTGAAGAACAAGACCGAAAGAACAAGGATTCCCCTCCCCCTTAAAGATCCACCAGGTGCCGAAACTCTGCGCAGACACGATTATTACCTCGTTTGCGGTCAAACCGAAAACTCCTGTCTATTTTTTACCCCCGTCGCCGAACGCTTTCGCCGACTCCATTTCGTTTTCCCAAAAGCCAAAATCCTCGTCGAGATTGTGGCTTCAACTAAAATCGCCCTTGGATCTTCGGTTTCGGTTTGGATACGTTTATCCCTGGACTACCTGGAATGACCCCAGACTCGAACGAAAGCCCAGACCAAGGCGCGTCAACGCTGTTCTCCTCATCATCTCAGCTTCCACGAAAAGAAGCTCCCTACTCAAATTTCTTTTCACCATCAAGCTAAGTCTCTATTTTTAAGGGCCCTTTAGGTAGGATATCTTTATTTTAACCTTCATTTATACTATTTCAATAAATCTTTTCTCTGTTACGCTTGAAGTTCAGATCTCACATTTTTGTCTCATTTTAGTCTGCTCCTGGTAAATGAAATGCTGATGCTAAGTTAAGTTTTCTTTGAACTAGACCGTTTAGATGCCAGGGAAGAGACATTCTGATCCCAGTGGTAGCAGACACATGCAGTGGCAGCAACTCGACCACTGAAGAACAACACTTTGACATGTAAAATTGACGTGTGAGATTCATGCAATTATTCCATAGTTCAACGGAATTCGTCTTTTGAAGAATACTAGCGCTAGACAGTTGCCAAAGATAAAAGTTGTAAATAGCACCAGAACCAGCGACGCTAGTAACCGTTCCGAATCGCGAACCGGGCTAATGTACTCGCGGCCATTGTTTTGGGGAATTGACCAATGAACAAATACGATAAATTCATTGGGGGCCCTGCTCAAGTTAAGGATACGGGCTCCTAAAGAAGCCGGAGGCTGTTGATTAATTCATATCTCCGCCTTCTAAACCTTCTCAATGTACCCACGTGTTGTTGGGCTTTAGAAGGTTATAACGCTGTTCATTAGTGAAGTCACGTAAATACTGAAGTTTCGAGTTCAATTTTGCGAGTGATCTAGTTGTTTACGTCTTCGAAGTTGAGTGTCGCTTGACGGCGATGTTCTCTGATTGACGACGACAATGAAGTTTTCCTTCAAGTTTTCTAATATCCTCGGGGCCGTCTACAATAAAGGGGATCTCGTGTTCACCGGAGACGGCAATTCCCTCATCAGTCCCGTCGGCAACCGATTGTCTGTATTCGATTTGAAGAACAACAAATCCCAATGTTTGCCGATCGAAAGCCGTTTCAACTACACCAACGTCGCAATTTCTCCAGACTCGTCCACTTTGGTAGCCGTCAACGAAAAAGGTGACGCTCATTTGATTAGCCTCGTCAGCCGCTCCCTCATTCACAGTCACAATTTCAAAGGGCCCGTGTTTTGCGTTAAATTCAGCCCGGACGGCCGCTACGTCGCCATCGCTAAGAGCCGAACGATTCACGTTTTTCGGGCTCCGGGAAAACATTTGGGCGAATTCAACCCTTTCGTTTTGCAAAAAGTATTTTTCGGCCCCTACGACGAAATCACGTGTTTGGATTGGACTTGCGACTCGGCTCAGCTCATATGCGGCTCGCGAGACACAACGGCGAGGGTTTACTCGATGAAAACCTCCAAATTGTTTAGATCGTGCACGTTTTCGGGTCATTTGGACGCGTTGATCGGAGTTTTTTTCGAGGCGAATTCGTTAGACGCCGTGACGTTGAGCGCTAACGCTCGTTTGGATATTTGGAGGTCGTCTTTGGAGCTCAGTGACATCGTTGACGTCAAAGACGAGGAGTCGTCTTCGAAAAAAAGTCGGGCAAACGACGGAGAGGACGACGTCGATTTGTTGAGAGGTGAAATGCGCGAAGAGGAGTTGGAGAAGGAAAAAAGTGACGTAAGTGACGATGAAGAAGACAAAAATGTTAAAGTTAGGAAATTGAAGTACAACCTTAGAGTAAAGAAGTCAGTTCAAAGTAATTCCTCAAAGTTGACTTCAGCGTCGTACCACAAGAAGTCGAAGATTCTTGTTATCGGCCGCAGAGACGGCGCATTCCTGTTGTACGAGCTTCCCGACGTCAACCTCATCCACTCCCTTCGCATCGCTGACACAAGTATTTCCTACGTCACCTTCAACCCTACAGGAGATTGGATTGCACTTGGGTGTGAAAACCACGGCCAGTTGTTAGTCTGGGAATGGCAGAGCGAGTCCTACATTTTGAAACAACAAGGCCACAATTCGGCCATCTCTTGTTTGGACTACTCAGCCGACGGTCAGTTTCTCGCGACAGGAGGTGAAGACGCCAAAGTCAAACTGTGGAACACATCAACAGGGTTCTGTTTCGTCACGTTCAAAGAGCACGCGTCCTGCGTCACTTCCGTCAAATTCGCTCGAAATCGAAAATTCGTCGTGTCCGCATCTCTCGACGGCACCGTCAGAGCCTTCGATTTGTTGAGGTACCGCAACTTTCGAACGTTGACTTCCCCGAAACCGGTGCAATTCGCCAGTTTGGCTATAGACTCGAGTTGCGAGTTTGTCGCCGCGGGGGGTCAGGACGTTTTCGAAATTTATTTGTGGTCTTTGAAAGTCGGGAGGTTGTTGGAAGTGTTAGCTGGTCATGAGGGGCCTGTCGTTTCTTTGGATTTCAACCCTGGTTTATCTTCTACAGAATTATCTTCTGTCAGTTGGGATAAGACTTTGAGGATCTGGAATGCGATTGATGTCTCGTTGACGAACGAAGTCATCCGACTTGGTTCTGATTGTTTATCAGTCGCGTACAGGCCCGACGGCAAAGAAGTAGCCGTCGCTACTTTGGATAGTCAAATTTCAATGTTTGATCCATCATCCGCTAGACAACTCGGGTACATAGATGGTAAACTCGATTTGTTATCAGGCCGCGCAGACACAGATCTAATTACAGCCAAACAATCCCAACAAGGCAAAGCCTTCACGTCAATCTGTTACTCCGCCGACGGAGCTTTCATTATAGCCGGCGGTCAGTCCAAATATGTCTGCATATACAACCGAGCGGAAGAAATTATCGTCAAACGATTCGTCGTGACTCAAAACAGATCTTTGGACGCAGTTGATGACTTCATCAATCGGAGGAAAATGACTGAATTCGGGAATACAGATTTGATAGAGATGCGAGACGAATACGGTTTAGAGGCCGTGCGGTTGCCGGGAGCTAGAAAGACTGACATGGCGGCTCGGACCTTCAAACCGGAAATCCGAGTATTCAGCCTTAAATTTTCGCCTACGAATCAATCTTGGGCAGCAGCGACCACCGAAGGAGTTTTAATCTACTCCCTCGACTCGGGTCATCTATTCGACCCTTTCTTGTTAGAAGAGAGCATCACTCCGGCGACTGTGAGACAAGCGAAGAAGGACAAAAAACACAGCGAAGCCATCATGATGTCCCTTCGCCTCAATGAAAAACTATTGATAAAAGAAGTTGTGGAAAACGTGCCTCCCGCGGAAATCGAAATGTGCGCTTTATCCCTCCCGGACGTCTACGTTGAGAAATTGTTGGACTTCATCGCGTCGGCTTTTGAAACCTCCAAATTCGTCGAGTTTTATTTAATTTGGGTCAAACACCTTTTGGTCCGAACGAAAGCTCCGCCGCTAAACGTTTTGCTCGCTCTTCAAAAAAATATTCATCGGAAATACCAAGACTTGTCAAAACTTGCGTACTTCAACAAATATTCTATTTCGTTGATCTCGAAGTTCGGTGCGACCAAAGTGGAGGAAGACGACGACGACATGTTGATGGCTTCGTGATATTTCTCGTTTAATGTCGAATCTATTTTTGTTATTGAAGTTTTAAGAGTTAACGTTTGTATAAATTTGAAAGAGCATCATTACAATTAAAACGTGTCGCTGTACAACTTACCATACTCTTAACCCTTTTAATGTGTTTGCAATCTCATCACCCCCACCCTAAAACTCCTTTTTCCTATATCACCCCCACTGCGGCCTCAAATAAGCTTATTGTACGATCGTGCATGCACTGCCTCATGTCCTCTCAGCTGAACCCCCCAGTATAGTAGTGCGATGGCCTTTAAGGCGGCCTGGCTGTCTGAGAAAATGTAGATCCGCTTGCCCTTGAGTCCTTTGTTCAGGATCTCTTCTGCGATCTCTTGGGTTTTGCCCATTGTTCGCGGCTGCTTATTCAGTCAGCATGCTGTCCTTATTCACAGCAGGCCGCAGACATGCCCCTGGGGACAATGCCGTGGCCGTTCCACTATCCACAAACCGTGGTCACGCCTGGTAGCATGGGCATGCTCCTGGGAAGATAACCCAGAACCAGGAGTTCCATCCTTGCTACCTGATCTGGCACAGCCAGCCCCTCACATGTACGGGCTCTGCCACGCAGAATTGGCAATTCTCCTACCTCTGACTAACCAATCTTGCCAACGTGGTACTCTAGTGGAGAGTGTGAAAAGGCCACTATCCCTAGAAAAAACATGGGCTTCAACAATCCACTTTAGAAGCCTGTCTCAATGAGATTGTCGCACGCACCTTTCCTCGCCTCATCCATATACTTTCTCCCGATAGACAGGACCACGGGCAAATGAACATTGGGCTGAGGAAAGCTGTGTGATGCCTTGCAACTGGTGTTTTTACTTTCCCTGGCTCTAAAAAGTAGAAAGGAAAGTTATGTAATCAGCTGAAAATTTTTTTTTTCAGATCTACGTTTCAGACCCTCCTGAGTCCGAAAAACACTATTTGGGAAAATGGTCTGTGTCTGTGAACGATTTTTAGAGAAATTGACCGTATCAAATCAGCTCAAACTTGATATCTTGCCCGCAGGTTACCATGGGGCGCTAAAATAAGGGTATGAACCAAATCCACCGAAAGTTAACTTTAGTTATCATAGTGATCTAAACCCCAAATTTTTTTTTCTCAAAAACGGCTCTAACGATTTTGATTAAATTTTTTATATTGATGGCTCCCAATACGGCAGCTATACCATAAAATTCCCATCTATGGGAAAATAACGAGAGCAGCACAATAAATTACCAAAATTTTCGACAATCGATTTTAGAGTAGTTTTTTGAGAAAACGACTGAACCAAATCACCTCAAACTTGATATCTAGCCCGCAGGTTACCATGGGACGCCAAAATAAGGGCATGAGCAAAATCCACCAAAAGTTAACTATAGTTATCATAGTGCTCAAAACAGCTAATATTTTTGTCTCAAAAACAGCTCTAACGATTTTGATTAAATTTTTTATATTGATAGCTCTCAATAAGGCAATTATACCATAAAATTCCCATCTATCGGAAAATGACGAGAGCAGCACAATAAATTGTCTACGTAAATCGGTTTTAGCGCGGTTTTTTTTCCTTTTAAACTCCGCTGAAATGTTACTAGAATGTTTGAAAACGAGCAGGTCTAAAATTCCGGAACTGTAAGCGCTACCGCTTCCTGCTGCCGTAAAGTGTTGTTTGACCAAGTTCAAATTAACTGAGTGATATATGAATTGAGTAAGTGGAAAAAGCCATGTAACCGAGTGAATTGACGTAGAGCTAAGGAAAGTTGTGTGTTGCAACGCACCAGATTTTTTGTTTTGGTTGTGTTATCGTGGTTTGCCTAGGGACACACAATTTTCGACGTGCGGTTGAATAGATGTGAAGCGAACCCTAGCAGAGGGCTTAAAAGATCGTAGCCTACACATCATTGTGCAGACCACTCTCCACGCAGGATTACCCAATGGAAAACCAGATTTGTGGAGAGCGTCCTAAGAAGATGAGTTACAGCTACAGTGCTCCTTTACCATTGACAGTTTGATAAGCAATAGAGATAGTTGTTATTTCCTACCATTCCAAAGGTATGAGCGAAACCGTCCTGCGCTGGGTTCATTAAGGGTGAGGCGTGCCCTCCTTCATGAAAACAAAATGTAACCTACGCAGTCCAAGCTACACTTGTCTAAACAGTATTTTAAACATTATCCGCGCATAGTCACACACTCTCAGGAGACTGAGCACAGACCGAATAATCAAATTCAAAGAACAAATCACTTACTGAGTTGAGCGATTGTGTGGCCATTTCCACAGTAAACGGACAGAACGCACGGAGGTTCTTCCAAAGGCCAATCAACCAACAGAGGGATGTATGCGACAGACACGCCCGCTTCCAAATCATCTAAATACGAAAATCACGAGATTTAAAAAAAATGATCAAAATTCAAATCGTGCTCTCATTCTTATAGAAATGTTCGAACAGTAGGGATTTCAGACGCGTAAAGGGCGCTGTTTAATTGCAATTAAGGGGATGGGAGTACTTGTCTACTGACGAGATGTTTTATTCCCAGTGCTTTACTCCGAGAGAGGGAGCTTGGCCGAATGAAAGCGGATGAATGAGTTGGGTCAGAAACAGCATTGCACTGCGACACAAGGGGGGGAGATGTAGTGAATGTGGTGAGAGAGCGAGTGAGTAACCGAGAGAGCTAAGTACAGGAGTGTGCATTTAACTAGGCAAGACCTTGAATGACAGATGCGCGTTTTTAGGGTCGGCTCTGGGAAGAACTGAGAGTAGGAATATAAGGAGTGGTGGGAAGAGAATATTTTGGCAACTCGAAAAGATAAAATCCGTTGTTGGCTTCGGAATACTCTTTAAGCCTTTTGTCGACAGAAAAAGCACATCTGCCCATGTGGGAGTGGGGTCGGTGAGGACGCAGAGCACGTCCTTTTTTCCTGCCCCCTCTACGAAAACGTACGCATCAGAACGCGCATCCCTCCCGCTGATAGCGCTGCCACACTCCTTGCCACTGCATCGGCCAGGCGCAGGTCCTCGTTATTTGACGGACACAGCTGAAGTCATGGTCTCCCCCCCCCCACATCCCTTCCTCACTAAGGGCGACACGCTCAGTCCCGCTACACTCTTCTGTGCAGGGGTTTGTAGCAGCCAAGTGCCCAACAGACCAAGTTTCCCCATCAGGCAGGAGGAGCCACTAGAACTGTAGTTAGGATTTTACTGCAACTATCGTTTCAAAGGCTTTCAGGTCAAAAAGAGCTGGAATTGAATGCTGAAGAGGAAGACCCGAGCTCTGGATTTCTCGTTAAGAGTCAAAAGCAATGAACTAATTCAGCCTGAGCTGAGCCGGACGTCTCCTTTCATTCCTCTTGAAGCCCACGCCCCCACTCCTTAACTCTTTAGTTCGGTTGTGTTTTGACTGTTTTCCCCGCTTTGCGCGCACCTCCTCACCTTTTGAACGCCCTCTTTTTCCTCTTTACTCCCAATTCCTTGGGTTTAATCCCTTCCGGGCCTACTCATCTCCAGATTCGTAAGTACGGTTAGGGGGAACATCGAAGAGAGGCTGCGTCAACACGCCAAACACAAGGTGAGCCACTTAGTTTCTCCACATTTCGTTTATGTGATGTGAAATTAAAATGAACAGGACTAAGAAAATAAATTACTTATGGGGATGAACCCATGAATTGCGATCCAAAAATATGCTTCACAAAATTGTATACACACTTTGAACTTCCATAGAAAATTTATTTACCGTTCTACAAAGTTAAATTTCAGGAAAATAGAAAGCTGAAAGTCCAATGTAAATGAAACATAAATAACAAATGTTAATACTGTTCAAATTGGTGACCTGCAGCATCAATACAATTCTGAGTACGAGTCACCACAGATTCTGTACATCGTATCAAAACGTCCAATGAGATTTCTCTACGCACTGCTTGAATCTCATTCCAAAGAATGTCTAGGTTACGTGGTTTACGTTTGTACACCTCATCGTTTACTGTGCCCCACAGGAAGAAATCCAGTGGTGTAAGGTCTGGAGAGCGTGCTGGAAACTCGATTGGCCCCCTGTGTCCTATCCACTGGTCCGACAAATTTTGATCCAGGTAAGCTCGTACGTCCCTGTGATAGTGCGGCGGAGCACCATCATCTTGTTGAACATAAAAATCATCATTACCGTATAATGCACGAATGGCAGGAAATATGGAATCAGCATGCATTGTTAGGTAATTAATACCAGTTACAGTGCCTTCAAATCGAAAAGGTCCAATGAGCCCCCTTGAAGACAAACCGCACCACACATTTACACTAGGCAAATTTACAGCTTTTTCAATTGTAATGTGAGGATTTTCTTCACACCAGTAAACACAATTGTGCCTATTGACAGTTCCATTAAGTTTGAATTGGGCTTCATCCGACCAAATGATGCTACCCATAAATCCCGGTTCACGTATCACCATCTCCTGAATCCATTCACAAAATTGCAACCTTCGATCTGGATCGTCGTCATTTAGCTGTTGCACCAGCCTTGGAATGTAAACACGATACTTGCCTCTCTTCAGAATGCGTAGCACGCTGCTAGCACTTACATCACTTTCACGTGCCCTTTGCCTTGAAGATTTGTTAGGAGAGCGTTGAAACAGTTCCAAGACTGCCGTTGATGACCCATCACTTGTAGCTGTTCGAGGCCGACCTGAATGACCTTTATGCACATCACACACTGTTCCATGAACTTCGAATTTGTCTCGTATGCGTGTAATTGTTAATCTTGAAGGTGGTTCTGTATCATACTCCTTCTCCACTGTCTTTGAACTTCATTTACATTCTCACACTTCCAGTACCACTTAATAACCTGCTTACGTTCTTCAAAACTCAAACGTACGTCCCCCATGTTGATATTACAAATTCCAACTGTTTGGGCCTCGTTGCGAGACGGCAAGCTCGGCATCCAGCGACAAGTTTCCTCTTGCCCATAGTCTTCCCCCGCCACTCCTAGCTTCTTCTAACGAGCCGCACGAGGCGGAAACCAGTGCTTTTCGCGTCGTCTTCCGCCCTGGACCTTCGCTATTTTCTCTCAAAGTGTGTATACATTTTTTTGAAGCACCCAGTATAATAAATTGAAGAAAGGAAGATATATTTTAGGAGAGATAAAAGAAAAGAAAAACAAAATTAAGCTGACACAAAACTTATTTAAAATGAAGTATATTGGTAGAAAGAACTAAAAATAATGTCTTCTCCTGCCGAACCTAAGGCCTGCCAAAAATAAATAAACGAATCCACCGACTTGAAAACATTGGAGTCTTCGTTCGAACAAAAGAAGTTCTAAGGGGACAGAAATTCCTTGGGGAAGAGAGCGAGAGATATGGTAGAACGGGAAGACGGGAACGTATTCGAAAAGATCAGCCAGGGAATGAATAACCTTTTTATTCTGAAGAACCTTTATTGTCCCCCAACAAGTGCTGTTCCAAGCGGCTCGATTGGTGCTTTTACAAACGTGAGAGGAGACACCCAGCCTCGTCAGTATCCTTCCTCTTTCACGTTAGTGTTGACATTGGAGGGACCTTGCAGTGGGAAGTCACTCCTATTGTCCCAATCATACAGTTCCACGGCTTCTCTTTCTCTAATTTGCTTCGAATGGAAACGTACATACACCTCCTTCTTTCCCCGATGACCCATCCGTGAATATTGCCCCCACGCTCCCTTGGGATAGTTCAATAAGCGGTTTATGTTTCCCCCCAATTCGCACGAATGAGAAGGAGGGACACTAGTTCACACAGGAATCTCAGGATATTTTACACATCGAGTAAGTTGTAGAATGCGATAAAGTACCTGACGGTCGAGGGCGCCCAAGCTGACCGAATTTGTTCCATCCCCAGATGTAAAGGTCGCCAAATGAAGACAAGGCGCAGCTATGCCAACCTCCTGCAAACACCAATAAGCGACTTATTTCAAATCTCAGTCAGCAGGTATAGACTGCATCCTCCATTAATTGCAATTCCTCTCAACCAAGAACAATGCTGACTGAAATAAAAACGTCAACAAGCTCAGCAATTAACACTAGCAGAAACCCCTCACCACCGTCACTGTGGTATCATTATTTACTCATTGTGATTTCAGTACATGTAATTTTTACTTTCTGCTACCCCAAAGGGAATCGGGTCAAAAAAATATCTGGTGCGTAGCAACACGCAACTTTCCGCCACCCCCGTAAGTTTGAACACAAGCTACATATGCGGGTGCTATACCTTCGTTCAACGCATCTTTACAGAAACATTTATAGAGAACAGAATGTAGGTACTAGTTAGCTGAGAGTACTCCGTAAGTTTAATCGACATCATTAGAGCCGTTTTTGAGAAAATTGAAATACCGATAAATTAATATTCGACAAATCTCCTTTTCTGAGTTAACTTGGCTTATATCTCCGTTCAACATATATATACAGAAATAATTATGGAGAACGAAATGTGGTTGTGACTAAAAGACACTCTGAACGATTGATCGAATTTGTTGAAGCAGTTACTCCACAATTTACGGAATGTTCGAAAAAACGTTATTTTCGACACATTTTGATTTTTATCCCTGTTCAATGGACTGTCAGAGGAACATTTATTAAGAACAATATGTAGATATTAACTATTCGAAAAGATCCTAAGAGTTTGGTGAAAATCGTTGGAGCCGTTTTGCCCAAAAGTGTAAAAAACCTATTTTTGGTTCATAGGCCTATATCTCCGTTCACCGTATTTTGATGGAGATATGTATAGAGAAGAAAAGTTAGATATTGATCAGTAGGAGATAGTATGAAAGTTTAATCAAAATCGTTAGAGGCGTTTTCGAGAAAAATGCGAAAAACGCTGGTTTTTTGGTACATTTTCGTTCCCCCCCCCCTTACCATCGGCCGAAATCGTCCATAACCTTATTTAGGAGTCTACAGAAAATAACGAACGAAACAAAAAAATAACCAGCTCAATCGGTTCAGCCGTTCTCCCGCAAATCGAACTACAGACACACACACGGCGCCGAAATTAGGTTTTTTAGACTCAGTAGGCCTCAAAACGTAAAGATCTGAAGAAAACCCAATTTTTTTTGACACGATTACTATACTTTCCTTTCTCTTTGGGGTAGCGATGAGTAATAGTCCCCCCCCATCCCCACCCCCACCAGCAACGTCAAAACGCAACCCATCTTAAACTCCCCTTGAGGACATAGCAAAATTACACTTCATCATCCTACGTTCACGCTTCACAACCAACTTTCTATCCACTAGTCTCTTAAACTACTTAATAAGTCATCGAATTGAACTCAGACCTGCAGCGATGGTCACGCATTTGATTCCAGCCAGGGCTTGCACCTCAGCGGGCTCCGGGCAGACCTCGACGTTGTCATTTCCAAGTTGGCCCCGCCTAGGGATCAAAGAATTAAAACGCGAAATAAATGTCTTCACGTCGCTTAAACATGGAAGGAGTTTACCTCAACCGATTGACTCATATAAATTTTAGTTTTCTATGTCTCCATTACGCATAACAGATACTGAAAAGCCTCTTTCACTCAGATTGAACATCCCTGCAGTGTCCAAAAATGTGTTGATTTTTCATAGAAGGTTTAACCGACGTTAAAGTTATTGAAATCTCAATTAAGAACAATTTATAGCACTGTGCTAAGAAAAGGAACAAATCAGAAAAATAAGCCTCCAGAGGTGCCCAACATTGCAGAATTGAAATTATATGAAGTTATGTGTTTTGAAATGAAATGGTTAATGGTTTGTACAGAAGACACGTACAAAAACCTTGTACATCAGCTTATTGAACCTAAAGAAACTCTACAGGAGTGTTAGAAAAATAGAAGAAATTATATCTGGTGCTGGGCACCTCACAACTTTCGTTAGCTCTACATAAATGTTGCTGTTAATTCAATTCATTTTTCACTCAGTTCGTTCGAACTTGGTAAAACAACTTCACAGTGGAAAGTGGTAGCTCTCCCTCTCAGGTCTCTGGCACTGGGCCAGAACATGATAGGGAGTTACCTCGTCGGTACCGCACCACTTGCACTGAGGGGTGTCAACTATGCCTATAACATACACGAGTTCATTTAGCAGTGCCATAAGATGATCCCCACGATCTGCCTCAAGTCCTTCCTCTCCATCATCAGAAGGCTCTGAGATGAAGCGTTTGGAGGGCCTCACTCCCGGAGCGTTTGACAGTCCTGGGCATATTCTCTCACACTCCTCTTGAGCGACGGAGATGCCCCTCAGCGGGGGAGTGGCACTATAGTTACAGTAGGTGAACTGAGTCCGGCCAGATGATTCACCCTCTCGTTTCTGGCAATCGCCAGTTTCAACGTTGTGCAGCAGTTCTTCAGGGTCGTGCAAGGCGCATGACTTATCAGTCATTATGTTGATAGTTTTATTGCTCTACCCTTTTGTCAAGCTTTGTGGCCCTCGAGGTTTGGCGCACTTGGAACTTTGAAAAGTCGTTTTTTACTTTCCTTGGCTCTAAAAAGTAGAAAGGAAAGGTATGTAATCAGCTGAACATTTTTTTTCTTCAGATCTTTACGTTTCAGACCCCCCCCCCCCCCCCCGAGTCCGAAAAACACTGTTTGCGAAAATGGTCCATGTGTGTGTGAACGATTTTTCGAAAAAATGCTCAAAGTTGATATCTAACCCGCAGGTTACCATGGGACGCCAAAATAAGGGTATGAGCAAAATCCACCAAAAGTTAACTATAGTTATCATAGTGATCAAAACATCAATTTTTTTTTTCTCAAAAACCGCTCTAACGATTTTGATTAAATTTTTTATATTGATAGCTCTCAATAAGGCAACTATACCATAAAATTCCCATGAATGGGAAAATGACGAGAGCAGCACAATAAATTACCAAAATTTTCGAAGAAAAGCGTTTTTAGCGCGGTTTTTCCCTAATAACCTCCGCTGGAATGTTGGTAGAATGTTGAAGAAAATTGGTATTGTAGTCCAATCCAATACCTTTACGACGAGAATTTAAAAACGCTCATAAGATATAAGGGGGTCCTCCAGAAATTCCGGAATTTCAACTACCGCCGTTTCGCTCACTACCAGTTTTAAAGGTTTTTACCCAATAACTCTGCAAAAGTGATTACTATCCTTCTTCAAAAAATTCGTGTTTACGGCCTCATTAATGTTCTGTGTACCAATTGCTCAATAATGGTTCTGCAATGAGTACGAGCAGCACAATAAATTCCAGAACTGTAGGCGCTACCGTTTCCTGCTGCTGTGAAGTGTTGTTTGACCAAGTTCAAGTGAACTGAGTGATAAATGAATTAAGTAGAAAAAGCCATGTACAAAGTGAATTGACGTAGAGCTAAGGAAAGTTGTGTGTTGCAACGCACTGGCTATTTTTATTTTTATCACCCTTTCAATTTTTGCCATCATTAAGCGGCTCACTACTTGTTTTTCTTGTTCTCTTTCGTTTTGAAGGAGCTTGATAGAGAGTGGCCCTTTCTGACATCAATGTCAGTCTCTCGCCTCAGTTGCAGCATGAAGAAGGGGACAACCTGAGGGTAAAAAAGCCTGACGAACGAACGAACACAATTTTAAACTTTTTTCTATAAAATCTATCAAGTTGAAGTTCACACTTCACAAAACTATACATAAGTTGCGAGTGTTATTTGAACGAACTTACAACGCTGTTCCCCAGGTCATCACGGAACCCTTAGATGTCAACAAGACTCCATGCTCGAGACCAGTGCAAATATCAACGACTGAGCCGCGGGAAGGCGGGACAGAGAAAATCTCGCCGGGAAGTATGCAGAGGCGCCCGTCCTTAAGTAATACAGCTGCAAACGTCGCGCCGACAGATATTTTGATCACTCTGGTTTCACCTTCCTCTGAAATCAAACTACTATTACTCAATTTTAACGTCACAAAATTATTACAAATCAGAAAGATCAGAATCATTATTTGCACGATGTAAGTCATACACAATTTCTAATGAGCGAACTATAGGGAGGGGGGTGATTTTGGGTCATGGGGGATGAACGACAACTTGTTCGTGATGATGACGTCAAATGGAAGCATCACACTCATGCTTCCCACAGTAATCCTTTCTTCTTGGACTGTCACTGCTCTCTGGCAATCTCTCTGACCCGACATTTTCTGGCTGTAGAACCGACCCGACTAGTGGATGTGGAGATCTGGGTGAGGTGAACAGGAACGCCTCACTGGGACATCGTTTCCTGACGCACAGTACACTGGGTGTTCGCGCGTCAAAGTTTCCCTGCCGAGATTGAGAGGGAGTTAACCCTGAGCGCTTTATTGAGGTTTGTGGGTGTATACAATTAATTGGAAATGAACCCGACAACTCCAGGAACAGGACACGGAATGTGGCGGAGAGGAAATCTGAGTTGAAAATCACCAAACGGAGAGGAAGAGACGACGTTCCCGGCTGCTGGTTCATGCGGTAGAGGGTCGATTGTACAATAATAATTTGCCATCCGATAGGAAATGGTATGTGGGAAACAATCAATAGCAATAAAATAAACTTATTAAAAAAGAAGGACTTCACTTCGTCGAATTTGAGTTTTTTTCTTTTCCAAGGGCGTGTGGGACAAGTCCCTTTGTCACTGCGGCCACATGTGGGCCTATTGTGACAAATCGAATTTGAGTTAACGCACTCTGAGGGAGCGGGAAACGAAAAGAAAAGGAAGCGGAGCGGTTCACAAGGGAGCTCGAGAAGTAATAATTCGCCCAAGGGCCACGAAGGGGCTCTTTACCTTCACCACCAACAGGGAGCAGCACCTCCTGGACCTAACTTTGGCCGAAACACTGACCTACTACATCATTTTTGTTCAAGAGCATGGAGAAAATATTGGTACTTGAGCGATGGACAAGAGTCAAGACTGTGAGGAAGTACGCCAGGAGAATGCATGTCTGTCTGGAATGCTGTGAGAGTGAGACACTCTTTGGAGTGACGCATTAAGATACGATGTTTGTTTTGACCAGGATAGACTTGAGTGAATCTCGGAGATGGTTCGTTGAGGACGAACTTGTAATTTGAAGAGTTGGTATATCACAAGATTTGAAGACTTAGATGTACAAAGAAGAGGTGACTTGAACGGGATATGATTTGAGTACATACGCGTGAATGAGGGGGGCGTGAAACTGGTTGTATGGGGAAGGAAGGAGAAACCCGAATTACATGTCAATGAGAGTTAAAACAAGTGTCTGTTGGGAGAATTGGGAGACGACTGCATCGCGAGAGGTGTTAGAGGACTAAGTTGGGAGAACTGGAGACGACCGAGTTTCGCGAGACTTCGTAGGAGAATGAGTTTGGAATGAGCTGTCTGTTGTGGAGAGGAATGTGAAAAGAGAGGAGGAAATGATATTTACGAATGTCCAGACGAAGGGGAAATCCGTAGGTAACAAAAAGGGGTTGAGGTCTTTGGGGAAACAAAGACTTTGGCGTTAAGGGCCAGGGAGTCCCGTTGAGGCAGGTGCAGAAATTTCGAGGTCAAAAAACCCCATTCTGCGTTTTGCGCCGAACAACGTTGCCTTGTGATGATGTAGAGAAATGACTTGAGGCAGATCGTGGAGATCATCACGGGACACGTGCATGTTATAGGCATTGTTGGCACTCCTCGATGCAGGTGGTGTGGTACAGATGAGGAAATTCCCCATCATGTCCTAGCCAAGCACCAGAGACTTGAAAGGGAGCAATTTTTGGTCTTCGGTACGACTACTCCAAGGGTGGACATCAAAGAAGACTATAACAAAACTCCTTTCTCCCCTTTAAGTAGAAAAAACAGTTGACGAAACTCCCCATTAAACGTGCTTTGCTTTTCTTTGGGTTCACAAACTTCGTCGCCGATAAATACCAACTATGGAACAATTATTGAAAAATTAACATAACAATACAAAAATGTCCATTAACGTACCATTCGATGAGGATAAAAGAGTTTTCAAATTTCTCCAGGACTCAGTTTGGTACGTGTACTCCCACAACTCACCCTCTTCAGTAGTGCAGAAGAGCTTTTCACGCGTACAGTCTAAACAAAAAATTATTTCCTCGTAAGATTAATTGATACAAAATGTACACTCATTTATAAGAAATATGGGATGATGAAATGCAGAGCTGAAAATTGGATCCTGGTGTTAAATGTGCCGTAGAAGCGACGGGAAGTCTGGTGTTGGTAGCAGGCTGTGTCATACTCCACCTACCATGTACGAGCCATCCCCCAGCTGACCCTCCATGGTCTTCACTGCAGCCAGTCCTAGGAGCACCGAGCGAAGCTCCCCAGCATATCCTTCTTTACGTGGAACCTTAGTACTTCCAAGTCCAGAATGAAGTCCAGCAGTACAGTTCTAGCTAGTACTTGTAGGTCCACATGTGAGGTGGTCCTGTAGGCCAGGAGGAAAGCAGTAGAAGTTGGGTCCTTGCCCAGTCACTCCTGAGTAATGATGGGCAGGAGTGGGGGGGGGGGAGAGTTCCCGCCGCGTAGACACAATCAGCATTATCACTCCATCCTCATTCCCTTTTATTCCTCTATAACTCTACACCCAACACAGTGTTAAGATGTTCTCCTTTGCGGAGGTCTTCAGACCAGTCAAATCATTTCGAAACCAGCCCTGAGAGAGTAGTATAAAAGAACAGGGCTTCATTCAAGTGCTGTGGTCAGTATCCCCGCCTGTCTCAGTGTTGAGGATTGCCGTATGGATGTCAGTTTGATCCCTGAGACAAGTATTTATGTTCTGAAGGGGGCAAATGGATTAAATTGTGTTAGCAAAATGGGTTCAAACGAAGGTGTTAATTTCTTTCTTCAGCAACATCACATTACCATATTTGTCCTTCAGTTTCGATTTACGCTTCATCAATTTTGCAGATTTCTGTTTATGTTCACTTTCAGTTATTAACTCAATTTTCCGCTATTATTGTTTATTTTCCTTCCGGCTACTTTCACGAGCAGTTAGTGTTCATAAATGGCCTAACTGTTATATCATGAACCCTTCTGCTGTGAGCCGTTACCCCGAACTGTTCTGAACGTCACAGTTCATAACTAGGCATGAAATGGGCCACATTTGTATGGGTATGGTCTATGAATGCAGTCTCAATGCACATAAGCACACATCGCCCGCGAAGCATTCAAAGATTACCTGTTGCTCACAAAGAGTTGACTGTACATCGGGACAGCTAACAACTGCAGAAAGCAAGAGAAGTCGCCCAAAACTATCAGTGCATACGTGAATGAAGTAAGAAAACAGAAGATGATGAAACATAAAGAACTACTTACCAATTTGTGCCAGGGAAGTCCCAAGGAAAGGTAAATTCTTTAAACACCGTAATGTTCCAACATCAAACACTGCAGAGTGGCTCGTCAATAACTCTCCTCTATCTGAAAAGAATACACAGCTAGATTCAAAAGAAATACAAAGATTTGTATTCAACGTTATTCTCATACCTACTGTCCGTGATGCATGTGGAGGTGGAAGGGCTAGCCCACAATAGAGGGTTTCCCAACTTTTCCTCTCTCTCATGTCATTACCTTCGCTCCCTCCAGCTCCCACTCGTGTTCCAGCTGTCGCCTTAGGCCGGGTTTTCCCCCCATTTTCCACTGTCCAATTTTCGACTATTTCTTCCATTTGAGCGGATAATTATTTTTGCCCACATTTTATGCTATTTGAATTCTCAAATGGAAATCTGCAGTTTCGTCCAGAGCAGCTCGTCGAGATGCCTCAAGATAAATTCGACATCGACGAAACTCAGGTAAAATCCATGTCGGAATGAGGTCCTCAAAGTGAGCATAGTCCGAATTTGGACAACCATAGGGGATGCCGGTTCAATCAAAAGTCGATCCGAGTGATTAGTACCTTGAGCCTGCTGGCTCTTTTGAATTGGAGTACTATTTGCTCGTTCGAATAATTGACCCTGAATTACTGTGGTGCATGGTATATTTCGTATGTATTACTTGACTCACATGTGGAATGTGTGACGCACTCTAGTAGGTGATTACCAGATGTTCAGGTGGTTCGGTTCCCGATGGTGTCTCGGCTACGCCTCGTCCCCCATTGCTATTCTCACATCGCTTCCATATAGGTATTGCGTCGTATCGAAAACTGATTTGTCTTACAACGAGTACACAGTGATATTTCTTTATTTCTCGTAGTGTTTAATTGACTTTAAACCTTTTACTATCACTAAAAGAACTTCGAACTGGTAAGTGTACTTTGAAATATTTACAGTATTTTGACTCGGCTTGAATCAGAATGATAGTCTCATTCACCTCTGAAGTAGCCTCGTTTGAACCGTTTAGCTGGCAATCCATATAATTGTTTTATTCCCCTAATTGTGCAGGCCACCATTTCACATTAGTTTATATAATTTCCCAGGGATAGTACTGGAATCAGGGTAGATTAAACGGTCAAATTCAACCTATATTATGGAATGAATGTAATAACAGTCCGTTCTATCCCCAAACACCCATGGTTTGGTATTTTGAGGCTAAAACGTAACATGAATAACATAAGAAGAACATTTTAACGTAGTGTAGGTCGTAGATGCATAGAAGGGAATGAGGAGGCTGACAACTAGCAAGAGATGGATCCGCACAGAGCCCTTCGTAGGGACCACCAAGAGCCACTTGAATAAGGAGGTTGGCGAGCGGGGTTCAGGGCTGCCTATTGGCAGGATGTCCCAGGCCAAAGGTTTCAAGATTATTTATTAGAGTCTCGAGAGAGAAAGTGTTGGTGAAAAAAAGAGCAGGGACTGCTGTCACTTAGGTCGCTTGATAACGCTACGACTGCATGTATCGATATGCGTCACTGGCGCAGTTGGCGGGGAATAGAGACAACTCAGAAAAAGAGTGAGAGCGATAACAAAATGAGAAAGAACTATCACCGTAGTTGAGGGGGTTTCAAATTACTAGATATCTCTATGCTTGCGAATGGATTTCTGCGAATGGTTTGACCCTTCCACCTGATTCCCTATTCTCCCTCTGCCTTCCTGTATTCCTCAGTTCATTAATGGTTCTCGTGCCGGTAGTTTTCTCTCCTTCCACTGTTCACACTTTACCCTTTACCACCCTTCACGTTCGTGCGTTTCTATTTTTTCTACGTTTGAATCGTGTGAAAGCCTGCTCTATATTTACTCTTCTTAACTTTATATTCATTAATCATGAGTTCTCAAACACTTACAACTAACTTTTTCCATCGTTTGAGTACGTCTGGTAGTATGTCTCTGGCTGAATGGTGTATGGGTGAAGGTCTGATTGCCTCAGATTGTGTTTGCGAGTGTGGTGCAAGAATGAGGTTAATTATATAACGGGTTATTATATAATGAACATTAAATAATCGGCATAATCGTACAGCTGTCGTTATTTCTAATTTCAAACATGGCGCCAGAGCCTACAATGTCGGGCATATCGTCCCTGTTCTTTCATTTTACTAAAGCGTTAATGACATGTGGCCTGTGCACAGGACACTGTCCACTTAGGTACCACCTGGGCAAGATTGGTAAGTCAGATGTACAGAGTAGCCAGTTCGACGAGGAGTGGCTAGAGGCAGCATAAAGTGCATTGTGTACTTATGAGGAGCTGACTGTCATATTGCTCGGGGTGCCTCTGCTGTGGTTGGATGAGGTGGCAGGGATGGGCATCAGGGAACACCAGCTCCTAGGGACCTGGGGGTGGAACCTAGAGGACAAACACTCATGAAGCCAGAAGAGATGAGCAACCTATCACTCCACTACCACTTCATTTCACAAGTGAGAGAAAAAAGTGTCAAATATTGCCAATGTAAGCTTGAGAGAATCGCAATTGAGGAGCTGTGACATCAGAGCAAACTATTATAATTTTGTCAATCACTTTAACTCAAAATCCACAAGTCTTTAATCCTAATTCATGGAGAATTTCCTACTATAAACGTAATAATCGCAATTGTAATATTTAGTAAATAAACAATAAAATTTCTATTTGATATATACATAACCAACCGTTAACGATGGCCAAATGATTCCAAGCAAACGCTATCAATTGAATGCCTTTAACGTGCGTCTCTTCAAACTGTCTCACAACTCCCGAATCCTCACTAAGTCCTGTCAAAAGTCCATTCAGCTGTTTGAATGCGTTGAAACCGCACACAGACAATTTGGCCATAGTAACTGGTTACTTCTTTAGTAACTAGTGTGAGAAAAGACAAGAGCTGGTCGCGATGTTTCCCATGGGTAACCAGAACGCAAAGGCATTCCCGAAACAAGTTCGAAAAACCGTGTAAACAAACGAAAATGTACTGAGAAACTGATTGTAACCTTCAGACGGTTCCTTTTCTGGGGGCCGGCGAATAGTTACTACGAGCCGTTCCCGCTCCAGCTCCGTTCCCGCTCCGGTTCCGTTCACAACTACTAGGGAAGCAGTCCGATATTCGGAATTTATAGTGAACACAGTAAAAAAAAGCGTTATCCTGGCCGTAGAGCTCACAAGTTCAGTTCATGAAAGCAGTTTAACCCGTTACGGAAAATGTTAAAAACAAGTGATGAGTAAATAACAGAAAGCGACTGCTGGAAAATATACTCAAATAGATACCTGTCAAATGCCTACACATCCGTGATAGCATTCACGTCCTAAGTACTTGTCTGGGATCATACCTACATTCATACAGTACGGCAGAACATTAGGTTCGCCTTGAACTATCAATTGATAAATCAAACCAGTCGAAATGTGCCTGTACGACCAAAACTGGCGGCTCTGTCAATGATCTGCTCACTCCTGGCAAGTTGGATTTGGTGGTGGACTGTATAGGCTCGATACGCTGTGCTCGAAATAATACAAGCATTACTCATCGATGCGGACGTTCTAGGTGCGTGCCCCTGGCGAGGGATGTGGAGCCCAATAGTGGTCGATGCTGGCTACTCCGAACACAGTTAGTGAGCGTAATTAATTTAACTGAGTACAAAATAAAAATGATACTTCGAGAAAAATAAATTAAAATTCTGTTTTTAATGCAGGGGCACAAGCGGGCGAACGAATGAGCGGTCGGACAAGGCTTCAAACGCTAACTGAACAATACCATTACCGCTACTGCTCATGTTCAGATTAGAGCCTGACAGTTCATCTTGATCTTGAAACATTGAACCAGTGTTGTTCCCGTCGGCTGCAACAACGCCCACCCAAAATTTAAAGAATTTTGAGACAAAGCAGGTATATCAGCATTGTTGAGTACCCACAGTCGTCCACGCTAATGCTTTCGGCACAAAGGCAAGTGTGAACAAGCATAAATTCAAGTGTGAACAAACATAAATTAAGGTTGCAAATTAAATAAACTCTCTGTATGGGGTATATCCTGGATGCGTACTGCCATCACAGGATATTCACCTCAAGCTTGGCTAGTCAGGGGTGCAAGCTTGGCCTCAGGGCTTAAAGAGCCCATGCGCCCGCAACCACTGCTGTACGGGCAACCCCATCAGAACCATGGCAGAGGTCCACTATCCTTCCTATAGACCAATTCAATGGTAATGATTGGGTTCGCAACATTATTATTGTCCCCGATTTGAAGAGGAGGCCTGTGAGCCGTCCACTTCTGACGTTCCATCAGTGACGGCAGATAGTTAGCAGACTACAACTACCAAAAAAACTTGTGCAGCCTGCCTAACAAGCTGCCAATGGCTCAGAAGAGTGGGGGGGGTTCCTGGTTGTAGTCGTACTCTGGGGGTTGCAAACCAATCAAATCAAATTTCGTCGGCCCTTTTTAAGGCCACACCCTTGAAAAGGGAATACGACAGCTCACAACTCTGTTTGCAACATAAGTCTGGAGACGGTATGGTGGTGTCCGGAGCCATCCCAATACCACTGAAGAGTCAGTGAAGAGAAGCACACCATGAATATCAAGGCGAGAGACAAGAAACTGCACAGACTCAAGCAATTTTGTAAGCAACAGGGCGCCACTGAGGCGAGGGATTGTTGTCACTTTCTTGGGTGCTACTCTAATTTTTGCCTTGATGAGGCTGACATGAGTATCTCCCACATCGGAGACAGCTCGAAGATAGACGGCAACAGCATATCCTAATGACAAAGCATCACAGAACCCTATCAAATGCACTGTCGAACACGCCAACGGCTATAGCAGTAGGCGGGGAAATTGCACATTGGACAATTCTGACAACTGGTTACTGAAGTTGGTTCACCTACTCCCAAACGCTTTGTCTCACAGCAATCAAGTGAGATAAGACACACCCTTCTGAGGAGGGAGAGGAAGGACTTAAGGTAGATAGTTGGGATCATAACTGGCCACTGCAGAATGAACAAACACATGAATATTATGGGTATAGTCGACACCCCTCGATGCAGGTGGTGTGGCACGGATGAGGAGACTCCCTACCCTGTCCTGGCCCAGTGCCGGAGACTTGAGAGAGAGCGACTTTTGGTCTTTGGCACTACTCTTTCATGAACTATCTGGCTTTCCTCAGAAAGCTAGGCATCGACCTGTAAGACATTAGGACTGGCACAATAGGCCGTCTGGCCACGGTGCACATCCCACCACTGGGATTGCAGTCAAAAGATTATATATATGGTCCACCTACTCTGTATGTCTTCTGGCAATGGATCGTCCCATCCTAAATAACGTTGCCAGATCTCCCTCATAAACAGTTTTCCTGTGAATGTTACTGGGGACACCCGCCCCAATGGGTCGAAAAGTGAGCTAATATGGGTCAGTACTTGCCTTTTGGTCCTGATGCGGATAGGAGGTTTGGCATCGTAAGAAAAGGTGTCTGTTGCAGGGTCCCATTGCACTCCAAGTATGTGTAGCCACACACGTGAAAAAAGCCTTACAGCGGGCGTCGGTGGTGATGTGGGCAGCTCAAAGAATGGTGGGGAAGACATGGGGGCTGAGGCCTGGGATGATCCGGTGGCTGTAGGCACCTATGGAGCCCTGGTATACTACACTGATGGCTCGGTACAGGGTGGCCTTGCAGGGGGCATCTTTGGGCCGAGGATCAGAGCAGCGATCCCATTGGGGTCACTGGCCACGGTGTTCCAGGCAGAGGTGGCTGCGGTGATAGTCTGTGTGCCTGCTTGGGGACTGAAGCGGCAGAGAATCTACATCATGGTGGACAGTCAGGCCACTCTCAAGGCCTTAGCCTCATACTGTCTCACATCACAGCAGGTGTGGGAGTGTCTGACTGAACTGAAGGCCCTGGCAGAGGACAACAGTGTAACACTGTGTTGGGTGCCAGGGCATCAGGGTATAGAGGGAAACGAACAGGCTGATAGGTTGGCTAAGAAGGGATCAGAGCAGATCCCTATTGTCCCTGAGCCCTTTGTTGGGACTACCAGGAGCCACCTACATAGAGAGGTTGGCAAATGGGAGGACAGGTGCAGGGCTGTGCATTGGCAGGGGCTGCCCGGCCTTAGACAGTCAAAACTCTTCATCTGGCTCTCCAGAGAGAGGTCCAAGGAGGTGCTTGCACTGGGGAGGAAGGATATGAGGATCATATGTGGCCTGTTCACAGGTCACTGTCCGCTGAGGCAAATATTGGCAAGTGCGAGGTACAGGTATGCAGGTTCTGCGAGGTAGGGCTAGAGACGGCAGAGCATGTGCTGTGAGTATGCGATATTCAGCCCAAAGAGGTGGCAAATGCAGAACTTGCGGATATCCTCCGCTTTGTGCGGGGGTGGTGGGGGCGCATAGGTGACGTCACACCAAGTGAGACCAGTGCCGTGGGGCCTGGAGGTGGTGCATCCCAGTATCATGGACGCCCTTACAATAGGCCCGTTTGTGGCTGCAGTAAGGGTATTGACTGCATCCACCGTTTAAAAAAAAAAATGTGTAGCACGCAAGGTACAGACGCACACAATGATAAGGAGGGTAATCGGTGTCCCACTAGTATATCATGAAGCACTTCCTCACATGATGACAATTTCCGTAACTCAAAACCTCCATGCTTCATTAATTGGGTGAGCCCGTGCTTCAACCGTTGCGCCTCTTCGATTGTTGGTACGGATGTGACTCATAATGATCGACACGCGATCTTTCTTGATTTACAGTTTTTGCTTTTTGCCCGCGTGCAGCATCGACCACTATTTTTAATTATCAGTTGACTGACAAATTCTCAAGAACGCGATGAGCCCAAAACTGTAATTTTGACTTAATTCTTTTTATTTAGCCGATGATTTACGAGCATGTCAGCTCCGCGTCTTGATTTATTTATTTTTTCAAGTCGTTTTGATTTGGAGAGGTTTTGTTCGAATACTTGCGGAGAGCTTACGTAACAAGTTTAGCCAGTTGACGATTACTTTATTTGTACGACGAAAAGGATTAATAGCGTCAGTGTTTCATGGACTCGGACAGAACGTAGTTGGTTCCTTGTGCTTTTAACAAACTTTTAAAGTCGTGAATTGGCAGAAGTTAACCATGTTATCGAAGCTGCGTTATTTTTTGTTCCTGTCAGCTTTGTGTTTCAGTTTCCCTTTCATGAGCGCCGCTGATAACGATCAAGATCCAACTTGTATGTTGATGCTCGAAAGTTTTGCCAACTTGACGGCTACTTACACCTACTGCACGATCAGTCACGCACGACCCATCACCCTTTGTCAAATGTGCGTCTCTCCTTACCTAAAGGTCCTCGACGTGTACGATGACATTACTGAGATTGAAAGCGCAGGAGGGCAGAAATGCGAAAGCGAGTTGGCTAATTTGGACAGGTTGCAAGTCTTTAAATGTGGTTTCAATTACGTGACAGAGTTGTGGATACGAGCGTTTTGTGACAAGTGTTTCGTTCCTAACGAAAAAACTAATCGCCCGACGCCGCGCCTGACAGATACGATCCAAGAAATCCTCAACGCTTCCGCCATTCACAAAAGTTGTATCGCTAAATACCGCAACGCTTCAATCTCACCGGATTTAGCCACATGTGAATTGTGTCTGGACAGCTACACTCGAATCAATGACGTATACAACGTGTACAAAGTGGAATCGGGAGGAAATGAATTTTGCATGGACATCGTCGACTTGATTAACGACACGAGGAGTCAATGGTCAGATAGCATCGGGTGCAGTAGGTTTCGCTGGAGGACGGAAGTTGCGTATTTGATGAGTTCGTTAGCCATCGGCTCGTTGCCCGTTCTATTTTACCTGATGGCGTACACGGTTTCTTCGAAGAAGCAACATGCTGCGATTGAGGACAGAAGGAAAAAATGGAACGGCGCTTCGGTCTCTGAAAGACCTTCTGTCGGGGAGTCTGCGCCAGTCTCCTGAATTAACTTATTATTCTGTATCATTGAAAGTCTTGACCTCAGTGTCGCTGACTCTACATTCTGTCTAAACTTACTTAGGACGACAAAATGGATAGAGAAGACAGGCGACAAAGGGGAGAAGTAATGTAATTCACGCTTGATATTCCCAACGTTTACAACGTTTAATAATAACCAGCGTTGTTCCCATCGGCCACATGGCTATTCGCAAATTCGTGGGTTGCCCAAAATCGCGAAACAGGCAGCAGAGAAAGGTGGTGGCAATATCGTACGGAAAACCCTTTGGCAGTAACTCGATCATTGAGAAAGCAAAGGATGATTCCATCTTTGGACCATCTAATTCCACAGTGCTGAAGTTCAACAGTTGGTGTGATTCATTTCGAATTCAATTGACGTTAGAGTGAGTGAGTCCAGTAACAGTTGAAAGTAGTTCCTTTCAACGAGTGACTGCAGCGGACCAATACAATTCACCCGTGAACACACTCAGAAAGCAGCAGATGAAGATACTACAGTAACAGTCTCACTTTCCCACTTGATGGCCAACGTGAGAGGCTGCACAGCAGAATGAGATGTTTGCGTTGTACACTCCATCCTCTTATATGAGGCAGAGTTGTAGGGTGGTTGTTGTAATATAGAAGGCACTGTCAAGCGCTCTGAGAGGAGCTCACTGGTCTTCTGGACGATGTGGCCATTGTTGGCAATAAGGTGATAATAAAAAGACTAAAGAGATCACGTGTCGATCATTATAATAATACATGGGATCTGGTGTGATAACAACCCATTCGGAAGTGAAGACATGAAAAGACTTGCCAGAGATTGGGGATTCAAGATTAAAACATCAATCCCCTTGTATCCCAGGTCAAATGGATTGTCGGAGCGAGGACTAGCCGTCGCCAAACAGCTCATCAAAAAGTCTGTACATTCAGGTACTGATATCTACTCTACTCTTTTGGAGTACAGGGCGACTCCTGTTTCTTTGCTCAATGTATCTCCAAGTCAACTTCTGATGGGTCGACTTCTAAGGACACAAACACCAACCGCTACTGAACATCACAACCTCGAGCCGACGATGAAAATATCAAAAGAAAACTCAAGACAACTCTAAACGCCACCATGACTTAACTGCAAGGAAAGAAGACACATTCTACGAGGGACAACCAGTCTACTTATGGTGGAATGATATATGGCCAGAAGAGTGGATTTCTACAGTTCTCTCAGAACCAAGATCCTACCTAGTGAAAGACCTAAAAGGGCCTGAGTACCGTCGCAATTTGTCCTTCATCCCAGGAAGCATTTAGCTAATGCACCCAGCACACACCAGCCTGATAAACAAGATGGTGACTCCAGTCGCAGACCTTCCCACATAACTCAACAGACGTCAACAACAGGGGACAACATGACAACCACCATCAGATACGCAAAAGCCAACTGAAACTATGAATCAGCTCAATCCGATCAGCTGTTCTCCCGCAAATCGAAATACAGACACACACACACACATAGACCACGCGCCAAAATTAGGTTTTGGTTTATTGGAATGGAATGAGTATCAGACGAGTACAACTGCGTATAGGGAAATTACAGTAATTATTAGAGTCAACTGATTGCAAGAACTCGCGGGAACTACAGCGGAAGTCAACGTTTCGTCATTAGTACTCCCTCCCTCCCGTCACGTCGTGCCAATTGCCGAAGGTTCGCTGGAAGTCCCCGTCCCAATTTACCCGACTCTTTTTGCCCGATGGGGCGGAGGAAGGTTAGGACCACATCGGATCATAAATGCCTACAGACATTTACAGGGTCGCCTGGGGAATATTTAGTTTCCGTAGTTCCGTTGTAGTCAGGTCATGTTTCGTATGGTTTACTAGTATTTTTCGACGCTGAATCGAATGGAATGGGTCTCGGAGCAGTAATACTAGATCACGCTGTTCATGAGAATAATAAATCATTGTGTAATAATTTGCAGGGTTTTTACTTTCCTTGGCTCTACGAAGTAGAAAGGAAAGTTATGTAATCTGCTGAAAAAAAAATTTGAGTTTTCCTCAGATCTTTACGTTTCAGACCCTCCTGAGTCCGAAAAACACTATTTGGGAAAATGGTCTGTGAACGATTTTTAGAAAAAACCACCGTACCAAACCCACTCAAACTTCAAAACTAGCTCCCAGGTTACCATGGGATGCCAAAATAAGGGTATGAGCAAAATCCACCGAAAGTTAACTATAGTTATGATAGTGATCAAAACACCAAATATTTTTTTTCTCAAAAACGGCTCTAACGATTTTGATCAAATTGTTTATATTGGTAGCTCTTAATAAGGCAATTATACCATACAATTCCCATTCGTGGGAAAACGACGAGAGCAGCACAATAAATCACCAAAACTTTCGACGAAATCGATTTTAGTGCGGTTTTTAGAGAAAACAACCGTACCAAATCAGCTGAAACTTGATGTCTAGCCTACGAGTTACCATGGGACGCAATAGTGAGGGTATGGGCAAAATCCACCGTTAACTATAAAGTTAACTATAGTCATCATAGTGATCAAAACACCACACTTTTTTTCTCGAAAACGGCTATAACGATTTTAATTACATTTTTTATATTGATAGCTCTCAATAAGGCAATGATACTATAAAATTCTCATTCGTGGGAAAATGACGAGAGCAGCACAATAAATTATCAAAATTTTCGACCTAAAGCGTTTTTAGCGCAGTTTTTTCCTTATAAAGTCCACTGGAATGTTAGTAAACTGCTAAAAAAATTGGTATTGCAGTCCAATCCACTACCTAAAGGGTGAGTGTTTAAAAATGCTCATGAGATACATGGGGCTCACTCCAGAAATTCCTGAATTTCAACTACTGCCGTTTCGCTTACTACCAGTTCTAACAGTTATTTTCCAATAACTCTGCAAAAGTAAGTACTATCCTTCTTCAAACAATTTGTTTTTACAGCCTCATTAATGATCTGTGTACCAATTGCTCAATAATGATCCTGCAATGGGTACGAGCAGCACAATAAAATCTGGAACTGTAAGCGCTACCGCTTCCTGCTCCTGTGAAGTGTTGTTTGACCAAGTTCAAATTAACTGAGTGATAAAGGAATTGATTAAATAGAATTAGCCATGTACAAAGTGAATTGTTGTAGAGCTAAGGAAAGTTGTGTGTTGCAACGCACCAGATATTTTAGACACAAAACTCAAAGATCTGAAGAAAACCCAACTTTTTTTTGACACGATTACTATATTTTCCTTTCCCCTTCGAGGTAGCGGAAAGTAAAATAACGGGAATTTTATTTTGGAAACAAATATTGATTTATTTGTCTACATTAATGTCGCCTTCAAAATAGTCCCTGTTAGATATTATGCAGTTGTGCCAGAGCTTTTTTCAATCGTCGAAACACTTCTGAAACTCGATTTTGCTGTAGCCTTTCAAGAGCCATCTATGCCTGTAAAACGACGGCCCTTTAAGGTTCTCTTTTTGGAAATAAGAAAAAGTCACACGGAGCCATGTCTAGAGTAAATGGAGGCTGGGGCATCGTTACAGTATTGTTTTTGGCCAAAAATTCACGAACAAGCAACGAAGTGTGAGCAGGTGCACTGTCGTGTTGCAAAAGTCATGAATTGTTTTTGCACAAATTCGGACGTTTTTTCGGGTTGCTTCACGCAGACGGCGTTGAACTTGTAGGCCGCACTATGTTCACGACGCACTATGCCATTAAAATCGAGGAACGCGGTATTCCCGTTATTTTCTGAACAGATACATTACACGTACATTAATCAAAATTGGCAGTAAAAAGAAAAGAATTTTTGAGTAATCGCTCTATTCATAATAAAATAATTTACAAAGGGCCTTAGTTCTGATGAAATAAGAAATAAAAGAAACATTACTGTTACCAACAAGCAATAATTTACAATTGAGGAATAACATATTTACATCTATTCATTTGTTCTCATTCGCCGCAATGAATCCTTCAATTAAATAAGTGTACAGGGAACTTGCAAATGAGATTAATTGAACTCACACGAGTCTCGATTCATTTATTTGAAGTTAGAATATCTAAATCGAGATGACGCAACTCGTTTAAGACAATAACATTGAACAATCAATTAAGACTAAATATTTTGCGCACTATGAAGATTATATGATTCATAAAACTATTTTGATCATTTTGGAACAACGTTTAGGGGAGGGCGCCAATTGAACGACTGAAATGGTGTTTGCCTTGCAATTTTCCACTGAAATTCTGCGCATTACTCACAATTACCTACGTTACTGGCAAGAGTCGAAAAGTGCTGATTGGCCATTACTTTCTTCGCACACAAGGTCTAATGGTGAAGGGCTTGCACGGAATGGACACGTTTGGAGCTAACTGGCGCTCACTATTGCAGAAACAGTAATAGTGGTGAACGTAATTTCTTGCTTCCCGTCAGGAAGTAGGCATGTTGACTGGGGTGGTGTGAAGTGATGTGAACCCGTGTATTGAAGCGGCTATGCCTGTAATTGTCTCGTGTTCTTAATGCTACCTAACAATTTGTGCGTTTCTTGGAGGATTAAAAATTCGCTCGTTTATCCGGCATTGCAATTTCACCTTCTGTCAGGAGGCCATTGCAAAATTTAACTTCACAAAGGAGAGTCGGAGGGTCCTTTTCAACTCTCCACTCAGTCGCCAAGGCAATTGGGTAACTTCCCAGTGATTACTTGTAACACCTCAGTGGGCCAAGTCTTGAAGGCTTAGACGGTCTTAGCTTGAAAGTACTGGGCAACCAATTCCCCCTCATCACACACTCCCTTTGTTCAACCACTGACAATGCCAACTGCCCTTTCTTACTCCGCTCGTGCGCTATCCAGTTTGACCTTTCACTTTATTAGATTCACGCACCCAACGCCTCAAGTATTTTTTTTTTTTTTTTGCCCCCACATGGGACTAAGCCGCTTTGCCTATCGTGACAACGTCCCTTACCTAATAAAGGACGTTGTACATACCAGCACCTTGAAAGAAGCTGGGCATGTGTTGTGTGTGCTGGACAAGTATTTGAATCACTCGCATAGGACGGGCTCTGCCGGTTTAAATAACTCTATCGTAAACAGGATGGGAGGGTCAGGTGACTATTCTCGTGGCATGGGGAGTGCAAGACCTTCAGCTAGCTTAGCCGAAAAAGTCCTAACCCTCAAACCTAAGAATCAAACCGAACCTCACAAACCTCTTATACCACGTTCAGTGGAAGGCTTAATAGCTACAGACAACGAGAGACGCGCTGTTTCGGCTTACCTATCAAGGATGGGCTCTGCCGTTTCGTCCTCCTCGCTGCACAATCTCCATTCAATTTCCTCTGATTTGCCTGTCTTATTCAGGTGGTATCTAGACGGGCAGTGGGGAGTGAGGAAGCCAGTAAGGACTCTTAGTTCACGTCTAGTGAGCGTAAGTATTACCTTTGCCATCGAACAGGAAGGTGCAACGAGGTGCTAGCTGTGCCAATGTAGGCGACTTTTTGTTGTTAAATACTCCGCGATAGGTAGGGATTCTGTGCCCCTTTTCACGAGGAAGTCTGCTTTTTCATTTCCCTCGTGGCCTCTATGAGCCAGAAATTAAATAGGAGAAAGCCTATTATGAGCAAGTCTGAAGACAATCCCATCATGTGTATCGGGAATGGATGAGCCCTTTTTCCAGGATATCTTGTGCTCAGATATTTAAGCCTAGAATTTCTACTTGATATATCGTGGCACGCTCAAGCCTAGAATTTCTACTTGATAATCTTGCAAGCTTGGTAAGACAGAAATTGGGTCGTGCAATGCCCAAACCAGCCTTTCCCTATATCGCAAAACAATCAATATCCATTAACAGTGCTCCCGCCTCCATTGGGAACAGGAGGTCTCTATGCCAGACGCTGAATGGCAGCTGAAAATTCAGCTTTGGTATAAGGTCAAGCAAGGAGTGCCGCCTATTCTATTTTGAACTGTTCCACGGGTCCTTGAAGACTTCCCTTCACCCTGGTATAGTACTGGTCTACAACAGCCTTACCGCTCCCAGGTATGTGGTCCCATGAATGGGTGAGATATTCAATAGAACTTCTACTACAGCCTGAAGCATTGGACAGTTAAGTTGTCCAGGAGACTTGTCACACTACTACGCAAATACTAGGCAATAACTGTTTCATTCGTCCCATTGGAGCTCTACCTTCAGGGCGGGACGCAAGATTTGACAAATTACACGTTTTGCACAACTGATCAAGGGTTGGATAAAAATTAGCGAAACTTTACTCGAAGTTACTTTGCACGCGACGCACTTGTCCGCATCTGTGACCCATAAGTAAATATTACGACACATTAAAAGTATTAGTGTGCCGTGGATAATATTAGTAGTGAGTGAATAAAATTAGGTGGGATAAAATGGCTAATCCCTTTGAAAGAGACTTTAGTACATGATCCAATATACCTAAGTTTTATATTTCCAACAACCCCCCTCAAACACGGCAATTTACGTTACAAGTTTCAGAATAACCGACATTCAATTAGGAAGTCAATTTCTCTATAAGCTGGCCCTCGCAATTTAACGTTACGAGTTTCGAGGAAAACCAAAATTTTGAAACAGTCACTATAATCTGGCTCTCTTTCAATGTAGATACATTAACCGGGAAATACATACTCGTAAAAATGGTTACGAGACAAACCTGAGCGAGGTTCCCCGCTCAGCGAAGGGGTTCGCTTACAAAAGAGGGAAGTAGCGCTCCTTGTTAGCCAGCCCTCAGACTAAGTGAAGACCTGAACCTTCATTCTGTATCTTCACAATACTCAAGAAAAATCCTCAACGCGCTGCGCTATCTTACACTTTTGGCGGATAAGCCTAGACACGCATGCAGTAAACCCCGCTAATCCGTACTATGTGAGTTTGTTCATACTAAATTGGTAACAATGATAACGAAACACATTCACGAATAGGCAGGCTTACAGTCCACAAATCTAATAAACAATTCAAAGTTAATAACTTTCCATCGAGCGTTCAATTACCTCTGGTGATTCCGCAGTCCACGGGAGTACGCAGTGCGTGTGGGCGCGCGCGCACCGAAGAAAATTTGATTCACGAAGAGTGAGTCTCCAGTACATTGTGGAGAAACTGAAGTTGAGTCAATTTGTTTATTAATAATATTTACATCGCAATAATGGCTAATCATGAACTTCTTTACAAACGCACTGGCAAACATGTCGTCGCTACCCATATAACACTAAACCTGTAACTGGACAAATTTGTACGCTCACTCCATTGACTTCGTTGCGTGTTTATTTACAAAGAACTCTGTTAAACGTTTTTTTGTGTCTTAATAAGAACAAAAGGTATTAGTTGAACATACTTCGCGAGCATAATGCAAATCGTTAGAACTGTTTTTAAGAGAACATTAAAAACACGATACTCGAAAAATCTCTTTTTTTCATGCATTTTGCCTGCCTCTGTTACACACAAAAAAAAAAGGCAGTCACTTGAAACAACAGACATTTTTGGACACATTTTGGGTTTTATCAACGCCCAATGGACAGTCAGAGAAACATTTATGGAAAGCAGGCATTGACGAGTTGAACAAATCCGTGAATTTCAAGTATTGAATCGTTCGAGGCGCTGAAAAAAATATCTAGTGCAACGCGACACTCCACTTTCCTTGGCTTTACGTAAATTAACTGGTTTTCGTGGCTTTTGCTACTGACGCAATTCATTTTCCACTTGTCAAAACATCACTTCGCGTTTATCTCAGAAAGTGGTAGCGCTTACAGTTCAGGAATTTATTGCAGTGCTCCTACTCCTGCCACGACCATTTAGCGCGGTGGTGTTCTAATTCAGGAATTTCTGCAGTGCCTTCTATACATCTTATGAGCGTTATTAAACGCTCATCGTGTAAGTACTTAATTGGACTACCATTTCAATTTTTTTTTTAGATTCTAGTAAGCTTTTAACCCAGACTATAAGGACAAAAACTGCGCTAAAACCGATTTTCATTGAAATGTCTTGTAATTTATTGTGCTGCTTTCGCCATTTTCTCACGAACGAGAGTTTTATGGTATAGTCGCTTCATTTGTAGCTGTCTATACAAAAAATGTAATCAAAATCCTTACACGGGGTTTTGAGAAAAAAATTTAGTGTTTTGATAACTATAATAACTATAGTTAGTTTTGGGGGGATTTTGCGCATACCCTTATTTTGGCGTCCCATGGTAACCTACGGACTAGACTTCAAGTTTGAGCCGATCTGGTTAAGTCGTATTTGCTGTAAAAAAAAAATTGTTTATGTAACGTTCTTTTTCACTTCGTAGAGACAAGGTAAGTAGAAATGTGGAAGCAACTGGTGAGTAGAGCGTGGTTATCTGGCCTGCCATCAGTACGCACGTCCCTAGCCAGTGTATTTTTGAGAACTACGTTCAATAAAATTCCAAAAAAACTCAGGTTCAGAGCTACACTATTTTTGCCCCAGGAGCGACAAATAAACCCGCGTTACAATGAAATAATTGAAAAAATAACACAGAAACTCACAATGACAAAAGACAATTTTTTTCTGGACAGAATATCCTTTCACAGCTCTGAAGAGTCAAGGTGTGTCTCCCCTATACACAGCCTCAAAGTGATATCTTGGTTCGGGAGGATTCGAATTGAAAGACTTCTTCGCTGTACAAATAATTGTCTTAAACCCTTAAGAAACACTAAAATCTGGGTCTGAAACGTTAACCGAGCCATATTCTCTTTGAAATGTAATAAGGGATAGGGGGAGCATGATGGAAGCGCCTGTTTAATCAGCTGAACTCATTAGAGGCCTATCAGTCTGAGCCCGTGAGGATAGAAAAGAGTAAACAATGCGCGAGGGAGGATTGAGGAGTGATTGGAAAGCCAACAAAATAATTAAAAAATAAAAGACTCTTTGATGGCATACTGCGAGTATCATAGTAGCGGCTTCACTGAAATCTGGGGCTTGGGGTGACGATATTTACGAACCAGTGCGGTTTGCTTTTGAATTGATTAACCAATTTTCAGGCACCGTCTACAACTGTCATCATTGAATACACCATACAGGGCAACAACAACGGCAGCTGCTGACGTAGCAGCTACTTGGATGTCATCAGCCATCGTGGGACAGGTGTAGGTGAAAGTGTGGATGCATGAGTTTTCGCCTCACCCTATCACTGAACGCGCTCCACAAGAACGTGGATGCACGTTTTTCCTCGCCCCATTTCGGCGAACAGCTTCCCCAGGACCCTCTGCGAGAGTCTGAAAGGGGTGTGAGATTTGAAAAGAAAACAAAAATTTGTTTTCAGCCGATCACACAACTTTCCTTTCAACTTCGCAAACCTAAGGAAAGTAAAAATTTCCAAACTCAAATTTCGAGACGCGGGTAAAGCAGACCCAGATGTTAGTTTTGCTGTCCCATCAACCCTTATTACTAAAATAGATTCGCCGAGCGGGGGCGCGTGCATTGGCACTATTTACATGCCCCGATTTAGCATGAAGAACTCGGTTCACGAAATTCCACACAGACAAGCCACAGTCTAACCTCCACCCCTCTGGTTAACACAGCTGATAATTTCCTATTAACGTTCGTATAAGATTCAAGCGAAACGAGCAGTCTCACCAGAGTTGACCATCAGAAGATACCATACTACAAATGAGGTTCGATTAAACCTAGATTCAAAACCATCCCAAATACCAGCAAAATACCTCTTTTTCCCGGCGCTTCTTCTTCCAGCCTCTTCATTTCACTCAAAAAAAAAAACGAAACAAAAAAACGCGTCGCGCGGGAGGTCTTTGCGGGTTCGCCTTTCGGGGGGAAAAATGCCAACTTTCCAATTTAAAATGTTCACATAGAACTTTACTAACATTCATTCCAATAATTGTAATAACGACGAGATAAAATACAAAAAAACGTACCATCTTCAAATGGTAAATTCGCCGGTCGGCGACATGGTGTTAAAAGTGACGCTCGAGGGCTTAAATTAAAGTAAAGCTGTAGTATCGTTTGCGCAAGAGGTAACTTTTCCTCAAGTCACTTGGCGCATCGAACAATTAGATACTCGTCTTCGAAATAAAAATCAAGGGTATAACACGATTGGCGGTTATCAAAATGAAGGAATTTTTTTTTAAAATGTCTTGCTGCTTGCCTTCTATAACAAAGGACTGTAAAGCGAAGAGGCGCAATAAAACGTTGTCGACCGCAGACAAGAGACTAGAAAAACAAAGCGAAGAGGTCTAAGAAGAGCCGCAAGTGGTCGAAACATCCCCTGAAAAACGGAAAAGGCGATGTAACAAAAAATGTGAACATTTACGAGAGAACAAACAGGCACTGAGGGATTTAAAAAACAGAATAAACGATAAATTGTCTATATTTCCACAGGAATAATGAGCACAATTGTTTGATCGATTTCGACGGTTAGGTCATCATCAGTGTGGCGGCTGGCCACCCTTTACCGACAAAAGGCGCCTTTCAGCGATTACCCTGCGGTTCATCTCGACAGAGGGCCTAGCTGTGAGCCACAGACTACTCCTGGAAGGGATAGCATGTGGCCAATGAGAGAGGACTATCCCCTCCAAGAGAACGTACATGAGGGAATGCTGCAAAAATAAACCTCATTCATTCCTTCTTCTGACTGCAAGCAACCACCATCAGCAGTGCCAGTGGAGACGACGAGTCCCTCATCTTGCATCTGAAGGAGAAGGAGCCCTGACTCAACCGAGTCCCTCGCCATGAGGAGCTACTGCTCAACCGAGCCCTTCGACGCCCGAGGAACTCGTCCCTCGCCTCACGCTTTGCCAACTGGCAGAGACAGGACCTACAAACATTTTTGTTGGCCCTTTTTAAGGCCACACCCTTAAAAAGGGGCACCCGACAACACACAATCAGTAACAAACATGGGCTGAAGGTACCTTATAGAAAGGACATCTTATATATTCAGGTGAACGGAGATATTGAATACTATTGGCTCAGAGATGTGAAAGGGGGCGTGGCAGGGGGGGAAAAACCGATGTCAATTAACTCAAGACAATGGTGGAGGGAAAACCCAAATGAACCTATTAATGGTGAAATATTTTGAGGGATTACCTCATTTAGCGACTTCCCACACCTATCACTTTTAACAATTTCGAATTTTTCCAGCACATCCAACACACCTCCTTTTGGGCAAAAGCGAAGAAATTCTATTCCTTACTGCTTATTTGTTAGTTCAAAACTAAAGTCATGATTAGATTCACTCAGATGACTTGCAAACGCAGAATCACCTTTGTTATCCCTAAAATCCTTTTCATGCTTTATTATTCGTTGCCTAAATTTCCTACCAGTTTGACCACAATACTCAAGTCCACATGAACATTCAAGTTTATAGACCCCACTTTTATCTTGAACGTCAATTTTATCCTTAACAGAACCCAATAAAGCTTCAAGACTATTTTTATTTCCAAAACCTACTTTGAAACCTCTAGATGATAGAATTTTGCCAAGTTTATCCGAAATTTTCCCATAGTAAGGTATCCCTATCCATTTTTACCCGAAGGGAAGGAAAGTATAGTAATCGTGTAAAAAAAAATTTGGGTTTTCTTCAGATCTTTACTTTTTGAGGCCTACTGAGTCTAAAAAACCTAATTTCGGCGCGTGGTCCGTGTGTGTGTCTGTAGTTCGATTTGCGGGAGAACGGCTGATCCGATTGAGCTGGTTCTTTTTTTGTTTTGTTCGTTATTTTTTGTAGACACCAAAATAAGGTTATGGGCGATTTCGGCCGATGGGAAAGGGGGATGGGGGACGAAAATGTACCAAACACCAGTGTTTTTCGCATTTTTCTCCAAAACGGCTCTAACAATTTTGATTAAACTTTCAAATTACCTTCTACTAATCAATACCTAACTACACAAAAAAGACGTAGATTCCACAATTGACAGATCATTCAAGACGTTCCATTCACCTCTAGGGGGTTTCCCCCTGAGGTACATGACCTCCTCCCCCCTGCCCCTTACCCGACGCTCCATCATCCCTTTCACCTTTCTCTTCGTATATAAAGATCACGACCAACTGACTGACTCCAGTACTGACTTAACGGCCAGACGATGATGTCTTTACATCGAAAGCGATTGCCCACAGTAACTCACCAGCCAGAGGAGATGGTCTCACCTAACAGGTACGTTAACATTAGTAATTTGCCTACTGGCGGATATAATTCCTTTAATACCCTCCCAATGTACACTAAAAAACACAGTTAAATGACAACACATGTCATTTTTAATGTGTATTCTTTGGTCACTAAATTATAACTTCTATCCTGTTTCTTAAAGCTTATGTTTATTAATAAATGAAATATAATAATTAAGCCAACGTTTAAAGCTTATTCATCAGAGGGGATCAACTCACTTTTACCGAAGAGATGATACACCCTGGAGGCTCGGTTTTTCCATATCCATATCGTCGTCATCCTCATCATCATCTTTTTCCTCTTCATCTTCATCAAAACCAAAGCAATTTTGCATGTCTTCTTTCAACTCAGCGCTTTTCTTTTCTAAAGCTATAACAAATAAAAACAAATTGAAACAGGGCAGGAGTCACAAGTACAATGCGATAAAAATGTCAAAAGGAACACGTTAGTCTTGGCTGAATCCACGTAAGAGACGCTGAATTAATACAAAGTTGCAATAATTAAATAACGTACTCAGATCAGGTTTGATATCTGGAAGAATTTCTTCTCCGTCGACTGTATTGTTGGTTGCTGAACTGAGTGCTGCAACCGCGCGTTCTATTGAGTGCTCACCCCGGATCATGGCAACTTGCTGACCATCGCCATCCTGAAGAACACAATATATGACAAAACATTCATTAAACCGCGGGGGACAAAGATCCTCTCACCTAAGCTCCTCAGCTGGAAGTAATTTGGCATCGGTCTTAAGGTACAAAAATACTCGAAAACTCTGGCTAGGTCGAAAAAGTGTCCAAGAATGTCGATCTATTTTGTTCACAGGTCTGTTTCCTAATCAAAATTATTGTTCCTTAAAACTTATCAGACAAAAGTCAAGGTTTGCCTGCTCTTCCAACAACCGTTGCTCACTGTGGGTGAAGCTCCCATTTCACCCTTGTCCACCATGAACTCACTTAATCTCCAAGACAACGGATAACTGGCCAGTGATCACATGGAGTGCTCCTGTGGTTGCTGTCTTGTAGGCCTTGGTGATTCACAGGACTACAGACCTCTGACATTGGGCCAGAACTCTCCCTAGATTGGCTGCGAATTCGCTACCACAATGGAGCAACAGTCAATCACGCCTAAGTAAATAGCCTTGTACGTGTAGATCGGGTCACACTACACGTGTGACGATCCTGCTCAGAGTTTTCCGCTTCCACCAAATTCTGCCATCCTCGACGCTTGATGGTGTGGGTGATGCTGTGAAAGTTCCAGTGAAGAGAAAAATAGTGAATGTGAATAAAAAGTAAGAGCCATTTCCTTTTCACCCTCTCGTTCTTCGAATCTTTGATCGGATTTTACGGGGATTCCCTCATCTCTCAAAAATCCGTTCATTAAAGTCGCCCGTTCCAGGAGCAGCGGCTAACAGCGAGGGGGAAGATATCGCCCGACTCCCATTGGAAATTTGGAGTTTTCTAAAACTGAATTACGAATTCCCTGAACACGAATTAAATCCATGCAAGCCTAATTCATGAATATTCCATGAATTTATATGATTCCTAACAACATAAGGACCTATTGAACCTAATTTAGAGCCTCTAAAACGTGAAGTCATAGTGTTGTATTAGATTTAGGGTTTACCAAATGTAATTGAGAATTGTTTACCCAAACATAGTGCAATGCATATCACCTCCTGACCCTCCAGAGCCGATTTGATTGCCCCTTCAGTGGTTGTAGTCCAGCGGGTATAGACAAAGATTCATAATTCAACGAAGGTTGGGCAATGGATCGGAGCTCGGGATCCCTGTAATTTTTTCCTGAGTCAGCCCCCCCCCCCCAATCATAACACCTACCTGGATGAAGGCAGTCCAGAGTGTGGCACTGACATCAGAGTCACGAGTCGGCTGGAATATCCCTCTGGCTCCATTAACACTCTGCTAGAGGGGATTAAGTTCGTCAGTCCACCAGGGGACTTTGATCGCTTCGTGCTTTTGTTGCTCAAGTACACAAAGCCCAGCAAGTGCTGCCAGTTCTCAGCACCAATATTGGTTACTTAGAATATATAAAAGCAGTTGAAGTCACATTCGAGAGAACCTGGCGCACACTTTTTGGGGCATTATGCACATCCATTTCAACAGCGACAACACGCTCTTGACTATAATAAAAAATAGGTCATTGGACTCATCGCCTACCCACACAGTTGAGCGTGTTTGAGGACTGCGAATAAAAATTTTGTGGGTTACTGTGTACCACGACCCATCCTCTAACCAATCTCACAACAAATACCTACCCAAAACGATGCGGGCACAAAATAGTTTCTAGGAACTCACCGGCAGTTGAATCACTTCAAGGACAACATACTGTTGTCCATCTGACCCCTCAACAGCCATGACTGAGCTGTCCATTTCTTCTTCATCTCCTTCGTCTTCTTCATCCTCCTCATCGTCGTCAATACCAGGAAGGACTTCAACCTAGCGTTAAAACAATAACACAAATTGACATAAAAGAATAAATAAAACGACCTATTGTATGGATAATTCATACGAAACGAAGTATTTTCAGAACTCAGCTAATGTTGCAGTTGTAAGTAAAAACTGTGTAATAAAACCGAACTTTTTGAAGTTTTCAATAACTTGAAACCGACATTTTCGAATTATTTTCAGTACTTTATTCCGAATAATTCTATTACGATATGTCGTACTAAGCGTAGGAGTTATGCACGATAACGACTCAATGTAATTAGAATACAAAATTTTATTTATAATTACAGTTCGAAGATTTACCACCAAAAACAGGGAATTGGGTGGGAGCGAACGCAAACTACAGGACGACACCTCAAAAAGACAACAGCTCTGTTCAGACTGCCGACACGGAAGTTTGAAGTAAATCGAGACTTTTGAAGGTGTCTAGTTGGCACAAATGCCCCAGACGAGCCTTTGCTAAATCGCATAGGTTCGTCCTGGTACGATTCCACATTTAGTTGAAACTGTTATGCGGAAGTGAAGGAAAATTGGTCGTAAGTTTTTTTTAATTACTAGGATAATATCTAAAAGCTTACACTTTTCATAAACCCTGTTTTCAATCATTTTCATAATTCTAAATATGTTCTGAAATTTATAATTTCACATTTCTGGTCTGAATGGTCAATTCATCGTTTTTAATTTTTCGTAATGTGTTTTTTAAAATTATTTCAACTTCTAGTTCAAATAAATTGACCTTTTCGTACTTTGTAAATTCCGATCGATTCATTATTTTCACATTTTTAGTAATTCACAATTAAACTTTTTCACAAGTCGTTTTAGCATAAAGCTTATGGGATGCGAATCGTTTGAGCAAGGGTGTACAGTAAATCCTTTTCCATTTGTGTCCAGCCTGGAACTGGGTCTAAAGGTGGGTTTAGACGCGCTAGTTTTTTGCATCCCAAGAGCAGCGAATTCACTATCGAGAGAAAAGAGTGTGAAGTATGCGGAGAGTTCTCTCCAAGAGCTGAGAAGGGAGTAGCGTATCGTATCCCTCTCGTTAATGTGAACGTTTTGCCTTAGGTCTCAACCAGTGCTCGCGGGAAGACAAAAAAGGTTGTACTGCTGAGAGTAGGTAGGTAGATCAAACCCATTAAAAAATGGAGGCATGAAGAGGTTCATGAACTAATCGATGGGCAATAGTTTTTCTTTTTGATGAGCACAAAATAAATTATACTGCTGCCACTTATCTGTTTCAGGTTGATCACAGTGTTCGTGAAATCACTCTCTCGTGTAACGAGCAAGGTACTATCAGGAGCGGAAGCTGAGAACACTCTTACGTCTAAACCTACCCGTAAACGAATAGATCAAAGATACTTTCTAAAGCGAGACAATACGTTACCTGCTGCCCATCGATGATTTGGATCTTTTTCTGGCGACCGAGCTTCAAAGCTAAGGCTCTTTCTTGGGCAGCGCTTTCGGGATCGTGCGCCGACATGTGCCGAATCAAATTCCCCTTGTGCCTGCAACGACACAATCACAATCCAGCGTAGACTACAAAATACTGAAAAGACACGACAAAATAAACGTAATTCTAATTGTGAAGATTGAAATTACCTGAAAGCACGCTGACATTCGGGGCATTCGTGCGTCTTTTCTCTAGGAGTAGGCGGAACATAATTGGGGTTGTGATAGAGATTTTGATGCCGTTTTAGAAGTTGTTTTTGCCGGAACGCCTGTAAAAAAAAAATTTGAGGGTTATCGCTGCCCTAGCTGTAAATTTTCAACAATTAACCACTCAATTTGTTGAGAAAGCGTGCATAGCAACCTTAAAAAAATGACAGAGCTGGAGAGTAAATTGCAAAACATATTTCCACATTTATACCCTGCTGTAGAAATTGAAAATGATGCACAACTCAATATAATAGTTAATGTAAAAGCGGTTCAACTCACCTGGTCGCATTGTTTACATTGGAAAGGTTTTTCATCAGTGTGGATCAGCATGTGGGATTCAAGATGGCGTTGAGACACAGAAGCGTATGGGCACAAGTCACATTTCCAACATTTTTCGCCTTCGTGCGACTTATTATGCACCTGCAAAAAGAAGATACATTACGTACACGTGTGTCGTTAATTAATTCGTTATATTGAAATCTTTTTTCTTGTGTGTGAGAGTACAGGAACGGATGAAAAACGTTTTGGCGGCGTTTCATTGCAAATTAAGATATTATAGCGTTCTCATGTTACTACAACAGGTCTGTTTCCTTATTTGATTACTGTACCTAAACCCTCGACGAGCATGTTACTACAACACTGGAGGAGCTGCTTCTATCGGGCAGAGCCGTTCATAAGCAGCTCCGATTAAACCTGAAGAGGAAGAAAACTGCTGAAGGACAGGGAGAGGGGGGACCACATTGCCGCGACCGGGAGGTTAGAAAAATCGGGTACATGGCGCGAAACAAGGCGATCGGCCTATTCCTCTTCTGGACTCCGGCGGCAACACTTCGCCCCTCTTTATATCTCAGTACCTGTGGGCTTTGATAATTCTGTGGAACAGACCCTATTACACAGATATATTTGGAAGGAAGTGTTGATTATTGAGAGACGCCCGAAACCATCCTACCACACAGTGATGAGAGAATCTGAATGATGGGAGGGGACACAGACAGATTAACTTTGTGAGGAATATGGCAGAAGGGCGGACGGTGATACAAATAATTGGTCGATGAAAAGGGGACGGCAAAGGTTGATACTTTGCGGAATGAGAAGCAAGGCACGCGAAAGCCAGCATGAGCGAATATTTTCTTGCTTTCGAGAAAAATCAAAACTTATTGAGTTCGGTGAACCAGAATTTGCGTGCAGCGCAAGAAAAAACCGACTGCTTGAAGTAGCACTGAGTGCATAAGATTCCAATATAACTGCTATGCCGTAAAAAAGGAAAACAATGCAACAAAGGTCCACTTCCAACCATTCAAAACTGTGATATTATTATAAGTTATTTTTCCTTCCTTTTTCACCCCAGACAGTAGCAGAACAGGGAGCAGCAATTTTAAGGAACATGCTCATCAAAATAATATTGTTATGAATTGCACCTGAAATCAGTTTGGTTTAACATGATCGAGTTTAACCAATACTCACAGGCTTGGGATACTTTTACACAACCTCCCAATACCGAGAACGAACGTATTCAAGTCTATTCTCAAAACGAATGATATGAAGCGTTGCCATTTAGTATTTAATGATGATTTCTGTTCAAAATGTGAACTGAGTACTAGGAAGGCTGAGGATCTGTCACTGCTGCCAGTTGAGTCTCAATGCGATATTAACAGCGTAGACAAAAAGGAAACAGTTACCGTTAGTGTAATATTTTCAATACAGTTCAGTGTGAACGAACTTGTGATTATATTTTCTAACAAGATACAATGTAGCAGATCGCGCTGGTACTAGCATCAGCGTGTATTATAATAAAAGAATTAGAAGTTAACTCTCCTTGTGAAACACGCTAACAGTGCTCACAATATTTTGGAGATCCTGTTGAAGACCACTGGCCAGTAGTGTGCCAATAATTTAAAAAAAAAAAAAAAAAAAACGAACAAATTGGACAGGGAAACTCAATTTTTCTGCCAGTGGTGGCATCGGGATCGGGACAAAAACGCAGATAATGTCGCAAAAACGTACCTCCGTCTCAGGTTATCTCGGTTGGCAGGAAATGAGACGCTGGGACACAAACGACAGACGAGGTGGAGCTGCAAAAGGCAGTCCATGAGGCGGCGTTTGAGAGGCAGCTCCTTATTCGAGACTGCGTAACAACTTCTACGTCACAGTAGGAGAGGTGATGACATGACCCAGGTATTGCAAGTTGACGCGTTTAGTGAGCAGAATAATGGAGGATGCTCTTAGACAGCCGACAATTAATTAGGTTAAATCCCTACTAATATTATAAATGCGAAAGTAACTTTGTCTTTCTGTTACGCTTTCCCACTTAAACCTCTTAACCGATTTTGATGAAATTTGGCACAGACAATCTTTAGACCCTGAGAAAGGACATCGCTACCTTTTTATTGCGAAAAAAGGGGATTTGTCATGGACAGTGAACAGGTGACATCTTATCCTACAAAGCTTCTAAACGTTGGGGTTCCAGTTTTGTTAATGAGAAATCTCAAAGCGCTGAGACTATGCAACGGCACTCGATTGCAAATTACGCAGCTAGGACGCAATATTATTAGAGCAATTATAATAACAGGGAATAGCTAAAGATGAATAAGTTTTGATTCCCTACATACCCATGATCCCAACAGGTTTACCTTTCCAGTTTAAAAGAATCCAGTTTCCCCTCAAATCCGCCTTCGCAATGACCATTAACAAAGCGCAAGGGCAAACACTTAAAAGTAGCAGGTGTCCATTTAGAGAAAAACTGTTTTTCGCACGACCAACTGTACATGGCTGGCTCGCGAGTGTCGAGTCCAAACAATCTCCACATTTTAACAAATAATAACAATACAGCAAACGTTGTGTACAAAAATGTTTTAAATCAGGTCATTTTAAAATATTTTTGTACACAACGTGACGCTGGTAAGTGTCTCTGGGACATAAGGGACCAATAAATTTTCCTAGGTACTTTCTGCCACTCAATGGAATACATAGGTACCTTATACCTACTGTAAACAGATATTTTTTTTAATATACCTACTCCCTTTTAACCAAATGCTATACTGTTCTTTTAATATTCAAATTAAAAGTACGCAGACGAAGTCGTGGGTACCAGCTAGTACGTAATAAATATAGAAATTTAGTGAAAAGCGACGTAGAAAGGGGTGATAACACAGGGAGTATACAGATAACAGGGAGAGACTGACATGAAGAAGCCAGGTAGAGCAGGACGACCAGTGCGACAGCCTACCCCCTGGACCGCACAATGATTTTTTGAAGGCACAAAACCGAATCGTTCAAACAAGGAAATAAAACTGTCGCAGAGGAGCAAGTGCACAACAGTAGCAATGAGCTTATTCCACCACCGCATTTGCTCATTTTCAGAGCAGAGACAAGGAAGATGACTTCAGTAATTTCCACGATAAAAATGGATTAAATACAAACCTTGAACGTGTATCTGTCAGGAAACTGTTTCCCGCACCTCTTGCACTTCAAAGGTTTGTCGGAGGTGTGAAGTTTTTGAACGTGGATCCTAAGGTCGGTTTTCCGTCCGCACGTAGCAGGGCACAATTCGCACTGATACACTGGTTTGTCTCCCACTAAAATGTGAAAAAAAAGTTACAAACCGTTAAGTGACAAAAATTTAGCAATAGCGTGAGTGTAAATAGCAGTGTGAAAAAGTGTATTTAAGGAGGAGAACCGCAGGTGTTTTCTAATAAAAATGACTGTTCCAAACAACTCATAAAAGACTAAAGTTAACGTACCTGTTAGGTGAGTCCGTCTCCTCTGGCTTGTGAGTTACAGCCCACAGTAACTCACAAGCCAGAGGAGACGGACTCACCTAACAGGTACGTTAACTTTAGTAATTTGCCTACTGGCGGATATAACCCAATTTCTTTAATACCTAACTCATAAAAGAGTTATATGTCAAAAGTTATGGAGGTTGTGGTATCGCTATTGTGAAAGAGGCTGGGACTAGATCGATCTGCCAGACTCAGACCTGTGGAGGTACGGCAGGTTGTCATTTAGCCAGTCTCGCAGTGGAGAGCTATGTGTTACCACGTGAAGGTATAACCATGAGGAATCTGCACCATCAGGGAGTTCTTACACTGGTTTCAAACAGGATCTATTTAAATGGGTGCCAACATTGAAAAGACGTTTCATTGTCATAACCTTCGTAAACTGGGCTGAAATGGTTGTGGGGTTGCTTAGTAGCAGTCATAGCTGGTAGGTTCGTTTGCCCAGCCAACAATCGTCTCTCACTGTTATAGAAACTACAGTGGAGCAGTTTATTGTTTCCTCGGCACTAGAGGCACAAGATGTGCAGGATAGAGAATCTTTGAGAGAAAAGAAGTAAAATCGTGCACTGAAGTCGCAATGTCCTGTAAGGAACTGGCTCGCCCAGTACTCTCACTCAAACCCACTTTCTCTCAAAACCTTCACAGATGTTAGGAAAATCATTCTCATGAATATGCCTTTTGGTTCCTAATTGTGCCCGTCAAGTCAGCAATCCGATCGGACGAAACCCATGGTTGTTATGGGCGAAACATGGTTTAAAAAATCAGCCGAAAACGAAGGTTTGGCAGATTGATTGCATTTACGTCGTGTGCAGTATCGTTTTCTAGGCCTTTTTTGATTTTGAGTTGAATAGAACGGGTCTCTGAGGTGTATGAGTGTTTCTAGATGTAAAGCAGTGAAATTACAGTAAAAGTTGCAAATTCGTCCAACATGTACTTCTTACTTCAATTTTGAGGAGGACAAGTACGCAGAGGATTCTCAACATCAATTTCTGAATTTCTGAACACTTAAATCATTTTCAAGAAGTATCAGAGATAATGAAACTGGCGGGCGCGAAAGAATCTTAACACAAACGGTGGGTTCAGCTTTCGTACAAGTACGCAACCACTAGGAACATTTTATGTCTTTTATTTTTGTTTTCTTTTTATGCAATGATAACTACGTTTGATTGTGCTCGTTGATGGTTTCGATATAATGGCCGCGTCAATTGCTATTGACATCATCACTTAGTCACTGAGGTTATTAAAACGTGTGATGTTACCAAGCATTAGATTTTGTAACAGACGTTACCATGCACCTAACCCAACACAAATTTCGTGACGCTTCTTTGTTACATATCCCGCGTTACATTTTCGAGTTTATGTAGCCAAGTAAAGACATAAAATGTCAAAAATAGGCGTGAACACTAGTGCCAAGATGTGTGTAACGTCGATGATCTACGCTAAGGTGAATTTAAAAAATGCCCAAAATCAGTTGCAATTGAGAACGCCGTGTGAATTGAGTTAAAAAAGAAATCTTACCGCTATGTATGAGCTTGTGAGCCTTCAGGGAGTTCGACTGAGTGAACCGATGGTAGCAAATATCGCACTCGTAAGGCTTTTCCCCGGTGTGTATTCGCAGGTGGCGTTTCAACTTGAAGGTGTCAGGGCTGGCGTATGTGCAATGAGGACACTAAAATTTCAATTAATGTCGTCAATATTACTGTCGTTCCATAGCCTGCAGACACTCATTTTCTTCTAGCTTAAAATGGGAAATGGCTGATACAACCACACAAAAACTGCTTCTGCCACACAGCCTTCAGATACGTAAAACGATTATTCATATAGCGTATTCTACACAATTATATCGATTTTGGTAAAGCTCTACGGGAATGGACGGATTTATTTATACAAGTTAACTTTTAACCCGAAGATTCTCGGGATTAAAAGACTAGCTCAGCAGTATCCACCTCCCTACGAGGTGTCCTTAGACATACAGCACTTGAGAAACTTCACTTTTGTGTTAGCCGTCTCCAAAGATTGTACTCTTTGTAAACCAACTAATTCTAAAGTTTTTTTTTTAAAACTAGTTTCCCTTTGGGCAAACATAATTTACATTTATTTGATAGAGACGGGAATGAGCCCACAAAACAGAAATTACACAAAAAAAGGTAACACGTAAAATGGCAAGATGGAGGAGGAACAAAATTGGGCACATAAAGAGAAAATGAGGGAGGGGAATTGCAATAAATGACAATGGGTTAATAAGAAGGCAGAGCATAAGTGAGAAGCCGGCCAAAGTATCCAGAACACACCACACTGACATCACCGAATGCTCTCTGGAAGGATGAGAGTCGAATAGAAGGGGAGCGTGGAGCATATACGGGACTGGGTCGACACCAAAACCATCTGAGAGCCAATTTGCAGTGTGAAGAAAACGACTTAGGAGACAGTCGCGCATGTAATTGGTAGGAAAGAATGGGACAGCGAAGACGACAGCTGACATAAGAAAAAGGGCATCATCAATCTGCCCAGCCAAGACACCATAGCTAGTTGGGTGGCAGAAGAATAAAACATCGTAATTCACCTCTTTCCTGGAGGTGCCCAACCTGGAGGACAGGTGCTATAATAGGAGGTCAAAGTAGCAGCCATAATAGGGGCACCAAACTACTGAAGCGTATTCCAGGCTCAACTGAGCCAGAGGTTGGTAGAGTGGTGAGGGCACAGTCATTGGAAAACTCACAAATACTGCTCTTGAGAAAGGTTAATGACAGCATGGCACGTAAGGCAGCCCGAGTAATGCTTCACTGAACGTCATTTGAGGGTCCAGGGTAACCACAAGGTATCGACCAGAGGATGAGCAGCTGAGAGCAAGGCTGTATATAGAACACTAACTGACTAACGTCTAGCCAAGACTGAAGGGTAGCAGTCTCCACAGCAAACTGTATCTAGACATCATCCACATATACCAAGAAATTAAAGCACAGTACAGAGCCCATTCATGACGAGAATAAAGAGGATAGGTGCAAGGTGAGATCCCTGCGGGATGCCAGATGTCACAGGGACTCACTGCACCATGGATCCAGAAAAGACGTACAACCAGAGAGGTAACTTCGCACCCAAAACAGAAGGCTACCAAGAGTGCTGTAAGGAACTTGTGTTTGAAGAAGAAGTTGTTTGGAAGAAACCAGATGGCACTTGACTTTTCAGTGAGCCCACGTACTAGTTTCTGAGGCAGGAAACTCTTTGACAGCCCCTAGCCACGTTGGCTAGCCCACGGACTAAGAGTATAAGGAAAAATATCAGACTGCCCCTAGCTTTTCAGCTAGCCCATGTACTGATATTAGGTAAGTGAAAAGGAAAGTGTAAAAAGTCTAAACGTACCTCGACTACGATTTCTTTCAAGGGGTGAGAAGAGTAAAAGGCGAATAGAAGTTGACTTGAGGTTTACCCTCGCCAGCCTGACACTGAGAGGGCTTGAAGGGCAGTTCATATAAGGGTCCCTCTCCCCTCTCTCCTGTGAAGGGTCGCCATCCCTCCCTCTGTCTGGTGAGAGCTAGCTCTTGTATTTCAATTATAGACCTATGTACATGTAATGATGGGTCGCCACAAGTGCCAAGGGACTTCAAGCACAGTACTGTTACCTGATCAAAGAACTGGAAAAGCAGAATATTGGTGGCTGTAGAACGGCTACAAACGAAGCCATTTAGGGGTTTATCAATGACAACTGCTCCTCCACGATATTCTTGAAAATCAGATCCCAGGCCAGAACTTTGTGACGTCTCAGTGGTCTCCGCTCTGATGGCTAAATGCACCCTATCCTATTTCAATGAATACTGAGACTTGCCTAGGGAGGGGGGGCGGGCATACGTTACCAAATGTATTCAGAATAATATCAAATAAATGTTACCTGACTCCATAGAATGCTTTCACAGTTACAGGTTGTGATGTGCCACAGCTGACGTTTCTATAATGCTTTCACAGAATTAACGTCTCCTGACCACCGAATAAACACTGATCGTTGAGAGACCATTAGAGAGTCAAGAGACCATAAAAAATCAACAGTCAGACAACTGGGAGGCTAAAGCACGTTCCATGTTTCAGAATTTTAACCCCAGGCCCTAAGCGCTGCGTGTTTGTATCCAGTAATTTAATAACGATACTTAACTTAGGATTAATGAACGGAAAAAGTACCTGATAAGGCCGTTCTCCTGTGTGGCACCTCATATGGTTCCTCATTTTGCTCAATTCGACTGAGGCGTAATCGCATATCGTGCACTTGTGAGGTTTCTCGTGGGTGTGTTTGTATCTCACGTGGCGAACGAGTTCTCCTGTTGGGAGGAAATAATTTTATGTGACCACATATTCAAGAGTTTCTAACGTAATATACCAACAAGGACAGCTATCAATTCAAATTGTGTAATATTCGAGACGTTGAATAAACACGAGCTTATTGCGAGGTTTCTAATCTAAGTAGCAAACCTCACACATTTTTCTTTCATCCCCAAGAAAAGTGCCCAGTAATTCAATAACGATACTCCTACAGTTCTTTCAGAATGCGCACAAGTAGCATTCAGCGTTGAGTGGTGGGCCTGCATTAAAAGACCATCAGACTGACTGACAGGCACCATGCCCTATTGAACTGCTCATTTACTATTTCTCAATTCCACAACGACCTCTAGGTGCTTCACCTTAGTCTGACTGATGAATCGTCCCATCTTCTCATCTAAACTACCTAGTCTCCTCTATCGTTATCTTGTTTACAGTTTTTTGTTGTTATAGTTATACTTTCTACTTGTGTGTGTTTTGCATCACGTTATATCTATCGAAATTCTATACCAAATACCGGCGCACTTATTGATTTATTATTATTATTCCGAAAAATATAGTCGTGAATCAGTTGTTCATTTATATATACATCAAACTTAACCGCTAGAATCGACTTTGGTGCATTACGTATTCCCTAGTAGTGGTCCTTCAGCAGAGCAAGATTTTGTTGATTGTGCAGGAATAATTGATCCTCCTGATCAGAAGAGCCCATTAATGCACAGTTCAGATCCAGTTTGCCGTTTCGGCAGAACTGACTTTGCCTCAAGAGTTACTCTTTGGACAGGCCTAAGAGAAGTAGGAAGTAAACGCAGCACATGATTGCAGCTGGGCTACCCCCGGCAAAAACACAAATGAACAGTTGACCAGAGAACAATATTTAGTAGCCCACAACTTAAGAGATGGAATAATGGGACAATTACATGGGCCCTGAGCTGTCGCAGGAAGAAGATGTTAGGGCAGCTATGGATAGAGATGTGAGGGAATGGTACCAAAGTTGTTAAAAATGTGGAAAGAGACGTAGGAGAGGTTGGCATGGTCATGTACCATTGAGAATATACGTCACAGAAACTCCTTTTCAAAGAGTGGAAATGATAAATGTGATGTGAACCTCTCCTCAAAACGAACCACTGAAATCAAAACATCTTGCCTGTAGCGGGTCACTTCACGAAATGGCCAGAGAAACACAACGAGGTTAAGAGCATCCAAAAGGGATAACCAGCAGGCTGAGACAGTTGCCCAAGCCCTCATTGAAAACCAGATTTGGACTCCCAAGAGAAACCCATTCTGACCAGGGCTGCAATTTCGAGTCGAAACTGATACAAGCAATCATTAGGAGATTAGGACCACTCCACTTCACCTACAAAATGATGGGCTGATTGAACCACTGCATAGAATTCTGTATGATACGAGAACCACTGGAAAGCTCGTCTTGCTGAAACCCACACACACATAGCAGGGAGGCAGCTGCGGGCCATAGGACTCCGCTCGTCTGCAGGACCAATGGCATTTCGCTGTGACCTCGTGGGCCCAAGTCCTAACTCCCCAGCAGGCCCCGCTTAGTGTCCCAGCCGCTGCCAGTACCCATTGCCTCACCCCCCTGAGTTTGGTGGAGAGGAGTGCCTGGTCGGAAGACCTCACGCCGCAACGTGCTCAGTGGTGCCCATGAGCGTGCCAAGGAACACTTTCATTTCAGAGGTGAAGAAATGAAGCAAAGGTAAGACCCCCACCTGGGCTACCTATGACAGAAAATACCAGAATGGACACCAAGTTTACCTGCAAAACCATAAGCGCATACAAGGGTAGAATCCCAAGCTTATGTGCCCGTGGGAGCGATCTTACCAAGTCCAAACGCTCCAGTCCAGTCTTATCCATACGCTGAACGACGTAGTTGCGCTCCTCCAAAAGGGAAGTACCTACAAGGCGGTACACATTGATCGATGGACTCCTTTCTTCACGAAGAAGGGGAAAAAGGTGAGGGGTGAGGTTTCCAAGTGCAACGTACATGTTCGAACACAATTATTTGAAATTTGCGGTTGTGGAATTTGGTATTTTTCTTTCTTTTACTGTTAACTGCGACTTCTATTTACCGCCTTCAGAATTCGCCCATTTTTCCACGGATCTAGCATATTCCGCCTCTTTTTTTTTTCACTGCCGCATTATTATTGTTTGAAATGTCCGTTGTTTCGTGATACGCCATCTCAACCGTTTAGTTCGTAATTTACCGTCGTGTTTTGAGTCAATCACGTATCGGAGTTCGTGTTCAGTCAGCAGAATCCGCGACCCGTTCACGAAATCACGAACATTCATGGTATCTGGAACTATATGGACATCCCAGTACGTCAGTTCCACAACGTTTTATTGGAAAGAGTAATCCCATTGTAAATAAATACAGTCCACTTTAAATCCTCGACTTCTGGAAGTTTCGTTTCATTATTCCCCAATATTAAACAGTACACAAAGCGTCAATAGAAGCCCAAATTTCCAATAGTGGTTAGTGTACTACCAGCTCACAGATAATGCACTAATTGAATAGTTCTCAATAAAGTTTATCGTCTTAAAATCGTTCGTTATTAGGCGGAAAAATAACGTTACGTTACCTGACGTTGTAAACGCAGATTGACAATATTTACAGCGATGAGGTTTCGTTCCTGTGTGAGTATTGACGTGGTTCTGCAAAGACGCTAAGGTTTTAAATCCTCTTTCGCACACGCTACATTTGTGAGGTCGCTCTTCCGAATGAGATTTCATATGTCTGGAGAGCAAGTACCTGCAAAATGCGAACGTAATTAAAACGAATTCGAACAAAATGGCTCGAGCGTATCGTCGATGGAAATGCACGTCACTGAAACCAAAAATCTGAACAATTCATTTAATTACCTTTTGGGGCTAGTGTAGTTGCAGTAGTTGCACATGTGAGGTTGAGTGACAGTTTGAGATTTCTTCGGAGTAGGTCGCAGCACTTTGACTTTATCTTCGTCAACCTCAGATTCCTTGGCAGAAAAATCAAATAAATTTAACGTCATGTTATGGCATTTTCACGTCAAATCGGAGGTTTTCCATTTTTAATTGGAGGTTGACGGACATGGTTTGTTTCACATTAGTTTTAAACGCTGCAACGCTAGGCCGCGTAGAAGGCGGAAACACCCGGTGATTCTGAAAATACCTACTCCGTGCAACACAACATGACAAAGACATTCCATCCGTCCCTTCCAAATGCCATTCTTTTGAAGGTGTCTGTTGATTCGCCTCATTCTAAAGTCTATAATTGCCCCCGTTAGTTACGACTTGCTTCATTTTTGTGACATGAGTTCGGACGATGAAGAAATGAGACCGCATTTCGTTCGCTGATCGAACCATGCGGTTCTCACAAGTAGTGAGAGTAACGAAGATGCTGAAAATGAGGGGATTCCTTCCACTACCCGACAATGTCGAGGACAATACTATAGGTACACTGTAGAACAAAAAAAATGTTTCTTAGAATGTACAAAGAAGGACATATTACTAAACATGCGGCTTCTATAATTGGCATCAAAGGGAGTACGACTTACATGTTGTTGAAAAAGTGTAAGGAAAACGAAAATGAGTTTGCCGAAGCAGAGGAGGAAAACGGCGTGAAAAGCTTACCACTGAGATTTGGAAGCGATTGAAGCTGCAGTGGAAGAAAATCCTGACAGGACTCTGAAGTAGATAAAACGTGTTCTTTTCGAAAAAAACATTGACTTGGCCGTGAGTAACGTTGATAAAGGTTTGAGTCTTTCGAAAATAACCTTGAAATTAGCTAACAAAGAGCTGGATCGGATGAATTTCTGTAGAAACGAATGAGAGCAGAAAAATGTACGCAGCGGAATTCAGAACATGGTCGTCAGAAAACCGTGAAAATATGGTATTCATTGACGAATCTGGTTTTAATTTGCACCTTCGAAGAAGAAATACACGTGCTGTTTGCACAGTACCCACGGTAAGAGGAAGAAATGATTCCCTCGTCCTAGCCTTTACTTTATAGCAATTACTCGAGGTGTTGTTCATTATAAGATAATATTACGAGGCCACTGCAATGGAGACACGTTTAAGGAATTTATCGCAGAGCTGCACGAAAAAGTGGCGAACCCAACTATCACTTACCTGATAATGGATAATGCAGCAATTCACCGAGCTGGAAAAGTTACCAGTAAGATGATCGAATTGGGGTTTAACGTGAAATATCTGCGCCCCTACTCACCCAACTATAACTAGTGGAGCACTGCTTTTCAAAAATCAGGCTGTCGGCAAGACAAATTCTCAGTGAGCCCTAAACAAACCACGACCTGTGTGACACAGTAACCCGAAGCGTTGCAACTGCCAGCACATCGGACTGCACAAATTATGTTATGAGAATCATGATAGACCTGACAGCCACTACTGCAGGGAGAGACTTACGTTGAAAAATTTGTTCATTTTTACTTGTTGAATGTTACATGCCACTCGCTAATTTTTGTTGTTATTGCTTTCCTAGAATTAAATCATGTATTTACCAAATTGATGCGTAAAACCTCCAATTTGACGTGAAAATGCTATATCTCGATTTTGATAGTTACGTCATCAGTCAGGTGAACTACTAGGGAGGGTTTTAAAAAAGGGTAGAATCCAATACTACCCATGGGGTATCTATTTGAAGATTATTGCAAAACGCTACTGCAATACAAATAACTTCAACAAGTACTTACAGCCCCGCTGACAGCGCTGGGCTCCTCTTGATCATCAAAATCGTAGACAGTCAGGTCCTGGTCGTCATCTTTCAAATCTTTGCTATCCTTATTTTGTTGAACAATTAAAACGTAACTGACTTCCCCGTTGGGCGTTTCCGACGGTACAATTGTGACTGTCTGATAAGAATCACCAGTTCCAAGAACCATTTGACCGTTGTCTTCCATCATTTGAACTTGTTGCTGAAAAACGGTGAAATGTTAAATTAACGCATTGGCGGTGAGTTGAAAATAGTGGTGAAAGCTACTGACAGAACTGCAAGCTTTTTCAAAGTCAACCTCAAAAGCACAGGTTTTAGATCTTGCCTTGACTTATGAATTAACCAAAAATGCAACGCTACAGCTAGAGCCTTCATAAGTTCACTGATCAACCAATAGATGAAATTGCATTGTCTAGTACGGTTCACAAGTAGCAGTCGAGGCTGTTAGACCGAATGTACACAATAGCGACACGGGAAACCTAAACATGAATGGCAAGCGAAATGCAACGAAAGTATGTCATCATCCCAAATGTGAACGGACATTGAATTAGAAACAGCACTCACCTTTGACTGTAGGCGTCTGAAAATTGATGAGAATAAGCTGTTTTTAAAGCTTCCAAGCCTTGTTTTGCCACCACCGAATATATTCAAAGGGGTGTACCGACTGACTCCTATTAAAGGAACTGGGCGATTGTGGTCTAATGGTTAAGACATTTGTTCACCAATGTTGATTTCAAATCCTTCGTGTTTTCGTCAAACTTCATTTCCGTCAGTCGAGCAAGTGCTGCATGAGTCACCACCCAAGCCCGATCCATCATGACACGGGTTTGTGGTGTCATCACATCATTACGTCACCCCATTACCGAATCTCATCTTTCTTCGTTTTTCTCGTCATTCGCTTTCTACGACTCGTATCGTTCTCGTCTTACCTTGTTCACCTGGCTCTTACTTGCGTTATTCTACCTCCAGGAGGCCACGCTCGTGAAGACAGGTAAAGTACCTTTGGCACATTGCCTGGTACCAGCGGATCAAGGTATTGTGCTGAATATATACTCTATTCTCGTCACGTTCGCAAATCACCACCTCGCTCGTCTTTTCGTCTGCGACGTCACGACACACCATTAACATCTATCATTACTTTCCGATTGCGTGGCTGAGTTTACTTTTAGAAGAATCGATTTTATTTATTTTAGTATTGCCTTAAGTGAGTCTTTCGATGGGCCCACACGATATCATTTGCTTTGCTTGTACAAATACAGTCCACACATCACATGTTGGGAAGTTTCCTTGGGCGTATTGCTCGTCCAATCCTAGATTAACAACATTGGTGCATTATTCTCGACGATAGTCAGGAATTGTGGATCGGAGCTCCGCACGATTTACCGTAATTTTTGCCTGTGTCAGCAGCTCTTCAAAAGCATCTCCAAACTACCTCAGTTCAGAGGTACAAACCGAATGCCTCCTTACCCCCACACCCTCTGCATAATGGCATCCTCCGCTTTACGGCCATTAACCACGTACTCCATATATATTGCTGGTGTGGTCTTGTGGTCTCCACTATTGACGTCCTTGAAATGCAACGCCTTCCAACAGTTCAAAACGATAACTATTCCTGACTGAATAAGGGCCTGTATGACTGCACTCATTGTAGCCCTCCCCCTGTCATCGAAAACGCTGCAAAAGCAGTTGTCAGATGTTCTTTCGATCCCACCAAACACTCATCAACACTTCCACTTCCAAAGTAGTTATATCTGCTGGCAGATCCATGACCCAATAGAGGGTAACAAGTGTAATGTCATATGTACTCACTCAGGCGACTAAGGCTAAACCACGACCGCGCACGCACAAAATGTTTGAAGTTGTGGCCACCCTTACACCTCCATTCAACCCCGTATTGGGAACTACTTCTCTCTCAAAATTCATACACTCGCCACAATCAGGACATAAATACTTGTCAGGGATCGAATCAACATCCATACAATTTTATTCTATTTAGAATTGCATTCTCAATAAATCAAACTAGCGGAGGTGGGAAAATATATCCCAAAATATCTGGTGCGTTGCAACACACAACTTTCCTTAGCTCTACGTCAATTCACTTTCTATATGGCTTTGTCTACTTAATAAATTCATTTGCCACTCAGTTCATTTAACTTGATAAAACAACGGTTTACGGCAGCAGGAAGCGGTAGCGTTAACAGTTCCAGATTTTTTGTGCTGCTCGTACTCATTGCAGGACCATTATTGAGCAATTGGTACACAGATAATTAATGAGGCTGTAAACACAAATTTTTTGAAGAAAGATAGTAATTACTTTTGCAGAGTTATTGGGTAATAACTGTTAGAACTGGTAGTAAGCGAAACGGCAGTAGTTGAAATTCAGGAATTTCTGGAGTTTTCAAACACTCACCCTTTAGGTATTGGATTGGAGTACAATACCAATTTTTTTAACATTCTACTAACATTCCAGCGGAATTTATAAGGAAAAACAGCGCTAAAAACGCTCTTCGTCGAAAATTATGATAATTTATTGTGCTGTTCTCGTCATTTTCCCACAAAGCGGTATTTCATGGTATAATTGCTTTTTAGAGCTACCGATATAACAAATTTAATCAAAATCGTTAGAACCGTTTTTGAGAGAAAAAATATCTGGTGTTAGATCACTATGATAACTGTAGTTAACTTTCGGTGGATTTTGCCCATACCCTTATTTTTGCGTCCCATGGTAACCTGTAGGCTAGACATCAAGTTTCAGCTGATTTGGTACAGTAGTTTCCTAAAAAAACCGCGCTGAAAACGAATTCGTCGAAAATTTTGGTAATGTATTGTGCTGCTCTCGTCATTTTCCCACAAATGGGAATTTCATGGTATAATGGCCTTATTGAGAGCTATCAATATAAAAAAATTTATCAAAATTGTTAGAGCTGTTTTTGAGAAAAAAAATATTTGGTGTTTTGAACACTATGATAACTAAAGTTAAATTTTAGTGGATTTTGTTCACACCCTTATTTTGGCGTTCTATGGCAACCTGCGGGCGAGATGTCAAGTTTGAGCTGATTTGGTACGGTGGTTTTCTCTAAAAATCGTTCACAGACACACACACAGACTATTTTCCCAAATAGTGTTTTTCGGACTCAGGAGGGTCTGAAACGTAAAGATCTGAAGAAGCCGATTACGTAACTTTCCTTTCTACTTTGCAGAGCCAAGGAAAGTAAAAATGTAGTTGAATGAAACAGTGTGCGAACACCTTGGCAGCAACTCGAGAACTGGAAGGTTAAAACGCGCATTTGATGATAAATAAAATTTGATTTTGATTTGATTCGCACCATTTGATTCCATAGAGCAAAAGTTCCACTGTCTATTTCAAGCTCAATGCAACGGTGGAATGTGCTAGTCGGGGAACAGTGAACAAGTAAACTGTTGAACCCTACAGCCCACCAATGCAAGTAATAAATAGCAATTACATAGCTTCCTTTTCTACCTTGCACAGTTATAACCCTTAATTTAAACAAAAGAACAACTTACATCTTCAGTTTGCTGCTCGGTATCCGAAGCATTTTCTGCGCTTATAGACACAAATTGCTCTTCAACTGCCGCAGCTTCAGGTAACCCTAAACGAACAACCAGGAGTCATTGAAATCTCTGGCAACCACTTATTCGCAAATGCTCCTACGAAAAAAAAATCAAACGAGTACCTTGAACTATTGTCATAACCCTCTGACCATCCTCCCCTCTCGATTCGTAGTAGTACTGTCCTGTAGCTTGATCAACATAATAAGCTCCACCGGTATCGGCATTTTCGCTAGCAGCCTCGCCTGAAGTCTGTTCACTTCCTACAATTGAATAAGATAAGTAAATACCATTTACCAACAACAACCGAACAAAGTCGATGTAACTATCAAGAACGAACGGAAGCGCATTACCATCGACGGATTCAAATTTGACTTGAGTGGCCGGAGTGGCGACAGCGGTAGCAGAATTTGAGGCATCGCCCTCCCCTATTTCCTTGTTGAACGTTTCCAAGTAATTTTGAATTTCGTTGATAGTTTCCCCTTCATTTGGGGTGGTGTTGACTTTGACTACTCGGACGGTTTGACCACCCTTCACTGTAAAGAGCATTGTAATAAAGTAAATAATGCGTTTAAATTTAGCAACTAAAATGAACAGGAAACAAGGAAAATGTTGCAAGTTATTGCGCAATTCTCAAGCACATCACGAGACCTTACTATTCAACACCTCCCGTTTCAATCAATATTTACCATATTTCCTAGTTATTAAGCTTGACGTAGCCTCATTCGACTCAGCATCATAAAATACTGGTGAACGATACAAAACATGTCCTGATTACTACAGAACAACAAAAATTGACATTTTCTAGGCGATGGCAGGAGCACCGCCACTTTTTCGTTCACTCGTTCGCTAAGTCGAATAAGACGGGTCCCCGAGTTGTAGGACTACGTCTAAATGGAAAACAGTAAACATAGTGAGGCAAGTTCTACTACTTGAAGAAACGTATAATTCTGAAACAGTGGCTATTATCCTTCTCCAAAAAATCTGTTTAAGGTCTCATTAATTACTTGTGTAGTGATTGCTCAATAATGGTCGTGGCATAAATAAGAGCGCCTCAATAAATTCTGGAACTATCAGCGCACTTTTTACAACCGTGAGGTTATATTTGACCAAGTTCAAATGAAGCCAAGGAAAGCTGGCAGGCGATTAAAATATCATTAATTTGTTACTTTTCAATTCTGTTGGGATAAAAGTTGTCTAGCGTCAAGGGGAACTTTTTGATGGGTAAACGCGCGCATTTCATTTCACAGTGGATGTGTGCACCTTAAGGACCCACTGACAGGAACCTCATGATGGGTGTGGCGGCTGGCCACCCTTACCTACAAAAAGGCTAGCCACGAGCCACCGACTACTCCTGGAGGGGGTAGCATGTGGCCAATGAGAGAGGACGACTCCCTCCAAGAGTACGTACATAAGGGCCTGCCTGCAAGGACAAACGGCATTCTTTCTTTCATTCACCTTTCTTTCAATCACGGCATTCTTCTGACAACAAGCAGCCACCATCAGCAGAGCCAGCGGAGATGACGAGTCCCTCCTCTTGCATCTGAAGAAGAAGAAGCGACGACTCAACTGAGTCCCTCGCCGTGAGGAGCTACTGCTCAACCGAGCCCTTCAACCTACGCTTCGACGCCTGAGGAACTCGTCCCTCCCCCACTGGTCAACCGAGTCCCTCATCTTGCGTCTGAAGGTGAAGGAGCGACGACTCAACCGAGTCCCCCACCGTGAGGAGCTACTGCTCAACCGAGCCCTTCGACCTACGCTTCGACACCCGAGAAAGCCGTTCCTGTCTCACACTTCGTCAACCGGCAGAGACAGGACCAACAAAACTTTCGTCGGCCCTTTTTAAGGCCACACACCATTGAAAAGGGACCTCGACAATGGGGATCAGCCATTTGACATCATTTGGCAGACAATGAATCTACCTTTCAAATATTTATTCTGTTACACTTCTCAAAGGCTGACGTGACAGGATCTACGAATCAAGTACAACTGAGTGAGCACCTCAACAAGACTCTTCTTAAACGTTCCGGAAAGTCAACAATTGAAAGAGATACAACCAAATACTTACCGATGATTGATTTTTTTGAAGAGCTCATTATTCTTCTAAACTTCCACTCAGTTCTTGGTTAATGACAAAGATTCAACTTCCTGAAAAAAAAAATAACTCTTTAGGCAGTTTGGAAAACACGACGATATACTTACATACAAATGAAAAACCCATAGTGTTTAGAACTCTAAACAATAAGTAGTATTTTAAATTACTAGTGCGCAAGTATTGTCATCGGAACATTTGGTGCTCTCTCGGTCGACCTCTGAGTGCTAAAAGCTCTCCGCTCCGGCCTCGATGAAGCCCGTTCTAGCACCCGCCAGTCTGTCTTTCGCCGAAACCCTCAATGGTCGTCTGCCGAATTCTAATATTTGCAAACAGGTCATCAGTATTCCACGTTTCCCGTTTTTCTATACATCACTTACTCAGTCTACTACCCTCCATCTCTCTTCCTCTCTCTATTGGAACCCTTCATCGGCCAGAGATTATCAGCAGCCCTACTAAAGATCTTCCACTTCTCGGAAAGCTTGATCTTCCAGCTGTCTCGGGGATCGTCGTCAAACTCGTCTTTCATCTGCCAACTTCTCTCCGTCTGTCCATTTCGCCACCACGAACGTCGTTTTTCGTCAGAACGTTCCCTTTATTTTATCCTGAATTAATTTTTAAATACTAAGTCATTTGTTCTAACTTTTTTCGTTAATATACTTCTATTATTTTGTCTGAGTAGGGAAACTAGGTTTCATTTTTCTTTTTGTGTGTTTCAACCCTTTCTCAACCTCAGTACACATAGGCATTGCTGAGTAAGCGATTGGAATGGTTCTGTTATGGCAAATAATTACGAAAATATTCTCAGGCCATGTAGTAAGAGTTACATTGTAGGGATGTACATGCCTGGCACATTAGATGAACTGGTTTTCTGTTTGTGTGGGTCATACACGAAACAATTCAATACATGCTCACACACTTTGGTAGCCATTCCACATCAGGGCGGTAGGAGGAGCATTTACCACCTCGAAGCTGGTTAAAGAAGGGTATCTTCATTAAGCGCGTTACTACATAAACGTTGATAGAGATCTAAACGCAATTCCTCTCACGTCGAACGAAAAATTTAACAAAATAATAACATTCTACACCTCAAGGTACTTAAGATGATAATTAAAATAACACAGGATCACTTTTACGACATGCAATAACCCCTTAGCCCTAATTGACCTCACTTCACATTAAATTGGCTAACATGTGATTTAAATAGTTTGGCTAGGCCGATCAGTGAAAAGCGCTGTATAGACCTCTCCACAGAACGAAAACTTGCCGCGCTAAATGCGCGCATATTGGATCCATCGATGCTCACATCTAGTCCCTTCTTCAACACAAACGTATTTTTGACATCATACAACAAATTAACTGTAACTAAGTCATCAATACGCATAGCAATAAACGACACAATTCAGTAAAGGATTGAGTATCTGGGAGGGTGAGGAAAGTTGAGACACTTTGGCGCCCAACTGACCCCCAAAAGACTCGGTAAAATTCCGAATAATTTCAACTCAAAAATGCATTAAAAACTTTAACGGGACTTGTCCGGACGGGAAAAGAATTTCGACAATCCATTGATTTCTCAGTAACAATAAAGTGGGAAGTTCGATCGGAGAAATTTGTTGTACGACGGTGGTAATGTTTGAGGTTAAAACGACAGAATTAGGTTCGAAAAGTTTGTTTTTCAAAAACGTTAATTTTAATTAGTGGAGCGAGTGACATTAGGGCAGAGAGTAAACGGCTGCGATGTCGCACTCCTCCTTCCACCATTGCGTACGCCCTCCAGCTCAATACGGTGCAACCAGCGCCAGCGCCGTTATTTAACTATTTCCACTCAACTCCAATTTGGAGACTTTTCCCTATTGAAATTGTTCAATTATCAACAATACAAAAGACAGACAACTATTTTGAGGTTTGTCTTCTAAATACGCAATCTGTCGGGGATATAAACAGTAATCTTACTTACAATTTTAGAATACAGGGGGCATTAAAAGCGAAACGGAACATCAAAGCTCATGTAGAGGCGCTGCAGTCAAGAAGTTCTCGCAGGTAGCGCGTGCATCGAGCTATTTGTCTTCAATTAAACCGGGAAATGACACGACGGTCGCGCATAGTTGATTTTTTAACAGTAAAATCGGGTCACGAATCCGATTATGTCGCGTATGAAATCCAACTAGTCCCGCCCAAGCCAACAAGAAACGTTCTACACAGGAAACTAACATGGCCGACTTGGGGAAATCGTAAATGCGCAGCTGTCCTGCGCAAACAGCCCAACATGCGCGCTAGTGGGCTCTTATCGCTACCAAAACCAACTATATTAACGTATTGATTGGGACTAATAAATATTTTTCGGTGTCCAAAAGTTGGAATACCGTTCAAAACAAAACGCGGTGTCCGAGAAATAAATTACTCTGTCGTCTTTTGAAGGAAAATATCTATTTTGGTTGGCAGCATTGTTTCGAATACCCACACAAAAGGAATGCAGTAACGGGAAACCCCACTTCATTAATTGAACTGATTCGAAGCGCTCCTAAGGAGCCGTTCTGCCGGAACCCCTCACCTTACCGATCATTCAATAATTTCGAACTTAACGTTGACAGAAATGTATAGGGCCGACTTCAGCCAACTTCCCTTTATACATAAGACTCACTAAATGGGATATGGGCTAATTCCCAAAACAATGGCCACGAGTACATTTGCCCAGTTCTTCGGTTCGCGATTTGGAACATTCAACAGCGTCACTGATACTGGTGCTAGTTACATCTTTCATCACTGGCAATTCTTAAAAATACGAATTCATTCGCTCGACTGACCGTTGAACTATATTTAAACAAATTCGTCAATTTTCCGTTGTAACCGAATTATCATCCTTCACTTATAGAGTTGCTGCCACCGGATCTTTCTTTCCGTTTGTTGTGTATCGGACCGGCTACTGCTTTAGTGGGGTTATTTGTTTGTTATAATTCGACCAGCCATGGATAAGCAAATTAATACGACTTTGTTTCACCGATTCAGAAAAAAATGCTTGCGATGTGTTGTAGATTGGTGTATGAGTGTCGGTTTCATCTTTGACGAGTATGTGCGTCCTGAATGTGGTGCATGGAGGAATTAATGACAAGAGTTATTTGAAGCCATCGAAGCAGCCTATCTCCCCCCAAAATACGGATATGTAACTTGAGAGGCGATTTTGTGGTATATTTGTGTGATATCTATCATTTTTGTGGTCGTCAATGTTCGTTGCTTTAGGCGCGCACTGTTTGTCCACGTTGACTCACTTTCGTGCTTATTCCATTGTTTACTAAACTTAGCTCAACTCTTACTGCTACTGTTAGGCTCACCAGTATCAGTGACGCGAGTAAACGTTCCGAATCACGAACCGAAGTTCCACGCAAATGTACCCGCGGCCGTTGTATTGGGAATTTACCAGGATATGTTTCCACTTATTCGGCGCCTAGTCGTCAAATTAGGGCGTCAGCAGCCTGTCGTCCAAATGTAAAAGTCCGAAATGTTTTATCAGCAAAAATTGTTTCACGACATAATGCAAAGCATTTGTGGAATCGAATAAACAAGTTGGAAAATCCAAAAAAATAAAATAAAAGTTGAGCAACACAATAAAATATATGCGCTATGTAGTAGATCCCACAAATATACATTTGGTGGTTGGGGCACTCGTTATCAGTTGTGGAAGATAGGAGGGGGCGTTGCATGAACTGTGTGTAGATCATCTAAATCACCAGCAACGAAATTGTGGAAATTCAGTTCAATAATAAAACTGAGTTAGGACGATTGTCTCTTCCCAATATATCTGAGTTACGCTATTACGTCAATAAGAGCAGTTGTGTTTTTCTGCTTCTGATGATACCTAAACATCAAAATCAGTATAACATTGTAACCCAAATTTATTGAAAACGGACAATCTTCCTATCTCAGTTTTCATTACTGTTGACAATGCTAACAAAAATTACAAAATGCAAGGAAATGATCAAGTTCGTTCAAGTTTGTAATATGAGGGAACAGAATTAAAGTGAGAGAGAAATACTGAAAACTAAATCAAGAAAATGTGAACAGCCGGCCTATATAGGAAAATTGTCTGAAAGTTGCTAGGGAACTGACTGTTAATCGAACCTTTTCGGAAATTGCAATATATTTGTGAGAAGTAGAGCACAATTATTTGGGAGCTGAGTAGACTCTGATGGAATATTAAGTGAAAATAGTTGAGAAGCATCGAGTAAAACGCATATTATGCGAAAACCGTAGAGAAGTCCGAGGTAGTAATAAAAAAATGCGAATAAACAAGTGAAAGTTGCCAAGGAGTCGTGTAACTGTCGTAAAGAAGTACCGTGAAACTCGTAGGCGCGTTGTAAAAAATTAAAACGTTGAAGAAATTGAATGAAAATAACCGAAAAATGTGTTTAAAATTACTAAGAAATGAAGAGATTGTAAGAACTGTTAAGGATTGGAGTAAGTTTATTTACACAGTTCATCTTTTCAATTTTGTTGAAGTAGTAAAAAAGTAAAGTAGTATAATTTGTTAGGAAGAAGTATTTACACTTATTGAACGGTTATTCGCAAAGAAAAGTATGTTTTTTTTTTCCATCTGGATGAAAACTTAGGGACTAAAGCCTTGGTTACAGCTTGCAGTGCAGGCACAATGCAAAGACTAAGGCTGGCAATATTTATGCACCGGGTGATGTGATCACGGATAATATTGCAGAATTTACTTTATTCCCCTTAAGCTTGTTACCTTCACAATCGCCCGCACACAACCCCCGTAGTTAAGGGTTGTTGACTTTTTTTTTTTGAAACGGTGGATGCAGGCATTACCTTCACTGCAGCCACAAACGGGCCTATTGTAAGGGCTTCCATGATACTCGGATCATGGCCCACCTGCACCACCCCCAGGCCCCACGAAACTGGTCTCACTTGGTGTGACGTCACCTATGCGCCCCCACCACCCCCGCACAAAGTGGAGGACATCCGCAAGTTCTGCATTTGCCACCTCTTTGGGCTGAAGAAAGGGTCTCCCAAACACAGAACGGCGCGAGTCCATCGCATACGCACAGCACATGCTCTGCTGTCTCTAGCCCTACCTCGCAGAACCGGCATACCTGTACCTCGCACTTGCCAATACTTGCAAGGTGGTACCTCAGCGGACAGTGGCCTGTGAACAGGCCACATATGATCCTCATATCCTTCCTCCCCAGTGCAAGCACCTCCTTGGCCCTCCTTTTGGAGAGTCGGATGAAGAGTTTTGACTGTCTAAGGCCGGGCAGCCCCTGCACCTGTCCTCCCATTTGCCAACCTCTCTACGTATGTGGCTCCTGGTAGTCCCAACAAAGGGCTCAGGGCCAATAGGGATCTGCTCTGATCCCTTCTTAGCCAACCTATCAGCCCGTTCGTTTCAAAGGTTAATTTTCGTGACGCTTGGCCGTTACACTTTTCGAGTTTATGTAGTAAAGTAAAGACATAAAATGTCAAAAGATTCTAGAATTTGTGGAGGGGACTGGTAGATTCCGGAACCCCTTTTAGAGAAGCCGACTCCCAATAACTCTGGGGAAATAGGCCTGAATGGCCACGACTTCGGTCATTGTTCCCTCGGCCATGTCTGGTGCCCTGATATCTTCTCTTGGGACATTCCTGCTGAAAATGATAACGCCAGGCTCCGGCGAGTTCGAATCAGGTGGAGATAAGTTTTTCGTTGAGGTTCGAGTTTTCAGGAATTTTTATTTCCGCGGCGGTGGTTGAAACTTGAAAAGATAAAGGAAATTGAATTCACGTCTTCTTGATATATGAAAGGAGTTAGTCAATTTTCGGTTTATTCTTACACTTTGGCACTGTATTTTGAAAACTAGAGGGTTTCGTGTACACGATGTTCGTACGGCACGCCTTCGTCGGTGGCCCAACATCTTCAACGTTCTTACGTTTTCAGCAAGCGCTATGCGTCACCGTCAATCATTTGTACAGTCCAGCGGCTCTTGGCGTCAACGGGTATCAATTGTCCAGAGAGAGGATCAAACAACAATTCAGCCAACTCGAAGACAAATTCAAATCTAAAATGAGAGAGCACGTCGAAAACCAGTCGCAGATGGGAACAGTTTTCACGGAAGACTTGAGGAATCTCGTGCACTTGGTCGAACCTACGCAGGAAGATTTATCGTTGGTTAAGGAAATGATGGTCAAATTCGCGGGTCAGAATCAAGAGCTACGTTTCGGCTCTTTCGTTTTTGGACCGGTCGTTATGCGAATGTACTACTTTTTGAACAAACCTAAAGAAGCTATGGATGCGTACATGAATCCTGCTCTCGGCGGCTTTTTCGATCAATTGGGCTCTTTCCAAATTTTGATGGATTTGCTGTTGAAGAACGAACTATACGACGACGTCATCACTATCTTCGAAATTATTAAGACGAAGCAGCTCCAAGGATCCAAGTACCCGAAAAATGCCGTCGTGTTGGTATTGGCAGCGTGCTACTTGAAGAACACCCCGGATTCCTGGGCTTACGCCAAAAACTTATGGGCAGATCTGAACGAAGTAGGCCACTACCCGATGAGAAGAGCGGCCACTTTCGCAGCGGCCTTGGGGCTGGCTCAAAAAGAACCGGGGATAGCTTTGGAAATCCTCACCTCTATCCACAATCAGACTTACGTTACCGTCAGGAATCTGAAAATGGCTGCCTTAGCGGATTTGGGACGCCCGGACGACACTTTGCCCATTCTGAGGAGCTCCCTCGAATTCAGCGACTCTGCCACCGGGCGACGCCACACGTTTTTCCGCGAAATTCTACAAAAAGTGGACTCGGCGATGCAAAAATTGAGTAACAACGAAGTGAAGGAAGAGTTTCAATCTCTTTTAAAGAAAGTCGAGGCGTACAACCTCATTTCGAACGATCCTATGGATTCCCAGCTGTGTTCAGAAATAGAAGCGGTGCCCCCCAAACCGCGACAAGCGCAGGACGCGCATTTTTCGTACAAGCAACAAGGTAGACCTAACCGAACATTTTCCGATCGTTCAGGAGTTTTCAGTCAATTTTAGTTTACCAACCTCATAAGTCTCTTTAGGGTAGTTTTCCACTTGAGTTTTTGCTTATAGCAACTTGTTTTCACATATCTTGTTCCTTGTTGAAATTGTTTCTGGGTTCTGGTGACCACCACCTCTTCCTTCCAGATATGCCCAGTTCTGTATCAATAAACAGTTGTGTAACAATTGTATCACTCATGCTTTCTTTTTATTGTGTTTGCGTAGAACCCACCAGAACTGCCCAAATTGCTAAATAGCCGTCTGTTGTGGGAGGCTCCTGATTAGGACCAGATACAAAAAAAATCCTTGACAAGTACTTGAGGGACGGATGTTTGAGACTGACCCCCCTGGTGGATGGCCAACATGTCTACCGCGCAGGAAGATCATGTGACTCTGCGCTGCGTGCACTAGTTAGGAAACTAGAAGAGTCATAAGGAGATTGCCTTAGGGGCCTTTCTGGACATAGAGGGGGCCTTTCTGGACATAGAGGGGGCCTTTGACAATACCTCCACACACATCATTGAAAGGGCATTGATCAAATTCAATGTCAATAGCAATGCAATAAAGTGGATTATCGCCGTATTGGAAAGCAGAGAGATCCAAACTACGCTAGGAAACTGCTCGATCAGGGTGAGGACTGTTAGGGGATGCCCTCATGGAGGGTCCCATTTCTGCTCCTCTGGAACCTAGTGATTGACTCCCTATTGGGAAGACTCAATGCAGCGAGCAAGTCAAGTATCTGGGGGTGATTCTAGATAGGAAAGTAGTCTGGAAAGATCACAGATACATGACCAAGAAGGACGTGTCAGAGAATGTACGGCAGGACATGGAGCCTAAAGCCCAGAATGGCCTGCTGGTTCTACGAAGCCATAGTGAGACCAATAATCTCATATGGGCCGATCGTGACGTGGCATAGAGCTGCCATTTGAGTGAATGGCAGTAGCCAAGCCAAACTACAAAGGTTTGGGTGCCTACTTATTTTGGGGGGTGATGAAGACTACACCCACCATCACCACGGAGAGACTGTTCGACCTTCTCCCCCTGGACATCTATGTCAAGGCAGAGGCGATGAAGGTGGCTTACATACTCACCAAGCTCGGTATAGCTAAGGTGCCACAGGCGACCTGTGGACACCTGACTATATTCAGGGAGCTGGAGACATTTAAGAAGCTCAGCATGATCATGAACGCAATTGTGCCCATGTACGAGCTTGAGAGGAAATATAATGTTCAGCCACTGGGAGGTCCACGGAACAGCGAGAGTCGCCTCCCAATGACATCAACATCTTCACAGATGGATCAAAAACTCCGGAGGGAACAGGATCAGGGGTGTGGATAAGTGGTTCTGCAAGGAGTGGGACGTATATTGCCCTAGGCCCCACTCCATCGGTTTTTCAAGCAGAGATTTATGCTATTATCGCCAGGGCAATCCTAATGTATAAGAAAGGCTGTAGCAACAGAACTATCAATATTCTGACCGATAGTCAAGCGTCGTGCAAGGCGCTAATGCAGTAGCACTACTTCAAAACTGGTGTGAGTGTGCAGGATGTGGCTTAACTCCCTAGCAAGTGCGAATAGAGTTAATGTGTATTGGATTCCAGGACACAAGGGGATCATTGGATAGGAGAGCGCGGACCATCTGCCCAGGTGCGGTATGTCTCCCCATGTGCCCCATTGTTGGATTTCTCTGTCACTAGTTGAAAGGACTGTGTGAGAACACGCCAGAAGACTGCATCAGACAATCTGGAACTCTGCAGGAGTAAGACACTCTAAACGCATTGTCTCAGAGCAATCAAGTGAGATAAGACACACCCTTCTGAGGACGGAGAGGGAGGACTTACGGTAGATTGTTGGGATCATAACTGGCCACTGCAGAATGAACAAACACATGTATTTTATGGGCCTAGTCGACACCCCTCGATGCAGGTGGTGTGGCTCGGAGTGCCAGAGACTTGACAGGGAGCGACTTTTGGTCTTTGGCACCACTTCTTCCAGGATGGAGAAATCCCAACGAGGACTCTCTCAGGAACTACCTGGCTTTCCTCAGAAACGGCGGCTGGCCACCCTTTTCTGACAAAAGGCGCCTCACAGCGAAGTCTGGTGGGAGAGGGAATAATTGGGATTACCCTGCGGCTCAACCCGACAGAGGGCGCTAGCCGTGAGCCACAGCCTACTCCTGGAGGGGATAGCACGTGGCCAATGAGAGAGGACTGCCCCCTCCAAGAGAACGAAATAACGGCCTGCCTGCAACAAGTCTCCTTTGACAGGGTCTTGCACGAGGGCCTGATATACAAGCCCACCCTCTCTCATCGGTCAGATTCGCTCCTTCCTCACCGACAGAACCTTCAGGGTGAGAGTTGGCAAAACTCTAGCCACCCAATCCGTTGGAAAAACCAGGCCAAGTACCTCGGCGTCATCTTTGACAGGAAACTCAACTGGTACAGGCAAACCCTCGCCGTTCGAGCCAAAATCAACGGCCGTTCTTCAACAACAGAAAGGTCTCACATCCGACGAAAATCTGAGTCTTCAACGCCATCATCAGGAGCATCAACACCTACGCTATCCCCGTCTGGGGCACAGCCTCCTCTCTTCGCCAACTCGAGGGCACTTACATGAAGTCCCTTCGAGGAGTGCTCCCTCCGCTACATCAGAAACTGGCAGCTCCTGAAGGAAACAGGCCTCCCCTCGCTAAGCGAAGCCGCCGCTGCAACCTACACCCTCAACCTCCGCAACTCAGTGGCGGGTCACACCAACCCATCCATCAGCTGCCTTACACAATATGCCCCAAACGCCTCGGACATCGTCCGCAGGCCCTGCTCCCTCATTCCACGCTAACCCCGTCCCACCCTCCCCGCATCGCAAATGCGCATGAGTCCCCCTGCAGCTGCAGGCTGGCGTCCCATCCTTCTGGTTTAGAACCTCCGGGTTGGCAACCGCAGGAGAGGGGTTTCAGTCAGTAAAAATCCTACACTACCCGCTTGGGTGTCTTTTGAAGATTTCCCCTCCCCGGAAGCGTAAAACAAAAACAAAAAAACAAGTCCCATTCCTTCTTCTAACTTCATGCAGCCACCATCAACAGTACCAGAGACTACAAGTGGAAGACTGCGCCAGCGGAGACGACGAGTCCCTCACTTTGAGGAGCTACTGCTCAACCGAGCCCTTCAACTCAACCGAGTCGCTCACCGTGAGAAGCTACTGCTCAACTGAGCCCTTTGACGCCTGAGGAACCCGACTCAACCGAGTTCCACGCCTCACACTTTGCCACCGGTAGAGACAGTACTTACACAATTTCGTCGACCCTTTTTATCGCCACACCCTTTCAGAAGGAAACCCGATAGTAACTAAAAGTGTGAAGCTGAGGCATATCAGCGGTTCAGGTAAATTAGATTAGCCAGAGTACCTGGGGATCCATTACATCACTATTCACAAACCTACTAATATCCGTTAATAGTATTGCAGTACGTCGTATGACACAATTCTCAGGTCGTTAAGGCCCAAGCGAGGGATAAAACTTCAACATTATAACCAGCCAACGGGCTTAGTAGAGACCCTGCAGAAAGCGGACGAGGAAATGATTTTTTGGCAGACGCTTCATTCTTCATTATGTATTTCACTGCTAAAACTGGTACACTCTGTTACAGCAGGTTGATGCTAAACATCGAAAAACAACTAAAGATTACATTAATGGCAATATATTTCAAGACGACGAGTAGTATGAGTAGTGAATTTGTTACGATAAATTGTTATTATTGGTTGTATGGCCTACTGCTGTTCATCATTAGTCCCTGATGATGCTGAGGAACAACAAAGAATAGCTTGAAGTAGTGACAGCTGAGAGGAAGTTTACAAACTCTAGGATACTTTATGTAAGATGGGCATATTTAGTTTTTCTACGGGTTTCCAAATGTAACATCACGTAATTTGTGCTCTTACTAGTTGGCATTGAGTCCCTAGAATGCTCAACGTGAAGAAATTTAGCGCTGATGAAGATGTAATTGCCGAAACTGATGCCCATTTGAGGATAAGACAAGTTGTATGGCCACTAGAATCGTCTCGCCGTCAAAGGGAAATATGGCAATCAACATGGTGGGTCCCAACCCGATTCATTGTCAGTTATTTAGCTAGAGTTACCATGCTTCAATACTGCCTTTGCTCAATCCATTCCCGTGACTTGCTGGAGATTCAGTTGTTCTCGAACTTGTGCAACTTTGATCGCGGTTGCATGAGCGGCCCCCACACTCGAACCCAGTGCGCCTGTCAACCTCTCCCTCGGTACATGGAACTCCTCTCAACTCCTCTTCGAAACCTCCTTCCACCATACCATCACCAGGAGTCGGCTGTTGAACAGTTTCCTCGCACTGATCCTTCTCTGTCGCATCGTTATCAAGACTGCTAACTCAGAATTCAGGCTGGCTGCTGACTCTTCATATAAATAGTGAACCAGCAGCACACAATCGAGTCTAAGTGCGACAGGATCTTCCTCTGCCTTGTAGAAAGCCTCTGGTAGAAACACCACCGCTTCTATATGTTTTGGCAGTTTCTTCCCCCTCTTACCTTCAACTTTAGCCCCCTTCCTCATCATTGAAGGTCACCACACTGCACATCACTGAATTTCAGATCGTCAAGCGACCCACCAGACTAAGTACTAATGTAATTTTGAGAATTTCAAAAATGTATGCAAAAAGTCAATTAAAAGGTTCGCGTCAGCGTTTTTTTTTTTAAATTTGAATTGAATAAGACCAACTGTGCACCAATAGCTTACACCAGCCAGTGTTCGCAATGGTTTGTTCGCTAACTAGCCTTAAGTGAAATGATAAATTCTACGCTTTTCGTCGAAAACAGTAACATGAGATCACATTTTTTGAAGCTAATTCCTCTGGGTTTTCTATCAATCAAATCCTTGTTTGTCATTTCATCGAATATTACAATTCAGTAAACGAGCCTAGTACGCCACTGATCGTATTTGTGTCACGTAATCCTACTCTTAACGCAGGCCATACAACCACCAGTTTTTCAGGGCATTGTCCCCGATTCTAAATCAATAGGAGCTCCCCTACAAGCTCAGTGGGAGTCATAAACGAACTAACATTTAGTTACATCTACTACACTTATCTATTACATTTAACGACCATTCTTACAACTAGTTTAAAGTGTGAAGCATAAAACCGTTATAATCAACACACGCATGATGTACTTGGGGGGGAAAAAAGAGACTGAAGACAAAGACACGTATTTCTCCAACAGGAGACGAATAGTAAATATTTGAAAATGTGATCGACCTATTTCTAGCGAATAGCCGCGATTAAAATGGTGGGGATATAGCGACAAGATGACTAGAAAGTATGGGCGTTGCGACAAACTCCGCAACCCAAAGCGAATTCCTCTCCCGTCGGAGGATGTTTGACGTGTAAAGGACACTCGTCCCCTTCCAACTGCTTAGCCTTTGGACCTGGAAATAAAATGACCCGTTATAGCTATTTATGCGAAGGTTAAATAACGGAATTTACGTGGAACAATCGCTCCAAAAAATTTTCCGCTTGTTTTTGTAACAATTTAGCCCTTACCGCCACAGTTGGGTCTGTGAGGCACGTAGGGATATTTGTTATACGAATTTTGGCAACCCTTCTCCTTCTCCCTTCAAGCGTGACCTTTGTAAACGTCCTTCAGTCAATCATTAACAAGTGTAAAGGTTGGATGTGTCTCCATCTTTCATTATTAACGTAAGTAATCATGTGTTTACAAAACTTAGGTGGTCTGTCAGGCTCACATGTGGCTTTTTACATTGGTAAGAAGCCGAAATGCCAGCCACTTTTGTACCGCCACGAGTTTTACTAGGATTCTTCTGGCTTATTGTTATTATTATTATTATTATTATTGCAAACCCACACACATTTCATCATATCGATAACTATCTCTAACTAGGTACACACACCATCCCAGATGACAGATAGGGAAAGAGAAAAACGTGTTCACTCTGCCCTTACACTAAAAATCGGAAAACTGCATACGTGTGTATAAAGTGTAAGAAACCGATTTGCTTGGAATGCTCGCGCAAGGTAACCTAAACTAAACTTGTGATTTTACTAAGGAATCAGTTGTGTGACTACTACCTACTTCGGTAGTGAAGATAATATAATAATTTTAAATATCTTTTTAGTTTCTTTAAAAATTATGTTTTTCTTAAAAGTTTAATAAATTTGAGGTATTCTTCGTTCATATTTGTTTTATTTTGTTTTTTACCCCGTAGATTGCCTAATTTGTGTCGAGTGCGTAGCTGTAAAATAAATAAAATTACATATATCTGAACAATATAATAGTATAAAAAGTAAAAAATAAAACAGTAGTAAGAATATGATTGATTTTACTCGAAAAAAAAAAAAATTGAAAAGATGAAAACACTAACTGTGCCTGAGAGGCACACATGTGGTCTTGACGAGAAAACTGGCACCTGTGGCGGTAAGGGTTAGGGGCGTTCTCGAGATGAACTGATTTAATTATGCGACGTGAGGCTAAATGATATTGAAAGTAAATTCGGCTTTTTATCAACGATACTCTCTGTTTGTTGACAAGGAGGGATGAACTTGAGAGAACGCAATAATTAGTGGGTGAGTGAAGGACTGAAATGTTCAGAAATACACAGATTGGTAAGACGATCGCGTAAATACACTTGAGATCATTGTGGATAAAGAGTAAAGTCATTGACCCTTTTCACTGTTCTGATTGACATCAGGGGAGCGTTTGACAACCATTGGTGGGAAGGTAGGGGAATCCCCTGCAACCTGTACTCGCTCGTCAAAAATTACCTGACAGCCATAACTGCTACGATCGAATGCAGGCATGTCTCCGTCCGGAGAACGATTGAGAAGGGGTGCCCACAGGGCTCGGGCCTTGGACCAGCACTCTGGAATACCTTCTTCGAAGGTCTTCTCAGGAGACTCATGGAGACTGACTGCGAGCCATACGCCTATGTGGATGACTTGACTGTGCTGATCTTTGCAGAAAACCCACCACGCGCTCCGCACCGTCACCCAATGGTGCGAGCATGTCAAGATGCAGGTGGCTGGGGAAAAAACCCAGCTAATCCTCTTGAAAGGGAAAGTGAATAATCCGCCCATAATCTATCTAGGTGTGATTGGCTACTGCCCCGTTGTCTGGGGTAGCAAACTAACAGTCAATCAAAAGAGAGTATTGGCCCAATCCCAGAGAGCTGCGCTCCTGTGGATCACCAAGGCCTACAAGACTGTATCTACGGAAGCACTCCAGGTGATCACTGGTCAGTTACCAGTTGATTTGGCTGTTGAGTGCATGGTTGACAAGTGGAGAGTGAAACGGGAGCTTCCCCCGCTTTGGGCTGAACTCCGTGCGGATCTCACCACAGAACAGAAACTTGCCGCCATCGACGAATGGGCTCTAGAGAAATGGCAAGCGAGATGGGAATCCTCGTCAAAGGGACGTGACACGTATGAGTTCTTCCCCAACATCCGTGAACGCCCCTCAAGAAAATGGGTTGAGCCAGACCACTGGACGAACCAGTTCCTCATGGGACATGGTGACTTCTTTTCTCTGAAAGACTCTCCATTATGCACGTCTTGTGCCTCCAGTGTGGAGGAAACAAGAAACTACCAGTTTCTACAACAGTGAGCGCTGGTTGTTGGGAGGGCAAACGAACTTAGCAGCATTGACTGCTACAAAAGAAGCCTATAACCATTTTGCAAAGCTCGCGAAAAAGGTGATGGCTAAGAAACGTGGTCATAGTTGATCTGTCCTTTTGAAACTTGCCACCCAAGTAAATAGTTAGATCGGGTAGGAAACCAGATTAAGAACTCCTCCCAGATGGTACAGGATTCCTCAGGTGGTCACCTCCGTGCGGTCACACACGGGCAACAGCTCTCTACCGGGAGACTGGCTAATGACCAAATACCTGCCGTACCTCCACAGGTCTGAGTTCGGTGGATGCTGCAGGGACCTGCCTCTTGCATATTAGCAAAACCACAACTTCCATGACCGATATAACCCTCGTCGAGGGTTTAGGTACAGTCATCAAATAAGGAAACAGACCTGACCCTTTTCACCAGGAGCATACATGACAGTATATTCGGTAGAGGTACGGGTTAGTCGAATTGATTTAGTGCACGAATGATAAACGAGAGAGCTATTCCACCGGAATGATTTGAGGCGGTGATCAGACTCTTCATATATCCAGGGATTGACAGGTAAGCAGGGTCAGCAGGAATACTCTCTTCCTAAGCAGATTAACAGACTGGCTTAAGGGCGGAAAAAACCTGAATGTTGGCCCGAGCTCTGAGAGGCTTTCGAGGGTGAATTCGTCATCCCCCAAACACTCTCCACAAATACAGTTATATGCATTGTGCAGCTCAAATTAGAACGAGCGGTGCGTAGCAACACACAACTTTCCGCCACCCCCGTAAGTTCGAACACCAGCTACATATGCAGGTGCTATATCTTGGTTCAATGCATTTTTACGGGACCGTAAGTTAACTATAGTTATCATAGTGATCAAAATACCAAATATTTTTTTTCTCAAAAACGGCTCTAACGATTTTGATTAAATTTTTTATACTGATAACTCGTAATACGACAATTATACTATAAAATTATCATTAGTGGGAAAATGACGAGAGCAGCACAATAAATTATCAAAATTTTTAACGTTTTAGTGTGGTTTTTTTAATATTTTTTAAAAAATTGGCGTAGTAGTCCAATCCAATACCTATAAGGTGAGCGTTTGAAAAGACTCATAAGATATACGGGGGTCACTCCAGAAATTCCGGAATTTCAATTACCACTGTTAGATTCAGCGTCGAAATATATTATTCGACGATACCTGAACAACGACATTTGACACTTCCCAGTCGACGCTAGGGATTTTGCAGGACTGGACGGCGGTAGGATTGAGGCGGGAGATACCGAAAGGAAATGAGCGCAGGCCAAGGAGAAACGATAGCTGTCAACACTGTCCACGAGCTCCTACAAGTAGTATAATTTGCCTCAGCACATTACTGTCACGTAATTGTTTCCCATCAAGACGCAGTCCTATATCTCTGAGACACGCAATATTCGACTCAGAATCAAAATATCTGGTGCGTAGCAACACACAACTTTCCGCCACCCCTTTATGTTCGAACACCACCTACAAAGGCGGGCGCTATATCTTCGTTCAACGCATTTTTACAGGAACATTTATACAGAATAAAATGTAGGGACTAGTTAGCTGAGAGTACTCCGTAAGTTTGATCGAAATCGTTAGAGCCGTTTTTGAGAAAATTGGAATACCGATAAATTAATATTCGAAAAATCTCCTTTTCTGAGTTAACTTGGCTTATATCTCCGTTCAACATAAATATACAGAAATAATTATGGAGAACGAAATGTGGCTATGGGTGACTAAAAGACACTACATTAGGATTTATGACATCTGGTGAATAAGTTACCCTGGAATTTACGGAAACGTTCGAAAAAACGTTATTTTCGACACATTTTCATTTTTATCTCTGTTCAATGGACTGTCAGAGGAACATTTATTGTGAACAATATGTAGGTATTAACTATAGGTATGTAGGTATGGGCCTATATCTCCGTTCACCGTATTTTCATGGAGATATGTATGGAGAAGAAAAGTTTGGTATTGATTAGTAGAAGATAATTTGAAAGTTTAATCAAAATCGTTAGAGCCGTTTTCGAGAAAAATGTGAAAAACCCTATTTTTTGGTACATTTTCGTCCCCCACCCCCCTCCCTTCCCATCAGTCGAAATCGTCCATAACCTTATTTTGGTGTCTACAAAAAATAACAAACAAAACAAAAAAAGAACCAGCTCAATCGGATCAGCCGTTCTCCCGCAAATCAAACTACAGGCACACACACACACGGACCACGCGCCGAAATTAGATTTTTTAGACTCAGTAGGCCTCAAAACGTAAAGATCTGAAGAAAACCCAATTTTTTTTTGACCCGATTACTATACTTTCCTTCCCTTCGGGTAGCGGAAAGTAAAAATACGTAGAAAACGATACTGAACACCGTCTACTTGAAATACAACTGCCAAAAACTGCCAAATGTTGGTTCTCTCGCTCAAAAATCCTATTAGGGATGTAGTTGTGCCCTCCTACTCGGCAATCCGAACGGAGCAAACCCAAGGTTGTTATAAGCTAAAAATGGTTACAGTTACGTTAACTTTAGTAAAAGCATTATAATCAGCAAAAAGTGAATTTGAATTTTTCATAAATCACAGCCAAGAAGTTACAAAATACTCCGATACCCCTCATCAGGACAATCAGAAACGTTAAAACGCATTTTTTTGACATTGACAAGTAGAGATATTGAAATTAGTTATCGTACCAGCGGGGCAAGCAGGTAGCTCAACTTTAGGAATGTTAGTCACTCGCTGGAAATCATCGTGACAAGCGTTGCAGAAATGAGTTGAGCCGAAGCAAAAAAATACTGCGACGGAGCAGCAGTAGCGGCATTTGTACTCTAAAAAGTCTGCCGCGTGCTTCGGGCACATTTGGGCTCTAGAAACGTCGGAGCAGGCTCCGCAAACCAATTCAGCGGGGTCGAAATCCACGCTGCCCAATTCAAGATCGCACCTGGCTTCGCCACCGTAGTACGCCTAAAACGAAATTAAAGACAGTTATAGTTGATATTGTATGAGGACAAATTTTTCGCTGAAACTTGCGTCAATAGAGGGCTCACTTTTTTACACTTGAAGCAAACGTAATAAGCGTAACGGTCCATCGCGTATCCAGCCGGGTCCGTTCTTCCTTTATCCAGCCCCTCATATTCCAATCTCATGAGCGCTTTGCGCCTCACATCTTCCATCAATTCTTTGACAGGATCCAAAAGCTTATTCAGAACTGGATGTTCCACTGGGCTCTAAAGAACGAAATTAATAATTAATTTTGTACATTCGCAGTGAACTGGAGTTAAGGTGACACTTTCAAACAAAATACCTTGCAAATAGGGCATTGAGAGAATGAGAAGGTGATCCGGGGTCCTGCCCATCTTTTCATCAATACTTTGCGGCAGCAGTGCAAATGAAACACGTGACCGCATTTTAGCTGAAAAAACACATTTCGTTAGTTTGCAGCGAGGTTCGATAAAAGTATTGTAATGAATAAACTTTCTCAACTTAAGGCTTTAATCGAATAAAGAACTTCACATATTGAAATGGAATTGTTGAGGATCAAAGTTGTGTAAGTAGTTAAGGAAACTAGTGTCTCTAATGATGGAGTAATAATAAAACGCATGACAAGTATTAACATGGGAAACAGAGTCTTCCTCTAGTGGATAAGCGTGCTGATACCCTGGCAGTTTTCAATCTCATACAGCATTCGGCATAAAGGTCGGACGTTTTTGAAATGGCCAGTATGGGTCCCCCCTAATGGGTCGACCAACGTGGGGAAGGGACTATTGTAATCGGGAGGTCCTAGCATTTTTTTACCAGTTGAAGTCATGGACCTTTGGACAGTAGAGCACCGCGTTTTTGCTTACGTCAGTTTCGTTCATAATAACGAGTCCGTCACGACAGACCAGCGTGAGTTTCGTCGTCATTTTAATATCCACCGAAATCGGGCTGTTCCCTCTAGAAACGCCATTCATCGTTGGGTTGAAGGACCTCGCGCACGAGGTTCATTGATGAGAAACAGACCACCAGGAGCTCCAAGATCGATTCGAACACCAGAGAACATTGAAAGTGTACGGCAAGCACTAATTCGCAGCCCGAGTCGATCAGCTCGCCTGCATGCTGCTGAACTTCGCCTCAGTGATCGATCGGTTAGGCGTATTTTGCATCTAGAGTTGAGGTTTCACCCCTGTAAGTTGTCCATTGTGCAACAATTACACCCAGGGGATTATGCACAACGAATGACCTTCGCCCGTGAGATGGAAGCACTTATTTAGAGATCCTCATTTTGTTCACGAGCGATGAGGCTCACTTCCACCTCAATGGCATGGTGAATCAGCAAAATTGTCGTTATTGGGCTGATGAAAATCCCCGACAATTGCACGAACAACCGCTGGATAGCCCAAAAGTTACTGTTTGGTGCGCCATATCCCAAACTTGCATCATCGCCCCTTACTTCTTTGAAAACGATAACGGCATTGCTGTTACCGTCAACTCAGAACGCTATGTCGAGATGATAACCGGCTTCTTTACACCTGAATTGAAACAAAAAGTATTGCACTCCGGCGTATGTGGTTCCAACAGGAAGGGGCAACCGCTCACACAGCTAGGGCAACAATAAGTGCTATTCGTCCTCTTTTCCCTGGCCTCCTTATTTCCAGGTTCGGTGACGTTCATTGGCCTCCTCGGTCACCAGATTTGTCCGCATGTGACTTTTTTCTGTGGGGACACCTCAAAGCACGTGTTTACCAGCACAAGCCCCGAACATTGGAGGAATTGAAGGATGCTATTTGCGTGGAAATCGTCGCAGTTGAGAGAGCAACGTTGGAAAGAGTTTTCAGAAATGTCCAAGAAAGACTCCAACAGTGAATCGCGAACGAGGGACTTGACTTGACTGATGTGATTTTTCACACATGAATTTCTAAAATGCATTTAAATTGTGAATCTAAATATGTCAATAAACATTTTTTTGAGTAAAAATTACCGACGTTATGATTTTTTCAAAAACGTGCGACCTTTATGCCGCACCCAGTATAAACAGTAAAGCCGCGTACATCGATGTCGTGGTTTTGAGTGTTGCTTCGTCTGTCACAGAAGTTACACACTCAGCACATTGGCTCAGATCGTTAATACAGCAAGCTTTTAAGCAATTTTTTTGAGCTGCCCAAAGCTTCTCCGTTAATCTCTTCGGAAGGTTTCAACTACGGTTATCTAAAAGAATTTAGTTACACTCAAGACCTTAGAGGTCATTTCTGGATATCGAGGTCACCAAATGGTTGATCGTTGTGCGGCGAGACACAACAAGTCCTCTGCACAACCCCCAACTGTTTACTATTTAATTTGCAGGGGCGTTCACCTCCTCCACGCTTCGCACAAGGGGCCTCCATGCCTCCAGTCAGCATCTGCAATTTGCCCAACGCCTTGGCAAATGTGGCGAAGCGCTTGACACTGCTTTATCTTGTAGTAGAGTGGCAGGTGCTTGCGTGGTTGGGAGCTGCATACAGGGGACAAGCAAATAGAGCACAGGGGGCGTTCTCAATCGCGGCACCACCACATGGATGGTCCACGAACGCGGACCTTTCTCCTTTTTGTCTCTGACACACAAAATTTGCGTCATCTTAAGATCATCATCAAGTTCACAACTCCCAACGCTCCTCCACCCAGTTCACATTAATTTCAAACAGAATGCCCTCAGTTAAAGTGTACTAATAGTATGCTACTTTTCTTGAGATTGCATCGCATTAACTGTGCTCTATAATCTGTCCTTCTCAACTCTGTCCTTCTCCTTTGCCTGTCATTCAAATTCTCTCTTGTCCTGAAGGAATCCATTTGCTTCCTCAATTTTCTAGCACATAACACACAACTATAATACTGGAAGAAAGACTAAAACGAAGTACCTGTATAGCTGGAGCAGAAGATAGGGCTTCAGTGAAACATATCATGCACATGTCGTCAACATCTTGTTTGAGCGACGAGGCCCCGGCGCACCCGTGTAAACACGGCAAGCAATCATTTTCATTCACGATACCACCGCAGAGATGCCCGCACGAGTGCACCTTGCTGCAAGCATTCTTCGCGTGATCCTGAACAGAGAAAATATATTTAAGGCACTGAACTGCGCACAATAAACAGCGGCTCAATGACGGGGGCTTACTTGACATTCCGGCGATACACACACGTTTCCAATAGAAAGTAAACCCGAAGAGCCCGAAGCCCCGCAAAAACGGCAGACTCCCATCGACGAAGACTGAGTTCTTGTGCCTTCTCTGAACTCAACTAGAGCTTTCAAAGTGCTGCAGTCGGCCAATAGGAGGGCCCAAAACAGTTTAGTTCGTCCGCAGCCCTCGTGAAGATCAACCTTTATCGCCTCTTCTTCTTCCTTGCACACCTTGACCAACAGAAAGTGCGAATTAGTCATAATATATCTACAATGGCTTATAATTTGTTTCAAAATTTTGGTACAATGCATCATTCAACTTTCCCTAGATCCACTGTGCGTGTGGTTGTGCTATACGCAGGCTCTATGTGCATTCATTCAACTTGTTATAATCAACAAGTACAATCTCCACCACCGTCAAAAGTCATCAGCACCGAGGTTGTCTGTCCACCATCAAAAAGACGTCGAGGTTGTCTGTTCACTCACATGCAATGGATTGTCCGCGTGGAGGATCTCCAAAGCTTACTGAACAGCAAAAAAATTTGTTTTTTTGGCCTTAGGGAACACGACACTAAGTCCCTTCGTTACTGCAGCGTCACATTTGGCTTATTGTGACCAAACCAAAGGATCGTATACCAGCCCCTTGTAAGGAGCTGAGCATGTCCTTCGACGCAAATCTATAATGGTCGGGGGTTCAATTAAGCCTATTTAGCAGGGCTAAGAAAAGTGTACCAAATTCTTCGATTCAGCGTAGGCTTGTCCAAGGGATTTGTGCTAGGCACCTGAAACGTCCCGATTTACTCAAATCTTCGGTGTTAGCAGTCTGAACAAAGATGTTGTCTCCTCGAGGTGTCATTCTATTGCCCCCGCTCTCGTTTCTCCCACCCAGTTCCCTATTAGTGGAAGTAAATCTCCGAACTGTAATTACGAATAAAACTCCGTGTTCCAATTACATTCAGTCGTCATCGTACACACTCCCCTCCTACACGATGTCGTAACAAAAGCGTAAATATTGATCATGACTAACCTGTCTTTGGTGCATCCGGGTGCGGCGATGTAAATGAAGATAACGGTCGCATTCCGCACAAAGACTTCCACAGACGTTGCACTGAATAATCGCATTTGTCTCCCCATCGTCGTGGTTGTTACAAGTTGGCTGAAACCGATTGTCACACAATTATTTATCATACTATTTGCTTTACATTCGACGATATATTTTATTTAATTTTAAACAACCATCTTACACTTATTCGACAAAACTTGTGTTTTTCGTACAATTTGGTCCCCTACCCCCCTTTTTTCGTTGGTGGAAACTGCTCATAACCTTATTTCGTCGTGAAATGAACAAAAATCATAAGAACCATCCCAAAGGGTTCAGTCGTTCTCTCTCAAATCGAACAACAGCGACGCACAAAGACCACGAAGGAGAACGCATAATCCTCAGAAGACTCAGGCCAAGCCCAGTGCAGACAGGGAACATCTCCACCAGGGTTAAGGCAAGCCTGCAAAGAACAACTAGACAGTTCAAACTGGAAGAGGCAGTGGTCCTTGCTACCGACGTCATGTCAGAGTGAAAGAATTTTCAGCTGCCATTCAGGGTCAGTATCCACTCGTGGGAACGATGGGAGCAGGAGACGTTCCGGACCGAGGTGGGCGCCCTGCGGAGGTACACCGATGGTTCAGTCATGGGAGGCAGAGCTGGACTGGCCCATTGTTGGGTCTGGCTAAGCCGCTGGGAGAGTATGCCATGATATTCCAGGCTGAAATCCTAGCTATAAAGATCTGCGTGGAAGAGATCCTGTCTAAAGGACTCAAGGGCAAGCGGATGCATTTTAGGCCATTGCAGCCTATAGCTTCAAGTCCAGGAAAGCCTTTATGCGCTCAAGCAGCTCGGCGCCCACAATAGGCTTTCCCTCATCTGGGTGCCGGCTCACAGGGGGCATGAGGGCAATGAAAAGGCTGACCACCTTGCGAAGAAGGGCCCAGAAGCCCTACCCATTGGGCCTGAACCTCACGTAGGTATGACTAAAAGTCACCTGAACCGTTTGGTGGCCCAATGGTAGATACAGGAAAATAGCGCCCTTTGGCATCGCCAGCCACTACTTAGACAATCAAAAAGGCTTTTTACGCCTTCTGGTCCAAGGGCAAAGGCGATGCTGACACTCTCCAGGAGGGAACTGAGGGTCTTGATTAGCTTCCTCACCGGACACTGCCCACTCAGATATCACCTCAACAAGATATGCATCTCAGAGGCGGTGGAATGCAGACTCTGTGGTGAGGAGGACGAGACGGCGGAGCACATCCTATGTGATTGCCCTGCCTTAGCAGTCAAACGCTTTGAATATTTTGCCCAGGGGATTATCGAGCCCCATATCATAGCGGAATCTGCGGTGAAGGACATACTTGGCTTCATAAAGGGGGCGGGTATGTACGACGCCTTCTACTAAGGAAGGGCCTGTGTCACAATAAGCCCGAGTGTGACTGCAGTGACAAAGGAACCCCAGTGAGGGGGAACAAAAAACGGGTTCAGTCGTTCTTTCTCAAATTGAACAACAGCGACAAACACAGACCACGAAGGAGAACGCATAATCTTCAGAAGACTCAGGCCAAGGACATCGCGAGAAGACATATGGGCCGCGACATGAGCATTTACCTGCTTGGTCAGCGACGTCTGTTCTACTTAGCGGTGATGTTTCAACAAGATCTTCGATGGACCCGCCACATTGAGTAAAGTGTTTGGGAAGCTGCTCCGCTTGTTAACATTATTTCGCAAGCAGATAAAATGTACTGGGGTCTGAACCGTTGAAAAATAATTTATAGGGAAGCTATGTTTGTGCCATCGCTAGGATCATATCACTGACAAAGATCCGCTTCCAGCCCCTGCGCTGCTTTCGTCGATCATTCCCCTGCTTTGTTTCAGTTCGCCAGTCCGCCTCTCAGGTTCATTGCGTAGTCACGAGCATCCCAACTGCAATAATTTCTTCATCTACCAACTGACCGCTTACGAAGTAAGAAATTACTACCAGGCGTTCTTCACAGGAAAGGGAATTAAAACGACAGGAATATATTTTACAGCAAATTCTGTTTTTTTTTTTTGTTTTCAGATGTGGTGTATTTAGCAGCACCACTTTTCGCTGTTAAGCTCTTCACACCTCTTCGTTTCTGCTCTCCAACAATAAATTTGCGCATACACACATGCTCCACTTCAGAGTCATCACGGTCGGAATGTTTATTTTAATTATTTCATCTCCAGCAATGTGTGTGTTGGCTTATTTTATCATTTCATTTTATTTAGTCACGTTTGTGAAGGGGCTCCTTATTTTTAAATTAACTTTTCTTTGCCAATATGGAATCTTATTAATTTCTTTACGAGTAAAGCTTTACTCCAAATTTGCCTTGGCCAGTAAGTTATGCTAACTTTAACAAGCTATAGTGGCTTCATAGGGTCCAGCGACCAATATCACAACAGATTATCAAAAGTCTAAGGACAGTTTCATTCCAAGAGAGAAGAAGAGAGAGGCGAAAGAGATGACGGAGGTGTATCACCGATCTTTGGATGAGGAAGATGAAAACTCCATTCAGTAGAGGGCCGTAATGCGGATGTTGAGTTGAAAAATGATGGGCACCCAAGAAGAATGATCAAATAAACCCAATAACCATGAATAATATTCAAGTACCCGAGTCTGGAGTAGTCCGATACTTAGGAATTCACCTGCAGCAGCGCCTCACCTACGACTCCCATATCGGCGAACTGGTTAAAAGACTTCGCACAAGAATCAATCTTCTAAAACCACTGCTTGCTCCCACTTCGCCTTTAACATTGGGCAATAAACGCCTAGTGTACATAACCATTATCCGCCCCATATGGTTGCTCAGTATGGGGTCTGGCCAGCAGATCACAAATTAAACGGATCCAAACCCAGCAAAACCACGTGCTACGTATAATCGCCGATGCCCCTTGGATCGTTAGGAACGACGTACTCCACCGTGACCTAGAGGTGCCCGAAGTTGAAGATGTGATCAAATCTACTATGACTCGCATGCACAATACCATCACATCGCACCACTCCTCAGCGTTCCAAGAATTACTATCATCGTGGAACAGGACACAGCTTCCCAGACGTCTCAAAAGAAAACGCACTGTTGATCTATTGGAAATCGTCTAGTCAAACTAATATGTGTCATATACTCCTAAAATTATGTGTTAATTTATTTATTGAAAACTAAAACTATATTTTTATACATACACATTGTTAAACCAAAATGCTAGGAGGGACTGCCACCCTCACTCATGTTCCACTGTACTTGAGTACGTATACAATAATTTATTCTTAAGATCGCAACACTATAGTATTGTAATTTACAAAAAAAAACCGTAATGTGGATGTTGAGTTGAAAAATGATGAGCGCCTTACGTTTTGCCATTTACACGGATGGCAATGAGTTGGCTATGCCTTTGTCGTCTACGATATAAGCTTTTAAGCTCAAATAACCAACCAGAGGCACAAGCAACTGTGAAGGCTCTGGAATGAATTTCTCAGCAGGTGATGCAAAGACCTGATCAGGTGGAGGTAACATTTACTGACACCCGGGTGTATTTGGCAAGATTGAAGGATCAGTTATCGATCCTACAATGAGAGGACAAGAGAACTTGTTCCGGAATTTAGAAGAATGAAGGGTTTGAGAATAAGGGTGAATTACAACCAGGCGCACTTCGGGACAACTGGGAAGAGATTGCCCGACGCTCAAATCCGAGGGATAGGCAGAATAGAAGTTGAACAGTAAGATGAATTATAAGGAATGTGGGGGATAGAGAAATACGTGCAACCTGAAAGTGTCAACAACTTGTGTCGCACTGCCATACTGCTGCAACTAGAACACCTGTAAGAACTGAGGGAGTTTGTTTGGCAGAACGATCAATTTGCGGATAAACTTAGCCACACGACCTAAAACTCTTGCTAACCCGTCAATGTAACACGTAGGAATCAATTGGAGAAAAAAAAGCATTACTCTTGGCGGCGGAGGCTTTCCATCGGCAGCGTTCCTCCATTGACCGGAAGAGAGACGTTCCACGTGTTCTTGATCGAGAACGCACAACGAAGCCAAAGACAACCACAAAGTCGGACTGCGGAGACATTCACTGGAATTTCTTTGGGCTTCGCTGAGCCTCGTTAAATTGAGCACGTTCTCTGCAATCGCTCCTTTAGTCACGTTAGCCCAAGCCTCTGACAGCTTGCCCTGAAGAAAAAAAAAGACAGCAACATTATTCGGTTATTGTTTCAGTATACGCTTTTTGGGACAAATATTAGTGTCGCTACAGAATTCTGTGTCAATTATAAATGTAGGACCACCTACATATGCGAGCACTATATCTTCATTCAACGCATTTCTACAGAAACATTTATTAAGAACTAAAACGTAGGGACAAGTTAGTTGAGATTCATTCGTAAGTTTGATCGAAACGGCCTGAGTCATTTTGGAGTACCGATAAATTAATATTCGACAAATCTCCTTTCCTGAGTTAACATGGCTCATATCTCCGTTTACCATATATATACAGAAATAATTATGGAGAACGAAATGTGGGAATGGGTAACTAAAAGACATTCTGTGAGATTGATCACATTTGGTGAAGCAGTTACTTCAGAATTTACGGAAATGTTCGAAAAAACGTTATTTTCGACACATTTTCCTTTTTATTTCTGTTCTATGGACGGTCAGAGGAACATTTATTGAGAACAATATGTAGGTGTTAACTATTCGAAAACATCTTGTGAGTTTGGTGGAAATCGTTGAAGCCGTTTTGCCAAAAAGCGTAAAAAACCTATTTTTGCTTCATAGGCCTATATCTCCGTTCACCGTATTTTCATGGAGATATGTATAGAGAAGAAAAGTTAGGTATTGATTAGTAGAAGATAATTTGAAAGTTTAATCAAAATCTTTAGAGCCGTTTTTGAGATAAATGCGAAAAACCCGTTTTTGGTACATTTTCGTCCCCCACCCCCCTTCCAATCGACCGAAATCGTCCATAACCTTATTTTGGTGTCTACAAAAAATAGCAAACAAAATAAAAAAAGAACCTGCTCAATCGGATCAGCCGTTCTCCCGCAAATCGAACTACAGACACACACACACGCGCCAAAATAAGGTTTTTTAGACTCAGTAGGCCTCAAAACGTTAAGATCTGAAGAAAACCCTTTTTTTTTGACACGATTACTATACTTTCCTTTCCCTTTGAGGTAGCGGAAAGTAACAATTGAGAGCCAAATCTGTTTGTAAATGTAGTAAACGTTTATCATAATTTTATAGATTCATGAATTCTCACAGAAAATATAAAAAAGTCTATTCCCTTTTCCTGTATTTTCTGGGTCAGAGCATAAGGATCAACCGACGGCGGTAACAAGCAACTAAAAAAATATAAGAAACTATATTCAACTAGTCAACTTACTGCTGCCATGTCGCGGATGAGAGCGATCGTATCTTCCGCAAGTTTGCGAGGGATACAACCTCTCAACCACCATCTGGCACCCACGTTGTCCCTCGGGTGGATGCAAGTGGCCAAAGATATCGAGCACACGCTTTTCCCTTCTTTGTTCCCTTTGGTTTTCACCTGAACAGTCAGAGCTTTGGCGATACAGCTTAGGAAAACGTCCAAAATTCCTAACCTGAAACGAATATTTTAATGCGGATTACAAACGAGCGACTTATCATATCATGCGAATTGCATTGAAAAATATCTGGTGCGTTGCAACACACAACTTTCCTTAGCTCTAGAACAATTCACTATGTACATGGCTAATTCTATTTAATCAATTCATTTATCACTCGGTTAATTTGATCTTGGTCAAACAACGCTTTACGACAGCAGAACGCGGTAGCGCTTACAGTTCCGGAATTTATTGTGCTGCTCGTACTCATTGCAGGACCATTACGGCGCAATTAGTACACAGATAATTAATGAGGCTGTAAGCACAAATTTATTGAAGAAAGCTAGTGATTACTTTTGCAGAGTTATTGGGTAAAAACGTTTAGAACTGGTAGTAAGCGAAACGGCAGTAGTCGAAATTCAGGAATTTCTGGAGTGACCCCCATGTATCCCATGAGCGTTTTTAAACACTCACCCTTTAGTTATTGGATTGGACTACAATACTAATTTTTGTAAACATTTTACTAATATTCCAGCGGAGTTTATAAGGAAAAAACTGCGCTAAAAACGCTTTTCGTCGAAAATTTTGATAATTTATTGTGCTCCTCTCGTCATTTTCCCAAGAATGGGAATTTTATGGTATAATTGCCTTATTGAGAGCTATCAATATAAAAAATGTAATCAAAATCGTTAGAGCCGTTTTTGAGAAAAAAAATATTTGGGGTTTTGATCACTATGATAACTATAGTTAACTTTCGGTGGATTTTGTTCAAACCCTTATTTTGGCGTCCCATGGTAACTTGTGGGCGAGATATCAAGTTTGAGTGGATTTGGTACGGTGGTTCTCTCTAAAAATCGTTCACAGACACACAAACCATTTTCCCAAATAGTGTGTTTCGGACTCAGGAGGGTCTGAAACGTAAAGATCTGAAGAGAACTCAAAATTTTTTTTTCAGCCGATTACATAACTTTCCTTTCTACTTTGTAGAGCCAAGGAAAGTAAAAACGTTTCGCGCAAAGAATAATTTATTTATTACACATTTTGTATTGGCTGTTGAAGGGCTTGTTTACGTTAAGCTCAGACGTGTTTCGCCGGGCTACCAGCGCTCTCACAGCGCCCTTTTGATTTCATTCTGCGTTCTCCTGTTTCTCACTCTAGTCCCCTCCTGCCAAATTTACCCCACTCATCTATATTTTCCCTCTCGTTTAATTTCCAATCATTTGTTTTTTTTTGTTTTTGTTTTTCATTAATTTCGTTCATTATTTTTGTGTGCCGTTGATGAAAAAGCATTTATTTGAACTCATAATTGATTTACTAAAGTTAACGTACCTGTTAGTGAGTCCGTCTAAGGTACTACTAACAAGACTGACCAACAAGACCTCTCCCCGCCCCTTCCCCGACGCTCCATCACCCCTTTCACCTTTTTCTTTGTATATAAAGACCACGACCAACTGACTGACTCCAGTACTGACTTAACGGCCAGACGATGATGTCTTTACATCGAAAGCGCTTGCCCACAGTAACTCACAAGCCAGAGGAGACGGACTCACTAACAGGTACGTTAACTTTAGTAATTTGCCTACTGGCGGACAATTTCTTTAATACCTAACACAGCCAGTCCTACTACTAACAAGACTGACCAACAAGACCTCTCCCCGCCCCTTCCCCGACGCTCCATCACCCCTTTCACCTTTTTCTTTGTATATAAAGACCACGACCAACTGACTGACTCCAGTACTGACTTAACGGCCAGATGATGATGTCTTTACATCGAAAGCGCTTGCCCACAGTAACTCACAAGCCAGAGGAGACGGACTCACTAACAGGTACGTTAACTTTAGTAATTTGCCTACTGGCGGACATAACCCAATTTCTTTAATCATAATTGATTTGTTCTTGGTGAATTTTTGTCCTCTAATTTGTCCCGAGCGCTTGGCAGTCCATCATCGTTTCCTCTTCTTCCTGGCCGGGGAAGCTCTACGTCTGAGTACTACATTCTTTCCTATCCTTGCAACACAATCTATAGTTACCGAAATTAAAACATAATTATACAGTCCACACATAAAGTCAATCGACCAGTGATCTTGACAACACTTGCACTTGAACAACACGTCAAGTATCCCGTTTTGTGTGTAACTCTCCAACACATGTATTCGCATAGGGCTTCAAAATTAATAGTTATGGTTTCGATACAATACGTGTACGTATCTGGTAGTGTATACTTGCATGAACTTTGGCATCACTACGATTTTCGAAAAAGTAAATCGTTTATTACTCGACATGGCCAATTGTATTCGAAATTGTGGCGGCTGGCCACCCTTTACCAACAAAAGGCGCCTCACTGCGAAGTCTGATGGCAGAGGAAATAAGTGGGATTACCCTGCGGTTCATCCCGACAGAGGGTGCAAGCCGTGAGCCACAGACTACTCCTGGAGGGGATAGCATGTGGCCAATGAGAGAGGACAACCCCCTCCAAGAGAACGTACATAACGGCCTGCCCGCAAGAACAAACCTCATTTCCCCCTTCTTCTGACTACAAGCAGCCACCATCAGCAGTGCCAGCGGAGAGGATGAGTCCCTCATCTCGCGTCTGAAGGAGAAGGAGCCCCGACTCAACCGAGTCCCTCGCCGTGAGGAGCTGCTGCTCAACCGAGCCCTTCGACCTACGCTTCAACGCCCAAGGAACTCGTCCCTCGCCTCACACTTTGCCAACCAGCAGAGACAGGACCTACAAAAAATTTCGACGGCCCTTTTTAAGGCCACACCCTTTAAAAGGGAACCCGACAGAAATGTTTTCCTTTGTTAGCCACACATGCCTCCAACCTCTCAGGCAATGCGGAAGAATTCTTCATCTTTTGACCTGAACCAGTTTGACGCTTCGCGTCGGTCAGACAAAGCATGTCCCATCGATGAGAAAATGTGATAGTTGGATGGAGTAGGATCTCTCATTGTCCTTTGTCGCATTTGTCCTGCGAGCCAGTGCATCGTCACGTAGCAAAATCTTTCCTTCGCATCGATTGTGCCATTCCGAGCGTTTTTGAAGCAAGCCTGAGCTCGGAGCTCTCATTTGCTGTTTATAGCGAACCTGGTCAACTGACTGGCTATGTGGGAACCACTTCCCGAACTTAAGGTTCTTTCCCAAAGCCTTCAGACGTTGCGAGAGGCACGGTTGGGTCACGCTGAGCTGCTCTGTAAGCATCTTCTGGTCTTTTGTGAGCAGCGCTTGCAGCTCTTCGTCTTAAAACTTCTTTGAAGGCCTTCCACATGGTTGGTTGGTCACCTCGTACTGACCACTGGCTCTGAACTTCTTGAACCACTAGAAACATTGTGTGAGGCACAGGGCAAGGTTGCTGTAAGCTTTGTGACGAGTCACATTACGCGACACAGGTGCTGGGGGGGGGGAGGCATTGTGAAGGGGCAAGCCCCCCTCTCTCAAAGGGGCTACACGACCGAGCGGCTGGGGTTTTTGGCATTGTCTCCATCGATACCGCCAACGTCCCGAAACCTTCCTTTTCCGCCACTTGATTTTGTCCGAGGATTCCCCTTATTTTTTCCTTTTATATTAATATAATTTTGATTTATTATTTACCAAGTTTTTTTTTCTCCAAAACCTCCTGTCGTCACGCGGGATAGATGCTTCCACTTAGCCCAGCGTGACAGCTTCCACCACCATTTGAGCCCCTCGGCTGTATTGTGCAAGAAAAAACAGAACAGAAGATTTTCCCGCAGAACCTCACTTGATGGCACGTACCCAGCCATTTTAAAATCAACTTAATGCAAAAGTGGCGGGTTTTTTAAATTCAAACTCGTATTTGGACTCAACAACAACAACATTCAGCAAGCTACAGCCCCACAAGCGATTTGGGAGGCATTTTCAACAAAATCCGGTTTCATATTTATATACCTGGTAGAAATGGCTTTCAGCACCTTCACAAAAACAAAGGGGTTACGATTTGAGAGAAAATTTCAGAACGCTGAAACAACTTACTTTCCAACGTCGAAGGAGCTGTCGGAAGAACGATTCATCGTAGCTGCGATACTGAAATCTGAGGGAGGAAGATCCTTCACGCCCATGATGTGGGCCAACGTGCTCGGAGGTACCTCCGCTAACATTCGTCTTAAAAGGGCGGTAACCTAAAAATAAGAGGAAACGTTAAATGAGTGAAATAGTGTCACTTTAGTCACTGGTGGCTGGTAGTCAAACCCCTCATGACATTCTAGCACCGCTGGATGAGCTTGGGGCCTGTTGCGACGCCTGGACAGTGCTGATGAAACCCGCATTAGTCACACATTGTAAATTTCACCAACAGAGGTCGAATAATTAATCTACTACACTATCTGAATGAAAAGGACATTCACCATTGTGATTCAATTCATAACATAGGCCCCACTGTAGGTGCAACATTTTGCAAACATTTTCTGTATTTAACGAATTTATTTTATTTTTGGGTAAACTTATTCACTTACTTTTTGTAAATACAAGAACTATTTTGCGTACGGCAATCGCCTTGCATTCACATTATACCTTAATGGAGGGAGCGTACACATTTGATTTGGGTTATACACTGGTAGGAAACAGTTTAGCACTACGTTCTAGAACGTCCATCAGTCCCTAGCACGCTTAGGAAGAAGTCAAGAATGTATTATGGGGGTGTCAGAGGTATACCTTCTTACAGCAAGATGATTGTACCTATCAATATTAGGAAGAGGGATTCAGCTTTTAGATACTAGACAACTGTTGCTCATGGGAATTTCGTTGCCAAATAGAGAATCGTGCGTAATACAAGCACAAACTAAGTTATATATTAATGAAGTGGTGTACACATTAGATTTGGCTAACCCGTTTCTCACCATCACACGGACACAAACTATTTTCCCAAGTGTTTTTCGTACTCTGAAGCCTTTGAACATGTAAAGATGTGAAGAAAACTCACATTTTTTCAAGGAGAAAAACTGTCAGAATAGATTTGTTGCGAGGGGGGTTTGGAGATGTTTGAAGGGTCACTGACACAAGCAAAAATTACAGCGATCGCGAGCTCCGATCGATTATTGCCCGACTTTCGTCGGGATTATGAACCACCGTCTTTAACCACTAGACTACGATCGTGAGAGTGCCTTTTAATGGGAGTCATTCGGTACAGATTGCCTCAACGTCTAAATGTGGTGACTATTAGAAATAAAATTTCTTCACTTTCACTTTTCGCGTTGTTGAAAAGAGAAGTGTCGAAGCCAAATCAGTGGTTTCACGTTCTAGGGGCGATAAATCCTGCAGACTTACCATCCAGAGGGTGTACCGCTAGAGTTTTGTTTGAGTTGAAATGGTGGGAAGGGCCAGAATCGTTAATGTTGGAAGAGAATTGGCCGAAGGATAATACAGAGCTTGGTGAGGGAGACCAAGAAGAGGTAAATAGAGAGGTCTCCAAGGGTAAAGCTGCTAATGTGTTGGTAGCAGCGAGTCAAAACATAGTGTGGTTTACCTGAATTTTCTAAGTTCGTGAGAATTGTTACGTCTGTAGCAAGAATGTTAATGTGGAAGACTCTCAAGAGAGGAGAACGCAGTAAGCCATTTACAAATGAAGAGTTTGATGAAGCCGAAAAACGTGTTTTTTAGAGTAGAAAGCTTACGCTCGAGGGGGAACAAATTTTACAAAAGAGTGGGAAACATTTTGGGACTACTAAGACTGAAAACTAGGTTGGCATTCAATGATGAGTCAGACAATTTTAAGAACCCTATTTTGTTACCAGGGGGAAACCGTGTAATACAAGCATTCGTTCGAGAACAACATTTTGCACTCCACCATGCAGGAGTTTGAACAATGTCAGTCCAGCATATTGGTTGCCGTGCGTCACGCCAAATCGTATTCCAACATGCGCTTTAATTCGATTACAAACCTTTCGTAGTTCAAATTATAAAATTATTTTAACGGGTTATGGGCCCAGTGCGGTTCCACTGCGCTAGTAGCATACATCCTCCTGCTCAAATACAATTGTCATGCTATTCAAAGTCCGAAAAAGCGTGCCTCCAGCGAAGCATGCACTCAGGGAGAAAGTAAAGCCAGCAAAAAGCTACGAAATATTTTGTTTCTTCTAAACCAACCAGACCTCACTATTATAAGCATCTCAACAAAGGGTGGGGAGTGTCGATATAATCGTGTCAATAAAACGTTCCTGGTTTACGGCAGTTAATAAAGGTTTCAAGTGTAATGACAATAATATTAAATTATTCAGGGGCTCCTGGAACCATCAATACTGTCGTGGCGCCTTCGTTCCTCTCGATTAAGCAGAAGCTTGACGATTCGTGCCTCCCTTCACGCCTTCTCTTTCCTTGCCACTGTCTGCTTCTCATTCTTGCTTCGGATCGCAGAGAGAGATCAAGCGTCCCATCGACTCGTGTTTTAGTACTGGTTGTTTCCAATAATATCCCTTCGTAGGCTCACAAATCGAGTGATTGCCTCCTGTCCTCATCATTCACCTCTTCCGTCCTTCCTTTATACCGGCCAGTACCTTTCTGTTCCCCTTTTTATTCCCTTAAAATTCGACACCTCCGCAGCACAAAGGTAATATCTCTAAATTACGTTTGATTAGCATTTACAGTTCACAAATACAATAACGCAATGCGAAAGGACAAATACAAGGTTCGAAACGAAACGTTTACCTGTCGTTGAACTCGAGCTGATCCTGTGTGAAGAAGAGACAACAGATCTGATAGCAGGGCGTGCTGATGCGCCAAATAACTGCGACCTACGGTTGACCCGCTCAAAGCCAAAACCATCGACAGCATTTCGAAACAGTATGTGTCTGGAGCGTCGCTCGTCGCAGCGCTTGCAGCCGAGCACAACCTCGTTTCCCATTCTTCGCGCATCACTTGGGCTTCTTTCCTAATCGCTTGGACGATGTGAACGCACACCTGGACAATCATCGGAGTAATTAGCGTACACAATCGTTACATTTGAAGCATACAAGGGTTGAGAGTCATTAATACGCTGCCCAAGCAGCAGGCAGCAGCGTCAAAAGAACTAATTCACAACGTTCTTGCTTATTCCAAGATATCTACTACAATTTGTCAAAACTTGTGCACAACATTACAACTTAGAATAAATTTAAAACTGAATGGTACGGGAAGGGTGGTGGAGGGAGGGGTGGGACACATTTGCTGGATATTGAGTTTTGAAAGAGTTGTTACGGGGATTGAAACCTGCAGTGACAATAGAATGGAACGAGATGTAGCTCATCGGAACTATTCTTGTAATGTCAATTGCAGAATTTACAGACGGAAGATGAAGCCAAGGGGCCATGAAGCCAATTTGGAGTACCTTTATATATATATTTTTTAAATAAATTTTATTTTGGCATTAGATTTCTCCATACAGCCATATTTACAGATATAATACTACAACATTACTTCATTTAGTATTATACAATATTACAGCAACTTATCTATTTTCTTTTAACATAATTATCGATTTCATTATAAGTTACGCCCAACGTCATTAAAAAATTTCGTTATTTTTTCATATACGAGTACATCTGGTCTAAGCAATATAGATGTGACGTTAACTGACCGACTTAAATGTTCCCCAAGGTCGTCCAAGAGTGTTGTTCTTCGACATTCGAACTTTTTGCATGTTAAAAGCACATGCTCCAAGTCATCCACCTCACTGCACACGTCACATTGGTCCGACTCCTCTAGATGGATTTTGTGCAGATAAGCTCGGCAGACACCGTGACCCCTAAGTCTTGAAATGCTTGAATAAAAAGGCTTTTCGTGCCCTGTCATTTCTGCACCCCATGGTCTCAGTGAGATATTAGGAAGCATGAATTTATATTTATTTCCCGCAGGATGCCTATCATGGTATTCTTGCCATCTCCTCGCCATGGTCTTTTTAAAGAGGGAATTCAAATCCTTGTATGGGATTAAGGCATTGCTTTCCTCTTCGCAGAAACATCCCCGCTCCACTGCTTGGTCTACTTTCTCATTGCCCCTTACTTCTATGTGTGCCTTAACCCATACAAATTTTATTGTTATATTCGCATTGCTTAGTATAAAAAATAGGTAGGTGTGGCGGCTTGCCACGATTACCTAGAAAAGGCGCCTCACCACATAGTCATCCCGACAGAGGGCGCTAGCCGCGAGCCACAAACGACTCCTGGAGGGGATAGCAGGTGGCCAACCAGAGAGGACGACTCCCTCCAAGAGTACGTATATAACGGCCTGCCTGCACGGACATCCAGCATTCATTCTTTCATTCTTACACCGATCACTTCTTCCGACAACAACCGACCACCATCAGCGGCCCCAGCAGGGACAACGAGTCTGCCCTCTCGCGTCTGAAGAGGAAGGAGCGACGACTCAACCGAGTCCCTCGCCGTGAGGAGCTACTGCTCAACCGAGCCCTTCGACCTACGCAACGACACCCGACAAACCCGTTCTTCACCTCACACTCTCTCAACCAGCAGACAGCACCTACACACACAACAACAATATTTCGTCGGCCCTTTTTAAGGCCACACACGCCCTTGAAAAGGGGACCCCGACAGTAAGAACAGGTCGATATCGCTTTGGGGTTTTTTAAATTCTGCATCAAGCTCTTGGAGTCTGAGATGATGAGACCCGTTCGTGGGGAAGCTACCATCTGCTGTACATATTCCAGAGCCTTATCTACGGCAATTATCTCGGTTGTGTAAACGGAGGCCAAATTGTTGACTTTGTATGACTTCGTCGACCCCCTGTTCCAATCATATATCGCACAACCGGCATTACCATCGATCTTTGAGCCATCCGTATATATAACTGTACGTTCATATAGGACCCTCAGAACGTGTTCTACTTCTTCATAATTCATAGTACCAGTAAAGCTTGGGATTATGATACGCGGATGGCTCATTAATGCCAAATAATCCATTTGATACATGGGCGGCTTACTTTCGGAGTATACATAGGACATAAATTGTGAAATTTCGAGGAAATTTTCAGTGAGCGGGGGGGCTACCTTCTTTTGCCAGTATCTTTCAGTTAAAACCTTCACATTCAGACATGCTATTTTGTTATAGAGGAGAGGTTGACTGGAGTACAAACGTGCAAGGTATCTACTTCCCAACATTATCCGTCTTGCATTTAGTGGGGGTTCACCACTTTCTGCAAGGAGTGCATTTAGCGGAGTAGATGGGAGTAAACCCATAACTAGACGAAGACATCGGTTCTGAACTTTTTCCAAATTATTTAATGACGTTTCACTTGCACTTCCATACAAATAACAACCGTAGTCGATCTGGCTTCTGACTGTTGCTCTATAAAATTAGACTACCTGAAAGTTCATGATGGAATTCAGCCTTTTGACCCCAAAGTACCATACCAGAAAGCAGTTGGTTATTTGCTTTACCTGTCACAGGTATCGAGGCCTGATATTTGTTTTGCAGTCAACGTTTTGTCCAGACTTAACCACTGCTATCAGTCTCAGCACTGGCAAGCTCTCAAAAGAGTTTTTCGATATTTAAAACGAACCGTTATTCAAAAGTTGTGCTACAAGAAGTCGGAGCCAAAGCCCGAACTTGTCGCATTTTGTGACAGCGACTGGGGAAGCGCCTTGACTCAGAGACGGTCAGTTTCTGGTGTTTGTGTGGTGTATAATGGTTCGCTTGTGTCATGGTTTTCTAGGCGTCAACCTACATTAGCCGTAAGTACTGTCAACGCTGAATATATGGCTCTCAGTCAGTGTGTGCAGGAGGTGTTGTGGTTTAGGTCGTTGGTGAGTGAAATTTTTCCTAATAATTTGCTCACTCCAATTAAGGTGTTCTGCGACAACACTGGTGCTATAAAGACAAGCAAAAATAATGGCGTAAGCAATCAAAGCAATCGTACAAAACATATCGACATTCGTTTTCATTTTGTGAAAGATCGCGTGAAAAAGAAAAATGTAGATATTACGCATATTCCTTCTGATAAAATGCTTGCCGATGCATTAACTAAATCATTACCTGTTGCAAAGCATCAATACTTTGTTGAAAAAGTTATGGTTAGATGAAGCTGGGAAAATATGAAATTTAATGGTATTTTCCATAATGTTAATTTTTGTTGTTATTTGATAGGTTCTTTGCGATTGTTTTTGATCTAGTCGAGTTTATTTTATTCTCTCAATCATGTTGATTTGAGGGGGTTGTGTTGAAGTGTCAAACCAACATTTTCCCATTTTCTGGCAACCCTGATGTAAACAGTCGGTGTAACTTCCTTATATTTTAGTGAACATAAATCCTCGTGAATTCATAAAGCCTTTTATTATATTAACTTTCGTATAAAGTGAAGCTCGTGGCAGTCATTTCCGTTCAAGATTCTGCCCTTATACAAGATATCAGACTGAACAAACCTAGTGGAAATATACCACTGTTTATTAAGTGAGGTGGCCATGTTTTGCTATAGAATTACATTGCCCCACAAGGTGACTCTCTTGCTCTTATGAAAGGGAAGGCAGTCAATATATGTTCTTCTAAGCAGAAGCTTAAACGCAGTAGGCGAAATGGATAAAAACCCTGCAAATTATTACACAATGGTTTATTATTCTCATGAACAGCTTGACCTAGTATTACTGCTCCCCCATCCCATTCGATTCAGCATTGAATACTAGTAAACCATACGAAACATGACCTGAGTACAATGGAACTAAATAAATATTTCCCCGGTGCCAGGCGCCCGTAAACGTCTGATCCGATGGAGGGGTGGAATGAGGGCTTCCAGCGAACCCTCGCTCGGCAATTGGCAAGACGTTGTGAGTCCAAAGGGCGCTGCGAGTCGAGCGGGCCTTGAAAACGATACGAAACACGGCTTATTTGCGATTATACTGCGTTTCGTTAATTTTTTAAACCATTTTTTACCCATAACAACCATGGGCTTCGTCCTATCGGATTGCCGAGATGGCAGGTACAACTAGATACCAAATGGGATTTTTGTGCGAAATAAAGAATTTTTTAGACCACGTTAAAGGCACAAAACGGCCCGGACGGCGGATGGACATTGCAGATTTGGAATCCCCATGTCTTGAAACGTTAAGTATCAAATTTTGAGGGGGGGTTGTAAAAAATTTTTCGTGACCGAAAACAAAGGGTTATTATTCAGAATGAATAATGAACCAAAACGGATCGGGAACGAAATTATATTAAGAGAACAAATATAAAACGACATATCACAGAGGGGAGGAGAATGAACGAGACGCTTAACACATGAACGTCACTAAGTCAAGTGGCGGCTTATTGGAGGAGCAGCTGAAATCAGCAGAGTGACGTTCTAACAAGTTCTGTGTTTGATTACGTGTACAGTCCTTATGCCAAGATAAAATATAACGTCTAGGGTTCCCCTTCATACACTGAGAGCTGTCTCGGGGGTGTAACTCAATACATACACTTTGAGATATCACGCTTCAGAGCCAACCCTCCGAAGGGCAATCATTTACAGCGCGCTCTCCCGACTATCATTTCACGTACATTGAACACAGAAAAGCAACTGCAGTCCTCGGAATAAGGTGCCAAAATTAGCCTAATTTTGGTTTTGACTTGGCTTCCTCGGTTGAGTACAGTTTGTAAGTTGGTTGGCGTATTGTCAACCTCTTCTAGCCCAAGGTCTTCCCTCACTCTTGGCCCTGACAGATGGCTTAGGATGGAATTCTCTCATCTTTTTTCGAGCTCACTACCTCCGTACACTAAGTAGCGTTTATTAAATTGACTATACTGCACAGTTACTTTTACTAGGTCTCCATATTGAAGTGATCACTGCGTGTCTTAAACTGCATTCTTCGCAAAAATTAAACTGGCACCCCCCCCCATCATCACTCCCCCACCACCACCTTTGTTGAGATAATTCTTAGGGCTGCCCTTTTGACAGCTACACTGCCAGGCTGATATCCACTAAATTATTCATTCGAAATATTTTATTTCGTTTCGATGTGAGTGACGTCAAGACACCAGCCATCACCAGCTCCATGCGCCATTTTATTTCCATTCCCAATTCTACCTATCTGCGTACTGCCACGTGCACGTTAAACTGCTTATATTAGTTATTCCTTGTCATTTCCTCACTTTGCAGTGAAAATTTCATAATTAACGCGCAGTTATCACTCTCTTCGGGTCGCAGTATCCTGCAAGTCGTGTACTCAACGTCCGCCAGCACCGTATCTGGACTAATATACAGCCGAAGAACTATTGAACAAAGTAGAATCACGAACATTAAACATCGCTCGAAGAAAACTTGTGCCAAGTACCAGATTATTTTTCCTTTCGCTTCAGATTTTTCACGAGCAGTAACTTTTATCTTCTATTTATGTTTATGAGCTCAACGATAAATTTATTTCCATAATTTTTTTGTATTAAACATTTTGTGCGCAAAATCTGGTTGGATAACCATTCACCACTTTGTCACAACAATAATAAACAGAAAGATATTAACCGTTGCCTGACTACTCAAAACCACGTGACTCCAAAGGTCTTGGTGACAACTGGTAGCGGAGACAATACTATCCTCCACACTCACCCTTCTGCTTAAACAACCGTTATCATTTATTTTCTTTCTAACCGTTTCATTTTTTTACGAGAATTTGGATAACACATAGAATCAAACTATTTTGGTCATCGACATGTTTGTTGATATTTTTTAAGGCAAAATGTGTCAACATTACAGTTTTTGAAAGGATGGAGGGGGTTGAAGGGGTGATGAAGTCCAGTTGTGTACATGTAATACCCTAATCAATGTGACACTTATAAGTATGAAAAGTCTAAGAATAGGACGATAAAGTAATTGCACACTTCGATCGAGCGCGATAAAATAACTCGCCTGTTTCTGCAAGTGGGTGAGTTTGCTACGGCTGAATAGGATGCCGACCATGTGCTCCTTGAGATCGTTGCTACCTTCCCCTACTTCAGCTTCTTCTTGCTCCCCTGTGATCAGTTTTCCAAAGACCTGCAACGACAAAAATTTGATTTCAACCGCAAAAACGTCAGATTCAATGCGTTTCTCATTGCCATGTACATTCAATGGTGGCTTACTGGGCTTAGGGGCAGGTGCTATGTCACACCACGGCAGCTGATCCTGAACGAATCTAAGACCAGCCGCAGCGGGTGTGAAGTGGTAGAGAGAGATGGATCATTGAGTCCCCCTGATCGAACCAGAGCAAAATGTACGCACATGGGAAGCTATGTGGGTAGCATAGCCAAACATGCACTGCAGATTGCACCATTGTGTCGAGATTTATTAGCCTTTGGACAGTCAAACTCTCGCAAACCAGCACCCCATAGGCCAGGTTTGGGAGCAAGTACGTCCGAAGGACTCACTGCTTCTGCTGTAGCTTTAGTAGAGCCTTGGCAACTGTAGGAGGATAGTCATCAAGGTACCCCCTACGAGGATGCCAGAACCTGGACAATGACCTTCTTGCTGTAATCTCGATAGGGTGGCTCCAAGAAGACAGTTGCACTTCTCAGGATTCACCTCCAATCTACAAATCCCTACAAACTTGTGCCTGGTACCTGCATGGAGGGTGACATCGTACGCGAAGGCTTATTCGCCTACCCGCACACCTTGGGCAAAATCGAACCCTACTTCCTGAGGCATCTTATCCAGCGCAGTGTCAATCACAAGATTCAAGAGTATAGGAAACAGGGGGTCCCCTTGCGAAATGCCACGTCCCCAGACATCTCACCTTAAAACCTGCAAGGCTGTCACACCCCCCAAGTACAGAGAGCTCATATAATCAATGAGTTGATCAAGAGGCCCCACACCCTGGAAGCAATTGGCCAAGGCCTAATGGCTTACTGTGTCAAAAGCCTTAGGATCGTCCAGGGAAACAGTACGTAACGCTTCTTTTCCTTCTGGCACAGGGACAGCACTCTTTGCAGAATCATGAGATTCTCAGTAGTACCATCCACTGGCCAGAACGCCCTCTGGAAGTCACCAATGGCATCAGCCTCCTGGAGACGAGATGCCCGCACTTTTGCCGAAAGACCACACACGAAACTGAAATCGGTCTGTAGCCCCTAGGCCCATCGCCACTTTTAATGGGGACAAAGATAGTTCGGGAACCAAGCGGACAGCCCAGCAGAAGGTTTTTCCATGAAGAGAAGTAAGTTGAGAACCACCAGCTTAACAGCCTTCAGGGCCTTATTCCATCAGGTCCAGCTGAAGTGGAGTTGCTAACACGTTACGTTTTACAATAATGTTTACGAAGCTCAAAAACCAGACTGAGGTAACTTACTTGGCTGGTAATTAGGCGGAAGACTCGTAGTGTCTCCGTTTCGGTGTTTCTTTGTTGAATGGAATGAGCCGAATACCGAGGATTCACGCGAAGACTTTCTCCTTCCATTTTCCCCAGCACTCGAACCTGTCGAATTCTCATCGAGTTGTCTCCCCCTTTCAACTCCAATCTGATCACGCTGTGCGTTTTTTCTGTAAAACCAGAAACGAAAGGATATAGATTTTGAAGAAAATAGGGAGAAAAATGGGCATTGAGGGAGGGAATGCGTATAGGCACACCTACAATTTTATCATTTCATTATATTGCCTGTGTGAAGTTGGTCCTGCAGTCAGTCGAAAAAACTTGAGTTAGTTACCCTCTAATGACCTAGATTTTGATTTTTGATTTTTAGTTTATTTAACCACCAGGGAACAAATAGGGCTATAAAGCCATCTCTTACTTAGACCCTGGAAGAGCCATTACAGGTTTATCCTCACATTAATAAAGTAAATAAATAAAATAAACACACTCGTGCATGAACTTCTTAAAGTACTGAGGTTTTACAATATTTACATCTACAAAGTAAAAGTAAATAAATAAATAAATTGAAAACGAACAAATAAATAAAATAAAAACAGACCATGGGACTCATTAAAAGAACGAAAGTAACGGTGACCTACAGGCAAAGATAGTTCTGTAAATAACTTGTACAAGGTCCTAAATATCTTCTACATATTTAGTAAGCAAATGATCTTTGTAATTGGTCTTGAATGCTTTAACTGATAAAGGGGTGTTAAAAAATTCGGGGTTCTCATTATATAATCGGATGCCGTTTGCTGAGAATGATTTATTAAAGATACTGGTTCTATGAAGAGGGATTTGAAATTGTTGCCTGGCATTACGAAAATGGATGTCACCCCATTGTGACATAGAAGTTTCTAAGATAAGTTGGTGTGGAAAATTTTAGAATTTTAAATATTGTGGTCCCCAGTTTAATACGCTCAGTAATTTTCAATCACTTCAATTGTACGTAAAAAGGTGAGACGTGTTGGTCAGGCTTCAAACCGATATACAAATCTGATGACTGCACTTGCACTTTGCGCTTTTTGTAATAAGTAGATCTGTTCTTTATTGAGGTCGCAAAAAGCAGAGGTTGCGTAGTCAAAATTATGCATGATGCAATTAGATGAGAATACATTCGATAGTGTGAGGGTCAACCTGATGTAATGTGCCAAACTTGATCAGTTCTCAAAACGCAGGAGCAAATACGTAAGGCCACTAAGAGCATACCCCCCCCCTACCACCCTCCTACGACCGTTAAAAAAAATTTACCAATTATGTGGCAACTGATCCATCCGGTAGCTCTGCTCTCAACTTCCACAGTTCTCAGCTTGAACAGCTCATCAATGTTGGGTCCAGATTGAAAAGTGACACTTGACACTTTATTCTGTTAATAAAAAATTGAAATTAATACAATATTAATTGAGTACAACAATATTACAAGTAACAAGAGAAAAGTAGCGTACAACTTCACTTACCCCAAGATCTCTGCAGTTGTCGATGTGTATGTAGACAACCATCGGTTCAGATTTCGGAATGCACGTTAGCGTGAGGGTCTTCGTTTTATTGCGATCTTCATCGCCAGATTCCCAAAACGTCTCCGTGGAGTTGTCCGTGAGGCTTCCGACCATCGCTTGTCTTGAAGAGGCTTTGATCTCGATCGAGTTGGTCAAATCGGCGAGCCCTTCGACGTAACTCGATGAAAACTGTAATTCACGAATTGATTTACACGGGAGAGTAAGCGCACGATCTGAATATTTAACGGCAAAGAATCTAAAATTCTACGGAAAATCATTCACACGAAACGTACAACCATAGCGCATTGAATCTACTTGCTCCTTCATTGGGCTGGAGGATGGCAAGATGCAAGCATAGATGCTATTTTTTACAAAGCCGACCATATCAATCACTTCACTCTAACACACAAGTTTATGTTAGAATTTACGTTATTAGATTGATTCTCAATACGATGATTTGGTTTTTCGTTTATTTCAATTAAAAATGATTGATGTATGTTCTCAACACTCAGTCAAGTAATGTCACACAGATATTCTGTTAGGTTATGGTTGCCCAGGTCTGATTTTGTTGTTTGGTTCAAAGTTCAATGTATGAGCAATTCAACCCCAATTGAACCGCTCGGCACGAACAGTTTCGAGTGTAAGAATGCCAGAGTGAAAGAACTTCCGGCTGCCATTCAGTGTGGGAGAAGGAGACGTTCCGGACTGAGGTGGGCGCCCTGCAGTGGTATACCGATGGTTCGGTTATGAAAGGCAGAGCTGGACTTGGCAATGTAGGGCCCAATTACAGTCTTGCTAAGCCGCTGGGAGAGTACACCACGATATTTCAAGCGGAAATCCTAGCTATAAAGATCTGAGTGGAAGAGATACTGACCAAAGGACTCAAGGGCAAGCGGATCTACATATTCTCGGACAGCCAGGCCGCCTTAAAGGCTATTGCAGCCTATAGTTTTAGGTCCAAGCTGACATGGGAATGCCTTCATGCGCTCAAGCAGCTCGGCGCCCATAATAGGCTTCCCTCATCTGGGTGCCGGCTCACAGGGGGCATGAGGGCAACAAAAAAGCTGACTACTCAGACACAGAATCGGGGTATGACGAAGAGTCACCTGAATCGTCTGGTGGCTTGATGGGAGATACAGGAAAACAGTGACTAAGATTAAGACAAGCGAAAAGGCTTGTTATGCTTTCCTGTCTAAGGGCAAAGACGATGCTGACACTCTCTAGACGAGGTCTGAGAGTCTTCACTACCTTCCTCACCGGACACTGCCCACTCAGATATCACCTCAACAAGATATGCATCTCAGAGGCGGTAGAATGCAGACTTTGCGGTGAGGAGGGTGTATTGTAAATATTGTATTGGCAACAACAATTATGTTGATTCAAATGGCACTGGCGCGCTCTGGCGAAAATTCCTGTCTTTCTTTTCTAATGTACCAGCTGTCGAAGTGCGTTCCAAGATCGTTTTGCTTTCATTAACACATAGGACATAACCAGATTTTAGTTTTTTTGGTGCTCGCATCAATAGTCCCCACACACGTCATTGTGGAAGGCAGGATTCCTTGCGGCGATTGTTGGTTACGGAAATACGACTCCACCCTGGGAACGAGGCAGCGCAGACGCCAGTTTTGTGAGTCAATCCTACTTCCTATGTGCCAATTTAGGAATAAACTGCTTCTGATTTCTATCCCCCCTTTAAAATCATACTGTAAATACAGTCCACGAATAAAATCACTGAAGACTTAAATCAAAATCAACCAGAGGACGAGATGGCAGAGCACATCCTACGTGGATGCCCTGCCTTGGCTGTCAAACGCTTTGAATAATTCGCTCAGGGGTCAATTGAACCACAAATCGTAGCACAATCTGCGGTGAAGGACATCCTCGGCTTCCTAAGGGGGGTGGGTATGTACGACGCCTTCTACTAAGACAGGGTCAGTGTCACAATAGGCCCATGCATGGCCTCAGTGACAAAGGGGGGGGGGGAGCCCCATCACAACCTTCAGTCAAGTGCTCGGGTAGTGGTGCTCACTATGAGATTTCATTACGTCTTATCATTTGATTTGTAGACGCTGCACCCTGATCGAGTTGTAAGTTTCGGTTTTAAATTTATTTCATACAGTACGTACGAACGCAAAATATACAGGCTAATAAAAATATCGCGCAAATACCTGTGACTGGTACGAAGCGTGGCTGTCGTGCATGCTTGAAGTGTCCTCTTGCTCTTCTTCGGATCGAGACAGTATTTTACTGATGTTACTAAAAACGTGGCTCCTGAGAACGATAAACCGAACGATTTACTCGAATATTTATGTAGTACTAAGAGCAATAAAATATACATCAAAGAGAGTCCGTCACTGGGTTTTATAGGAGTAGAGATAGGATGGATTCCTTCTTCCTACTGTCCGATCAGCTTACTGTTAATCCTCTCCAAACTATTAGAGCATCTGGTCCTGCCATCCCTCCTCCTGTATACGTCTAATCTTGTCCCAAACGAGCAGTTTGGTTTCAGAAAGGTACACTCCTGTCCTCTTCAGCTGCAACGCTTCACTACATACGTCAAAAATACCTATCACAGAAAAGAGGTTTGTCGCACTGTCTTTCTTCGACGTTGAAAAAGCGTTCAACAGCACTTGGCACGAGGGTCTTCTACACAAAATTCAGCCACACTTGCCCAACAATCTTTACTCACTCCTGGCCTCTTATTTGTCTGGACGCATATTTGTCGTAACAGTACAATGGGAGTCATCAACAACGAGGATCATTCGAGCTGGAGTCCCCCAGGGCAGCGTATGGGCCCCATATCTTTACTCTATCTACTGCTACGGCCTACCACTACCCTCCTTTCCTCATTTCTCAGCACTATACGCTGATGACTTACTTTACGCTGTCCAGGCACCAGACCCGGAGGCTGCAACGGAAATGCTGCAGACAATTATGACGGAATTTGGACAAAGGTGCAATAAGTGGTGGATACAAGTTAATCTATCCAAATCGTGTTCTGTTACCTACACCTATACACACATGCCGTCCCCACCACGCAAACCTACAAATATTTAGGTGTCATATTGGATCGCCGTCTTACTTTCAACGCTCATATAACTCTCTTACTCAACCGCCTACGTAGCAGAACTAACCAGCTAAAATCATTACTTAATAATAAATATACACCTTTCCAAAATAGACTCCTTATATATAAAACTGTTATCCGCCCTATCTGGACATATGCCCTAGAAATCTGGGGCACTTGTTCCCTATCACAGTTCCGTCGCTTAGAACAGCAGCAAAACAAAATCTTGCAAAAAGGATAGTTCACGCTCTACCTTTGGTACGCAACGAGACCTTTTACAATGATCTGCATATTGACTCACCCTACATATTCCTGCGTAAACACCTCACCAGCTTTGTCTCCCACAACCTCGACCATCACAACCCTCTACTCAACGAAGGGTTCCAACCCCCATCACGTCATAGACTCACTCGCCCGAGGCATATCACCTTGATCACCTTGATGTGGGCTGATCCCATGATCAAAGAGTCAACCGCGTTTTGTGTTGAACTCACATTTATGTCGTATACCCAGTGAAAGTTCTTAGTGTCTTAGTTAAGCTCAGTTATCTACAGATTACGCAATACAATGCCCAGTATATGTCCAGTCACCATGTTTGACTGTACATTTAAAGCGAATAATATATTCCATAGAGGAATATTACAAAAGAGGGCCCCCATAGGAGCAGAAATGGGATCCTCGCCCTCAAGGAACAGTTTCGTAGCGAGGCCTGAATCACAGCAACCATCCACTTGTTTATATTTTTGTTGATATTTAATCTAGTCAATGCCATTTCAATGATGCATATGGTGGTGGTGTCAAAGGCCTCCTCAATATCCACAAAAGCTCCTAACGCAATCCACTTATTTCCTATTGACTCTTCTAGTTTCCTGACTAGTGCATCGAGAGAGCTACTGAAGCAGTCAATGGAAAGTTTAAAGCCTATCTACGATCTACGATTAGGGGGTGAAAGATGATTTACTTAGAAGTGATGCGAATAGACACAGGGGCGTGCAGCGTGCATGAATAACACAAAACAATTACTGGTACAGGATACTCGCTAATAGTGAAAGTCGAAATGAAAAATTCATTTTTAACTACGATTTACTCGTATAACAACGTTTGAAGTCATGAGATACAAACTAACCTGTGAAGGAACATGTGATCCGCTTGAGTGAAATTAATTCCCCAACACCTCACTGCCATCTGTTGCAGACCAGACCCCATCGGAAGCAGCAACATGAGGTCGGCGATAGATTGAAGAAGATCGTGAAACGTGGATGGAAGGGGATGAACAGCTTCGCCGGCTATACCCATGTCACTAAGGGGGTGTTCGCACACACCACGGAGCTCCTAGACAAATAATTTTACCGCATCGTTCGCTCGATACAACAACCAAATAAACGAATAAAGCGCATTAAATAAAATCTCACGTGATCGTCTTTTCTATCCGCTCGCTCGGTCTCCCCTTCTTTCGCGAGAAGTTGAACTTGCGCTGGGTCGCTTTCGTGGTCGGGAGCGTAAGGCGTCGGAGTCAAAGCGGCGACGAACCACCAAAGAAGGTCGTGCAGGCAAGTTGGTTGCGTCACAGTGTGCAAAAGCCAGTCGAGAGCCTTAACAATTAGATACAAGTTATAGTACGGTATAATGACGACTCAATGGCCCTTCAGGCAGGCTGCTGAATGGACAAATGAGAGGCTATAAGTAGTTGTGGCAGAACCGCTGCCCCTCAGTCTCTAGTCACATTTGTACAGTTCTAAAATGTGTAAATAAGGTTTTGCTTTTTAAAAAGTCCCTTTGACTTACACTGAACATAACTGGCGCAGTCACGTGAGCACGACTTGTAGACCCCTCTAACGTATTCGACTCTACATCGTGTAACCTACACAGACTTTTGACTGACATCGTTGAAACGACTCTTATGTTACCTCGTGAGTAAATTTTTGAAATTTGTACCAAATGAATTTCCGTACTTCTCTCGAAAAGAAAACTTCCTCATTTCCGCTGTTCGTCTTATCTCTCGCTCAGCTTCTTCATTCACTTGATAACTTCCAGGAACTCAGTATCTTCAAGATGAAAATCCCCGCCAACACGTCACTTCTCGACGACTCAACTTCTCTCCGTAGCTCTCGTAATATTTAATTTAGTTTATTATAACGTTCACTTTTCTTTTTAAGTAATTGTATACACAGTTGTCTAACCACAGCTAATCGTAAAATTCCGGCTGACAAATTAAAAAAAAAAAAAAAGAAACCGTCTTACAAAAATCAAAACTCCGAAAACACTTCAGCAGTATGTGCACGACCGTCTCGGGAAATACAAAAGCCCACTCCCTGTCATACACGAAAATCCTATCATGGAACAAACCACCAACACATAACTCACGTATATAACACCAATAGTGCCTCTAAATCTGGTTAATAATAATCTACACAAAAAAAAACGATGGAAATATCCTTATGATAGACTCATAAATTATGAACTATCCTCAAAAGAGAAAAAATTGCGAACTCTCCCTTTTGAGTTGAATTGAGAGGAGTCGGATATGCCTACGATGTTTTAATGGGTCATTCAAACTAACTCGTATAAAAAGAGATCGATAAACAAAATATTCAATTCGCTTAATAACAATACATAAATTAAACATCAGATTCTTGAGTGTTTTTCGAGATAGTGGGACTTCAACCTACGTTTAAAGACAGACAAGGAGCGTTTAGTGGCAACATTATTAAATAATACGATGCCTCTGCTCCCCACCCCCACCCCTCCACAAAACCCAGGGGAAGGTGAGGTAATTGGTACCGGCAGCGGCTAGGGCAACGAGCTCGGACATGGACCTGTTTGTGGCTACGGCTGTATGCCATTGATCCCAGCAGCGTCGGCGGGTCCTTTGGACTGCAGCTGCCTCCCCGATCTCTTCTTCTTCTTCTGCTTCCATATCGTATTGCGGATTGAACCAGCCCAAAGTAAAGAACCTTAGCCATAGGTCTATCCAAAAAATGCCTCAACTCCAGGACTATGTGCGCTCTACAGTTTTCGATGTATGAGGGACCCATGTTAAACGTTCATCCCATGTTCGTCCATGTTGAAACGTAAATACCTAATTTGGAACACCTGAGAGATTTTTTGACAGGAACGACCTTCCATTAAGCTACAATCAAGCTTGGGACTATATATATATAACCTGAGTTAAGCACACAATTTTGTTTCAGGGAAAAAGGTATGAACTGCGTTTTCATATAATTTTGGCAAAAGACATTTTACCGAGCCACTCTGTGATCACTTTCATGTCGCTTCGCTAGAAACCATGTCCCCCATTCCGAGCTATCTACCCTTATAATTAATGTCTAATTGTCAATGAAAGGCACCAATTCTCTGTGTAGTGTCAAGCTGAATTTACCATTCAGATAGGCAATAAAGCAAATGGGTCAATTACAGTTCCTTGAGGTATTGAGTAAGAAAAGGTAACCCCTAACCTCACCACCTGAGTTCGTCCATGGAGGTAGCTTTTGATCCATTCAAGTACTAATCCATGAATCCCCCTGCTCGAAGACGTCAGGTTGAAATGAGGTAAGAAATGAAACGCTTTACGCTAATTCCTCTCATCCAATACCAAAGAGACTGAATTCGTTAGCACAGCGATTGCGTCCTGGGTGCTCTTCCCACTACGGAAACTAAATTGGGCTGAAGACAATTGCTTCATTTCCAGGAGTACTCGCAAATATTGTGTTCTGAACTGGGTACACACTACCCTAGTGCAGTGATGTTGAATTACACTGAGTTGACTGAAGGAGCCACAGGTGCAGCGAGGAAACTCCATTCACGTTAAGTTTTTGCTTGGCAACACATTGAGGGGTGAGGGCACTTATGTCACCATTTACAGTGGGGTGCTGGGGGTGGGGGGACTTATATAAATAATAAATATATCCTGAATTTCGTATGGAATGTGTGAAACGGATTTTGGGGACACCGCGGTATTTCCTCCCCTAAGACGAGAAGGGCTCATCCTATTGTTCTTGAACAGGAACAAAAAAGCAGTTGAAATTTGCTATCATCATTGCCATGTGGGTTTAACAACCAAGAGCTTCTGGTTATGAAACAAAGAATATAACAAAATAATCCAACTCCACTGAGACAGAGGAGGTGATTGGTACATTGGCAACCCCTTCAGTTTTCGGTTCCGCATTTTGAGCCACACGAATTTCAGGATAAAATAGCTTTACTACAAATATAACTTGACGCACCTGCATGCCGTACACCCGGCAAGTGGCCTTCCTCAGAGCCTGCTTCATAGCGAGATGGAGACTCGGAAGATTGTGTTGTTGAAGGAGAAAAACGAGAACTGGCCTCGAAAGAAGTTCTATAGCCGACCCTTCTGAAGATGACGAGACAATAGCAGATTGGCTCATACTTGGCACCAACTTTTGAAGGGCAGCTGAAGGATAGCAGAGCAAGGAAGAGCCCGCTTCTGCAAAACGAATTTCACACTTAAAAGTATTTTTCACGAAAAATTCGCTCGTTTAAAGCCAGACAGTCGAATACAAACCGTTTCCAACGTCGCAAGTGCTGTTGTTTCTTTTTCTGGAAGACACGTTACGAAGGTCGACATCTTTTTTTGCCCACGGCACTCCGTTGGTGCCCATAGAAACGGATCTATGAAACAATCTTCCTTTGCCACTGTCACTGTCGCTGTCACTCATTGGACCTTCAGAAAGAGGCTGCCAAACAACAAAAGTCCATTATAGCTAATTATATTGCATTAGATGTTATCATTATTTCAATCTGTTAATATCACATGAAGCATAAAGCAGTTTTGGTAAGAAACGGTTGTACCCCAGGGTGAGGCGGCTTGCCAAGCTTATGGGAAACATGCTGGAGCTAAGAACATGCATCTGATGCTGCTTTATGGGGTAGAAGTGTGAGCTGTCGCATTCCAGGTGCCAGTGAATGGCCTCTATCCAAAAGAGAGGGGCACTGTGGGTTGCTTGAGCCTACAGCACAGCACAGTTACTGAACCAGGCATTATGGCGGTTGTGGATGTCGCTCCCTTCAAGCTGTATTTGAAAAGAGCCGAGGAGCTGAGCACTGCAGCTAGAAGAGGAGACTGACTGCTTCAGACCCTCCAGGCTGCAATTATCTTGTTTTTTGGGTCTGCTCCCACTGGATGCATAAATCAACTCCTGCGTATTTGTTACGAAGCGGATTTGGAAATGTTTGGAGAGTCGCTGACTCAGGCAAAAATTACAGTAATCACGAGCTCTGATCCATTCCCCAACTTTCGTCAGATTTTGAATCTTCGTCTATAACCACTAGACTACACTCACTGGAGTGCCTACAATGGGAGTTAGGCAGTACATATTGAGATCCAACTCAAAACCATTTAGCACATTGCACCTGTTCAATTCAGAAGGAGCTTTTTGGTTTATTATTCATTCTGAATAATAACCCGATGTTTTCGGTCACGAAAAATTTTTTACAACCCCCCCTCAAAATTTGATAATTTACGTTTCAAGACATGGGGATTCCAAATTTGCAATGTCCGTCCGCTGTCTGCCGTCCCCCGTCTGCCGTCCGGGCCGTTTTGTGCCTTTAACGTGGTCTAAAAAATTCGTTCTTTCGCACAAAAATCCAGTTCGGTATCTAGTTGTGCCCACCATCTCGGCAATCCGATCGGACGAAGCCCGTGGCTGTAATGGGCAAAAAAACGGTAAAAAAAATTAACGAAACGCAGTACAACGCGGGAGCTACAGCGTTTCGTCATTTGAACTCCCTCCCTCCCGCCCGTCTCAATAAAAAACGGCGGCAACGCAGCAGGGCGGGCGGCTCAACTCCCCTTTCGCCTCCCAACGGGTTCGCTCGAACTGCCCGACAGGGCAAAATCATCAGACGTTTTGTTTTCGTAGTTCCATTGTAGCCAGGACATGTTTCGTATGGTTTACTAGTATTCGATGCTGAATCGAATGGGATGGGGGATCAGTAATACTAGGTCAAGCTGTTCATGAGAATAATAAACCATTGTGTAATAATTTGCAGGGTTTTTTGTTTATGGGCCATTGTGTGCTGGTGGTCGTCTGAGGCTGGTGGGTACCTGAGAATGATCGCTGCCCTTCCTCTTTTTACCGCCTCCCATCTTTCTTTTTCCTATCTGTGCCGGCCATTCCTATGTTCACTGCCTTTCTGAATACATTGGTACTGAGCCTTTTCGCGACGTGAACTATACTAAATATAAACCGCAAATCAAAGTCATACTTCACTTCGAGTTTTCCGGTTCTGTCATCAGGACGCCTCCCAAGGCCTTTTCAGCTTTTCAGTTGTGGCTCGAGTGGAGCTTTGGCGCCTTGAGGGACAAATCAGGAAACGTAGGGTGAGTCGATCCTTTTTTCTCATCATTCCGTTTATGCAAATCTCTTTTCCTGTGTACCTTTTCAGGTGATCGCCGGCTGAGGGAAGATCCTCCGGCAAACTTGGTGCTCGGGGCAATATTTGTATTTTTTCAAGTTAATTTTCTAGCCTCGTAGTGCCTCGTTAACCAGAACGGTTGGTACGAACGGGCACCAAAAGGGAGGGACTCTCTTTATAATTTTAACAGCACCAGATTGGCCTTCACGCCTCTCTGTGATGGTAGTTCTTCTTTCTCGTCCTTTTCAACCTGAAGAAAAATCTTGCAGCGTGCCACCGTAAGTTTCCTCCATGGATTTAATCGTCATCCCTGTAAGATACTGGGTAGTACCTTGGCAAGTGAGTTCCATCCTCTTCAGGCTGAGCGATGCTCAGGAAAATAGAGCAATGCACCTCCAGTTGTCATTGGCATTCAACATGGTGGTTCAATGCCTCTAGCGTGAACTTGCCAACGGTGCCCTCCACTATGTCCCATCAGCTTGCACGAGAAGATGACATAGGAAGCATCATCCACCATTAACATTCAGTGCTGGCTGTCTGTCTTTGCAGGTACGCACTTAATGCTTCACGTTTCAAAGGGAACTGAGTAAGTTAGAATTAGCCATTCTGGCGCTATTGTCGATGGGGGCGGGAATGCGAAGGAGGTGAACTGCCACACTTATTGGCCTAGGATCGGTGGAGAGCATCTTGGGCTCTGAGAGAGTATAGTATGGTGGAGTACATATTTCCTTCTGCCACTTTTGATAAGTAGAACTTTCAGTGTTATCTGCATAAAAAGAGGGAGGAAAATTATCCTTTCTCCAGGAATCAGGTCCTTGGAGCTAAGCCATCAGCTCCACTCTATGTTACGCCTCGAAAGGAGCTACGCAATGGTGGAGGTGCCCCTGGGGTTTGACAAAATCTTTATTGAAACAGCTCTCACTTCCACTTTCGTTTTTAATGTGTGTGAGTGATGTTCCTTTGCGCGATTTCACCCTAACTCTCAATGAAGGGTCCAATCTTGTCGTGCGTCAACGATCATTTCAAACTCTCATCAACACACAAGTAAACTGTACTGCAAGCCAATTTATCACTTCATCCCAACCATTGAATTCTGTCCAGCTATTCATCTCCAGTTATACTTGAGTCAATGCATACTTGGTTAAACCGAAAAAGTAAAATCTTCCACATCTGAACAGCACTTTCAAAAGTTGCACTCTTGCTAACAGCTCCACTGCGGAAAATCTCAAAGCCATCTTAAGCTACTTATCATCCAACCAGTCCCTTATCACCAAAGTTTTCATAATTCCTGTGCGCTATGAAGACTCAATTCAATAATATTCGATCATGTAACTTACTCTGGAATGAGAAGAGTCAGAGTCTTTGGTTCGCATCACCACTTCGCTGTTCGAATCAAACGTGGACTGCCTCTCTTTCAATACACTTGGGTTACCTCCCAACGACAACAGGCATTGGAAAGCCCCAACACCAGGCCAGGCTTCTATGAAGGAGCTTTTGGGTCTGGAATCGCTTACAGTTACGTTGCCAATTCGCTTTGAGCCGCTTGAGAGCTCGAGGAGGAACATCGCATTGTTCTTCATGACTAGATGAGTCTCCATCGGAACTAAAAAAAAATTAATCAGAGTTAGAAAGCGAGATATTGGTTTTTAAAAGAGTTTTTCAAGTGCCTGCCCACAACCTTGGATGTGTTAGATTCACAAGATGCCAGATTATTACCAGCCCTAATCATGTTGTTCAATACTTGAACTTTCAAACTAAATATATTCCCCAAAGATCAAATCGTGATCACACGATTTTCTCAAATAATTTTTTTTTCTGAGGTATCTTGAAAAACCCCACACACACTTCATCACACCGTAGGGTCAAGGAAAGTGACACCCTAAAGTTGTTACTTACTTAGTAACTCTTCCATACGTATGAAGAGTTTACCTGTTGGAGAATGGTTAGCAGTACTCCACCGCAGAATAGCGTTTGGGTTGATTTTTCAAGATGCTATCCTTTATAATCAATGTATCCCTACTCCATGATGTTTTAAATAATTCAATTGTCAACTGAATGTAAATCGTTAGCGATAAGCGCAACACACAAATGACAAAACGTACCAGGGCCCGAAGAAGCGGGAGAAATAGCTTTCGGGGTTATTTGAGACGGCGGAACGATCGCCGCTTTCTTGCGACTCGGTTTCTTCACTCCTGTCGCCGGTAGCCCTTGTTTCTTCGCTTTCAAATATTTGTCGCGACAGGCGTCGCAAATTAGGTACCACGAGCTCCCTCCGACTCCTCCGTCGCCGCAGTTACCGGCCCAGCCGACGCAAAAATTGCCGCCAGAATTGTAACCTTTGCCGCCGGCGTGTCCTCCGCAACCTGAAACGCATACGAGGGACAACTGTCTAAAAAAAAAATTGCCTGGTGCGCACAACATAGCTCACTCTCAAATTCGATGATACACTATACAAATTGTTGAATTATCTTAAGGTTCGAGAAAGGTGGCAGAGTCAGGGGTCACATGCTCGCCCAAAAGGAAAAGGAGACTCACCAACAAACCCCCCCTTGCCACGGGTAATATCTCACATTAAAGAAATACAGAAGGCTGAACATTCTGAAAGTTGTCCGTAGCTCGTCGTAAAGCTGGAACAACACCAAATCTTGGAATATGATGCAAACTTACCAGCGTGTGCTTGTCTCATATGGTAAGTAACAGGGTGAGGGAACACTCCTCCACACAATTCACATGCTCCCATCCTTTCGCCAGCACCACGACCACCGACCGGTTTCCAGTCTTTCTTCTTACGGGAGTTTCTTTTAGTGTCTGAAGGCTTTGGAGCAGTCGGGCTCGGTAAAATACTATTTAAAGTAAAAGCCTGAAACACAAATTTAGTTGAAGACAAATATAACACAACTTAAATGCGACACTTTAGTCGTAAGAATTGATTTGCTTTGACTTTGACTGTGCTCATTTAAAACATTATTTACGCTTACTTGTAGACAAGTCTGAGTGAGTTGACCCCACAAATGAACTAAACACTTTAGAGCTGGAGGAAGAACAGTAACAGTGTGTTCACCGCCGACAGGAGCGTGGGGCGTGTGATCGTTGGTGCCAGTCCCACAGCTGACTTGCGCCGTAGGAGGAGCTGTTTCTTCTTTAATTACCGTTTGTTTACTTCTGTGTCGATTAGCGTTAGCATTCGCCGCTGAACGGGTCAACGTTTCCAACGTGGAAGGTTTGATGTGCAGGTAGTTGCCAGCAGTGAAGACTTCGAGCGAGTGCCTCTGGTCCGCGGTTCTTGCTCTGGTTAACCCAAAAATAACAGTACACGGTGAATAATATTGAACTCTACTTCAAACATAGGTCTCAATAATGTCATTTTAGCGTCCTGGTCGAAATATTTAATATCTTTTGAACGGAAGAGAATGTCAAATAACTAAAAAGTATCACGGTGCTCAGATCTATCTAGGTTTAACCGGTACATACATCTGCTCATTTACGTCAAGAGGTCAAACTTTGGGGAGCTACCAAGTTCAATCCAGATAGGTGGACTCGTTAGAGCTACTAACCTTCAAAACTCTCGCCAATACTCTGGAACAGTGTTTGTCAACCTTTTTTGTACCATATCCCACTTTTAATATTTCTACATAATTTTTTACAAAAATTCATTTATAAGACCAAAAAAATATTTGCAGCACTATTTAAAATATCTAATGCGTAGCAACACACAACTTTCCGCCACCCCCGTAAGTTCGAAGACCAGCTACACACGCAGGTGCTATATCTTCATTCAACGCATTTCTACAGAAACATTTATAGAGAACAAAATGTAGGGACTAGTTCGCTAAGAGTACTCCGAAAGTTTGATCGAAATCGTTTGAGCCGTTTCTGAGAAAATTGGAATTCCGATAAATTAATATTCGACAAATCTCATTTTCTGAGTTAACTTGGCTTATATCTCCGTTCAACATATATATACAGAAATATTTATACAGAACGAAATGTTGGTATGGGTGAATATAAGGCACCCATTAGAATTTATCACATTTTGTGAAGAAGTTACCCTGGAATTTACGGAAATGTTAGAAAAAACGTTATTTTCGACACATTTTGATTTTTATCTCTGTTCAATGGACCGTCACAGGAACATTTATTGATAACAATATGTAGGTATTAACTATTTGAAAACATCCTGTGAGTTTGGTCAAAATCGCTAAAGCCGTTTTGCCAAAAAGCGTAAAAAACCTCTTTTTACTTCATGGGCCTATATCTCCGTTCACCGTATTTTCATGGAGATATGTATAGAAAAGAAAAGTTAGGTATTGATTAGTAGATGATAATTTGAAAGTTTAATCAAAATCGTTAGAGCCGTTTTCGAGAAAAATGCGAAAAACCCTAGTTTTTGGTACATTTTCGTCCCCCCCCCCCCTTCGCATCGGCCGAAATCGTCCATAACCTTATTTTGGTGTCTACAAAAAATAACGAACAAAACAAAAAACGCTGCAAATTATTACACAACGGTTTATTATTCGGATAATCAGCTTGACCTAGCATTAATGCTCCGAGACCCATCCTGTTCGATTCAGCATCGAAAAATATCATAATGAAACCCAAAAAAAGGCCGAAAAGAACTGAATCGTAATATTAAAATAAACAAAAAAAACGCAAGTATCTAGAAAAAACTGAATTTTAATATGAAAACATGCACGCTAAATACTAATATCAAAATTTAACCAAAATCTATGAAAAAAACATAATGAGAATGAAACGAAAGAATCTAAAAAAATTGAATCGTATTAAAACGAAAACGTCGGGGAAATTGGAAGAGTAAGGCGAATGGGGAGAGACCGGTCGTTGGGAGGAAGCGGCGGGAGGCCGCACTCGCTCGCCTCGAGAGCGGTTGGTTTTTAATGAGACGGGCGGGGCGGAGGGAATTCAAACGACGAAACGCTTGTAGCTCCCGCGTTGTACTGCGTTTCGTTAATTTTTTAACCGTTTTTGCCCATTACAACCACGGGCTTCGTCCGATCGGATTGCCGAGATGGCGGGCACAACTAGATACCAAATCGGATTTTTGGGCGAAAGAACGAATTTTTAGACCACGTTAAAGGCACAAAACGGCCCGGACGGCGGACGGCGGACGGGGACGGGGACGGGGGCGGGGGGACGGCGGACGGACATTGCAAATTTGGAATCTCCATGTCTTGAAACGTAAAGTATCAAATTTTGAGGGGGGGTTGTAAAAAATTTTTCGTGACCGAAAACATAGGGTTATTATTCAGAATGAATAATAAACCAAAAGAGCCAGCTCAATCGGATCAGCCGTTCTCCCGCAAATCGAACTACACACACACACACACGGACCACGCGCCGAAATTAGGGTTTTTAGACTCAATAGGGTCTCTGAAGAATCTGAAGAAAACCCAAAATTTTTTTTTGGGCCGATTACTATACTTTCCTTCCCGTCGAGTAGCGGAAAGTAAAAATGGCTTTTTTTGCTAAATTTTGAACGTAAATCTAACACTGCATTTAAATAACTAGGATGAAAAGTGTTTAAGTCGTGTTAAAAAATTCTGAATTCCCCCCCCCCCTTCTGGGGGAAATACTGATCTAGAATCTATCGGCCGAAGCTTAGTGGGGCATTACTGCATCCCACAGCTTTATTGCATTGCTGCAATAACACTTCGCGGTTTTCAACGCATCTTAATTCAGTTTGAGGAATAAAATAAAACGGCACAGGCTGTCACAACGATGTTACTTGGAGTTGTCGAAGTCGGAAGTTGGCCAATTTATTACGACCACAAGTTTTAATAATTTTGTATCCGGCAGTAGACACAGCGTTGACGAAAGGAAGAATTAACGATTACCTGTCAGTGTGACGAGTAACCACGAGGGCACCTTCTTTAGGAAGACTCGGGTGAAATTTGAGAAAAGAAGCGCAGGCCATGGCGTCGTGCACGATGCCTTCGTGCCACAAAAAAGCGGCAAACGTCGCTCTCAAGCTTTCAGCTACTGACGGGCTCATGGCTTCTTTGACGGGGCCCCTGCAAATGCGAAAATGAGCTTTATTTGTTGTGTGAGTTACATGTACTCACCACTAATGTTCATCTCAAAAGGATTGAGGGTACACAATGAGGAGGAGAACCCAAACTCTTCAGTTTTGTGAGTCTTTCTGCCAGTTATTCCACACAATGTTCTGCCCCACCATCAGTTCGTCTTTTTTCTACTTTCAAAGCGCAACTTAAAACCAAATATAGCTATCGTCATTTTGTTCTTTCATGGTGTTGTACATTAGAAAGGAGTATCTTCTCCACATCGGCGAAATAATTTTGAGAATGCACTTTACACTTTACGAAGAAGAGGGGTGAAAGAATGCATCGAACTAGTTCTAGGATTGAAACAAAACTGACTGATGTGCTGTTCACCTGTGTTGTCTAGCGGGAGGTGACGCAGGCTTTTTGATTGTAGAGGCAGTTGCAGAAGCGGGAACTCGCGCTTTACGTCCGACTGGACGCGGCTCGCTGCCAGCACTTCCAGATCCTACGATAATTTAAATTCAATTTTTATGGATTTTCACTTCAGAAGAATTCAAACAGAACCTGAAAGTAGTTAGCTCACCAATACTAAAATGTTGAGGTTGGGTCTTGCGTTCAACACCGACGCTCTCAGGGGACGTCTGAGTGCCGGCTTGAGCCATTGACTTGGAACTTGAGTCAGTTTCGGCAGTGAAATTATTCTGAAACAGCGTAAGATGTATGAATTGCACATTGATGGAAGTAGACGAGTATGTCAAACTGTACACAAATTTAAAAAAAAAAACAAAGCGACTCAACAAGGCGGAACCACAAGAGCGTCCAAGTTTCCACGCTACTTGTCAAGATGATTATAGGTGCTTGCACCGTGGGAGGTTCAGCGACCACTAGGAGACGTCATGATACGTTATTCCAGTGCTGGATGATTAACAAATATTCAATAACACGACGTACTTATTTAAACACGCCTTATTGTAGCCTGCACACAAATATCCACCCCATAAACCAGCAGAACGTGAAATTTGGTAAAATTCAAATCAGTTTACACAACAGCCTTGGTTTTTCTACTGGCCCTGTTTGGACTCTTTCTGTCTGTGTCTGCTTCCCACAGATCCTACTTCGGCCTAGCATCCTGGTATGGTTGAAATCAACTCTGGAGCATTTTCGGTTATTTCCTTGTTGTTCAAAGCCACCAGGTCTGGCGTGGGAGAATCACTTACTGAGACTGTTAGCGGTTGTTTGAGTATGCTCTGGGCCTGCCGCTTAACATTCCCCATAACCCCGCACAGCTTACCAGCTTCAGAAACTAACATGTGATGATGGGTGTAAGAAATGGTGAATTTTGATTTGAACAACCAGATACAACTACAAAGGGCGACAGGGGAGTTCAAAGAGTTTATTCACAATTACCGCTCGGGGAAACACAAAATGTAAAAAAATGATCTGGTACTTCTATAAATCCAACTCGGAATCACGAGTTGGGGAATGCTGAGAGAGCGCGCCAAATCGTTCAAACCCGTTCCGGCGCCTTCCCTGTTGTATGGTCGGGAGTCGCTTTTTAACACATCCGAATTGGTGGCAAGATTCCGAATGAGAGAAGACGAGCGGCGTATAAGATGCCGTAAACGTTGCAACCAAATGGTAAATTAAGTTCGGTAAACAAAACAGAAACGGCGCACAAAAGGTCGCACCAAAGAAAGTCGATGGTAGATGACGATGAATAATGAGAGAAGAAATAATAATAAAAACCCTGCAAATTATTACACAACGGTTTATTATTCGGATAATCAGCTTGACCTAGCATTAATGCTCCGAGATCCATCCTGTTCGATTCAGCATCGAAAAATATCATAATGAAACCCAAAAAAGGTCGAAAAGAACTGAATCGTAATATTAAAATAAACAAAAAAACGAAAGTATCTAGAAAAAACTGAATTTTAATATGAAAACATGCACGCTAAATACTAATATCAAAATTTAACCAAAATTGATGAAAAAACCAAAATGAGAATGAAACGAAAGAATCTAAAAAAATTGAATCGTATTAAAACCAAAACGTCGGGGAAATTGGAACGGGGGCGCTCGAAGCGAAGCGCGTCGTCGTTGGGAGGCCAAAGGGGTCGTTGGGAGGGAGGCGAGATTAAAGAGACGGGCGGGGCGGAGGGAATTCAAACGACGAAACGCTTGTAGCTCCGCGTTGTACTGCGTTTCATTAATTTTTTTAACCGTTTTTTGCCCATTACAACCACGGGCTTCGTCCGATCGGATTGCCGAGATGGCGGGCACAACTAGATACCAAGTCGGATTTTTGGGCGAAAGAACGAATTTTTTAGACCACGTTAAAGGCACAAAACGGCCCGGACGGCGGACGGCGGACGGGGGACGGGGGACGGGGGACCGGGGACGGGGGACGGCGGACGGACATTGCAAATTTGGAATCTCCATGTCTTGAAACGTAAAGTATCAAATTTTGAGGGGGGGTTGTAAAAAATTTTTCGTGACCGAAAACATAGGGTTATTATTCAGAATGAATAATAAACCAAAAACGGAAGAGGTTACAACCTCGTTCCCTCCAGTGGTGGGCAGTTGTTGCTGCTGGGAACGTGTGCTGGAATTTCTGCTGTTCTGTTGGCATCACTGTTGATTACTGATAATGGAAAATTAAACATTAAATAGCGGTATCGGGAAAGTGTGGTGTGGTGGATGTGAAATGGGAAGGAGTGTTGTTAATTAATGGTTAAAAGTGTGGTCCGGTTTGGCTGCATGAAAAATCGGAGTTGACGATTCGAGTTCCTAACAGCTGTTGAGAGTTCGCATTCATGTGTATGAACTCCAGCCACAGTTCGTACAAGGGGCGATGGCAGCGCTGGAAATCTCCCAGCACAAGATCTGGTACCTTCCACTCTGAAAAGGTAACACTAACGAGGAAGGATTGGCCGACAAAAATGAGAAGGTGTGGCCTCAATCGTTCTGGGGACAAATCACACAAATCCTCCCTTCCACCACAGCTGCTCAATCACTCACACACCTGATATTTATTTAAAAATTCACTCAATATATCAGGAGTTGAAGTGATTTGAAACATACAAGCTTGGAATCAGTAATTTGGAAAAGTGTTCAATGTAACACAGCAATAACAATACTCACTTTACACAATAATACTTAGGAGAAAAACGTCGAAATGATAGGTTCACTTACGGCATCTTTGTTTTTTCGTGGTGTGGATGGAGTAGAGTTAGGGCTGTGCATTGAGCAGCTACCACTAGGGCTTGGTGTGAGATCTCGCGTCAAACTGCTAACTAGAGCGCTGGTGTCACTCTGCGTCGAACCTCTTCTTTGAGACGTACTTTCACCGCCTCCACCAACTGCAAAGATTTGAGGCAACGTTTGAGCTTGAATTTATTTCAATGAGTTGACTAAAATACAGGAGGCATAAGGACGTGACAACAGTTGAGTTGATGAGTCGTAGCGATTAATTGTTCACAGGCCAAATACTAGCAAAGTGCTGCAACCCTTATGTACAAGGCCATTGTCTGGTGTAGCAGACTCACAGTCAATCAAAAGAGAGTGTTAACTCAATCCCAGAGATGTGCGCCAAGGCAACGAAGACAGCCCACAGAAGCACTCCAAGCAGTCACCAGTTGACTTGGCCATTGGGAGCATGGTGGACAAGTGGAGAGTGAAACAGAAGCTTCCCCTGCTCTTCGTTGAACTCCGCGCAGATCTCTATACTCAAAACTTGCCAGGATAGATTAACGGGCATTAGGCAAATGGCAAGCGAGATGGGAACCCCCGTCAAAGCGACAGGCGAGGGTTTTCCTAACATCCGTGAACGTCTTGGGAAAAAGTAGGTTGATCACTGGACGAGACAGCAACTTACGGGACATGGTGACTTCACTAGCTCTACTTCTTTTCTTTCAAAGACTCTCCATCATGCGGCTCCACTTTGGTTTCAACAATTCAAAGAGCCACGAAGTTTTATTTTATTTTCATTCAATATAAAAGTGAGCTAAACATTGATTGTGAATCACACTTTCCTAGTACTCCTCAATTGCACACAACAGGGTTATTATTTAATTGAATCGCAGGTGAAGCTGCGTTCAGAATTTTGTGTTTCGATTATTCAATTATCTTGAGTTTCTCGCACATTTTGTGAAATTTGCAATCCTCAGGCATTGCTTCTTTGGCACATTCTCTATCTCTTTCTTACAGTAAGCAGCATCATCCAGATGGCACCCAGAATTACACAACGCCTCTTGAAGATGTGAATATTTCAAGGAAACTTTTGGGGCGCTTACCCCAAGACTGTCATTTGTGATAATCCAAATAATAAATAACTCGTTAGTTATAATCACGTAATAATCGTATTAGTTGAAACATAGCACTCACCAGCTGGTGACAATCCCATACTTCTCGGTGAGCCGTAAGCCAACGGGCTGCTACTAACGCTATCCTGCTGAGGGCCTAAAGAGCCTTTAGCGCCTGCAAAATCAAACGACCATGAAACCATAAACGTTTCCGAGTCAGAAAATAACGGCGTAAGCGGGGAACGTCAGCTCAGGCAGCGCATGCAAAATGTGGGAAGTAAGCAATTAAAGTGCGGTAGCTAGCTTCTTCGTACAGGAACAAAAATGCCTTTTGGTTTCGTTCTTCCTCGAAATTATAATATAAATAAATGGGAAGTTTAAGTACTAAAAACCGCTGATCAAAACGCTAAATTACGATACGTGATACGATAAATTGAACGCAAAAGGAGAAGCCGTCTAAGGCCAACTAGAACCAAGCGGTCTGTGCCTGCCATGGCGAAATGAGGCACGAAACCGAGTGCCTTCGATCTTACCAAACCTACAGAGGTGGATAGCAAAGGATGCCTAATGTGGTACTTGTGCCACTTCAAGGCTTTGTAATTCACTGCAAATTTGAGTGCTTATTCTATGGAACAACAAACCAAACCGTACATGTTTACAATCTGCTCTCTCATTTTGCGTCATGAGTCATGCGATTCCGTCTGATGGCAGAAGATTAGGCGAAGACAAGTTATGGCTCCGACCTACACACCCTACACCTACACTGGCGGCGGCTGGGACAATAAGCGGGCCCACCAACAGGCTCGTTGGGGAGTTAGGACATGGGCCCAACGAGGCCATAGCGAAATGTCATTGGTCCTGCAGCTCTGGCGGAGACCTATGGCCCGCAGCTGCCTCCCTGCTATGTATGTGTGTGTGTGTAGTATGGACAGCTATATTCTACATCAAAGGTATTTAGTATTAATTATTACAAGCCCAGTTTGTCCTCCTATCAGTCATTCTTCGCTTCAACCCATCTCAAAAATTTTGGTTTCTATACAACTATTGTCTTTACCGGAGCAGCGATTGTGCCACTGGGCAGTAAAACAGCACCCTGGACATTTTTACTTTCCACTACCCGAAGGGTAAGGAAAGTGTACCACCTGACTCCCATTGTAGGTACCCTAGTGGTAATAAACGAAGATTCATAATCTGACAGTTGGGCATTGGATCCAAGCTTGTGATTGCTGTGATTTTGCCTGAGTCAGCGGCTCTCCAAACAATTCCAAACCCCCCTCGTAACAAAATTAATGTAATTTAAAAACCCTGCAAATTATTACACAATGGTTTATTATTCTCATGAACAGCTTGACCTAGTATTAGTGCTCCCCCATCCCATTCGATTCAACATCGAATACTAGTAAACCATACGAAACATGTCCTGGCTACAATGGAACTACGGAAACAAAACGTCTGATGATTTTGCCCCGTCGGGTCGGGGAAATTGGAACGGGGGCGCTTCGAGCGAACCCGTTGCAAGGCGAAAGGGGAGTTGAGCGGGCAGGCGGCGTTACGAGGCGAGGACGAGGCGGGTGGTTTTTTAATGAGACAGGCGGGGAGGGAGGGACTTCAAACGACGAAACGTTGACTTCTGCTGTAGTTCCCACGTTGTACTGCGTTTCGTTAATTTTTTTTACCATTTTTTGCCCATTACAACCACGGGCTTCGTCCAATCGGATTGCCGAGATGGCGGGCACAACTAGATACCAAATGGGATTTTTGTGCGAAAGAACGAATTTTTTAGACCACGTTAAAGGCACAAAACGGCCCGGACGGCGGACGGCCATTGCAAATTTGGAATCTTTAAGTCTTGAAACGTAAAGTATCAAATTTTGAGGGGGGGTTGTAAAAAATCTTTCGTGACCGAAAACATTTTTTATCATTCTGAATAATAAACCAAAATTAGACAGCAAACACCTCTTGAACCCTGAAAATCTTCGTTTTTCTATTTATGTTACCATCAGTAACGACTCACACAAATTGCACCAGCAACTCATTTAAGAAAAATCGAGCCGGCCTCGATGTATCAATGAATTTCGTAAATTCGTACGGATCTTGCAAGACAGTTAATTCATAGAGTTCTTACATTTTTGGAATAATTGAAAGTAGTAAGAAAAATGACTGTATAAACGGAGCGATTCGTCAAAATGTGCCATATTTATTGGGAGTACTATTACTGACATCCGCATCAATGATAAAACAAATCGTTTTAGTATTTTCAGTTCAGTGCCCTTCTCCCGTCTTTTCAAAGCATCCTCTCAATTTACCTTCCTTTTACATTTCGATCAGCTAAGCTCACCCTCATTTATGGTATGTGACAGATGATCCAACTACTGGAATCGATTTAACACAGTAAATCAAATTAGACCGCAACTTTCCAACAACCCTATTACTTCAGCATATGACAACAGGGCCCATCATACCTATTGCCCGATTTCGCGACAGCTATTGTAGACAACTCACTGAGCGAAAATCTCGGGTTTTATTGGATTTGCTAACACGAAAACATAATGATAGAATTAAAACGGAACTATATCTTGGGCCTACATACAACATGCTGAGGTACGTTCCAGTCAGAGTTACTAAAGATTATTGGCAACAAAATTGCTGACAAATCAAGACAGAAGCGAGTTGAGAAGGAGATAATGTAGGAGGAGGAGAAGGGGGGGGGGGAGATACTTTACCATTAAATCGATAAAATTGTCAAGGGTGATAAATTAATAGAAGCAGGAAGCGAAAAAATACCTTGAATATGTTGGCGGCCTGGCAGTGCTACAAATGAACAACTATAAGTGATTGACACGTGGACCAGAAGTTTAATATATTGCACTTGAAATGGGCATCTTTATGTACACAATATGGCCATAAACGAACAACAGCTGTAGATGATATCACATCCACAATTGACCCTTCGGGCTTATAATGTGGACTAGCGCATTGAGTTTACATACAAAATAATGTTTTATTTTTACTCCGATACATAAAGACAGAACTTCAACTCCTGGGATATAAAAATTGAAGGTGAAGGTCCTACTTGTGTCTTATGTAACTCCAGAACAGGTGAAGACCCTCGTGGTGTAGTATGAGGAGCGAGAATGTGCAGAAGGTCTTCGTCTCTCCCTGTTTGTCCTCACCTTACTCCGCCCAACTGTGCTACGTGCCGAGAAGCGAGAATATGGAAGGGGTTGCTCGAGGACTTCACTCAAGAGCGGTTTTTGTATCACGAGTCGAAGGGTCACGAGTAGCAGACGCAAGAGACTTCGTGAGAGTGTGGATGCGTGTGTTTTCGCCTCGCGCAGCTTTGGCAAATGCACTATTGGGGGGTGCTGAGGGGAGTGCGTGACATAGGACAGCTCCCCGAGGAAACTCTGGAGTCTGGCAGGGGTGTGGCAAGCAAGCAACAAACGCGCATACACACTCTCCCTCAGCACCCTCGAAGAGTCCATTTGCCAAAGCTGGGCAAGTCGAAAACACCCGCATCCCCATTCCTGCGAACTTTGGCAAAGCATGTTTGCCGGCCTATTGGGAACGCATAATAAACTGGATGTCGCTCCTCGATTCCAGCGCATTGGCTCAGGGTAAAAAAACCCTGTCACGGCGAAGTCAGGCAGAGCAAGGAGAGGATGACCGAGAAACCTCTACCACATTCTCACTCCTAGGTGGTTCTTCAACTTTGGCACCGCGTGTAAATTTGAAGAGGAAGGTGAGGGGTTTGACGGAGGCTCAGCTAAAATAGCAAGGCTGTCAGTGGTTTGTGCACTCTTGAGGTTCGGATTCTGTGGTAGGTACTCATTGATAGACCAATTTTAAGGCTTTGACCAAACACAACGCGTCAGAGCCCACTTCCTACAAGTTCCTGACATTTCCATTTCTTCCTGAGTCTCGCAGAAAGTGGATACCTTTGGACTGCACGATTCACATCTACGGCGGCCAGAATTCCAATAAACGAGTACTAAAGCTCTTGAGGGTTCGGATTTTTTATTTCCTAAGGCATCAAAATAACGAGGTCGGAGAGCCCATTTACAATTGGATTCCCATAAAACGGGAGCTGAAGTACATTGACCGTCATAGCGAGGGGAAAAAGGGTTTGCCATCTGAATTTGTGGCTGCTGCATGGCCCTAAGATCCAGAAGACTTGAATACTTCAGCTTTAAACCTTTACTTTCTGGTAAGCCCTTGTTTTAAAAAAAAAACAATGATTGTTTGGTGACGTTAACGTAGCTGGTCACTTTTTTGTAACCCTTGACTTTCGCACACACTTAATTGTTTGCGAGTCATACAGTCAACTGGTCAATTTTGGCTACTGTTCAACGTTTTACTTGTGAATCTGTTGGTAACTTTAGGTTACCTCAAAATAACTGAACAGCTAGAAACGATAGGGCTTATTTCTTTTGAATGAGGCAGATGAGCTGCCATGGTCATTAGTTGCTCATATTTAATTATCGCACGCAGTAATTTCGAACTCAGCCATCGTACAAAATGCAACGATGAAATACACATATCAAGTACAAGTAGAATGTGAACAATTTATAGGAAAAACAGTACAAAATGTTTTCTCTAGAAACATACTTATTGATCTCATTGGAGAGCAATAAGAGATTTGACTGAAAATCAATTATACGCTGACTTATGTTTGCTAGGGCCAGTACCAATTAACCACTGTCTAGACCGTCACAACTATTTAGTGCAGTTCTGATAAAACCAGACTAGCAGCAGTGGGTGGACATTCCTGCAGTGCAGGAATAGGAGCAGGGGCACTGAATAAGGCTCCTCGCACACTTAGCTCCCTCAGTGTCAACCGAAAACAAACTGGCAGGCGCTGAGGAAGCGAAGACTAGCAGCAGTGGGTGGACATCCCTGGGGTGCAGGAATAGGAGCAGGGGCACTAAATAAGGCTCCTCGCACACTTAGCTCCCTCAGTGTCAACCGAAAACAAACTGGCAGGCGCTGAGGAAGCTTAGTTTTCGTGTTAGTTTCAATGGAGTCTAAAAACTCAAGTAGCTGGATGCTTTGGATTCACCCGTGGCGTCCAATTTTACAATCATTGGCCCAACTTCTCCCCCGAAGAGAACGTCTTTATCTTCAATATCTTTATCCACACTTGATCCATTGCCAAATGAAGCATATTTCAGTTAAGACCGTGATAAAAATTACATTCGCGGCTTAAACGTTGTTCGATGCAATTAAACCGAACTCAGGCGAGCTGCCGAGAGTGGTAAGAGTAAATAATACAAGACAATGTGTGCTGTGTACGTATTTACAAGTAGGAAAACTTGTGAAGTGCGAAACACGTGCTCTGGAGTGTGTTAGTCCAAAGAAAATAACCTTACAGAAGTTTTTTAGTCATGACGATGCGTTGAAATGAAAGCGATTATCATTTCTGAAGGGTTCATACGGCACAGCATCCATACACAAATGGGAAGCCCCATCCCAAAGAGTATTGCCGCACTTGACGTTTAAGACGAATTGGCTCGTCAATAAAAATACGCCAGAAAAGCAACTGTCAAGGAACACAAAGTGGTCAACTCTTCGGTGGTATTTGTGGAGTAAATGACGCCTGAGACACCCATTGGGCGCATGCTGAATGGGGAGAATGGCTGAAGAGTAGAAGCTGTCTTGTAGCGGAGAAGCGGCGGGAAGAAGAGAGTTAGCCTTTTGAACTGCTGTTTACTCAAACCCAGCTTGAAGTAATTCAAAAAACAGTGTCAATCTGTGACAAATTTCAGCCTGTACGATTAGAGGGCGTAAACACCACCGTAAGGATTCGGTCAAAGCAGTGAGGTTCACAAGTTCCCTTGGACATGGACTCTAACATCATTAGAGCGGAAAAATATGTCTTTTCTGGCGACAACTCCAAAACAAAAAAGAGTTTAAAAACTAAATTGGGCTCGTGCTCTTCCTTAGTACCTAAAACACCCTTCAATCTCCTTATATTCTCAGAAAACTTGACTGAAATTAATTCCAGCGCGCAGTTGCGTTTGTTCTGCTACAATTATAGATAAACTCTTATCTAAATCGTTGGACGTTCGAGTCTGGTAGTTCAAAAATCGCTAGAAACGAAAACATTTAATGAAATTGAAACTACCCTATCATGAGACTGACTGAAAACATGCCTACCTGGTATGGGGAGAGGGCTGGAACTGGTACTTTGAGTTCTGGAGACGAGAAGTGGGCTTGAGCTTCTGGAAGCTTTACGAGGAGTTCCAGGAGGTGTGGCTCCATTGCCGTTAGCGCGGCTCTCACCAATCGCCTTGACGAGCTCTTTGACCGATACGCCGAGTAATTCGGGAGGTAGATCTCTGAAATGGTAAAACAAAACAAAAAATTAGAATTAGTTAGAGTTTAGGGAACACTGTGTATATTGTTAAATTTTGAAGACGACGTTGAACATTCACCAGAACTGAATTCTTTGTCCGATAATCAACAAGTTAAACAACGTCGGTCGTGGTTAGTTCTAGGATGACGCATCACTTAACACTCTTCCCGCTCCTCTTCGAAGAACCGATCATGGTGAACAACCAAACAAGATGTAAGTCTGAATGTGATCAACCGGCAGTAATCCAGTAACAACAGTACAAGGTCCTTCTTAGTTGCGTTGGAGCTTGGGGATTAGCTTTTTTCTACTTATAGGGTTGTAAAACCAAACTCGGTCCCCCAGTTCGAAAATGTTGACTTTCATTTGCCGACGCGTTTCCTCCGCCTTGTACCCGCTTTCGTGCAATACTGTGAGCTTCCATTAAGTACTGACGAACAACAGAATACGTTTCTCTGGCAAACTTGTGTCGTTCGGACGTCTTCCAAAAATCATATGGACTGGAAGACGTAGTTCTCGACCATACATCATACGAGCAGGCGAAATCGTGGTACTGGCATGTTCAGAAGCTCTGTATGCCATAAGCGCCACTGGTACGTGCTCATCCCAATCCTTTAGGTGATCTGAAACCATCTTGGACAAAAGCTGCCACAGAGTCTGGTTGAGTCTCTCCACTAAGCCATCACTTTTGACATATTTCAGTAGATGTCTTTCGAAGCCGGAGCGCAATTACTGCACAATGAGGAAGGAGTTGCTTAGTGTGGTAAAAGCAATGGATTCCCGTTGACCATCAGAACTGACAATGCTTCATTTAGATGACTACTTGAATTCAAAAATCCTGATTGGCAGATGGCTCAGTGGCTTGAGCAGTTGGCCCCGTACTCCCCACAAGTAGTATCTCATCATACTCTGGTTCTCCGGGGATTAGAGATATGAGGGTGAGGGCATGTTCTTTCAGTGCTGCAATGAGTTGTCCACGTTTGTCAAGTTCATCAATCCAACCATTAACTCTACAGACCTATTCAAATTGAAAAAAAAATCAGACCATGAGTTACTGCCATCAAAGGTGCCAGGCATGGTCATTGAACTGCGAGGAAGATGATGAATTTGGCCAAGCGCACGCTGGTGAATTGGCAATCGCTGAGTAGCGGCCTCTCCCTCCTCTGGTTCTACAAGTCTAACTTGATGGATCACTGGAACGATAGTCACTAGACTATGAATTATAACAGAACACGAGCGCTGAACATTCAAAACCAGAACTGAACTCTTTATTTATCGGTAACCTACAAGACAACTCGACGCTGTTGACATGTCACTTAACAATTTGATTATGCCCACTGGGACCTGTACAGGTGTGGTTACAAGGGATGCTGTTAGGTTGAAGGTAGCTTGACTCTGGGAGCTGGCATGTCACCACGTGGATTTCCACAGAAATCACTTAGTGACACCACGGAAATCCCAGATAAGCTTGAAGAGTGGCAAGAGCAGCTGAAGACGTTGATGGAAACAGTTTGTCAGAACTGGATGGAGGATATGAGAGTCTCGAAACCCCTTAAACCCTGCATTGTATTGTGGTATGGGACCGGCTGATATGACAGTGGACAATATGCAGCTGTTATTTGTTCATATCTGCATCCTGAGGCTCAGAAGTGCCATGCTTGCCTTGAATAAAGGTAAGTATTCGATATCGGACTGCCACAGTAGGCTTAGTTCAATGCACAACAGGAGAGATAGTATCATGCACTTCGTTGCCACATTCCTTGTACTAGGTGACCTCTGAGTGCGTTTTCTGGGGGATAGTTCCTCATGCACTGAGAAGGTTGTTGTCCTGCTGGATGATCAGACGCTGGAGGCAGGTTGCTCTATTTGTGCATTGTGTGTGGAAGTTCCAGGCACGTCTAACGGCTGAGTTCAATTGATGAAGCTCCATGGAACAATGTGGCACTTGCCCTGATGACTTGGAGTTAACAAAGAAAACCCGCAACCACTTATTCAATGCAAATAGGCTCGGATCACTCCGGCAAAAGGGTTGAAGCTCTAATCATGTTCCTCTTTTGTAACTATTAGTATAGTTATTATTGCACAAACGTCAAGTATCTGCCGTTGTTATTCGTCCAATAAACAAGTTTTTTCCTGTTTCTTCTTCGTCTTAACACTGTTCAATGTGAGAGAGAAATTGAGCGATGTGCAACGAAAAACTAGAGTTAAATGGGCTATATATTCCCAATAGAAACAAAATTACTTTAAAGACGATGTAGAGCTCTTCTTTTCACCAAGACTCTTTCCGTCTTCAGATTTCATCAACTTCGTAAGCGCGGAGGATTTCATTGCGTCTTTGAACGCTGAACGAGCGGCATCGTCTTTCTCTTTTTGCACTGAAAAAGTCATCAAAACCAGATTAAGTTGAGCGCCGTCGAAGCCGGAGTTTTCAAGAGCAACAAAATGAATGTGTTTTCGCTTCAATAGGACGCCCTCAAGACCACTGGGAAAACAACTGATTTAATTTCACGACTTAAAAACTATTGCATTCGCAAACTGAATTAACCTTTTCAATACGAGAATTAAACCTTTCGCAATCACAATTAAACTTTTCGCGAATTAGGCATTTTTCAAGCGCATGAATTGCGTGTCACGCAAATCATCGCTGTTGCTGTTCTAATATTAGTTATACCTCCCAACCTATAGTTAATATTCAAATATAGTGTCAACATAGTATAAAACTACATAACTCACTACTGATTCGACTGCCCTCCTTCGAGCCTTCCAAGCAGCAATACTCACTGAAATATCTGAATTGCTGTCTCTCAATACAACAATGAATATCCTTACAAAACAAAAGAAAAACCTACTAACGCTGGTTTAACGAAAATTATTACTGTCGCGGTAATTTTGAATGAAGAGAAGGTTGACGCTACACACAGAAGGGAGAAAGTTAAGTGGCCCACAGGGAAGGTATAGATCGTCCACAAGGAAGGTATTGACGCTCCACAGGGGAGGTATTCATTTGGAGACTCCATTTACTTCAAGACCTCTGATCGTGTTTAGTGCAAAAGTCTAATTTTATGAAAGGTTCACTTGTAACTGTGAAATGGTTAATTCAGTTTGCTAAAGGTTTAATTCTAATTGCGAAAGGTTTAATTCAGTTTGTGAAAAGTGTAACAACTCTTATAGTGTATAACAGCTACTAGTGACAGACTTTGGAGTCACATCAGAAATATGCATATTTAATGCAACCAGACGAGGAGCTTAATCCAAATCTGTCCTAGAATTACCTTGGTGAGGAGTCAATCCAAAAACGAACGGAGCCTGAGTCGGAGGGTTAGGTTGACTTTGAAACATGGGGAACGTTGTAGTTCCAAATTCGAAATTAACTTTGGACGACGATGATCCAGTGACTGCTGGCGCAAACGCACTGTCAGTGAAAGCTGATCCTGACTCAACTCCTAGAAATTTGAAGTAATTAGTGTGGTTGTTGCATCGTTTCTGGATCATTTTACAACTCATCGTTTGTTGATAAACGGATTAAAAACTTCTAAGAAAATTATTGGAAATCTCTAACAAATTTGAGTGAAAATGATTAAGAAACGAGGTGTACATAAGACGACTACACTTGGCATGGAAATGTTGCTGGAAAATTGAGTAAAAGTTGAAATGAAACTAAGCAAAAATGAAAAATTCTTCAAATAATTTTGTAAATCACGAAGAGCTGAGTTAAAATTCTAGCAAATGCATGCAGCGGGTAAGAAAATTATATTAAATCGTAAATAAAATATCTGGTGCGTTGCAACACACAACTTTCCATAGCTCTACAACAATTCACTTTTTACATGGCTTTTTCAACTTCCTCAATTCATTTATCACTCAGTTCCTTTGAACTTGGTCAAACAACACTTTCCAGCAGCAGGAAGCAGTAGCGCCTACAGTTCTAGAATTTATTGTGCTGCTCGTACTCATTACAGGACCATTATTGAGCAATCGGTATATCGAATATTGATGAGGCTGTAAACACGAATTTTTTGAAGGAGGATAGTAATCACTTTTGCAGAGTTATTGGGTAATAACTGCTAGAACTGGTAGTAAGCGAAACGGCGGTAGTCGAAATTCAGGAAATTCTGGAGTGAGCCCCATGTATCTCATGAGCGTTTTTAAACACTTACCCTTTAGGAATTGGATTGGACTACAATACCAATTTTTTTAAACATTCTACTAACATTCCAGCGGCGTTTATAAGGAAAACCCGTGCTAAAAACGCTTTTCGTCGAAAATTTTGATAATTTATTGTGCTGCTCTCGTCATTTTCCCCCGGAAGGGAATTTTATGGTATAATTATCTTATTAAGAGCTACCAATATAAAAAACTTAATCAAAATCGTTAGAGCCGTTTTTGAGAAAAAAAATATTTGGTGTTTTGATCACTATGATAACTATAGTTAACTTTCGGTGGATTTTGTTCATACCCTTATTTTGGCGTCCCGTAGTAACCTACGGGCGACATATCAAGTTTGAGCTGATTTGGTACGGTGGTTTTCTCTAAAAATCGTTCACGGACACACATACACACAGACCATTTTCCCAAATAGTGTTTTTCGGACTCAGGAGGGTCTGAAACGTAAAGATCTGAAAAAACTCAAAATTTTTTTTCTCTGCCGATTACGAGAAAGCCGATTAGAAAGGAAAGTTACTTTCTACTTCGTGGAGCCAAGGAAAGTAAAAACGAGTAAATGTGGATAACTTTAAACACTTTAGAGAGATGCGGTAAAAGTCCATCGGAGTTGAAGAGCATTTTTTCGTTTGTATTTTAATATAACTCCGAGTTTGGTGCCAACCAAAGCCAATACAATGAGTGTCGGAGTTTCCCTGAAGTCAAGGGCTTCCCGAAATCTTCGTTTCTTGGACCGCCGAAATTCGCGTCTGTTTATCCTTTTTTTTTACTTTTTAAATTACCAGAGCCCTTTGCCCTATCCTCAGAGAACCCTGCAACGCCCTTCGTCGGCCAACCCTTTGTTCAAAGTGTTCTAATAGCCGACAGACATCACCTGACCCACATAACAACTGTTTTGTATTCTAGAAGGGCGAGATTCAATACCCCACCCTTTCTCCACTGCCCTGAGAGAATCTCACCTCAATAAGTAAGCGCGTTTCATTTCGTACTGTTACCAACCGAACAGATACCATTTGGGAAGCAGAAATTAACGAACGGTGCGTAGCAACACACAACTTTCCGCAATCCCTTTAAGTTCGAACACCAGCTGCATATGCGGGCGCTATATCCTCGTTCAACGCATTTCTACAGGAACATTTATACAGAATAAAATGTAGGGACTAGTTAGTTGAGAGTATTTCGTAAGTTTGATCGAAATCGTCTCAGCCATTTTTGAGAAAATTGGAATACCGATAAATTAATATTCGACAAATCTCCTTTTCTGAGTTAACTTGGCTTATATCTCCGTTCGACATATATATATACAGAAATAATTATAGAGAACGAAATGTGGCTATGGGTGACTAAAAGACACTTCATAAGATTTATCACATCTGGTGAAGCAGTTACCCGAAAATCAGTTACGGAAATGATTAAATAAAACGAAAAACGTTATTTTTGGCACATTTTGATTTTTATCTCTGTTCAATGGACTGTCAGAGGAACATTTATTAATAACAATATGTAGGTATTCCTTATTTGAAAACATCTTGAAAGTTTGGTGATAATCGTTGAAGCCATTTTGCCAAAAAGCGTAAAATACCTATTTTTGCTTCATAGGCCTATATCTCCATTCACCGTACTTTCATGGAGATATGTATAGAGAAGAAAAGTTAGGTATTGATTAGTAGATGATAATTTGAAAGTTTAATCAAAATCGTTAGAGCCGTTTCCGAGAAAAATGCGAAAAACCCTAGTTTTTGGTACATTTTCGTCCCCCACCCCCCCTTCCCATCGGCCGAAATCGCCCATAACCTTATTTTGGTGTCTACAAAAAATAACGAACAAAAAAAAAAAGAACCAGCTCAATCGGATCAGCCGTTCTCCTGCAAATCAAACTACAGACACACACGGACCACGCGCCGAAATTAGGTTTTTTAAACTCAGTAGGCGTGAAAACGTAAAGATCTGAAGAAAACCCAAATTTTTTTTTTTTGACACGATTACTATACTTTCCTTCCCTTTGGGTAGCGGAGAGTAAAAATTGTCGGAAAATTGTGTAATACGAGTCGGAAAACGGAGTACTTAGTTGATGGGGTGGAAATCATTAAGTACGCGTCTTCTTATAACTCGTATTATTTGCCTTTTATGATGTAATTACTTAATTAGTTTGTGAAAATTACGTTTTGCTTGAAAATAATACACACAAAAAATATAAATATATTCAAGATATAAAGCTCAAACATAAAAAATGTTCCACCCTTCTCCTCAGGAGTAGAGGATTGGAAATTTAGCAACGATTGCCGGGAATTTTAGATCTCCCCCACATAAAATGGGAACAACAGTTTTCTCGAGCTCTCGGTCCAAGCACATTTTTTCAAATCGTAGTATAGCTTCATATCCCGTAAGTACATTTGGAATAGATTCACTATTCATGATGACCAAAGGAAAAAAAAAAGTACCTTTATCTTTTTCGGAAGCCTGTTCGGGTCTCAAGTAAATGGTATTTCTGTCAACGGCCAAAGACCAGGCCTCTCCGTCCCAGTTGAAGCAATGTTTCCTTAGCGTATCCTTGTCTAGTTGAACCCACGTTCCATCGTGATTTTCCACCTGGTGGTATCGTGGAAATATAATTATTATCGAACTCATCGTAAGTTAATTTGATTAATAACGACTTTCGACGCAAGAGCGTTGTATAACAATATTTTTTCCACAGATTTGATCTAAATGTGAAGATACAGAACAAATTTGACAAACACAACAAATCGTAGTAAGTTCTTCACAGCCAGAATGCCAGAACTGATGATAGTTACATACTTAAGTGGTAAGTGTAGGATATCATTCGTATTTTCCTCAAGATATAGTTAGAGTAACGGTTCAGCCTATCAGCGTTTGTAAAAGTAAAGGGGAAGAAAGGAATTGAGGCTCGTCAAAGAGAAAGAGAGAGAGTACAAAATTAATACCCACGTGATCAATAACGGTGACATAGTTTCCATGACTGAGCATACCAACTGGGGGAGCCTTCAAACTTGGGCTGCTCCTCACGTTGTGACCGGACGCTCCGCATTTTACCACGCGATATCTCGGGGCTCTTTTCGCCTTCCTGAAACAAATCGGGAGATTATCGTAAATCTCTTATAGGGCACCAATCAGGAATTCATAGTTCGTATTAAGAATCACTAAGTTCGCAAAACCTCCCAGCCCTACTAAGAAGTGCGAAGAACATTTATTCTTCTAGAACAGGGGTCTCCAAACTTTCCAGCCTTAGGGCCATACTGATTAATCCAGTAAGTTCCGAGGGCCTAAACTATATTATCATTGTTGCCGGTGGTAAAAAATGAAATAGTCCACTGATAAAAAATATCTGGTGCGTAGCAACACACTACTAAGTTCGAACACCACCCACATAGGCAGGCGCTATATCTTCGTTCAACGCATTTTTACAGGAACATTTATGGAGAACCGTAAGGCTGGAAAGTTTAACGTGTAAAACTGTGTACAGTGAAATTACAGTAATTATAGTGAGCCTCAGGAATCATACCTCTGCACAGTAACAAACGAGCAACAGCTCTCTACAGGGAGACTGGCAAAATGACCAAACCTACCGTACCTCAGCAGGTCTGGAGGTGGATGTTGAGTGAGTGGCCGACCTCTTGCATGATAGCGAAACTACAACCTTCGCGATAGTCGACTGATATAACCATTGAGACTAATTGAATAAAGTCGCGGGAACTACAGCGGAAGTCAACGTGTCGTCGTTAGTACTCCTTCCCTCCCGTCCCATCAAAACTACCCGCCCGCTCGACTCGCAACGTCGTGCCAATTGCTTACAGGTGCTTACGGTCGCCTGGCGCCGGAGGAATATTTAGTTTCCGTAGTTCCATCGTAGTCAGGTCATGTTTCATATGGTTTACTAGTGTTTTTCGATGCTGAATCGAATGGGATGGGTCTCGGAGCAGTAATACCAGGGTCAAGCTGTTCATGAGAATAATAAACCGTTGTGTAATAATTTGCAGTGTTTATTTATTTATCTACTTACGGAGATTCAATGATCGGTGTTTTTGAAGACGATCCTCGAGTCGCCGACTCTATTATCGACTTGGGTTCTTGAACTGGGAGCAATAGCGTTTTCCCCAGATGCTGATTAAATTGCAAGCACCACGCTTCGGCGTACGCTGTGTCACAATACTGGCGAATAGTGTCCTGGTTGAGTCTCAACCACACGCCGTCGTCGTTGTGAATCTGCACAATACGAAAAACAAACGGAATTATTATTATGCTAGACTTTACAAGTTAAGCCATGTCTTTAGTGAGGAAAATGGAGAATATTTTGATAACTCGAACAAAACGTGTTGGACAAACCTCATCGATGAAGGCGATTGTTCCATTGACTTGGACCACGCCGAGTTGCTCGCTTTGAAGCGATGGGTGTGCTCTCACGCGCAGCCCAGCAGAATTTTTAGCCACGAATTTCCTCAATTTATTAGGCTGGTGAGCCGTTTTCCTGACGACGGACTGAGAAGGAGGAGTCAGACCTTGAGGAGGCTCCTTCACCTCCACTTTGTAGCCCTGGGAAGGGTAAAATATCGTACGTGAAACTTCAATAATTATAAAAACGCGCCCTACGAGGCAAATTCTCGAAAATACTTACCTCGTGCATGGTGTAACCGTCGATAGTCGTCAGAATCGAATACCATCCGATGCTCGCTGGCGTCCAAGTGGCGCTGTAAGTTCCATCGCTGTTAGGACGAACGAGCATGTTCTCGCTCGATCGTTTTATGACAGGAGATGTGTAGCGAAGCTCTTCGAAAGAATAATTCTCGTACGCCTGAAAAGCCATTCGTGTTTGAATTACTTGAATTATAATCGGAGAGATGCAGAACAGTTGATGCCCACCAAATATAGTCCTGGGGGGTTCTTCAAGTTCCCAAAATTTTGAAAGTTGAAAAGGAATCAGGTTAGATGTGTTAGAGGATAATAGACAAGTACTACTGGACCCTGAAGTGTCTGGTGATTCGCAGCGTCCTATCACTATTTCCCCAAAGGCAGAGGCAAATAGTTTTGGCAAATCAGGATCGATAACAATTTTTCCTGATTCTATTATGTCTGCATACAAATCTGCACCAATAAAAAAATCGATCGGGCCAGGTTCCCATAATTTAGGATCAGCTAGATCAAAAATCAAGGTAACGACGTGAAACGCTGTGTGGAACGTTAGTAGTCGGAAGAAAATTCGTTATGTCTCCTTTAACCACTACTGCTTGTGTTGTAAATAACGATTGTTTGTCTTTAGAACGCCAAGTGCAATTAGTCTCCCCTCCAGCGCCATTGAAGGGAGCTGAACCAAGCATCAAAATTTCTATTTCGTGGGGCCTAATGGGAAGACCTAATTTTTTAACGCATCGCATAGTAAGATACGATTTCTACCTGCAACTGTCTACAGCCCCTCGAAATTTCTGTAATAGTCCTCGCCCGTCTTTCAGGTCAGCAAGAGCTGTTCCTAAAACAACGGGCATATCGTAGTCACCACGTTGCGCTGATGCTAATGCTGAGGTGGAAGAGGTTGATACATAACGTGGGGAATTGGGATTAAATGCATTTGCGCTGTGGTTTCTAAAGATTGAATTGATTGAAATTGAATCGGTATTAGCACTTCATGGCTTCCACGTATGGTAAAACTCACCAGACGGGGTTGCCCTCTGATATTGCCGTGCTCAATAGTCGCTTGTGCGAATGTTCGGAAGGCTCTTGTCAACAATTACAATGTAGTCCATCTTTACTCCCATCTATGTCGTTGTTCACTCTTCCAAATCTCATTGTGTTGTTTCACAACTATTTTCCTAACTTGCCAAGGTCCTGTTCAAATGGACGCCTGCTTTCTCATCGTCTTTGGTGAACCCGAGGTAGCATAGGCTCCCAACATGCAAGCACACATCTGTTACCACAACCTCCCCCCACAGCCACTAAGAACTGAGTGCACTAATAATTTGTGACAGCTTGAAAAAGGGAAATCGACCCAGCATTAGTAAACTGTTATGGGGGGGGGGGGATTAGTATTGAAAGCGGTATCGCACTAAGAGAGTTGGAGAGTTTGTATGATATCAACCGAATGCAATTGGAACAGTTTTATTCTCAATTACATTCGAGGAAGTTTTACCATTTCAGACAGGGAACTGAGTGGGAGTGAACGCAAGCGCAGACGACAAGGCGACATGAGAGGTGAAACAAGTGTCCGTTGGGAAAACTGGAGACGACCGACTTCGTAGTAGGATGAGTTTGGGAGAAGCTGTCTGTTGTGGAGAGGAGGAAATGATATTTTTGAATGTCCAGACGAAGGGGAACCCCGTCGTCAATTGGGAATAACGGAAAAGGTGGAATTTCCATAGGTAACAGAAAGGGGTTGAGGACGAAGCTCTTAGAGGAAACAATGACTTTGATGTTAAGGGCAAGGGAGTCCCATTAGGGCGGGTGCGGGAATTCCGAAGTAAAAAAAAAACCGTAATGATCAAAACTTGTTGAGAGTTTAGAGCAGTGCGACGTGCTGTTCGTCAAGAACTGACAACGTTCGAACATAATGACGAGCGAGAGAGTTAGTCATAGCAGTAGGGCAGAAAAGTTGAAGGTGGGGGATCAACAATTCCAGTCGCATAAGAAGAACCTTCAAGTGTTTCTGCCTAGCCAGCATCTCGAACTAATGTAGGGGAAATTATAACACTAGTTGGGCGCCAACGTTATGGGGGAGATTAATATTAAAAGCCATATTGCACTAAGAGAGTTGAGAAGTTAGTACGATGTCAAGCTGCATGCAATTGGAACAGAGTTTTATTCTCAATCACATTCGAGGAAGTTTTACCACCACAAACAGGGAACTGGGTGGGAGTGAACGCGAGCGCGGACGACACAGCGACGAGGGAACCAGCTCAACAACAACTGACGGCAGCGCAGTCTCGAGCGAATCGGGGCATTTGAGGTGCCCTGTCAGCATAAATGGCCTGGACGAGCCTCCACTGAATCGAAGGGTTTGGTTCGTCCCGGTACAAAACTCTGATACAATTTATTAGGTTCTGGCTTATTCGACTTCATTGGTTGAAATCTGACTGTCGTTCTTGGGGTTAGCACTGGGGTCATATCATGCCAATACTGATGTCTCACAGTTCCATCAGTATATCTCCTAAGGAACGCCATGTATCTCCTGTAAGAGTCTTCTTTGAGGGAGATGGAGTACCAGAAGGCGACCCAGCCATCTGATTGTGCTGGTGTAAAAGGGAATGGTGCTGAACTGTACAAAAGCGACAACGCATTTAGATTGACATTTGTCAGTGGTGTGCCTAAAGTTTAAACAGTTATGGCAGCCATTCGACTTCCGCACTTTGAGGTCTCTTTCTGTATGAGTAAAAGAGTAAAACAACGGGCAACTAAGAATCGAATGGTACGAACTACAAAATATCTGGTGCGTTGCAACACACAACTTTCCTTAGCTCTACGTCAATTCACTTTGTACATGGCGCTAATTCTATTTAATCGATTCATTTATCACTCAGTTAATTTGAACTTGGTTAAATAACGCTTTACGGCAGCAGAAAGCGGTAGCGCTTACAGTTCCAGATTTTATTGTGCAGCTCGTACTCATTGCAGGACCAATATTGAGCAATCGGTACACAGATAATTAATGAGGCTGTAAACACGAATTTTTTGAAGTGGATAGTAATCACTTTTGTAGAGTTGTTGGGTAATAACTGTTAGAACTGGTAGTAAGCGAAACGGGCGTAGTTGAAACAATTTTCTTTAACTTTCTACTAACATTCCAGCGGACTTTATAAGGAAAAACGCTGCAAATTATTACACAACGGTTTATTATTCGGATAATCAGCTTGACCTAGCATTAATGCTCCGAGACCCATCCTGTTCGATTCAGCATCGAAAAATATCATAATGAAACCCAAAAAAAGGCCGAAAAGAACTGAATCGTAATATTAAAATAAACAAAAAAAAACACGAAAGTATCTAGAAAAAACTGAATTTTAATATGAAAACATGCACGCTAAATACTAATATCAAAATTTAACCAAAAATCTATGAAAAAAACATAATGAGAATGAAACGAAAGAATCTAAAAAAATTGAATCGTATTAAAACGAAAACGTCGGGGAAATTGGAAGAGTAAGGCGAATGGGGAGAGACCGGTCGTTGGGAGGAAGCGGCGGGAGGCGCACTCGCTCGCCTCGAGAGCGGTTGGTTTTTTAATGAGACGGGCGGGGCGGAGGGAATTCAAACGACGAAACGCTTGTAGCTCCCGCGTTGTACTGCGTTTCGTTAATTTTTAACCGTTTTTGCCCATTACAACCACGGGCTTCGTCCGATCGGATTGCCGAGATGGCGGGCACAACTAGATACCAAATCGGATTTTTGGGCGAAAGAACGAATTTTTTAGACCACGTTAAAGGCACAAAACGGCCCGGACGGCGGACGGCGGACGGGGGACGGGGGACGGGGGACGGGGGACCGGGGACGGGGGACGGGGGACGGCGGACGGACATTGCAAATTTGGAATCTCCATGTCTTGAAACGTAAAGTATCAAATTTTGAGGGGGGGTTGTAAAAAATTTTTCGTGACCGAAAACATAGGGTTATTATTCAGAATGAATAATAAACCAAAATTTAATCAAAATGGTTAGAGCCGTTTTTGAGAAAAAAAAAATTTGGTGTTTTGATCACTATGATAACAATAGTTAAATTTTGGTGGATTTTGTTCATACCCTTATTTTGGCGTCCCATAGTAACCTGCGGGCGAGATATGAAGTTTGAGGTGATTTGGTACTGTGGTTTTCTCTAAAAATCGTTCACACACACACAGACCATTTTCCCAAATAGTGGTTTTCGGACTCAGGAGGGTCTGAAACGTAAAGATCTGAAGAAAACTCAAAATTTTTTTTTCAGCCGATTACATAACTTTCCTTTCTACTTCGTAGAGCCAAGAAAAGTAAGAACGTAAATTAGGAGCTAAAGTTAAGTGAAGTTAATAAAATTTAAAAAACTTGAACAATTGAAATGAAAAATATTAAAACTACGGTCCCGTTGAAATGTAAACAAATTAGACGTCTGACCGTTTAGAGGAGTCAGTGTTATGTTTGTGTAAAAACTGAACGTTAGGTGGGATGCTGATGACCCGCTTGTGTCGTTCTGGGATGCTGATGACCCAGGGAATCCCCCGAAACGAGAGAAGAGAAGAACTGAGTTTGAAATGGGACGAGTCGATCTCCGGAGAGGTGAGAGAAGTGGCGATGGCGCAGACAAAACGCTTCATCGCGGTCAAAGATTAATAACTATAAACTTATTGATAAACAAATGGCGTAGTCAGTCGTAATCGGGCGATTTGCTTCTGGACTCCTTCGAACACAAGTCCCGCTCTTTCTATCTTCTTGGGCTCAATTAGACATATATTGCGACGGACCTATGTGGAATAAAGACGTATACTGAAGGAAGGATTTTTTATCGTGATTTGCCAACTATTCTTGCTCATTACAGTTACATAGTTAGTGTTGCTTTTTCATCGTTCTTCATATTTTAACCTCAACACGCACAAAACCTAAATCTACTAACAACGCTTCATCTTATGTATTACCTTCATGATCGTAATAGCGCAGTAGCACATTTTATCTTTGATGGTAACTTCATACGGGATGTCCAGACACGGCGGGGGATGCCCTCCGAACGTCATTTCGTCTGGCTGACTCACGCGCCTCAATTTCCTGTCTCCCACATCTTTCTTGTCGATTGGTACCGCTTTCACTTCGATCTGCAACATTCGAATTTATTTCGATAACGACCCACGCTAGCGCTCGAGACTCGTGTGAAAAGTCTCTTATTTTCAAACTAAAACCGAAATTTACACTTCAGGAGAGGAACAGAAAAGAGGTTTGTCGTAAGGCCACTAACATTAATTGTCGAAGTAAAAAACAACGTTACCCTCAAATTCGGCACGTGTACGACGTCTCCGTATTGGTCTTTGGTGAGGACAGTCAAGACTGCTGGCCATCCGCATCTCATTTCGTCCCTGGAGTATAAGAGTTCCGATCTGGTCGGATCCACGTACGGCTCCGGCTGAAGCCATCTCGACAGCCTTCCGCCGCTGGTGCCAGGCGTGCATTGGACTAGATCTCGAAGGAAAAGCCGCTCGTTCGAGTCACAACTGCGAAAAAAAAAACGTAAAATCATTTATGAAAAGGGATTGGTGAGTAAAAAGTAAAAATTGATGACGCCGTTCCCTAATCCCTATACGACCAGGAGAGTTTTGCGCTCGCTCGATAGAAGCCGTAAAGTGATCTGTACATTCCAAGAGCTTGCTAAAGCGTTCGACACGTCTGGTCAAAGCAGCGGAGGAAACAGGGATTAATCGTGGCTTCGTGAACTATACAGAGAACGGAGAAACAGGCCTAAGAGGCAAAAATAGGTTTTTTACGCTTTTTGGCAAAACGGCATCAACGATTTTCACCAAACTCTCAGGACGTTTTCAAATAGTTATTACCTACATATCAGTCTCAATAAATGTTCCTCTGACAGTCCATCGAACAGAGATAAAAATCAAAATGTGTCGAAAATAACGTTTTTTCGATCATTTCCGTAAATTCCGGGGTAACTGCTTCACCAGATGTGATTAATCTTACAGAGTGTCTTTTAGCCACCTATACCCACATTTCGTTCTGTATAATTATTTCTGTATATATATGTTGAACGGAGATATAAGCCAAGTTAACTCAGAAAAGGAGGTTAGTCGAATATCAATTTAACGGTATTCCAATTTTCTCATAAACGGCTTTAACGATTTCGATCAAACTTACGGAGTACTCTCAGCTAACTAGTCCCTACATTTTGTTTTCCATAAATGTTTCTGTAGAAACGCGTTGAATGAAGATATAGCGCCCGCATAAGTAACTGGTGTTGGGACTTACAAGGGTGGCGGAAAGTTGTGTGTTGCTACGCACCGCTCGTTTTTCTAAAACTGCACAACACGCATTTTACGCGAACAACTTGTAATTGCAAGTAATTACAATCGTAACACATTTGTTCGCAACAGAATTTAAATGCTTGAAGTCGTCGGAACGTTCTCACATCCATCTGAAGCGCCGGGTGAGATGACGATATCCGATTATATTAGATTATCATAGTAGTGGAAAAGCAACTGCAATAACTGTGCACTTGTAAACACCATCTTTGTTTAATCCGAAACATTTTCCATTCACAATAATAGAAGAGAATACTCGCAGGAGCACGGTAATTGCGCACAAATATCAGGATATGATGAAGAAAGATAAGAGCTAACCGGACCTAACCGCCCAATTTTTACTGTCCGCTACCCCAAAGGGAAAGGAAAGTATAGTAATCGTGTCAAAAAAATATCTGGTGCGTAGCAACACACAACTTTCCGCCACCCCCGTAATTTCGAACACCAGCTACATATGCGGGTGCTATATCTTCGTTCAACGCATTTTTACAGGAACATTTATGGGGTACAAAATGTACGTACTAGTTAACTGAGAGTACTCCGAAAGTTTGATCGAAATCCTTAGAGCCGTTTTTGAGAAAATTGGAATACCGATAAATTAATATTCGACAAATCTCCTTTCTTGAGTTAACTTGGCTTATATCTCCGTTCAGCATATAAATACAGAAATAATTATGGAGAACGAAATGTTGGTATGGGTGACTGAAAGACACTCCATTAGAATTTATCACATCTGGTGAAGAAGTTACCCTGGAATTTACGGAAATGTTCGAAAAAACGTTATTTTCGACACATTTTGATTTTTATCTCTGTTCAATGGACTGTCAGAGGAACATTTATTGGAAAGAATATGTAGGTATTAACTATTTGAAAACATCCGGTGAGTTTGGTGAAAATCGTCGAAGCCGTTTTGCCAAAAAGCGTAAAAAACCTATTTTAGCTTCATGGGCCTATATCTCCGTTCACCGTATTTTCATGGAGATATGTATAGAGAAGAAAAGTTGGGTATTGATATGGAGAAGATAATTTGAAAGTTTAATCAAAATCCTTTGAGCCGTTTTCGAGAAAAATTCAAAAAACCCTAGTTTTTGGTACATTTTCGTCCCCCTACCCCCCTTCCAATCGGCCGAAATCGTCCATAACCTTATTTTGGTGTCTACAAAAAATAACGAACAAAACAAAAAAAGAACCAGCTCAATCGGATCAGCCGTTCTCCCGCAAATCGAACTACAGACACACACACATACACACACACTTACACACGGACCACGCGCCGAAATTAGGTTTTTTAGACTCAGTAGGGTCTGAAACGTAAAGATCTGAAGAAAACCCAAATTTTTTTTTTTTTTGGGCCGATTACTATACTTTCCTTCCCTTCGGGTAGCGGAAAGTAAAAATTGGTTTTCTTCAGATCTTTACGTTTTGAGGCCTAATGTTTTTTCGTACATTTCAGTAAATTCCGCGGCAACTGCTCCACCAAATGTGATCAATCTTATGGAGTATCTTCTAGCCACCCATACCCACATTTCGTTCTCAGTAATTATTTCTGTATATATAAGATTCGTACTCGGGATAAATGAGTTATGAAAATCGTGAACATTCCTGTTTCTAGTCGAAAATTCTTCGATCAAGAAATGTTTCATAATTTCGTTCAAGGAGTCGTCTTTTTTTCCCCCACGAGCTTGTTGACACATGAAACGACTTCGGGCGAACCCGGTTCCGACGCGCTCATCGAAACACTTGGTTGAGCAGATGTTTCCGCCAATAAAAAATGATTGAAAACGAAATATCCAGTTTCGTCTCGATAGCATTTTTCAACTTCCGAAGGAAAAATTACGCTCGCAGTTCGATACTGACCTCTCAGCTTTGATCGAGCTCATCGCACTCTTCACCGGTGGGAGTTCAGTCAAGTTCTTGTGTTGACCAAAACCTTGCAGATCATCCGGGAAGCTGTACCAAGTTTCGTCCTGCGATGACTTGATTTTTTTTACTTTCCGCTACCCGAAGGGGAGGAAAGTATAGTAATCGGGTCAAAAAATTTGGGTTTTCTTCAGATCTTTACGTTTTGAGGCCTACTGAGTCTAAAAAACCTAATTTCGGCGCGTGGTCCGTGTGTGCGTGTCTGTAGTTCGATTTGCATTGATTGAGTTGGATCTTTTTATGTGTTGTTCCCTTTTTTTTTTGTAGACACCAAAATAAGGTTATGGGATTTTTCGGTAGATTGGCAGGGGGTTGGGGAACGAAAATGTACCAAAAACAAGGGGTTTCCGCCTTTTTCTCGAAATGGCTGTAACGATTTTGATTAAACTTTCAAGTTATTTTCTACCAATCAACACCTAACTTTTCTTTTCCATACATATCTCTATGAAAATACGGTGAACGGAGATATAGGCCTGTGAAGCAAAACTAGGTTTTTTACTTTCCTTGCTCTACGAAGTAGAAAGAAAAGTTATGTAATCGGCTGAGAAAAAAATTTTGAGTTCTCTTCAGATCTTTACGTTTCAGACCCCCCTGAGTCCGAAAAACACTATTTGGGAAAATGGTCTGTGTGTCTGTGAACGATGTTTAGAGAAAACCACCGTACCAAATCAGCTCAAACTTGATATCTCGCCCGCGGGTCACCATGGGACGCCAAAATAAGGGTTTGAACAAAATCCACCGGATGTTAACTATAGTTATCATAGTGATCAAAACACCAAATATTCTTTTTCTCAAAAACGGCTCTAACGATTTTGATTAAATTTTTTATATTGATAGCTCCCAATAAGGCAATTATACCATAGAATTCCCATTCGTGGGAAAATGACGAGAGCAGCACAATAAATTACCAAAACTTTCGACGAAATAGATTTTAGCGCAGTTTTTAGAGAAAACCACCGTACCAAATCAGCTGAAACTTGATTTCAAGCCTACAGGTTACCATGGGACGCAATAATGAGGGTATGGGCAAAATTCACCGAAAGTTAACTATAGTCATAATAGAGATCAAAACACCAAATATTTTTTTCTCAAAAACGGCTCTAACGATTTTAATTACATTTTTTATATAGATAGCTCTCAATAAGGCAATGATACTATAAAATTCTCATTCGTGGGAAAATGACGAGAGCAGCACAATAAATTATCAAAATTTTCGACCAAAAGCGTTTTTCGCGCAGTTTTTTCCTTATAAACTCCGCTGGAATTCGTGTAGAATGTTAAAAAAATAGGGATTGCAGTCCAATCCAATACCTAAAGGGTGAGTGTTTAAAAACGCTCATGAGATACATGTGGCTCACTCCAGAAATTCCTGAATTTCAACTACTGCCGTTTCGCTTACTACCAGTTCTAACAGTTATTACCCAATAACTCTGCAAATGTGATAACTATCGTTTTTTTAAAAATCGTGTTTACAGCCTCATTAATTATCTGTGTGCCAATTTCTCAATAATGGTCCTGCAATGAGTACGCGCAGCACAATAAATTCCGGAACTGTATGCGCTACCGCGTTGTTTGACCAAGTTCAAATTAACTGAGTGATAAATGAATTGATTAAATAGAATTAGCCATGTACAAAGTGAATTGACGTAGAACTAAGGAAAGTTGTGTGTTGCAACGCATCAGATATTTAAGCTACAAAACGGCAAAACGGCTTCAACGATTATCACCATACTTTCAAGGTGTTTTCGAATAATCAATACCTACATATTGTTTTGAATAAATGTTCCTCTGACAGTCCATCGAACAGAGATAAAAACCAAAATGTGTCGAAAATAACGTTTTTTCGAACATTTCCGTAAATTCCAGGGTAACTTCTTCACCAGATGTGATAAATCCTAATGGAGTGTCTTTAAGTCACCCAAACCCACATTTTATTCTGCGCAACTATCTCTGTATATTTCAGTTGAACGGAGATATAAGCCAAGTTAACTCGGAAAAGGAGTTTTGCCGAATAGTAATTTATCGGTAATCCAATTGTCTCAAAAACGGCTGTAACGATTTCGATCAAAGTTGCGAAAACCTTTCAACTAACTAGTCCCTACATTTTGTTCTCTATAAATGTTCCTGTAGAAATGCGTTGAACGAAGACATAGCCCGTGGTGTTGGGACTTACGGGGGTGGCGGAAACTTGTGTGTTGCTACCCACCGCTCGTTTGGGGTTAACGCTTGATCAGGGCTAGATGTGATGAAACCCGTTTTCGCAGGTCGGTTAGGTACTGTTAATCGAGTCAAAACGGGATCAACGCAGTCGATGAAAACGGCCCTTAATCGTACTTTTTTCTCGGCCCGTCGTCAATAGCCGTCAGAGAGTCCCCCTCACAGCTGAGCAACGCACGGGTAGATCGAGACGGAAGGGACCAAATTTTTAGAAAAATCGACGGGGCCGTCTCTCGACTCCTGGTCGGCCGGCAGAACGAGACGGGGAGAATAGACAGGAACTGACAGGGCAGGGCGCGCTTGTTGTGACTGGAAGGCCGATGCCAAAGAGAGTGGGATCGCCTCTCGTTTCTCCGCTATTCAATTCAGTTCTGAGTCGGCCGGCAAGCGCGTCACAGGCCCCTCACGTCATGGAGTCGGCGTCGTTCCACCAACGTCTCATTTAGTGTTCGAATTTCGCGTGCTCATTTGCCCGTTATTATTTTCGTACGAAAACAACCCCCCCACACACATAAATCGTAAACCTAAAAAAAAACACGTCCCATCGCAGTGTTTTTTAAAAATATTTCGTTTAAATTCAAGTGTCGACAAGTGCAGTGAACAAATGTGAGGGAAAACAAAATCGACGACGAGGAGGAATTCGAAAAGATTCTTTTCGTGGAGGATGCATCTGAACTCAACATGTCTGTTCGCCGCATTGGTTTCCTCGTATTTTTCTTACAATTCTTCACGATCGGCGTTCGCGGGCTTTGCACACGAAACGAATGCGAATGCGTTCCGTTTCGGCAAAACAGCGTGCTTGCAAAATGCTTCTTTCAGTCAAGACAAGTGAGTAAAACGGAAAAAGAGATACTTCAACGCACTAACCCACGTATATTGAGCTACTAACCCGATTAATGACGAGGAAAGTGTTGCAATTTAGGCAAAATCCAAAGGATTTATGTCATACGTACGACAGTCACAGACTCGTGAGTTGCACTTTGCAACAACTTTGACTATTGCGTACAAAAAATTAGATCAAACTTACGCTGGAAGTACGTACATTACTCTAAACAAAACTTTTGAACGAGGAACAAGTGGTTTCCGAGTCGTCTTGGAAAGACCGCGTTGGTTTTCAGCGCGACAGAATCGAAAAATACCAACTTTTTTGCCTACACTCCCCCCAATTACGGATTATATTTTGCAATTAAGTACAGCTAGTTCTCCAATGTGGAGTAATAGGACGAGGAGCATTACTTCATCTTACAAAGTCACGCGATTTGACGACGAATCTGTTTTCGTAACAATTTTTTGTTCGTCGTTGCTTCATCGGTAAGCGTTCGGAATCATATTCACAGCACTCTTCGACCTCGGAACCGCATCTTTACTTTCTTTGAAACAAAGTAGTTGTGAAAGTTGTACAGGTAATTGTGCAGAATGTTAGCGTTCTTCACATCTTTTGGCTCCGGAAAATTTGAGAAAATGAGTACGTGCGTGGATGCAATTGAGGCAGAACGACTGAGGCTGAACCAAAGCATCTCATTTCGTCGAATGACCAACATGCGGCACCAAAATAAGCAACCGCCACTATATTTGTCGTAATCATCGCAACACCAATTATTACTTTTCCTTTCTCTACGAAGTAGAAAGGATCAGTTACGTAATCGACTGAAAAAATAATTTTGAGTTCTCATCAGACATTTACGTTTCAGACCCCACTGAGTCCAAAAAACACTATTTGGGAAAATGGTTTGTGTGTGTCTGTGAACAATTTTTAGAGAAAACGGCTGAACCAAATCAGCTCAAACTTTATATCTAGCCAGCAGCTCATCATGGGACGCCAAAATAAGGGTATGAGCAAAATCCACCGAAAATTAACTATAGTTATCATAGTGATCAAAACAACAAATATTTTTTTTCTCAAAAACGGCTAGAACGATTATGAATTAAATTTTTTATATGGGCAGATTGCAGTAAGGAAACCATATCATAAAATTCCCATCCGTGGGAAAATGATGAGAGCTGCACAATAAATTATCAAACATTTCGACGAACATCGAGTTTAGCGTAATTTTCCCCTTATAAACTCCGCTCAAATGCTACTAGGTTCTTCAAAAAAATTCAGGTGGTACTCCAACCATGTACCTACACGACGAGTCTTTAATAACGCTCATAAAATGTACCGCGGGCGCTCCAGAAATTCTGGAATTTCAAACACCGCCGTTTCTCTTCCTACCATTTGTGAACGTTTTAGTCCGATAACTGTGGAAAAGTGAATATTATCCTTATCAAAACAAAAAACAAAAAATCGGGTGTACACCACGTCATTAATTCTCTGCGTACGAATTGCTCAATGATGGTCGGGACATGAGTACGAGCAGCACAATAAATTCCGGGTCTGTACGCGCTACCGCTTTCTGCCACCGTGAAGTGATGTTTCAAATGTACTGAGCGAAAAATAAATTGTGTAAGTGGAATTGACGTAATTTTCTCAAAAACGGATCCTAACGACTTCGGAGAAGTCCGTACATTGGGCAGTAATGTAAAATTTTAATTTGTAAAAAAATCATTAGAGAAGCTCAATAAAATGTCGTACTTTTGGAAACATCGTGTCAGCGAGCTTGAAACAACCCAATCAGACAGCCTCATATTTACTGTCTATAGTCAATTGGGAGCTTCTCAACAAGTTGAAACGATATCCGCTGTACGAATAACTGAGCAGGTGCATTTCCTTGTGTACGACTCTTCCGCCACAGAAAATAACATAACTAGGGAAATCAGGCGAGCCGGTTAAGTAAATTCGCCGAGCTTGCGCTTTGCATCTTCTTTCGCCGCTTTTTTACTTTCTTTATCCCTCCGAGGTCAGACGTAACGTTACGTAACCGCTGAAAAAAAGCCGAAGTTCTGAGTTTTTTCACGTTTTATAAACTTTTTGAGTCCGAAATTAGGAAAAACGGTCCACACACGTGTGTGTGAACAGGATCGAGACAGCGCTAAATTTAATCGGGTTTAAATGTTATATTTAGTCTGCAGACCATCATTCGACGGCAAAATAGTGGCATGAGCAAAATCGGTCGAAAATTATCTCTTAGTTAACTTATCGAAACAACAACATTTTTTCTATAAAACGGCTATTTCGATTTTTATTAAATTTTTTCTATCGATAGCTTTCAATAAGGCTAATATACCATAAAATTCCCATTAGTGGGAAAATGAAGAGAGCAGCACAATTAATTATCGGCAATTTCGAAGAAAATCTATTCCGGCACAGTTTTTACAGTATAAATCTCGCTAATGTGATAGCCCCGTTCTCAGGAAAATCGGAGGGATAGCCCAATAAGACATGTATACGACGAGAGTTTAATAACGTCCATCAGATAATTGGGAGCAACCCCACAAATTTTTGAATTCGAACCACCACCGTTTCACTGGCTACCCATTTCTCACGTTTCTAATCAGACGACTCAAAACAAATACACGATCCTCTTCAACGAAATCAATTGGACAGCTCCACGAATTGCCTACGCGCTGATTGTTCAATAATGAACGCTGGTTAAGTAGAAGCGACTCAATAAATTCCTGAACTTTAAGCGTTAGACCATTTTCTGCGTAAAACGCTCACGAAAACTGAACGTGGGGCCGAGGAGAGCGAGATGTGGTGCGCTAAAAATTGTAAAATTAACTGAGCAAACTGACACCAAAATGATCAAATTATTGGGTAAAAACTTTTACGACAGGGTAGTAAGCGAACCGACGGTTGAAATTGAAATTGGTTGAAGTTGAAATTCCGGAATTTCTTGAGTAACTCCCATACATCTTATGAGCATTTTTTAACTCTCACCCTATAGGTATTGCACAGGACTACTGCACCAAATTTTTTTTAAACATTCTAGTAACATTTCAGCGGAGTTTATAAGGAAAAAACCGCGCTAAAATCGATTTCCATCGAAAATGTTGGTAATTTATTGTGGTGCTCTCGTCAATATCCCACGAGTGGGAATTTTATCGTATAATTGCCTTACTGAGAGCTACCAATAGAAAAAATTTAATCAAAATCGTTAGAGCCGTTTTTGAGACAAAAATTTTGGTGTTTTGATCACTATGATAACTATAGTTAACTCTCGGTGGATTTTGCTCATACCCTTATTTTGGCGTTCTATGGTAACCTGCGGGCTAGATATCAAGTTTGAGCTGATTTAGTACGGTCATTTTCTCTTAAAATCGTTCATAGACCCACAGACCATTTTCCCAAATAGTGTTTTTCTGACGGTGGGGAGGGGGGAGGGGGGGTGTCTGAAACGTAAATATCTGAAGAGAACTCAAAAAGGTTGTTCGAAATTTCTCAAAAAAAGACTTACGGTCTCAAGTAACCAACGGACGTTTCTATCGAACATCGTTTTATTAAGGTACAGAGAGTGAACCGCGTTTTATCGAATTTAGGGTGAAAAAAAAACGAGGGGTATCTCGCTACGTATTTACATTCACCAGATAACTTAGCGATAATACGCGCTTAAATGCGTCGTAAAAGTAAACTTTCAGGATTTCGTTAACTCTTATGTGATACCTTCAACAAATTCAAGAGTTCCAACCGTCAACAACAAAAAAAAGCTACATTTCATTCTCTTACTGAAAACGTTTCGTAACGGCACTTGCCTCGACTCATCTCAATTTACGACCTGCTGTAGACAAATCTCAACGAGAAAACTCTTTCAAGGAGGTTTCGTTGGGTCGTTAAATCTCCTCGAATTCGAAACGGTTCCTTGAGAATAAAACAGGTAACAGAGAAATACGGCTCATTTCCCGAGTTGGGGGGTATCGCCAGAAATAAAAATCCGGCCCTAATCCTGAAGGGCTTCCAACTTTTTGACAGAAGACTAGAGGTAAAATAGATGCGGCTCTCAACGAGATGCGGTAGAAAAGTGACCAGGTCGGGCTAAACTCAAATTATAATTTTCCGATTCACCAACGAAAACATTTGTTAGGAGTTTTCTTCAAATTTTTGACGTTTTAAAGGCTTCCGAGTTCAAAAACCGCCGCGTGTATGTAAATGCGATTGAGGTAGCACGGTTGAACCAACTCAGTTCAAAATGAAGTCTCGATATTGATAGATACAGGGGGCTACAATCTCGTATTTATTTTTAAAAATATTTCAAAGCGTCGATCTGCGGTGCCCCAAGCTCAAAATTAGTAACTGAACGAGGTATTTCAGCGACAACAGCGTCAGGCAGACCATAACCACACCGATAAAGTCTTCCGGTCGCTCTGCGCGTTACGAAACGTTGTTTTTTTCTTGTTTCGGTCGTCCCTTTACTTTTAAATCGATCATTCACTCACTCACTCACTCGGTAAAAATCACGTTCGCTTTCTTTTTCTCGCCCTTCCGCAGCTGAAGACCGCCCTTAGGAGGTTTGACGGTGAAGGGAACCAAACCCAACCCTAACGGATAATTATCTTGAGTCTTCTTTTTCCCCCCTTTTAGCGGCAACCCTTAAGAGTCTAATGGGGTCAACCTTGGAGATTGATGAGAGATGGAAGGGCTTTTCGTTTCCTCCTGGAGTTGTAAAAAACCGCCTTTTTTTTTACGCTGTGAACGTAAAAGTGGAGCGTTTTACGGATAAGATACAATTTCTGTTACCGACGAAATAAGGGCGTTTTAAAAAAATTTCTTCGTAGACGCGGTTGAGGTGAATACCGCCGAATAGGAAACGCGGGGCAAAATTATTAATTATTTTTGAGCGCACTGGGCCTCTTTACGTTAGAAAAGGTAAAAATTATAATAAACAACAGCCAATAATTTGCTAGGTTGGAGGTTTCCTGATTCGGAGAAAACATAATTTCGGAGCGTGGTCCGCGTGTGTTTGTCTATAGTCTTCACGGGAGAACGGCTGAACAGAGTGAACCGTTAAACATGAAATAATGGTTACGAACAGCTTCCACCGTAGGGATAGAGGGAATCTACCGAAAACGAGCGTTCTTTAGAATTTTCTCAAAAACACGAATATTTTGATTCCTTTGATGAACCGAAGAGGAGTTTTATGAAAGTTTCCATATTATTAGCCTGAGTGAATTTGATCAACCTGACTATTTCTGTAACTATCCGATGTAATGGTTTGCGGCGGACTGCCAATAGTGGCAACACTGTTGCCGCCACCTGTGCAGTTCGCCACTGTTAATATTAGTGGAGGAGCCACATTTTTCTTCATAATGACTACCGACATCTCTTACAAATCTTCCCCTTTAGGCCTTTGAGGCCTACTGAGTCTAAAAAACCTAATTTTGGCGCGTGGTCCGTGTGTATATGTGTGTGTGTGTCTGTAGTTCAATTTGCAGGAGAACGGCTGATCCGATTGAGCTGATTCTTTTTTGTTTTGTTTGTTATTTTTTGCAGACACCAACATAAGGCTATGGACGATTTCGGCCGATGGGAAGGGGGGGGGGTGAGGGACGAAAATGTACCAAAAATTAGGGGTGTTCGCATTTTTCTCGAAAACGGCTGTAACGATTTTGATTAAACTTTCAAATGATCTTCTCCTAATCAATACCTAACTTTTCTTCTCTATACATATCTCCATGAAAATACGGTGAACGGAGATATAGGCCCATGAAGCAAAAATAGGTTTTTTACGCTTTTTGGAAAACGGGTTCAGCGATTTTCACCAAACTCACAGGATGTTTTCAAATAGTTAATACCTACATATTGTTCTCAATAAATGTTCTTGTGACGGTCCATTGAACAAAGATAAAAATCAAAATGTGTCAAAAATAACGTTTTTTCGAACATTTCCGTAAATTCCAGGGTAACCTTTTCACCAGATGTGATCAATCCTAATGGAGTGTCTTTTAGTCACCCATACCCACATTTCGTTCTCTATAATTATTTCTGTATATGTATGTTGAATGGAGATATAAGCCGAGTTAACTCAGAAAAGGAGATTTGTCGAATATTAATTTATCGGTATTCCAATTTTCTCATAAACGGTTCCTACGATTTCGATCAAACTTTCGGAGTACTCTCAGCTAACTAGTACGTACATTTTGTTCTGCATAAATGTTCCTGTAAAAATGCGTTGAACGAAGATATAGCGCCCGCATATGTAGTTGGTGGCGGAAAGTTGTGTGTTGCTACGCACCAGATATTTTAAGCCAGTGATCAAGTATTTAAATTCCCTTTATATTGTGTGAAGTAAGGTAAGCGATCAGAGCTTGGTGTTTCATTTTCCCCATTGCTCCTTTATTGTCATTTACTACAATCCGAGCGTAGGTTATTTGTTTCATTCTAAAAGGAGTTCATTTCATTTCTATTTTTCCCTGATTAAATTCAAGTGGGTCCTGTTTGGTTTATAATTTCATTTCTCAGAACTTTCCTGAGAGTCATTATTTTATTATTATTCGTTATGAGAACAGTGTTGCCACCATCGGCAGTCCGCTGCAAACCATTACACCGATAAACGGAGATACAAGCTCAAATAAGTCTGAAAATGAGATTCTCGAAATGCTAAAAGCTCACTTTCAAGTTTTCTCAAAAGAGTCGTTAAGGCACCTTTAAATTCAGAATCAACTTCGGTAAAAATTCTGCAAATTGTTACTAAACGGTTTTATTATACAGCATGATTGCTCAGGTTGACGCCACCGAGACAGATCACATTCAGCGTCGAAAAATACTAGTAAACGATACGAAACGCGATCTGAGTGCAACGAGTCGAATCTTGGCAATCGGCACAAGGCGACGAGTCGAACTGTGGGGTAGTCAGGATGAGACGGGAGGCAGCGCGAGAAATTAGAGCAAGCTGGGGAACAACGATAACTTCCGCTCTATCGCCCCGGGAGTTCCTTCAAGAAGTGAAATTTTGCCTCGGTATTTTACGGCGATTTCCATCTAGACGCAACCTTACACCTTTGGGGCACATCGTACGCGACTCAACATCGAATACTTAGGAAAATATTGCGATAAAAGGCGGGGATAAACTAGAACGTAATGTTTGCGCCAAAGGACAGATTTTTTTTAAACCGAGTTAAAGGCTAAATATTACGCGGAGGCGGATTGGCATCGCTGATTTAAATCTTCATGCCATGAAACGTTAAGTTCCTGACCGAAAACATAGGTGTACTGTTAGAATGAATAATAAACCCAAATAACGGCATAAAACTTGAGAATGGACTCTTTAGGAACCTGAACGGATAATTAGTGATAATGTGTAGACACGGTGACAGTAAATACCGAGGTGAGGACGTGGGTTTTTTGAAGATGGAAGGACAGTTCGAAAATGGTGAATGTCGAATTTGATGTTGAATAAAAGAGTTCCGTTTTAATACTTTCGTTCACCGAGTTTACAATTCCCACAGGCTCCTAGTAATATTGTCAAGTCGATCATTTGGGCGTTAATTGTAAAAAAAAGTTAAATTTAGGGGGTCAAGGTCGTGTCAGAGGGACATTTATTGGTTACAATAAACAGGTTGAACATTTTCAGTATCATTTTAGCAAAACGTAAAATAAAAAATCATTTTTGCTTACGATAACTGAAATCAAAACTTGTAGCTCTTTGTCGAGAAGAATGCGGAAACTCTGGTTTAAGGTCTTCACCCTTCCCACCATTCACGTCGATGCGAGCTGCTCATAACCTTATATACGAAAACATCTGGTGCGACGCATCACGCAACCTTCCTTAGTTCTACATAAATTCGCTGGTATATTTTGCTTTTGCTATTTTTTCAGTCAGTTCATTTAAACTTGGTAAACCACCATTTCGCAGTAACATAAATTTATTGTGCTGCTCGTACTCACGCCCTGGCCATTATTGAGCAATTGGTATACAGAGGATTACTTTTCCAGAGTTATGTGTAAAAAAATGTAAGTGAATCGGACGTGTCCAAAATTACGGAATTTCCGGAGTAGTTTCTGTATATCTTATGGGCGTTGTCAAATTATCATCGTGTAGGCAGTTCATTGCACTACCTCGTCAATTATCATGGACATCCTAGTAGCGTTTGAGAGGGATTTGTAAGGAAAAAACTGCGCCAAAATCGATTTTCGTCGAAATGTTTGGTGATTGATTGCGCTGCTCTCGTCATTTTCTGATGGACTAGAATTTTACGGTATTGTTGTGCCATTTGAAACTCTCCATACAAGAAATATGTTCAAAATCTTTAGCGCAGTGTTCGAGAAAAAAAAAACGGGTTTTTGATCACTACGATAATTGTAGTTATTTTTGGGCCTATTTTGCTCATACCGTTATTTTGATGCCCTACGGTGACCTGCGGGCCAGATATGAAGAATTGGTTCAGAGGTTTTCTATTAATTAAGGTCACAGGCACACGCACAATTTTGCCATGTGGTGTTTTTCGGGCTCAGAGAATTTTTTTTTTAGCCACATAGCTTTCCGTTCTGCTTCGTAGACCCAAGTAAAGTTAAAATGACGAACAATAAACAGTAAACAAAACAAATGAGTGGGTTATCCCGCTTTTAGAGGACACAAAGCGGATACCTGATGAAAATTCGACTTTTTTGATGAAAGAAATGCCGGAATTCTTTCAGTATTGGCCGCAGTACACAAAATTGTACGGAAGTTGAGGGGCCTGCAGCGCCAAAATAAAGCCAATTGGCCGACCACCAACGAGTGACGAGGGGTTTAAAAGCAGCGAACGAGCTCATCGTCGGAACTGCCCGAAATATAATAGAAACGTTGTCGCACATGAACAAATCGAGACGCTCGTTTTAACGAATCCGGTCGTATTTCAGACCGTTTCAGGCATTTAATACGATTTTATGGGCGGAAGCCTTAAAAACCGCTTGACTTGCGGCTTGAAGCTCCGCACGGGAGGAACGAGTACGTGTAGAATTACCGATAGCTCCCTAAAAAGAACGTTCGCAAGCCGATCGCCGCCTCAGGGTCGAGCTGCGGTTTGCCAGATCGAAGGTAACATTATACGAAAATAACTGAACTCGAAATGCGGAAAATGGGTTTGAATTTCGAGGTACGAGTTCGACGGTGCAAATAGGATTGAACGTTAAAAATGTAGCAAGCGATGCAAGGGGTCGACCGCTGTCCGAACCCTCATGGCCCGCCATTCTGGGCTAATTAGGCCCTGACTCAGTCTGAGTCAGCTCGCGGTGTTCTCTGTAATCATCGCCAATTGACTAATGGCTCGAAGCAATCAAAACGATACGTCGGACGAAGCAGGGGGGGACTTGAAATGTTCGTTGGGCAATTCCTGCTTTGATTTATCAGTCGGTTGGATCAACATTAAATAAAAATCCCCTACCACCGGCCCTTCGTTGTGATTCCGCCAAATTCGAATTGTACTAAACCCCAAAATTGAAGAAGTAAGAGCAGTTTCAGAAAATTGTACGAGACCTTACAAACATTAAACTTTTCTTAGTCCTGCGTCGTAGGAAGGAATGTAATTAACCCCAAAAAAAGGGTTACCTTTACGTTTAAAGGGCTACTCAGCCCGAAAACACCGTTGTGCGTGTCTGTGAAAGAATGGCAGAAACAAATCAACTCGAATTTTATAGTTAGCCTGCAGATGGCCATAGAACGCCAAGATATGAGCAAAAACGGTTCAGAACTAGTTAGTCAGGTTAGTCAGAATTAGTTCGGTGATCTTGACTCTAATCGGAAATGCTGAGCTCGGGCCTTACCCTTGAGCATTCAAGACCAGCTCTTTATGACCAAATGCCGGCTGAAATGGTAGCAGTAAGAAACACTGAACTACGCATTCAATCGGCTTCTCCTGCCGACAAAGAGCGTAAGGTTTATTTCTGAAGCCGATTACGGATTTTCTGAAGTATTCACTTCCCACCGCTTCTACAATAATCACTCAGCTCACTTTATACTCACTTGCTCTCTGCTGGGTGTCGTCACAACCCAGTTCACCACCTATTCAGAGACCAAAATTCTTAATCACTCACGCGCATATCTCTTGTTCGCTATGTTATATAGAAGTGTATGAATACAATCCTCTTCAAACTCCACCACGAGCTGCCCCATCTTGTGCACCCAACACTAACTATAGTTATCACATTCTTCAAAACACCAAATATTTTTTCTAAAAACGCCTTTAACGAATTCGATTAAATTTGTTAGTATGGACGGCTGCAAATAACGTACTCCGCGAATTTCCAGGGTGTTCGCCTCTCCCTTTCCTACTCACTACCCTCCAGACCCAACTCATAAAACAACTCATTCCACAATAGTGATCAGTAGCTCCGCGCTCTCATCCTAACACCAGGACACCGTTTAGGGACCAACAGTGTCGCGTGAAATAGTTATACTGGGACCCGTAATCAAAACTCCATCTAGTCGCCTATCATGTGAGTGTTTTTATTTTTATTTTCATTTGGGACGTAGGAGGAAGGGTCCTCATGAATTGAATCTGGCACTTTGAGAACCAACCCAGAACTGTTTACCACACTACATCAGGTTGGCTCTCACGCCTCTTTGCGATGGCAGTTCGTCTTTCTTGTGCTCTGCATCCTCATGAGTGCTGGAACACTTGGTCCATGATTCGGGCGACGGCACAGTGAAGTGGATTTCTACCTCACCCAGTTCTTAACAGGACATGGAGCATTTAGTACTTACTTGCACTGAAGTAAAGATAATATATTATCAGTCAATTCAGTAGCAAATGAATAATCGATTTAAAAAAAAGTGAAAATCGTTGTGGAAACTGTAAAGCAGCAGTTAGCTATATGAATTGGGACTTTAAAAATGGTGAAAATGCTTATAAAATATTGAGGAAATGGTTTGGCCGTTTAGCAATAATTGTCGAAACCCTGATTTACATAGGAAATTGAACATTATTATTTCCTGCCACAGCATGACACAGTCTTACAACTCTGAGACCCACTCCATTCGATTCACCGTCGAAAAATACTAGTAAACGATGTGCAACATGACCTGGCTACAATGAAAATGGCAACAGGAGACAGTGTGGTAAATGTGCGCAAGCCTGGGAGAAAAGATAACTTTCACAATGTTGTTTGTACTCACGTTTCGCGAGTTCCTTCAAGTTGTAGAATTCGCCTCACTATATTTACTGTGATTTCACCGTTTTCCATCTCAACGCAGCCGTATACCTCTTAGACAGAAACAATAATAAACCAAAAAAACTATCAACACTACGACGGTCAATTGCAAATTAAATTTGTAACCGTCACGTGTGATTGGTGGGAGGGGGGGGGCTCGATTTCAAAGAATTATGGAGGCGATTTTGTTCTCAAAAGTCGAATATAATTCTCTTTTTGTTGAAAATTGGAACGAAGCCCTGTAACTGCTAACCTTTCAATCTGAGCGAGACTACCAAACGTGTTCACCTTCTACAAGTACATCCAACTTATCTTGCTGTAAAAAAAACCTATTAAATGAGCTCGAAAATGAAGAGGGACATCAAAAGGCCGACCGAAGGCTCTAAAATTATTCCAGGACGTAGCTACCGCAAGACTCGAATGAAATGGCGTCTCAGCTATTCCCGCGTTTGTTATTCTGAAAGGCCGCTCGGCAGTTAAAATGCCGGCAAGAGCCACAGAACTCATCCCGGATATGTCTTCTCCGAAACCTCCCCGGCCGACTATTTAATAATACAAGAACGAATCGAAGCTTCGTACTATTCGAAGTTCTCTGGGAGGGTTTGAGTCGACCAGAAATAATGTAGCGCTTCACGGGACGAAGGCGTAATCTATTTCTTAAGTTTGACGGCTGATTCCCGGAATTCCTTACCTTCGTCTATATCCACATTGTTATCAAACGACCGTGGAAATATGTCGAGTCAATAAGCTCGTTGGGTGCACGAGGCTGAGGGAGCCGTTAAAACTTGTATTGATACACTGGGTTTTGAACGGTAAACTTACGTCTCAAAATTAGAGCCCCTACCGAGAGAGAATAGTGAGCTAGTGGACTGCACTGATATCAAAATACGAGTTAGCACGTTGCGCACTGCAGGTAGAAGGCGGCGTTTAGGATCACACGCGTCACTTCGATTCATGTTGCCTGCAGACTTGAAATTGCTTACTTTTTCAAACATAAGGGAACTCCAACGAGGTGTCAAGTCGAGGCCGTGGGCGAGAAGAAGAGGAGGTCAACTTTAAAAGTGTACGACGATTAACAATTAGGGTCTTTTTCAAGGGTGCAGAAATCTTCATTGAAAACGTGGGATTTCTGCTAAGTTGGACGAGAACATTTGAAGTCTCGAGAGCCTTAGGTTGACTTCATAGGCTTTTCGTATTTACTTCCCGCACGAGCTTTCGGTATTTTTGCCTTTCGCCAAACAACGTTTGTCAATAAAATATCCGAAGCGGTAACTACTTTCGAGTGCACGACGAAACACAAAGGTTGGATACTTCGACGGTTCCCACCGCCCAAGATGAGTTGAAAGAATCGGATGAGGGAGGATGTACGGTGTAACCGCATCCGCCCTTTTCAGTAACAAACCTCGCTGTTTCCAGCCACTCAGCCCAGTCTCATGAGGGCCTCTTCAAACAAAACGGGAGACTCGAAATATTTAAACTGTTCCCGCCAACAGGTCAATGTTTGCCTTTTACCCCTTTTGAAACAAATTCTTACCGCCCAACTCTCCCGAAATCGTGCGGTTGGCCTGTTTGAATCGCGCGGCTTAAATCAATTTTAGCGTACCGTCCAGCCGCCTCGAGAGTGTATGTTAACAATTCACATTTAAGAACTACCGCAAATACATAAATATCTGAGGAGACCAACCACTTTCCCTAGCCTATCATAACAGATACTACGACTAATCAATTGAGCAAACTCGTAAAAAATAAAAAATCTAAAGAATAAATTTATTGATAATACTGCACACACTTATTTTAATGATAGAAAATCGTCATGTGCGCATGCGATAGAGAACAGCCGAACCAAATCACCTCACCAAATCGTACATAAACATAAGAATTCCGAAATACAAACCATAGCCGTTTCACTTCCATTTCTCACACTTTTCACCCGTTAATTCTGGAACGGCGATTATTATCGTTCCCAAAAAAATCGTGTTTACTGTCTCATTAAGTACCTGTGTAGTGATAACTCAATATTGGTCTTGGCACGAGTAGGCGCCCCACAATAAATTACGGAACTATAACCGCTATCACTTTCTACCCCCGTGAAGTTTTGTTTCACCGAAAAAAAGAATTGAATTAGTGGCAAACGCCATGACAACTAGTGAATTTAAGTAGAGCTAAGGACAGTTGTGTGATCCGTCGCGTAATATATTTTTAATTGAAAATAGCTTTCTTTTCCTGAAATAGGTTACAACAAATTACATTTTTCGAGTTAACATCTCCAAAAACACGACAGTAATATAAATGACCCTGTGGATGTGACTAGAGCAGCTCAATAAGTTGACAACGATCTATTTAATACGGTTTATTCCTCACCAAAGGAGCGGTTTATTCCTCGTTCTTTTAATAATAGTCATAAGATAATTAGGAGCCACCCCAAAATTCAAAATGCTGCCGTTTCACGCTTTTTTCACAGTGTTTCCCCTGTAACTGCAAAACAGTAAACGTGAATCTTCTCAAATAAATCACCTGTGTTATCGTGTTTCAGGAATAACCTACGCGGTGGTTATTCAATAAAGGTCGTAGCTAAGGTACAAGGAGCGCAATAAATTTCGGAACCTAAAGCGTATAAGTGGCGAAATAGGTTGGATTAGTTGGTAGAGTGATAAGTATCGCCGTGTGGGCGTGGGACTGAGGAAAATTGTGCGTTGCGTCGCACTAGATTTGATTTTTTTTAAAATTCAGCTAACATTGTACGTACAGTAATAAAGGTTAAGTGATAGGCACAAATTGGTGAGAAATGGGGCGATAATAGTTAAGCGGTAATGCAGTCGTTAAATGAATCAACGTCGGGTAAACGAGAAAACATCGTACATAAATCGTTGGGAAGTACTGAAAAACCTTTCTGCTTAAAAAGTATTGAGAAATGGGGAATAAAACCACGGAAAAACGATTAGAAATAGGGAAATTGCGCATTAAGTGCTAAACACAGTAATAAACTACGTGAAAATTGGTTAATAGTGATTATTATCATGTCAGTTCAGGTACAATTGAATAAATGTGTAAAATTAAATTAAAAAATGGTGATAAGGTAAGATGGATCTCGACTACCGCTGAAATGCCCATCTTGGTGAGGTGATACCTGAGAGGGCAGTGTCCAGCTAGTGAGGATTTTTAGATCCTATCTGGAGAGTGTTAGCATTGCCTTCGCCCTTGAACAAGATTGCCTTCTGTCTTAGTCATGGCTGGCGATGCCAATGGGCGCAGTTTGCCAGTGTCTCCCATCCAGCAACCTGCCGAGCCAGGAGACTTTTTGGTTTATTATTCAATCTGAATAATAACCCTATGTTTTCGGTCACGAAACATTTTTTACAACCCCCTCTCAAAATTTGATACTTTACGTTTCAAGACATGGAGTTTCCAAATTTGCAATGCCCGCAGTCCGGGCCGTTTTGTGCTTTTAACGCGGTCTAAAAAAATCGTCCTTTCGCACAAAAATCCCATTTGGTATCTAGTTGTGCCCGCCATCTCGGCAATCCGATCGGACGAAGCCCATGGTTGATATAGGCAAAAAATGGTTAAAAAAATTAACGCAGTATAACGCGGGAACTACAGTGGAAGTCAACGTTTCGTCGTTAGTACTCCCTCCCTCCCGTCATATCAAACTCAATCACCTGCCCGCTCGACTTGCAACGCCCTTTTGACTCTTTTTGCCCAACGGGGCGCCAAGGCCACTTCCTCCGCACATCCCTCTATGAGATCATAAACGCCTACAGACGTTACGGGCGCCTGGGGAATATTTAGTGTCCATAGTTCCATTGTAGCCAGGTCTTGTTTCGTATGGTTTATTAGTATTCGATGCTGAATTGAATGGGATGGGTCTCAGAGCAGTAATACTAGGTCAAGCTGTTCATGAGAATAATCAACCATTGTGTAATAATTTGCAGGGTTTTTTCGTTCCAATGTAGCGCTCTGACCTAATGGGTGCTCTGGAAACAGGTAGCTTCCTCCATGAAGAGGACACGGGCAAGTCCAAGTCCCATGGAGATAAAGCGTAGGTGCCGGCAGAACGCCTCTTGGCAATACCGGCACTGGGGTCTGCTACCCAAATAGAATGGGTACCCCGGGGGCTTTTGCGTGCAGCCAGTGGGACGGTGCCCTTCAGGTGGGGCAGCGCTGGCCGTGAAGTCAGGGGTTGGTTTCGTGGGGGCTGTGGCTCGCTAGGAGTTCCCGAACAATTTGTGGAGTGTGGGAGCAGAGAGGTAGAGGCTGCAAGGCTGGGTACTCCACCAAACAGCTGAGGTCCGACGGGTAGGGTTTTTGTGCTCCTTTTCGCAAGGCAGTCGGCCTTTTCATCGCCTTCGTGCCTACTATGAGCCGGCACCCAGAATCGGGATAGCCTATTATGGGCACCAAGTCCTTTGAGCGCCTGAAGACAATCCCATGTCAGCATGGATCTGAAAGTGTAGGCCGCAATGGCCTTCAAGGAGCCTGACTGTCCGAGAGTAAGTAGATTCTCTAGCCCTTGAGTCCTTTTGCCCTGTACAATTGAATAATTGTGTAAAATGAAGATGGAGTAAAAAAACCGCGTGAGTAGGATAATAGGAAGATAATAGGAATATGATTGGTTAAGGACATTCAGAACAATTTGTAGGGAAGGGATGTAGAAATCATGGAGATTGCTGGTTTTAACGTGCACGTAGATGTCACATCACTTTGTAAAATATTGTTTTGCTGGGGACTAAAAGTAATTTGCTCTAGCGACGTCCTCGACTTCAAATTCGTCGCTATCAATTCAGGCCCTCTTCAACTACTTGAAAAGCTTTGAAACAAAATTGTCTCGGAGGTTACCGTATTTCACTTTGATCATTTCATAAGATGTTTGTGGCGACCTCCCTTCTCCATTTCACCATCCGAGAGGTTATTTTTTTGTTTTTTTCCATCGTCTAGCGCACAGAAGTCATTTGCTGAGTGTGTTCGCGTGATTCAACCACCCAGCTCTCGAGCAATTCAGGAAAAGGGTCTTGTTTCTTTCGAGTGAGTAATCGTTTTCTTCCTTCGCCAGGTGCACCTAACTGCTTCTTACGGCAACCGCCTCTTAGCGGACAAGTGGTGGCCCGTGGGACGATAGAACGTACGAAAGTGAGCAGCCTCATCGACAGTATTCGTTTTGACGAGGTTCCGACGGGGTGGAGAGGGGGGAGTTACAAAAATTACGTATTTATCAGCAGCTTTCTCGAAACAAGTTGGCGGTTTCCCTTTTCCCACGAAGATTGACTTCATAAATGCGCGCACTGCAGATATGAATCTCGACTGCATCGACCTGAGAAAAACAAATGTCTTTTCGCGCGAGTCGTCGGAGTTTTCTCCTTTTTCAGAAGAATGGGGGATTTTTAACGTAACTAATGAGACGCTACCGATGTAATAAAGTTCCGGCGAAATACTGAGCTTTCTCAGTTTTATTCGTTCGAAGGCTATTATTGCGAGTTGGAGGGGTTTCCTTAATTTCAGGGAAAAGGCTGCTCGGTGTCTTTTTATGGCTCGTCCTCTTGCAGGATGTTGGTTTCATAGAACGCCTTCCAGTAACGACCTGGTTTAGACAATCAAACCACTAGCGTATTTAGATAATAATGATCTTTTTAAGGTTAAACCTTGGCGAGGGGGTTTCTTCATATCCTTTACGATCGTCATATTTATCTTCGCGTAATTCACGACGTAATTTGAAAAATCGTGTTACGTCCAACTGCCCGTTCAAAACTGCCCGATGAAAAAAACGTATTTCCCGCTAATAAAAAAACGTATTGGTACGATAAAAATTACAATGGAATAAAATTACGTGCAGCTGTTGAGGATAGCCTGAGTGTGTCTCAGAAGCCTATAATTTAATTGGTTATTATTTATCAACGACGATGACAGTAATTACCGATGTTCGTCATGGTGGTAATTATTTGTTATTTCAACTTGATCATTGATAAAGAAACGTCCAAGGACTTCAACTCCGCATTACTTTTATTGGTTTCACAAGTTCATAGGGGAAAACGAAAAAAAAAAACAACAAATCGTTTACGCCGCAGATAAAAACGGCAAAAATATTTACAAAACTCATTTGAAAACAAGAAACGCCGCAACTATTACACAACAGGTCGTCATTCTCTTGCACAGCGTGATTGGGATCATTCCCGTTCGATTCAGTATTGAAAAATATTAGTAAACGACACGAAACATGACCTGACTACAACGGAACGAAAGAGGATCGAAATGAGGGGTGGTTGGAGTGAGCGCAAGCTGGGGGAGAAACGATGACTTTCGCTATATTGCTAGAGTTCCTGTCACTGTTTTCCATCTAGACGCAGTTCTGACCCTTCGAGGCTCACCCTATTTGACTCAGCATCGAAAAATACACCCGAGGTAAATGCAATAAACGCTGCAAATTATTGCGCGAAGGTTTATTATTCTCTTGTACAGCTTGACGTGACATCACTATGCGATAATTTCCTGGTTATTCAGCTTGATGCAGTCTTACATCTCTCATACCCATCCCAGTCGATGCGGCATCGAAAAATACTAGCTAACGATGTGACATGACTTAATTACAATTGGCAAGACCTGACTGGTGGTTCCACTGACACAGGAGGCAGGGAAATGAGCGCAGGCTGGGGGAGAAACGATGACTTCGGCTATGTTGCCCTTTGAGGTCCTGGAAGTAGTAGTATTTGCCTCTTTATATTTACGACGTCACTGTTTTCCATCTAGACACAATTCTAAAACTCCAAGATCAGTCATATTGGATTCAGCATCAAAAAATATATAGTAAACGGAACCAAACATGACCTGATTGCAATATAACTGCCTACATTTCGTTTTCGGCTAATTTTTTAATACCACGTTTGCCCATGTAAATTCTGAATAATACAATCAGGGAAAGTTGTTTACACAGTGAGGCAAATTCCACTACTTGAAGGATTTTTACGAAGGGGGGGGGGGGGAGATGTTTGGGAAGCCGCTAACTCAGGAAAAGTTACAGCGATCGCGAGCTTCGATCATCAACTGTCGTCGGATTATGAACCTTCGTTTTACCACTAGACTACAATCACTCGATACCCACAATGGGAGTCAGTCTGTACAGGATCTTGCAGGACGATATAGCTAAAGTTATCGTTTCTCACTGCCCAGCGCTCATTTCCTTCTGTCTTGTTCCAACTACCGTTTGACTCATTGCGTGTTGCCTATTGCCTAGCGTCGCTTAGCAAATGTCAATTTTGGTTTGCAGTCAGGTCATGTTACGTATCGTTTACTAGTATTTTTCGACGCTGAATCGAATGGAAAGGGCCTCAGAGGTGCTCATACAACATTTGTCTTTTCACAGATTGTTAATATAGCGATGTTATTTTTTAATATTTTTCGATGTTGACATGAATAAAGACAGATAACAGTCATGCCATGGAAGTGAATAATAAACCGTGGTGTAATAATTGGAGCGTTTTTTTACGTAAGGTCGCGAGGAAGGGATTCATGGGGTACAACGCACGGGGCCCAACTAGGAAAAACAAATCCCTGCGACCTTTGGGGTACTGTAACTTTATATTCTGGATATGCCCTCGGACATATGCCTATCGATTACTTAAAATTGTTAAATAGGGATATAATAGTTGTCTGATACGTTGTTATTGTACTCTAAACTATAACGTGACTGGTACTTGCGTTGCAACGTGATGCTATCGCATGTCAACTACAAAACAGCCGTCTCGATCGTTCGGAACATGAACAGCTTCAGAGCGTTAATCCAATTACCCGCAGAGTCCAATTCCTTAAAATGACGGATTTGTATTTCGAAGAGAGAAAAGAACTTCGACTGGGTTTGTCGTGGACAGTCACGAACGTTAAGCTTCTTTAATACCCAGGCGTCAGCGTTACGTAACTGACGAGTTGGAGGAGAGTGGTAGGAAGAGGAATTGAATCCGGAATAACGAGAGAGAGAAAATAAAACCCATCACCCCTGGCCGCTGTGGACGTGGCCAAGAGCAACACCTGTTGCTTCCATCGTCAGCAGTCAACAATCTCCGCCCTGTTCCATTTTCGCTCGTTTCCCATTGTTGTTGGATGCTATTGCCCTGGTATTGTCTGCCACATTTTTACTCTGTTCGTTTTCACTCTAATTACAAAACCGAGGCGGAAGGAAGAATTTTCGTTGCGACTCTCGGGACGACAGAAAAACGATAAATGGTGCTGTTTTGTAATTCGGGTTAATTCGCTCGACTAACCTTGTAGGTTTACTACTTAAAATATCTGGCACGACGCATCATTCGACAACCCTCAGCCCTGCGTAAATGTCAGTCTTGGGCTGGCGGATTGACGTGGAATCTTCCCTCAGAGATTAGCCTACTGGCCAGTAGGCTAATCAATCGGTAGGCGTCTGCCCGGAGTGCGTGACAATTGACGCTTTTCCTGTTTCTGGATTAATTTCGATAGGCGGTTATTAAGCACCCCCCCCCCTTCGCGCCTAATGCACAGTTAAATCCCGATACGTCCGTTAATCCGTTTAGAATACTCAACCAGTGATAGAAGCCAGACGAATGAACTGGCGATGGCGCCACTCTCAAATGAAAGGACGGGTTTGACGACCTAAGAACTTTTTGCTCAATCGAAGAGTAAGAAAAACGTCATCATCGATGGGAACAATATTGAGGGCGAAGCACACAACTTTCGGCAACTTCTGTATTGGGTGGGAGTGCGAGGGGAGGGCTGTGGTGTTTACACTGGTTAATGAACGATCACTGAGATCCACAGCAGGTGAGTTCTGAAAGCCGCTGGGAAACTGAGATCAAACGACACTAATCGAGCTTTATGGGAGCACAGGGAGCCGTGCAACCTAGAGCGACGAAAATGGGAATAATTACAGAGCGCTTCAGCCAGGTATTTGTCCAGAAGGGCCACAGTTATTGAAGTAAGGGAGGTCAGTGGAGGAAAATACTATAGAAGAATTAATGGATGGAGTTAATTACTTCAGCAAATTAACGGACCATGGGGAGCTGACAAAGGACCATGGAAACCCTAAAGGTGCGTTAAGGTTTCTGGCAATGACTTGTCATCTCCTGTAAATATGATGATACGGGCGTTACATCTTCATTTAACGCATTTCTACAGTAACACAGAACAAAATATAGTAATCAGTTAATATACCCAATACGCCTTAACGAAAACATGTTATTGCAAATGGTAATTTGATTATTTTACATTCAGCGAACTCGTTTCACTTTATTACAAATTCTGAATAATACCTAAGCTTCGGTCAAGAAACATTGTTTACACACCCCCTCCCCACTCCTCTAAATGTGTAACCACAAATATAGTAAGACACGTAATACTATTTGAAGGAACTCGTGGACAATATAACGAAAGTTATCGTTTCTTCCTGCCCAGTACTCAATTCTCCCGCTGCGTTCCATCTCACTTCAACCACCCGTCACTTTGACTCCTCGCGTAGTGCCAATGTCAAAAATGTCAATTTTGGTTGTACTCAGGTCATGTTTGGTATCGTTTACTGGTATTTTTCGACGTTGAATCGAATGGAAGTAGTGATCAGAGCTCTGTGATCAAAAAAAGTCGTTTTCTCAAGAATTTGTTAAACTTGGGCTCAGTAGTAAGCACTAAAATATTACCAGCTCCGCACTAACACACGTTTTACCGATTGTTTAACCCGCTGCCCGTATAAAGCTCGATATAGACGTGATGTGTAATGACGTAGCATTCGCAGTTTACTACGAGCGTAGTATCGAAATGAAACTAGTAACAAAGTCGGTAGCGCGCGCTTCACTTTCCGAAATTGCGCTTTATCTCAGGAACCAACGAAATTTTCGTGAAAGTGTTTGGGTCTTAGAGGTGTGAGACTACGTCAAGCTGGTTAACCGTGTGTAAGAGATTAATAAACCGTTGTGTATTAATATCCTTATTTCAAGTCTAACGTTTCGTTGATTGTGTCTGTCCTGTGCACAGTTGTTTTTTCTATATCTTTTCCGTATTGTTTCTCTTTTTTGGTTACTTCTTTAATCCTTCCTTCCTGCATTTTCCTTTTTCTAAGACTGAAAGTACGGAACGTTAGACAACGTTCGATAACGTCCCCTCCCATAATTTTAGCATGGATCTGTATCCAAAGGCGAATGATGCTTATTAAATATATTTTCGCTAATACCTCCGCTCAACGGATAGTCTCGAAAATAGTTGCGGGGTACAAACTGTACGTATAGATTGCTAGAATACACCGTCAGGGCAAATTCAGACATGCATTTATATTCATTTTTAGTACCTGCGGAAAAGTCGAAAGGTAAAAAACAAATATCTGGTGCGTTGCAACACACAACTTTCCTTAGCTCTACGTCCATTCACTTTGCATTTGGCTTTGTGCACTTAATCAATTCATTTACCACTCAGTTCATTTGAACTTGGTCAAACAACACTTCACAGCAGCAGGAAGCGGTGGCGCTTACAGTTACAGAATTTATTGTGCCTCTCGAACTCATTTCAGGACCATTATTGAGCAATTGGTACACAGATCATTAATGAGGCTGTAAACACGAATTTTTTGAGGAAGGACATTTATTACTTTTGCAGAGTTATTGGGTAAAAACGTTTAGAACTGGTAGTAAGCGAACCGGCAGTAGTTGAAAAGCAGGAATTATTGGAGTGACCACCATGTATCTCACGAGCGTTTTTAAACACTCACCCTTTAGGTATTGGATTGGACTACAATACCAATTTTTTTAAACATTCTACTAACATTCCAGCGGAGTTTATAAGGAAAAAACTGCGCTGAAAACGCTTTTCGAAGAAAATTTTGATAATTTATTGTGCTGCTCTCGTCATTTTCCCACAAATGGGAATATTAGGGTATAATTGCCATATTTAGAGCTATCAATATAGACAATTTAATCAAAATCGTTAGAGCCGTTTTTGAGAAAAAAAAATTTGGTGTTTTGATCACTATGATAGCTATAGTTAACTTTCGGTCGATTTTGCCCATACCCTTATTTTAGCGTCCCATGGTAACCTGTAGGCTAGACATCATGTTTGAGCTGATTTGGTACGGTTGTTTTCTCTAAAAACTTCGCTAAAATCTAATTCGTCGAAAGTTTTGGTTATTTATTGTGCTGCTCTCGTCACTTTCCCACGAATGGGAATTTTATGGTGTGGTTGCCTTATTGAGAGCTATCAGTATAAAAAATTTAATCAAAATCGTTAGAGCCGTTTTTGAGAAAAAAAATATTTGGTGTTTTGATCACTATCATAACTATAGTTAACTTTCGGTGGATTTTTTTCATAACTTTATTTTGCGGTCCCATGGTAACCAGCAAGCGAGATATCAAGTTTGAGCTGATTTGATACGGTGGTCTGAAACGTAAAGATCTGAAGAAAACTCAAAATTTTTCTTCATCCGATTACATAACTTTCCTTAACTACTCTGTAGAGCCAAGGAAAGTAAAAAACACGAATTTTTGCACATTTAGGTATGTCCGTTCAACGCCAATGTATCTGACGTGTGTTGTTGGTCAGAGGATCGTTTAGAAGAACACAAATACTCATTATGTCAAAAGCCAATGATGAACTTCAACAGCTGTTTGAGATATTTCTCTATTGTGTCCGCAACTACTTCTGGGGGTCGGTCGTCAACTGATTAGAGAATAAGCGAAGAGGGCGAAAACCAAGAGACCCGACGACTGATTGATGTCGAAACGGCCCTCCTCCTGTAAAGGAAGGAAGGAGTTCGTGGGAACTCTGAAATGTCGACACGGGGAGGGGGACTCTCGTTGCATCCGGCAGAACGGAAGTCAACTCCTCAGACAGCAGGTACCGGAATACAACATCCGGCAGGTAGAAAAAGGGGAATACGATCCTCCTTACAATTTATTATAACAGCGTTTTCGTACTTGGCGTAAAACGGTTTCTTCTGCCGACTGTTCTCACCAATCGAGTGTTATTGACGTCTTTTAAGACCCGAAGGATCCAGATTAGACGGAGCGAGCTCTTTTAGGGGAGGATTTAAAGTTTCTGAATTCCCCAACAACATTCGAATACATTTTATCAATTTTAACTCCACTAGTCATTAGTATTGAAATTTGCAACAATTACTACTAGATTTCCAACAATTTGTGCTCAATCGCCCAACCCGCTTTTACTAGATTATCCGTTATTGTGGGCAAAATATTCATTATCCCGACACAACCTTTTTCTTAGATTCCCAACTACGGGCGAGGGCGGGAGGGTGCAGGATGTGCAACTGTTCTCCTTTCGTACGGCTGCTCCACAAGGTAAGGAGCCAATTTTGGGCCTATACGCGCGTCAGTAGCCATCGGAAGCTTTTCCACGCCTAACATACTTAGTTCCAATTGAGGAGTAGTATTCTGAGGCTTCTTCGGCAGATGAGTCGAGCGGAAAAATGCGAGAATCCTCACGTGCAGAGTCGAGCAAGGGGGGGCGGTTGATAGCGTTGGTGTTCCCCTGGTAAGAGGCGATATGCGTGCTCCGTAGATCGAATGACAACGTAAAACCGTCACTAAATGCACCTCTTCGTGTGTTGTGAGTCGAATTTCTATCAGTTGTCAACACTGCAGATATGCCCGCTCTTCTCCCTGCCTGAGGTGTTCGCAGTCGCAGCTTTGATAGATTTTTCAGCCCCTGCAATCACCTTTGTACGTGTCGTGGGTCGAATTGCTATCATTCGTCAGAACTGCAGCTATGCCCCCTCGTTTTACTTTCCTTGGCTCTACGAAGTAGAAAGGAAAGTTATGTAATCGGCTGAAAAAAAAATTTTGAGTTTTCTTCAGATCTGTACGTTTCAGACCCCCCTGAGTCCGAAAAACACTATTTGGGAAAATGGTCTGTGTGTCTGTGAACGATTTTTAGAGAGAACCACCGTACCAAATCCACTCAAACTTGATATATCGCCCGCAGGTGACCATGGGACGCCAAACTAAGGGTATGAACAAAATCCATCGAAAGTTAACTATAGTTATCATAGTGATCAAAACGCCAAATTTGTTTTTCTCAAAACCGGCTTTAACGATTTTGATTAACTTTTTTATATTGGTAGCTCCCAATATGGCAACTATACCATAAAATTCTCATTAGTGGGAAAGTGACGAGAGCAGCACAATAAATTACCAAAACTTTCGACGAATTCGATTTTAGCGCAATTTTTAGAGAAAACAACCGTACCAAATCAGCTTAAACTTGATGTCTAGCCTACAGGTTACCATGGGACGCAAAAATAAGGGTGTGGGCCAAATCCATTGCAAGTTACCTATAGTTATCATAGTGATCAAAACACCAAATTTTTTTTCTCAAAAACGGCTCTAACGATTTTGATTTAATTTTTTATATAGATAGCTCTCAATAAGATAATTATACCATAAAATTCCCATTTGTGGGAAAATGACGAGAGCAGCACAATAAATTATCAAAATTTTCGACGAAAAGCGTTTTTGCCGCGGTTTTTTCCTTTTAAACTCCGCTGGAATGCTACTAGAATGTTTAAAAAAAAGTCGTGTTGTAGTCCAATTCAATACCTATATGGTGAGTGTTTAAAAACGTTCGTGAGATTTTCAACATAGGCGCCGTTTCGCTTAATACCAGTTCTAACAGTTATTACCCAATAACTCTGCAAAAGAAATTACTATCCTTCTTCAAAAAATTCGTGTTTACAGCCTCATTAATTATCTGTGTACCAATTTCTCACTAATGGTCCTGGAATGAGTACGAGCAGCACAATAAATTCCAGAACTGTAGGCGCTAGGCGCTCTGCTGCTGTGAAGTGTTGTTTGACCAAGTTCAAGTGAACTGAGTGATAAATGAATTAAGTAGAAAAAGCCATGTACTAAGTGAATTGACGTAGAGCTAAGGAAAGTTGTGTGTTGGAACGCACCAGATATTTTCTGGTCGAAGCGTTGGGGCATTCGTTACTTCGACGGATTTCCAGGCACTACGCGCACCTTTTCATGTGTCACCCGCTAAATTGCAATCAGCTGGCAGCACTGCAACTCTGCCCTTTGTTCTCCCTGCCTGAAGTGTTGGCATTCGAAGCTCTGACGGATTTCCAGGCACTACGCGCACCTCTTTATGTTTCGTGGCTCGAATTATTATCAATTGTCAGCACTGCAGCCAAGACCGCTCTTCTCTCAGGCTGGGGAGGTTGCATTTGCAGCTTTGATATATTTTTCAGTCATTACAACCACCTATTCATGAGTCACCCGCCAAATTGCTATCAGCTGGCAGCACTGCAGCTTTGACCTTCGTTCTGTCCACCTGAGGTGTTTACATTCGCTGCTTTGATAGATTTTCTAGTCACTATGGGCACCTTTTGTCGTGTTGCTGTTCGATCTACCTCGTTTCCTTAGTCATCCTCCCGAAACGAAAGCAGCGTTGCACCGTGTGTGGTCTTCCAGCACTAAAAACATTCTTGACATCATGTCTTCAGACGGCTCGCGTCACTGGTCATGTCCGCGACGAGCTGAGTATTGCCACTGAACTCGTTCGAACAGAGCAGAGAAGCGTTTTGGGAGAATGGATTTGCGACTGACTGAGAGTAAGAAGAGAAATATCGTTTGAAGGGATTAACGAGTTTTGAGGAGCCACTATTACTGGCTTCTCTAGCTTGCAAGGCTTGAAAGATCGATCACTAGGGGATTATGGAACTGAACGGCAATCTTTGACGTTTTACGATCCATCTCAGATTATGTGGCGATCGACAATTGTCGCTCCGGTAAAAATCAGTCGTTGGCAGTTACAGGAAGTAGTTGACAACTAAATTTTATTTTGTTTTTCTTCTAAAGAAATTTATCTGCGGTTGATAAGAGTGGTGGATGCTCAAAAGGCCCTTAAGTCGAAGGTACGTTCGAAAGTCTAACTATAACTATGGGCTGCATGGGAATCAAAACTCGCAGCTGTCCCCCGGTCACTAGTCAATTCACGCTTACGCCTTTTGACAATAGGTTCTTCGACGCTAACCTGGAAAGATAAACAAGCGAATTGGCCTTCCCGAAATGGTCGCATAAAAATGTCGAAGGGCCCTCCGACGCCTTTTCTCCGAAGGTGACAAAAACCGGATGATAACGCGTCGTGCCAATCGATCATCGGCCTTTAGTTCTTTCACAACGGGGCAACATCTCGAGTGTTTTGAAAGGACGGTATTTTATTTGTAAGGGAATTTGTAGCCCTGGGCCATGTTGACATCTGAATTCAATAGGGCGACCCCGCTGGTTGTCCCATTCTGATGGTTTGTCGTCCTTTCTCGCAATTTTGTTGGAATAATAAGAAACATTTTCCACAGCATTGACTCCCGAAGGATTTTCACAGGTTTATTTAAACGCAGCCGGCCGTTTTTCTTTAAAGAAACTCGTTAAGCGTATTTTTCTCTCTCTTTCTTTTTCTTCGCGCGAACAAGAAAACGTAAGAGATAATTTAACTAAACGACGACAGAGGCCATTATAACTAAAGGGGAGTGAGAGTGGGGTTTTGACGACACAAAAGTATCCGCTCCCATGTGCCTCCTCCTCCTCACAAAGCGCCAGGGCCAAAAGATGGGGTTCATTGTGTGTTAAGGGCCAATCGAAAAAGAATTTCTTTCAAGTATCCTATTAAGATAATGCCGAGTTGAGACACTTTTTGAAAATACGTCGCTCGCTAAAGAAACGCGTATTTTCTGCTACTAGGGCGGACCATCTGGCCAGACTCGGCCACCTTCACATTGTCCAGAGGACTGTGGAAAAATATGCTAGGATAATGCGTCATTCTGGAATTCTGCGGGAGTGAGGCACTCCAAAATAAGTCGTAGTCTTCTGATAATGGAGAAGGACTTAAGGCAGATAGTGAGGTTCTTCTCGGGACACCGCAAAATGAACGAACAGACGTACGTTATGAGCGGAGTCGGCGCTCATCGGTGCAGTTGGTGTGGCAGAGATGAGGAAACAGTCACGGTCTGGCCCAGTGGCAGAGACTTGAGAGGGAGCGATTTTTTGGTCTTTGGTACTAATTATCCAAGGAAATACCTGGCATTCCTTAGGAAGCTACAATAGGACTATATACTGCACTGATCATCCCAATTTTAAGACAGTCACAGCTATATAAATATGTTACCCCTGACTCAGGAAAAAATTAACAGCAATCGCGCAGACCTCCGATCCACAATCGTCAGGATCATCACTTTCGTCAGGAATTATGAACCATTGTCTTAAACACTAGACCACGATCGCCCGGTGTCTTTAAAGGAAGTCAGGCGGTACACATATATTCACGCGTTATTACATTTTTACTATCTACAACCTTTCAGCGTGCGGAAGTTCTTGAAACGGGCCCTTAAATCTCGAAATATCAGCACGTGGTCTGTGTGCCGGGAGTGCAACAAAGTGGATCACCACATGTGGTAACCAGTTTGAGTCACTGAATCATGTGGTGCAGGTTTGTCGGCGTACTCATGAGGGCCGCTTCAAATGTCATGACGCAGTCTGCAGGCAGGTTGCTGTTGTGTTGCCATCTGAGCGCTACCAGGATGTCTCTGGAGAGGGACACTGAGGCCTGACATTAGCCAGCCATACACGAGCAGATATTTGCGGCAGATTTGGTCGCCCGATCTCATCTGACAGATATCGCTAACGATCTGGAGTGACCGATGAGATCGGTCGTTGCCCCTTAACACGAAAAACTTATCGGCCGATCTTTCATGCCCGAGATCTGTCACCTGACCAGTGCCCGATGTCATCTGTTCGTTCGTGGGATGAAATCTGACAGATTCAGGTCTGTCACCGACGTTCGTCTGGCAGACTCGAGTTATCGGTCGAATCCGAAATATTTTCTAGATCGGTCACACATTCCGTAAGTTGATGCCATGGGGTTAGTGATTTTCGTAGTAAAAAAGCGTAAATTAGCGGCTTTTGCGGCGGGTATGTTTTTATTGCCCATAAAACGACTAAGCCAAAAAAAGACAAGTTTGGGAGAAGTCATGGGTTTTGGAAAGGAGAAAGTTCGGGCACATGAAGTTGTTAACGCACCTTAGGGAGAACAACCCGCGGGATTGTGAACATTTTGCTAGCTCATCTCCCCGGCTCCCGTAATTCAATTCATTTGGTTTTTTGTTAATAAAAACTACAACTAAATTTGAAAATACTATCCCCCCATTCTGGGTAAATATGCCACTGGGGTAGGTGCCAACCAGTAATAATGTATTTACGAATTTATTAGGTTGTGGGGAGATCGTTTTTGTAGTTACGAAAATTGTAGTTTCCTACGAATGTTTGCTGTTACGAGTTTTGAATTACTTATGTGAAAACAGGGGAAAACACTCGTGGACAACAGAACATCTTAACGTTAAGTGACTGCCCGATCCAATCGAACAGTTCTTTAAACCACAGACATCGCTTCCGAGAAGTCTGCAGGTTAAGGGGGACGCCCGACTACCATCTGCCAGATTTGAACTCTCGCAGATATCTCTGGTCGATTTTCACATCTTTCATCATTTTTTAACGCCCACTAATGCACAGATCTTTCCCACGGATATCGTTTAAAAACGCGATATCTGTCGCAGATATCTGCTCGTGTATGGCTGGCTATTGTCGCCGTTGGTCCTGCGACCAGTCTGCAGTGACCCTGGATGTTGACGTAGGATCTGGTAGCCGGGATCTTGCGTCACACTTGGCAATCCAAGAGGCGCCATTATGACAGGACGGATCTCCGTATGCTCCGTGGCAGGTAACATCAGAGTTGCAGCATTGATCGCGTCCTGGCACGTTGTGCAAATGCTGATAGTCAATTCGTCATAAAAACGTCAGGTAATCCGATTGTTGAAAGTTCCCCGGGTAATTAACTGTCACGCCACCACTCCAGAACACACCAGAAGGGCAACAGCAGTGGCATGACCAGTCGCAAGCCCAATGACCGCCCATCAGGACATTGTTCCCTCGTCCTTGACTGGTGCCCTGTTATCATCTCTTCTAGGGAACAAAATAGTTAAGGTTTCTTCTGATATTTACGTTTTAGTCTTCTTAGTGCCAAAAACACTATCTGTGCGTGTTTCCATGGGTGGAGTGGGTTTAGAGGGCATCAATGGCACTTTCCTTCCGTTCGTGTGGAGTCACTGCCTACAGTGATGAGATGTTCAAGAGGCCAGGATCGTAATTGTCATGCCTGCGGTAACCAGTTTGAGTCTCTGAATCATGTGATGTAAGCAGTTAACACATCAGGGTGCCCTGGCGCGGTGTGTGGTCCAAGAAAAGTGGTGTTCTCCGAGGTATCACTACTCGTGCAGTGCTCAGGTCGTACATAAACTGGCGGTCGTTCTATCGTGGAACATCCTCTTATCCTTCTTTCCTTCCTTTAGCTTCCCATTTTCTCATTCAGGAACTACAGAAGTCAAAGGCTCAGTGAGTCAAAGGCGATGGGAGTTCACACAGCCCCTTCATTCAGGAACCTCTCAATTAATCCTTTGATAACCCCCCCCCCCCCCCCCCCATTTTATTCACAACTCACAATTTTAATGACTGGAAGACCCGCTAAAACGATATTTTCTGCTTCAAGCTTCGCGCGTGTTTTTATTTCCCGACCCAACACCTCAATTACTCCGCTCTCAGCTGCACACTAACTAAGAAACAACGTATAGGTATGTGAGCTATGTCGTTTCAGTTTTTCTGCGACTAAAATCAGTGTATTTCTGGATTAGTTAGAAATCAGGCCAGTTTGATGACTGAACAAATCTTCCAGTCCTCCGCTCAAAAAATTTTCTTAACATTAAAACGTGTTGAGGTTTACAAAATCGAAAAAAACCTTAATTTCCAGTCTGTGGTTCGATTTACAGAAGAATGCCTAATTGACCAGGTTCTTTGTTTTATTAGTGATTTTTCGAAGGAAACAAAATACGAACAATCTCCTTCAGCGTACTGGTGGGACCAAAATGTAACAAAAATTAGGGCGACCGATTTTTATTAAACTTTCAGATTGTCTTGTACTAATTAGTACAATTCTCTTAATGAATATCTGAAAATTGGGTTGAACGTAGAAGTAAGCCTATCAAGCAACACTACCGGCGTTTCACTTAGTACCATTTCTAAACGTTTTTAATCGAATAACTCTGGAATACTGATTGTTATCCTTCTCAATAAAATCGCGTCTAGAGCGTCATCAATCCTCTGTCTATAAATTGCTCAATAATGGTCAGGGCATGAGTGATAGCAGCGCAATAAATTCCGGAACTGTAAGCGCAACCGCCATCTGTCACCGTGAAGTTGGTGTTTTACTACGTTTAAATGAACTGAGTGAGTAACGATTTGAATTAGTACGAAAAACCATGCAAATCAGTGAATTTAGGTAGAAGTAAGGAAAGTTGCGTGATGCGTCGCACCAGAAATTGGAATATTGAGCCAATCGCTGTTTTCAACGTACAGCGGGGTAAGGAGAGCTGTGTGATAGATAGTTTCCTAGTGTTCCAAGTTGGAGGAATGAATTCTTGTCAGAGCTCACACAGGCAGGAAAGAAATTCCACACAATAAGCGTGGAAGGTGTTAATAATTTTCAACCCTGGGGGAGCGGAAGAGCGAGAAAAATATCATCCGACGGGGCAACACACTAAACGAAACCACTTCTTGCATTACACGGAAGTTCTAATTGGACGAGTCAATTCCACGCCCTGTCTCTTCCGCTATTCCAAAACTTCTCTCTCTCTCTCTCTCCCTCCCCCTCTTCGAAAGGAAATAGCCGATTTGAATAGTCCCCGCTTCCTATTCGACTCGTTGACCCTGTAAATCAAAACCTTTTGAGACGTGCACGGTCTTCGGTGTTTCGACGTTTTTCGCTTCATTGGGCGAAGAAAAACATCGTTAGGGTCTCCCCCTTCGTCGGGAGGCTGGGAAGGTTCGTTCGTTTGCCTAATTAACTGCCATTAATGTAATTAACGAGCCGAAGATGAACCGTTTTCTCTTCCTGGGCGGCCGTAAAAGCGAGGAGATGGATTTTTAACGGTCAACAATTGGCCATCTCGATAGCAATACGTTGTTCTCAGACCGGTCGTTAGTTATGCATCAGTAGTTTCCATGCAAATTCATAAAAGAGATGAAGCAGAAACTTACGTGGTAGGGAAATCATTGTTACGTGCAACTTCATACCTGAAAAGAAAAAAAAAGTCAATTAACTTCTTGGTGGACGATGAACGATTATTGAATTGCATTTTTGCGCACAAAATTATTGCATTTGCACTTTTATTGATCCGTAGTTATGCAATAATGAACAAAGGGAAGTTTTCCACGCGGTCAGGCAGCAGCAGGCGATGACGGTCTGTGGGCAGCGGCTGCTGCAGAGGGGACTGAAGCGGCAGAGGATCCATATTATGGCCACTCTCAAGGCCTTAGCCTCACACTGTCTTACATCACGGCAGGTGTGGGAGTGTGACTGGACTGAAGGCCCTGGCCGAGTACAACAGCGTAACACTGTGTAGGGTGCCAGGGCATCAGGGTATAGAGGGAAACGAACGGGCTGATGGGTTTGCAAAGAAGGGATCGGCGCAGATCCCGGGCGGCCCTGAGCCCTTTGCTGGGTCTACCAGGAGCAGTAGAGAGGTTGGCAAATGGGAGGATAGGCTTTAGACAGTCAAAACTCTTCATCCGTCTCTCCAGAGGGAGGGCCGAGGAGGTGCTTGCACTGGGGAAGAAGGATCATATGTGGCCAGTTCACAGGTACCACCTTGCTAATATTGGCAAGTGCGAGGTACAGGTATGCAGGTGGGGCTACAGACGGCAGAGCATGCGTTGGACTCGCGGCATCACGCCGTCGTGTGTTTGGGAGGCCTTGTCTTCTGCCAGAAGAGGTGGCGAATGCAGAACTTGAGAATGTCCTCCGCTTTGTGCGGGTGGTGGGGGCGTATAGGTGACGTCACGCCAAGCTTGACCAGTGCAGTGGGGCCTAGGGGTGGAGCAGGGGCGGCCATGAGCTGAGGATTATAGATGCCCTTACAATAAGCCAGTTTGTGGCCGCAGTGAGAGTATCGCCTGCATCCACCCTTTCAACAAAAAAAGTTTTCTTATTTCTCATTTGCTCCTGATTTTGTTAATTTGCAAAAACCAATAGCCAGCACACTCATTTCGAATCACCAACTATACCTTACTGTTCCAACGTCTCTAAAGTCAGGCGCCATGCGGCAACCCCCCCCCCTCACCACCAGCGTATACTTTTCTAGAATTCCTAATCACCTGATGATACTTCCAAAATTACTTCCTCTTTACCTAACACAACCCTCATCGTAATATTCCTCATTCCTCGGTCATCTAACCCCCCCCCTCCATTTTGACTGAATTCACACTAATTTTGAGAAAAATACCCTCAGTTATAGCGTTCTACAGCTCTCACACAACTAGCAAACTAGCTTTTAGCTTGAAATCGTCGTTTTGATCTTTTTTGGTGTCCCTGTGTCGTTACCAATTGGCTGCGGTTCAAACGTTTTGCAAATCATATTAGTTATATTTTGTTCATAACGTAACAACCAAGGTGTTTGCTATTGAACTGCAGAATGTACCATCGGCTATAAACAATACGTAATATTAGTGATAAGATAAATTATAACCAAAAATACGATTGGAGTTGCGGAAGGCATTGGGATGGGTTGCATTTCATTCTTCTTAATTGAATAAATTATTCTTAGATCAGCTTAAGCTGACTTTGAGAACGAACCTAAATTCGGTATGTCATTATTTGGTTGTCCCCCTCCAGTTATCTTAATGAGCCATCGTTTCTCATTTAACAAGCCCACCTGGTTCCAGATATTTAATCCGACAGAAGGTTTCTTCTTTTTTGCCTAATCCTGAAAAGACGGCACACGGCATCGGCTTCGCCCTCTCGTCCCCTCGACGTAACTCACAATGAACCTTCCCATTGAACAGTAGAGAGAGGCTCGCTCCTCAAAGAGAAGTTTTTGTGTTGACGGGAGGAGCATAAAAGAAAAAACGACACAACCGACTCCCCGGGCTAGGCATCGAGGGCTTCAGGTAGGAAGTCTTGAAGAATGTGGGATATGGAACACCCTCTTTTCTTCACCCCTTACGGTCGTGTGTCTGTGTGTCGTATTACGAGATAACGACTAGCGTTTAGCTCATCCTATTCGTCCTACGGAGGATCGCGTGTACTCCCGAAACGTTAACCTTCGTCCATCGTTTGACAAAACGGGCTACCTCTAAATGAAGGTCTGTGTAAATCGATCCCGAACCGTTACGTGTATTTAGTTTCTTCGGTTTTCCAGACGAAGGGGCGTTCGGACGAGCCGAGCCGTTAGCCGCCAGGCCAAGGAGCACGTCCTCAGTCACTTTGTTACTTCTGTGAGATCGTCAGATCCACACGAACCGACAAACATTTACTCACTGTACCATAAATGATCTTGCTTTAAGATGTGCAGTGGTAATAAACTAAAATGTGGGTTTGGAGATCCGCATCACAGCACAACTTCTATGATTAGACGTTTAATGCCGTCCCAAGGGCCCTATGGGCAAGGCTTTCTCATAGATGCCCTCCTGGTGTGTCGCATCTTCCTTTGTAGTTCCTCCCCCCACCCCCGGACCACCAGCTGGACTGCAACGTCACCTGGCGTCGTACCGTGGTCTGCTGGCAGGCTTTGTCCTGGAGATGCTCGGCAAGGAATCTGCGAAAGGCAAACAGCACTGGGCTCGTGGCCGGCAAGATGCACTGTTCAAACCACTGCTTGCTACCTACTAGGCATCATGCCTTATGTGACGAATCGCCTGGACATGACCAGCGCCCCGCCCCACATTTGCAGTCGCAAAGCTGCTGCCTAGTCAAAGAGCATTCAACAGGCGCCTTTAATTCTTCAGAAGGCGCGCGTTTCATGAGCCCCCCTGTGGAATGAGGGTGGCTGAAGACGCCTTCCATGTCATCTTCCACAATGGCCTGTGCAGGGATGCGGGATGTGAGGACCAGCGCTGGCGATTGATATCATCGTTGACGTCATCATCTCACACTGGCGAGTGCTCATTTCCTGCAAACCTTCATCTTACTCCAACCACCCACCAGTTTGACTCGTCACATCGTGCCAATAGCCTAGCATCGTCTAGAAAACGTCAATTTTAGTTGTAGTCAGATATGTTTCATATCGTTTACTAGTATTTTTCGATTCTGAACTGAACAGGATGGGTCTCAGAGCTCTACAAACATCGTTGTTTCCCAGAGTGTTAATACAGTCATTCTCAATATTTTTCGTCAAGCAGTCAACAAAATCGAAGAACTCTCATAAAACGTATTGAATATTTACATAAAATACAAACCAGACCAAGTTTGAATATTGTTTAAGGGAACAGCACAAATCAATACGCAAGTCATTCGATTTCAACTAAGTTGGCCCATCTAACTGCCTTCGGCATAACCCACGAAGCTCCAGTTTACGGCGTACTTCCGCCTTTCCCATTCGAGAATGTTTATCTGAGCGTGCAAAGAAGGGAGGGGAAGGGGCTTCACTTAGCCGATGAAAACCAGATCGATCCTATCGATGTATTTTGTATGTGACCCGCAAACCTCAAACGTAAAACAATATGTGGTAGTACGAGATAAAAAAAACCTCATCCATCGTGAATATCGTACGATTCGGACATCGATAAAATTGAGCTTTTCGAATATTTTATTGCGGATGTTTCGCAACAAAACTTGTCATAAAGTTGTGTTACAGCGATAACAAATTGACGAAGTTAGTTCCTCCCAAATTATACTTCATCAACCGTTTTTGACAAAATGCCAATAGCTGCTCTCGCCTCCCAGTCACCGCTTAACTATAACCCGATAATCCCCAGTTAGGTTTCAAGCCGGGAAAGCCCGCAGGTACATAGCCATTTTTGGAATTCCCAAACTACACGCGTCAAGGTGCACACCTCTTTCGTCAATTTTACCTTCTCTTTCAACCAATAAGTACTCAACCCCTGACGCTCGGTCGACCGTGTTAATTTTAGAAAACCCATTCAATGGAATGGTCACTTATCGTAGGGAACTTTTATCTTTGAGTAAACCTTTTCTTGTGCTCGCAGTCACTACCAATGCACGCCGTTAAGCTCAACTCAACATGTTCTCAATCGCTTTCAATTACTTTCCTTGGCTCTCCAAAGTAGGAAGGAAAGTTATGTAATAGGCTGAAAAAAATCTGTGTGTCTGTGAACGATTTTTAGAAAAAACCACCGTACCAAATCAGCTCAAACGTGATATCTCGCCCGCGGGTTACCATGGGACGCCAAAATAAGGGTACGAAAAAATTCACCGAAAGTTAACTATAGTTACAGTGATCAAAACACCAAATATTTTTTTTTCAAAAACAGCTCTAACGATTTTGATTAAATGTTTTATATTGATAACTGCCAATGAGGCTTCTATTACATAAAATCCCCATTTATGGGAAAATGACGAGAGCAGCACAATAAATTACCAAAATTTTCGACGTAATCGATTTTAGAGTGGTTTTTAGAGAAAACCACCGAACCAAATCCCCTCAAACTTGATATCTAGCCCGCAGGTTACCATAGAAAGCCAGAATACGGGTATGAACAAAATACACCGAAAGTTAACTATAGTTATCATAGTGATCAAAACACTAAATATTTATTTTCTCAAAAACGGCTCTAACGATTTTGATTAAATTTTTTATATTGATAGCTCCCAATATGGCAACTATACCATAAAATTCTCAATTGTGGGAAAATGACGAGAGCAGCACAATAAATTACCAAAACTTTCGACGAACAGCGTTTTTAGCGCGGTTTTCCCTTATAAACTCCGCTGGAATGTTAGTAGAATGTTAAAAAAAATTGGTATTGTAGTCCAATCCAATACCTGAAGGGTGAGTGTTTAAAAACGCTCATGAGATACGTGAGGCTCACTCCAGAAATTCATGCATTTCATCTACCGCCGTTTCGCTTACTACCAGTTCTATCAGTTGTTACACAATAACTCTGCAAAAATTATTACTATCCTTCTTCAAAAAATTCGTGTTTACAGCCTCATTAATTAGCTGTACACAAATTGCTCAATAATAGTCCGGCAATGAGTACGAGCGCCACAGTAAATTCCACTACTGTAGGCGCTACCGCTTCCTGCTGCTGTGACGTGTTGTTTGGCCAAGTTCAAAGGAACTGAGTGATAAATTAATTGATTAAATAGAATTATCCATGTACAAAGTGAATTGTTGTAGAGCTAAGGAAAGTAGTGTGTTGCAACGCACCAAATATTTCCACAACAAATTGATGTTTTTATACATTAAAGTAAAGTTATCACGCTGCAAATCGAGATTTTTCGGTTCGAAGTTGAAGTATGTTCGCGACAAATTGAGATGTTTCAAATAAATACGAATTTATTTATAACTAATTAACATTCCTCCACAAGAATTGAGATTTCGACACGGCTGTATGGAGTAGAAAGGAAAGATGTGTCATCGGCTGAAAAAAAAAGTAAACCTTCTTCATATAAGGCCAACTGAGTCCGAAATATCAGGTGCGCCGCATCGTACAACCACGAAAATTCACTGCTTTCCGTGGCTTTTGTTACTAATTCGCTTTATATATCTCTCACTTCAATTGAAGTTAGTAAAACGTAACAGCGGTATCGCTTACAATTCCGGTATTTATTGTTCGGCTTCCACATGTATCGCGACTGTTATTTAGCAATTAGCACACACAGTATTGATGAAACTGTAATCAGAATACTTTTTAGAACGATTATGACCATTGTTTCAGAATTATCGTGTAAAAACTGTTAGAAATGGCAGAAAGTGAAAGTAAAAACACTATTTGAGAAAATGGTTTGTGCTTCTGTGAACCCGATTGAGAGAAATTTAATCAAATCCGTTCAAACTTGATATCTAGCCCCCAGGTCACGAAAGGACGCAAAAATAAGGGCGAGCAAAGTTCACTAAAATCTTCCAACTATAATTATCATAGTAATCAAAACCTCCCCCCCCCCCCACCGGAACGCCACGAACGATTTTGATTACATATTTTGTATAGACAGCTCGTAATAATAAAATAACATATAATTCTCATCGGTGGGAAAGCGACGATAGCAGCACAATAAATTAATAAACATTACGACGAAAATCGACTTTAGCGCAGTTTTTTTTTTAAGTCCACTAAAAATGTTGCTAGTATGTTTAGAAAAAATCAGGTGGTAGTTCAACCAGGCACCTATACGATGAGCGATTAATAAGGCTCATAAGTTATATAGAGGTCACTCCAGAAATTCCGGAATGTCAACCACTGACGTTTCACTACCATTTCTAAAAGTTTTTAATCGATAACTCCGGAAAAGTGATAATTATCGTTTTTCAAAAAAACTGTTGTATACTCCTTCATTAATTCTCTGTGCACTAATTACCTAATAATGGTCACTGCTTTAGTGGTAGCAGCACAATAAATTCCAGAACTGTAAATACAACCGCTTTCTGGCACCGTAAAGTGGTGTTTTACTAAGTTTCAAACGAACTGAGTGAAAAATGAATTGAATGAATTTGGAAACCACGAAAACCCAGTGAATTGACGTCCAACTAAGGAAATTTAGGTGCGTACGGGGATATGTTTCGACTTTGGTTTGGACTTGGTTCTCTAAAATTGCTCCAAATGTGATTAATTTTCAAAATATCCTAATGTCTTGAGCATTGCTGTCTTATTTCGGTCTACAATTGAGGTGACTCGTGCATCAATGGTTACGACCGTCCTGGGGACTGGGCGAGTATTTTCGTACATTCCACAAAATTGTCGTGAGGGTTATCCGTATACTTAGTAAATTATGAGTCTTATATCATCCATGGAAGTTATCGCGAGGACATTTTTCGTTCTAATTCGCACAGAAATGGCTTTAACCTAATCTTGAACGCGTGAAAGTTTTCCACATTTTGTCTGTAAATGTTAAACAAGGGTCCCACCAACCCAATCAAAAGCCCACCGATTCTAAGAACATTTAAAAATACTTTTTCGCACGTCTCAAAAACGGTCTTACTGATTTTGATTGAACTCACGAGGTTCTTGGTAATTTAGATCCAAATGAGCCTCACAGCAAAAACCCGTTCGAGGAATGTGCACTCCTCCTTTTGAATTTGGAGCATGAAGAAAGTTTCGTGATTTTATTCACCGTATACTATGCGTTCGAGTATTACTAGAAAACTCCACGTTTTTCGACTGAAGTTGAACGTCAGCTTATTTCAAGACCGAAATACAAACAGCGGAACTATTTTTCTCTCCTTACATCTTATCTTCGGAGCTCGACTAATATGTACTCCGAAGAGAGGCTATTGCCGCATTGTCGAGAAAAGTTCGTGACTCCTAAAATCGCCAGTCCGCTCAAACGAACGACTGAGCCGGACTTCTAATCTTTTTCTTTGTTTCGATTCCGACGAACGGATTGACCTAAATGACGACGCTCTTCCTTATTGTTTGCCACATAGACCGTAGCTCCCGGTTTAAGGGAATAGGGGTTTCAAAATAATATTTCGTGACGCTCTGGCCGAACCGTGACGTGGGATAAACAGCTCAGCACTTGTGTCACGCGGAGTGGATAATTAAAATGTTCGCACTAAGCGTCTAAAATAAAATGGCACTTAATCCTATCATTTTTGCAATAAATTAACATCGCTACTAGTTTTAAGATATATTTGGGGAAGAAAACACTCACCTTACGTGAAAGAGCACAGTAAACCGACGCGTTTTGAACTGACTCGGCTCACGACTGGCGACGAATGCGGTAAAATGATCGGCTGAAGTGAACCAGCTTGCTCGTGTATGAACATCACTCTCTCGACGTATTAAACTTCGATCTCAGTCCTCCCGATTTAGTTTACTGTTTTGTTTAGCTGTTTGCAGATATTTCTAATCAAATATTTGATAATCTCCTTTATTTTCAATCGAAAAAATACGCGCGCCACGCGGTTGAGTCCGAAAAGGTCGAAACCTCTCAAGTTCAACAACGTGAATGTCTATCGCATAAATATTGACGAACGGAAGATCAATTAGCGCTTAAAGAATAGTTTATATTTAAGTTTTATACTTTCTCGAAGCGAGAAGGTGGTATCGGCCGACAAAATCTGGTGTGAGACATCGCACGACTTTCCTCGGACCGGTATGTTCAGCGATTTTTACTTTCCGCTACCCCAGAGGGAAAGGAAAGTATAGTAATCGTGTAAAAAAAAAAATTTCGGGTTTTCTTCAGATCTTAACATTTTGAGGCTTACTGAGTCTAAAAAACCTAATTTCGTGTATGTCAGTAGTTCGATTTTCGGGAGAACGGCTGATCCGATTGAGCTGGTTCTTTTTTTGTTTTGCTCGTTATTTTTTGTAGACACCAAAATAAGGTTATGGGCGATTTCGGGCGATTGGAAGGGGGAGTGGGGGACGAAAATGTACTAAAAACTAGGGGTTTTCGCATTTTTCTCGAAAACGGCTCTAACGATTTTGATTAAACTTTCAAATTATCTTCTCCTAATCAATACCTAACTTTTCTTCTCCATACATATCTCCATGAAAATACGGTGAACGGAGATATGGGCCCCTGAAGCAAAAATAGGTTTTTTACGCTTTTTGGCAAAACGGCTTCAGCGATTGACACCAAACTTCCAAGATGTTTTCAAATAGTTAATACCTACATATTGTTCTCGATAAATGTTCCTCTGACAGTCCATTGAACAGAGATAAAAATCAAAATGTGTCGAAAATAACGTTTTTTCGAACATTTCTGTAAATTCAAGGGTAACTGCTTCACCAGATGTGATCAATCCTAATGGAGTGTCTTTTAGTCACCCATACCCACATTTCGTTCTCTATAATTATTTCTGTATATGTATGTTGAACGGAGATATAAGCCGAGTTAACTCAGAAAAGGAGATTTGTCGAATATTAATTTATCGGTATTCCAATTTTCTCAAAAACGACTCTAACGATTTCGATCAACCTTACGGAGTACTCTCAGCTAAGTAGTCCCTACATTTTGTTCTCTATAAATGTTCCTGTAAAACTGCGTTGAACGAAGATATAGCGCTCGATATATAGCTGGTGTTCGAACTTAAAGGGATTGCGGAAAGTTGTGTGTTGCTACGCACCGCTCGTTAACGATTTTATCCGTTTTCCATTTCATTTGTGTGAACCTAAAAGAACTGCTAGAACTTCGGTTTTTATATAAAAACTGGAAGATCGCAGCTTTCCAGAATTTATTAAGTTGCTCCTACTCATGTCACGGCCTTTGTTGAGCAACCGGAGTACAGAACATGTTTATACGGGCGTAACTTCATTTCCTAGAGCAGTGAGGTAAGGAGGGATTCATTGGGCCAGACCTACCCACTGCGCACATAGCCTCTGCTTCCCGAGTATAACCCCCCCCCCTCCTCCTCCTCGCCCCACAAGGTTTTCTCACTTCATCACAAAAGCTGGGGCTCCAGAAGGTTTCCGAACGCACAGCAAAGTTCAGAGACTTCGGCGAGGAGCCTATGGCGTGTGCCTGGTTCCCGATAGGGGGTTCAGTGGAAAGTAGCAAAGAACACAAGTCACATGCTCACACATATGGTCCACTGGCGAAATCGTTATTGTTAGAGAGAATGAAACCATTTGATCATAATACGGCTAGAGATGAATTTTGTATTTACTTGACACCTAAATAACCTTCTTTTCCTTTCTTCGATCCTCTACCAAACAGTACCAACCCGGGGGTGTGGAAATGTCCTCCAGTTTTCATTCTACAATAAACGGGCCATCATTAACACAAACCCCAACGCTAACAAATTGTCCCCTAAAATATAATGATTTTATATCAAAATACGCGCATATTCTGATGTCCTCGTCAAGGAATCCCATGAAATGAATCTCACTACCTTTTTCGTCACAATTTGTAATTCCAAATTATTCTCAATTTAAAAACAAAAAAAGCTTCGAGAGCTTTTCTTATAAATGTCTAAATCCGTGGTCCATTTTCATCTTTAATAACCTTTTGGTAGTACAATTATGATAAGGAGACCCGACAGTAGTTAGAACTCAGAAATTTCTTGAGGTGCTCCTGGTTATCTTATGACGATTACTGAATTCTCCTCGTATAGGTAACTTATTGGACTACCAGCGTGATTTTTTTGAGAACGGGACAAGAGCGACGCTTTAGAAGGAAAAATACTGTACTAAAATCGATTAATGTCCAACTCAGTTTTTCACGAAAGAAACATTCTTAATGCGCTCCTGTTATTTTAAACTGCACGCACCCCCCCCCCCCAAGCTCACTGTAAATGGTGGCACCAAAAGAAGGAAAAACTATATAAATAATAAGTAATAAGTAGGAAATGGGGAGGCTAGCTCTAGGGATAGAAGGATTGGGATGGGGAAGGAAAGAAGGATAAGAGGAACACACACACACAAAATGTAATTAAAATAGTCGAAGCGCTTTTTAAGAACATTTTTTTGTGTATTTTGAGATGAAAACTATACTGTAATTAATTTTAGGCCGATTTTGCCAAGACAAACCTCTCAATCGCGACAACACACAACACCTTCCTCAAATGGTGTTGTTCGTATTTAGAATTCAGAAAGAAGGCGAAGATCTTTCAAAAAACATTTTTTAAACCGATTACGCGTCTTTTTTTTAACGTAGTAGAAAGTGAAAACATAACTCATTGACAAACGGTTACGTGAATATTTGTACTCTTTAGTTGTCGCCACGAAGAAATATTGGCGCAGTAAATAAACGATCTTCTTACTCAGCGTTGACTGAAACGTGAATTCGATCGCTCGGCTAACGTGCCAAGGCGTTGTTTATAACTAAGGGGCTATTCTTAACTGAGATGATTCATTCGATTGACGCTGGGGCTGCGGAGGTTGGCGCCAATTCCGTCAACCGAGTTAACGGTTGGCTTCGCACCTGACTCCGAGCAATATGTCGGCCGAGTGTCAGCAATTATGTACAGTAAGGCAGCACTTAACACGGACCATCTTGTTCCGCTGCTGATCTTGAGGGTATAGCGCCATTTTCTTCGTAAATATTCGAACGACGTACAGTTATTGTTTAGCAGAACGGCGTGTTGTCGAATTATCTGGTAGAAGGCATGGTTTATTTTACCTAATACTGAATACTCTGTTCGGGTAATTGAAACTGTGATTAGATTTAAATTTGAATCGACAACCAGATGAAATGTTGACGTGGAAATAGTATGAATCGGCTACAAATCATCAAAACTGATTACGAAAAATTGGGAGAAGTTACCTCATCCACGCGGGTCCTTCCGAGTGCGGCGATTAAACTTAGTATTGAGAAGGCGTACATGGCTGAAACCGCTCGGTCTACCTTTGACAAGTTCAGTGAATGGAAAATATAATTTCTATCACGCTTCATCACTATAGATAAAGGTTTCCCCTCATTTCTCCGCGGGCGATCTCAATCGTAAATCATTTTTTACTAAAATATACGAAACTTAATCGAACGGTTATTGGACTGATACATTGTCCATTTCCTCAGACGTAGTTAGTAAGAAATATTCGAGGGAATGAGGATGAGGAGGCCGACAAACTGGCGAGAAAAGGATCTGAGCCCTTCGTAGGGGCCATCAAGAGCCACTTGATCAGGGAGGTTGGCAAGTGGGATGAGAAGTGCATGGCTGCCTATTGGCGGGATGTGCCAGGCCAAAGGCTGTCAAGGTTGTTTATTAAACTCCCCGGGGAGCGAACGAGAGAGATCTTTAGTATGGAGAAAGAAATTATACAGATAGTACGTGGCAGAGCGTGTACTCCTGTACGCCTGAGGGGCTGGCTGCGATGCGCCTCTGAGCGCTTGAGGTTCCTCAGCTCTGGCCAGAGAAGGTTACAGGGATGAATCTCAAGGTTATTTGCAGTAATCGAAGATTGTGTGGAATGTTCACACATGAACAGTGATCGACGTGCGGATGACCTCATTCGAATTGAAATGAAAAATAGAACTTTCAGCGACACCTTCAGCAAATAGCTAGTTTCGCCTCGTTATTCGAATAATTCACTGTACACTGAGGGATGTTTTAGCAAAGTGGCAATCACTAATACTATAATATGTACGCACCGCGTAATGCCATTTTAAAGTTAACGTACCTGTTAGGTGAGTCCGTCTCCTCTGGCTTGTGAGTTACTGTGGGCAAGCGCTTTCGATGTAAAGACATCATCGTCTGGCCGTTTAGTCAGTACTCACCTAACAGGTACGTTAACTTTAGTATTTGCCTACTGGCGGACACAACCCAATTTCTTTAATACCTAATGCCATTTTTTCTCAGTTCTTGATGCCCGTTCTATTCCTTGCTTCTTTATTCACCATAAACCAAGTATATACTTCTATATTTTCAAAAGGAAAGGATACGGTCGAGGAGTTGCCTGCAATTTCTCATTTTGCTCTTGGCAAAAATAGATTAACATCTCAGTTAACTATAGTTGTATTGAGTTTATTTCATCGGCGTAGAACTATAGGTGTATGATTTGAGATCTCGCCAACCAATCGCACATTTGTATTAATTAACCAACTCCCCCAAAACGTCAGTCGTAGTCAGTGGTGTGTATTGAGTTAATTTTCCCGATTTAAACTGCCCTACAAATGGCTGAGTAGCAAATTAAGTAGATGAACTGTTTAATATTCCGGTCCAACCTTAGGTTATTATTAAAAGCTTTAAAAAAGAGTTGTGGAACTTCGTTTTCTTTTCATTCAATACAAAAATGTGCTTAACAGTTTCAATACCCAAGTATTCCTAAATTCTATACAGTGTGTTTAGAATTTGGTATTTCAATAATTGTGTTTGGTACGCATATTCTCAATTACAATATAAAATGATGGCTTGAAGTTTATTGTAAACTATAATGTTCATGTATTGAAAAAAAGCTAACCAGCCAGCAACCATTAAAACTTCAAAAAATGTCAATCTTCGTGTAGGATTTGCCCATCCGCACACAATTTACGAACTATCAAACCAACAGGTTGTTAAACCGTAAACTTGGTCAGTCTCACGTATTGACAACCGAAAGGACTATCAATATACACGTAACGTGGTGCAGAGGCCGTCGGTCAGTCTTAGGTATTGAACAGATTTTACGGACAATCGAGCTTTTAAAACGAAGCAGGCAAACGCTATGAAGCGTCGAACGGATCTGTGTTGAACGTTTCAAAATCGTCCTACGATCCGGTGAGAAATATGCGAGGGCAACGGCAATGAAACGGGCAGGTCTCCGGAGGACCAAATATAGTACGGCCCGAAGGCGTCTGCCAACTCTAAAAACGCATTTATTCTTTACGCGGCTCACAAAGTCTTGCTCTTGCAACTTCTTCGTAAATTAGGAACTTGTCGTCTAAAATTGGAAGGGGATCTGAGAGGCGAAGAGAGTGAGAGAGGGAGGGAGTAGTCTTGACTTTTAACGCCTCCAACGCGTCTGGAAAGACAAGGCTGCCAGACGAGTAATGGCGACTTGAAAGTGAAACTTAAAAGGGGGAGAGAGAAGGTTCGATTGGTTGCATTCGAGTGAATGAATGAGGAGCTGAGCAATTCGAACGGGCTTTGGAACGAGGTCGTTCGAGCGAATAGACTAAGAGGTTCTTCAAGTTGAGTGATTTCCATTGGCACGCGTTAAACCTTGAAAGCCATTTCTGCAATCCAGGGACGGCCGGGGTATCATTGTGCAGTAAAAAATTTCGACATCCCACTAAGTTTGAAGGTTCAGAATGTGTTCAGGGAAAGTTGCTTGGAGTTTCATTTCAAGTCCATCGATCCGATATTCTTCTTTGCTCTGGTACAATTCATGAGGCCCTAGCAAGTTTCTTGATTGATTTTTGGAGCAACTTCACAACTAACATCGCTATTGCCACGCCAGAAACTTCACAGGTTTCGCGGTTGTGAAACTTTAGCGGTGATGTGATGCAACTGAGAAAACCTGACTGTGGCCTCCGAATGTGTGGGCGCTTATGTGCCACACCTCGTGTCCTCCCAGTTCCACCCCCAGCTCACACAGTTCCCTGATGTGACGTCACCACCGTTTTCGCACAACATGCGTGACAGCCTTGAGATACATCCCTGCAATCTCGCCTGGCCACAGCTGAGGAACCTCGAGCACTCTGAGGCGTGCTGCAGCCAGTCCCTCACACGCACGCTGTACATGCTCCGCTGTCTCCTGCTCCACTTAGCAGAATCTGCAATAGTGCAGACCCTCTTACTTGCAATCTTGGCCAGCTCGTACCTTAGTGGACAGTGACCTGTAAACTGGGTGCATACCACCCGTATACTATCTTTCTCCAGGCTGAGGATCTCTCTAGTTCGCTACCTGGAGAGTGACAAAACACCTTGACTGCCTTTGGCCAGGTACATCCCGCCCGTAGGCAGCCCTGCACTTCTCCTCCTACTTACCAACCTCCTTGATCTTGAAGGGCTCAGTTCCCACCAGGGGAAACGCAGATCCCTTTCTCACCATTTTATCGGCCTCCTCGTTCACTTCTATTCCAGCATGACCTGGCAGCCAACACAGTGTTAATGTGCTTTCCTTTGCCAAGATCTTCAGGCCAGTGGATCAGACATTCCCAAACCAGCCCTGACGTGACGCCCTACAGAAGTACGCAGTTCTACCTCTCAGAATCTGCTTCTCTGACCTCCCAATTTTGGCCAGGTGGTACCTCAGTGGACAGTGAGCTGTGAATAGGCCACGTACCATCTGTGTGCTTTCTCTCTCCAGACTAAGGACCTCTCTCCTTCGCTCCCTGGAGTGTTAAGTAAACAACCTTGATTGCCATTGGCCTAGCACATCCCGCCAAAGGGCAGCCATGCACTTCTCATTCACAAGCCAACCTCCTTATTCATGTGGCCCTTGTCGGTCTCTGCAAAGAGCTCAGGCTCCACAGGGAGAAGTGCAGTTCTGCCCACGCAACATAGCCTTAAGGTTTTCTCCTTTGCCAAGGTCTTCAGGGCACTCAGGACATTACTGGACCACCCACCTGAGATTGTATTGGACGCTAGGGCCTGAGTGCAGCCTGACTCTCACATAATGTGTATTCTTTTCCATCTCAGACCCCTGAGCAGGACATGCTGCACACACACCATCATTACAAAGTGCTCTGCCTGGAATACTGTTGCCAGCAGCATTGCAGTCCGGATCCCTGGCTCATAAACCCCACCACCTTCCATTCCAGGCCACTTATCACTGATTTGTCTGTAGAATACACCACGGTCCCAGCCTCAAGTGTGGAACCATTCTCTTCCCATCTGGATCTTTCATTAATTCGTACCCTGAAGGGAAGCTCCAAGTTATACTTCATCCATACCGAGTCTCTGACATGCGAAGCAGATGAGACCGGCTAAATAACCCCTCACTCCTCCCCACGGGATCTTCACTGTATGTGTACGCTGCTTTTGCCGTACAAACACGCGACCTTGTCTCCCCCTCATCCCCCATCCCGCAAGCACTAGCATTTTTTGTGCGGCCTTTACGCCATGCGACTCCACCGTTCACCAAGTTTCGAACGACGACGAAAAAAGTCGAAGAACGTCCTCGACTTGTGGGCAGTCAAACGGGCGTCTCTGCCCGTAAAAGGGAATGAGTGTCTAGAGAGAGCCTTCGCCATTACTGGAACGGTGGGGCACTCGAATAATTTTAGCCGGTTACGCGTTTTGAACTCGGGTTTTTTTTGTTGGAATTCTAGAGAGCTACACCCACTTTTTGCAGCTTTCTGTTGCTTTAGTTGCAACTTGCTTTCTCGTGTTGAGAAAAGAAATTGGGCCAATCGCCTCGTTAATGATGAAGCTGCTTTGACTCTTGCTCGAGCTTACAAGAACAACCCTAAATCTGATAACCAATCGCACGTCGTCTCTGAATTGTCATCGGAGCAAAGTAGAAACTGAGCGCTTCGAAAGTGTAACGATGCCACAAACTCCGACGTCATTGGAGCTATTTAAATCTGAATCATTTCAGAATTTCAAGCGCCAACTGAGAATCTGTTATGCAAATGTTACTGAGGAACGCTTCCCGATGAGTCACGACGTTTTCTTCGCTCAACAGCGCTAATTACAAGAAAATGTGAGACGGAGAAGAGCAGCGTTTTCCCCGTCTTTTTTTTTGAATGACGAAGAACTGAAATTAGAACTAACCGTCTTTTTGTAGGGGTAGCGGCGGGTTTTTTTTTTTAATCGTCGAAGTTTCCAGGCCGCCAAACATCGCACGTTTTTCACAATCCCCACTCAGCGCGTGCTCAAGGGATAAGCGGACACTCGAGATTAATAGTGCCATCTTAATAGTGGGCGAATTTGAACTGGAAGGTGTTTTCGCATACGTGTAAACGATAATGAAGAGTATTGAGGGAAGTCCAAGACCAAAAACATCGTTTTAGGTCGACGTTTCGGCTAATTTATGAACCGTCTTCAAGGCCGTACAAACAGAAACAAATTACCAACTAACAGGTACTCTTGAACTACAAACTATTAATTCATAAATAATCGATGGCGTTTATCGATTGGTCGTCCCAATAACTGATAATTGAATTATAATCGCGCCACCAAGGAATGGGAGAGTGGAAGGGGGAGAGGGTGAGAGAGAGAGAGAGAGAGAGATATATGAGTGGGTCACGTTACGTCACTTTTAAAGAACACTTTTCCCATTTCATTTCTGTTCATATTTCGCACACCTAAACATCACGGTCATAACCGAAACTTTATAGTGCGACGCATCAGACGACTTCCCTCAGCCCCAAATCGCTCCTTTGCGCTTAATTGATAGGAATTCAGTTCTGTTGGTCTAAGTGTCTGGGTGTATCTAAAAGAGAAATTGGCAGCGCTTAAGATTCTGGAATTTATTGGGCTGCTACTAATTACGCCACGACCTTTGTTGAAAGACCAGCGTACTGGAGATCAAAGAGGCTTATCGACGTATTTTTTGGTGCTCATTATTTTGTGGGTTAGGGGGTAAAAAAAATATTATTATGAGGGAAAAGCTGAACTAAAATTTTTCGTCGTCATTTTGTGATCATTTATCTCGTTATTTTCTCGAGGAAAGTAAATTTCACGTTACTACCACACTTTTTTGCCAAAAGATACGACGCTTCCGAGACAAAAAATGGCAGGTTGCAAGTCGAATTTGAGTTCATTTTGCGGTTCTCTCGCAATATGGTTCACAGGCGAAACACAAACCATTTTCGCGAATTACGTTTGACGGGGTCGCAAGCTTGAGAAAATTCAGAAAGATTTTTCAGCCGATTGCATAACTCCTACTTCGTTGATCTAAGGAACGTTAAAACGGTTACAGTTATCTGCCTACTTGATTCTCCTTCGCGTTGCGCCCCGGAGTCGCTTTATATACGCTTGACCTACATATCGCTCTCGCACAATCATATTATTTCTGTTCTCTTCGAGACAGCCTACGAGCTCACGTACAGTGACGATTTCCGGAAAGACACTGATTATTGATTTTTTCAGAAAGGTGGGAGAAAGACGAGCAACGGAAGAGTGGAACTTGAGCGGCGATGCGGTTGATATTGTCAATATCTACCCGTATTTGGGAGTGAAGCTTACTCCCACGCCATTCATTCTCCAAACACGTTGAGCGAAAGGGCACCAATCAGCCGAGTTGGCGCTCAATAATGCACGCGGGGCTGGCTATTCGCGAAAATCCTCTTGTTCCGCTAAGTGCAAAAATGGATGTGCACGATCGGGGACTTGGGGATTACTAGAATACGTACAAGCGGATGGGTAGTTGTATAAATTGAAGAGTTGGGTTGGATTTTTCGTCAATGCTTCGGCATATAGGTGGCGCACAACGAACGAATTCAGGACAAAATATCCGGTACGACGGAAAACAATTGCAGTCCCTTAAATTGTCGAATAAACCATTAAACTGTGGTGCGACACAACGCACAACTTGTCATTCCACTCGGTTCGGACGAACCTGGCAGAATTTGACGTTCTACATAAAAAATACCTATAGGATTTCACGTTTAGGAATTTTTTTGAATGGCCTCTAATTATTTCACAATTGACGCAACTTGCTGCTATTGAGCAACTATTTAAAAGTTATTTTACGAAATTAGATTTTTCAAGGATGGACGTGTTCGCCGTTCTGGAACCATACGGACGGTACTAAAAGAACAATTCTGTAAGTACATTTGGGGATTTGGAGGGATGTCAAATTACCATGGTGTGGGAGGGTTATCGAACTGCCAACACGATTTTGTTGAATAGTCGCAAATGAACGGAATTCACGAGAAAACAACTTCAATCGTTTTTCGTCGTAATATTTGACAGCTCATTGCGCTGCTTCTGCCGTTTTCCTGCTAATGAAACGTTTACTGCACAATTGTACCATTTGAAACTGTCCAAGCAAAGGGCCAAATGGTGTCTAGGAAACAAATCGTGAGAGCGAAAATTCGACGACCTGCCGAGTATTTTCATCCAACGCATTTCTACGGGGACATTTAACGAAAGCAAAAAGTAGATAACAGTCCGTTGAGAGTACCCCGTGAGTTTGATCGAAATAGTTAATGCCGTTTTTGAGAAAAATGAACAAAAAATATCTGGTGCGTTGCAACACACAACTTTCCTTAGCTCTACGTCAATTCACTCTCTAACATTCCAGCGGAGTTTATAAGGAACAAACAGCGCTAAAAACGCTATTCCTCGAAAATTTTGATAATTTATTGTGCTGCTCTCGTCATTTTCCCACAATTGAGAATTTTATGGTATAGTTGCCATATTGGGCGCTATCATTATAAAAAATTTAATCAAAATCGTTAGAGCCGTTTTTGAGAAACAAAATTTGGTGTTTTGATCACTATGATAACTATAGTTAACTTTCGGTGGATTTTGCCCATACCCTTATTTTGGCGTCCCACAGTAACCTGCGGGCTAGACATTGAGTTTCATTTGATTTGGTACGGTTGTTTTATCTATAAACCGCGCTATAATCGATTTCGTCGAAAATTTTGGTAATTTATTGTGCTGCTCTCGTCATTTTCCCACAAATGGGAATTTTATGGTATAGTTGCCTTATTGAGAGCTATCAATATAAAAAATTTAATCAAAATCGTTAGAGCCGTTTTTGAGAAAATAAATGTTTTGTTTTGATCACTATGATAACTATAGTTAACTTTCGGTGGATTTTGTTCAAACCCTTATTTTGGCGTCCCATGGTAACCTGCGAGCGAGATATCAAGTTTGAGTGACTTTGGTACGGTGGTTCTCTCTAAAAATCGTTCACAGACACACACACATACACACAGACTATTTTCCCACATAGTGTTTTTCGGACTCAGGGGGGTCTGAAACGTAAATATCTGAAGAGAACTCAAAATTTTTTTTCAGCCGATTACATAACTTTCCTTTCTACTTTGTAGAGCCAAGGAAAGTAAAAACGATAACTTAATGTTCGACAAACCTCTTTTTTCGAACTAACTTCTTATATATCCGCTCAACAGATACATACAGAAATAATTACGGAGACCAAACTGTAGGTATAGATTGCTACAACACACTATGTAAGATTGATCAAATCCAATTAAGCGGTCACTCTAAAACTTATGAAAATGTTCAAAAAAAATTATTTTCGACGCATTTCGATTTTTATATCTATTTACCAGACTCTCGGATAAACATTTATTGAAAATAATATATAGGTATTAACTATTTGAAGACATCCCGTGAGTTTGGTGAATATCGTTGAAGCCGTTTAGCCAGGAAGTGGAAAAAAACCCTAACTTTGCTTCATAGACCTATATCTCCTTTCACCGAATTTTCATGGACATAATTATGCAGAATAAATCTTAGGTATTGACTTGTAGAAGGTAATTTGAAAGTTTAATCAAAATTGTTAGAGCCATTTTTGAGAAAAAGGCGAAAACCTCTAGTTTTTGGTGTTTTTGCCCCCCCCCCTCCCTTCCCGTCGATGGGAATCGCCCAAAACCTTATTTTCGCGTCTAAAACAAATCGCGAACGAAACAAGAAAAGAACCGGCTCAATCGGTCCAGTCGTTCTCCCGCAAATCGAACTACAGACATACACACGCGGACTACGCGCCGAAATGAGGTTTTTTGGATTCGGTAGGCCCTAAAACGTGAAGATATGAAGAAAATTCAACTTTCTATTGACACGATTACCTTTAAAAATATTCGGTGTTTTGAACTATCGTTAATTTTGTTCCGATTTGACTCCTAATCTTCTTCGGGGGCGGGCAATCGATGTGAGCATTATCTCAAATGATGTTTTTGCTCAACTTTCCATCCTAGTTTGTAAGGCTCTAATGTTATTCCGTGGAGTTGGTGTTTGATTTAGGTGCAGGGAGTTTTCTTTGTGGAAGAGAAGGCGGTTTTTGTAACGACGGGAAAAGAAAGTAACGACCCCGACACGAACTGCAGCGTTAAATCCCTAAAAACAGCCCACAACTCCGAAAGGGGGTGCCCAACCTCAACAGGAAGTTCAGGGTTGTGGTCGGCCTGAGCAGCGGAGCGTGAACTCGTCGGCGAGGGAGCTCTCAGATAAGAGAGACAACGGGAAGCCCTGGGAAGAGGATTCACCTCCGTCGGGAGTAATTTTTTTTTTGAAAAAACAATCATCTCGTACTGGAAAATGGGCAATTTTTTGATACGAACCTGTTCCGTATCGCGTGGGACCCGGGTTCCCGTTTTAACGTCACGTTCCCTCATCAGCTGTGAGCTCAAGAGCGTACGATTCGAGTGACGGGAAGCTGTAATTTGTACTTCAGAGGCCGAACGCGAGTAGAGGCGTATTTTCGCGGATATAATGAGCCGAGTGGGCTTGAGCCGTTGGTGGAATAATAATAGTTCCAGGATAACAACATCGACTGTTTTACATTTCATGAAAGGTCGACTGTAGGCTGTTCACATATAATTCTCGACTGCTGATAGAGATGGCTATTGCCCGAAGGTGGTGGATGTTGTCATCATCATTTTTACGTCCCTGTTTGTTAAGGAAACACAAAGTGCGACGCAGAGTAGTTTAAAGAGCGCTCTGGTGGTTAGCAGTCACTAAGAACAGCGGCCCATAGAAATTAGATAAGATTATAACAATTTCACAGCGCTCCCACCATAATGGACATATTGACAGGAATTCTGCCAATGAAAGGAGAAATCACGCGATAAGTCATGAGAGGGACACTGAGACTCAGAAATAATGGAGGTTGGTGTCGTTTACATACTCACGGCCACGAAACCATTTGGACAAGCATTAAAAACAAAATCAGAGGCACACAATGGATGATAGACAAACGGTATATTATTTCCAGAGAAGCCTCAACGCTAGAATAGACTTAACGCAAATATGGGATAGTAGATCCACAGTAGTATCTGTTATACTGATGGGTCCAAGGAGTTCCGAGTTAGGGTGAGAGGAATCACTTCCATTGGGTAAGAATATTAGCGATACCATCTATGCTGATAGTCAATCCCTCATAAAAACGTCAGGTAATCCGATTGTTAGAAGTTCCCGGGGTAATTAACTGTCACGCTACCACTCCAGAACACACCAGAAGGACAACAGCAGTGGCGTGACAGCCCAACAGGACATTGTTCCCTCGTCCTTGACCTTCTCCTGTTATCATCTCTTATAGGAAACAAAATTATGTTATAGAACCAAAAATGTTTGGGTTTCTTCTGATATTTACATTTTAGTCTTCTAGTGCCAAAAAGGAGGATGGAGTGGGTTTAGAGGGCATCCATGGCACTTTCACGCCGTTCGTGTGGAGTCACTGCCAACAGCGATGACGTGTACAAGAGGCCAGGGGTTCGTAACTATCTTGCCAGCGGTAACCAGTTTGAGTCTCTGAATCACGTGATGCAGGCAGTTACCATCAGGGTGAGTAGGGGAGAAATGGGGGAGCGAAAACGGAAATGCCGGTTTTGGCCCAATTTGGAGTGGGGGAAGAAAACCACGCCCCGCCAATCGTGTTGTAGTACGTCATTTTTTCTCCCCTCCGCCCCGCCCCATTACCCCCTCCACCATAATTATTAACTAATCGTACTGTAGTAGGATCCTTTTTACCCCCCACCCCCATTCCAAAATTCTGGGAGTTGTCCACCTCTCCATCGGTTTGCCCCTCCCACCAACCAGTCACATTATAGAACTATATTAGAAGGCTGATGGGGGGGAGGTGTGTAAAAATGATGTGTTATAATATAATTGGTACAAAAGTTCTGTCATCCAAACACTCAGGTTATTGTGTAGGGGGGGGGGGGTCGCTCTATCGTGGAACGTTCTATTAAATACTTCTTTCCTTCACTGTCCAAATCTATGTATGTATCCCTAGAGCAGGCCTAGGGTAGTCTGGGCTCCCTCCTCCTTTCCTTAATTTTATTAATTTATTTCCTCCTTTCTGGGTGCCACTGTACTGACAAACTCCGATTAAAGGCACCCGGCAATCGTGTTTTAGTGGATAAGACAATGGTGCATAATCTGACGAATGTCGATTTATTGGATGGGAGCTCCTCGCGATCGCAGTAATTTTTGCCTGAGTCAGAGGCCGTTCAAACACATCTCCAAGCCCCCTCAGTACATTGGCGCCCAACTAGTGGTCTAACTTCTTCATTCCAAGTAAAATAATAGGCCCGGGGAGAAAAATTAATAAATTAGATGTGATTAATGAGACGAATTCTGGGGTCCGAGATTCGCTGACGCTGTCAAAGTTCCGTGAGCAGCGGCTAACAGCGAGGGGGGAGATGTACCGACTGACTCCCATTAAAGGCACCCGGGTGATCGTGGTCTAGTGGTTAAGACAATGTTTCATAATCGGAGCGATCGCAGTAATTTTTGCCTGAGTCAGCGGATCCCCAAACATCCCCAAGCCCCCCTCAGTATACCACCGTCCCATTTACGGGGAGCATTGAAAAAAAAGAAGAAAAGTGGGTGTGTGCTCCGTTCTAAGGACCTTCTTTGAATTGCCAGATAAATTTTGTACAACCTTCGAAAAGGGAGATGTAGGCTTGAAAAACTATGATGTGGATCCAACTGACAACCTCTTTTCGACCGTTCTCCATTTCTCTCGTTCAAGGATTTCTTTGACAATACGATGAGAAAGCTGCCGGCCAAAATGCGAGTTTCTTCCAAATTGTCAAAAGAAAATGCCTAACCGATTTAGAGTGTGCTAATGTTGGCCTATTTATATTTCTCTACAATCCTGAAATATCGGCCGAAATACACCACTATGTTAAATTATTCAAAAAACGCTTGCACATTTCTATATGAATGTTCAAAAACAGCTCTAGCGACTTCACTAATGAGTGTCTTACGTTCTTACGCGCCTTAAATTGTGCTGCAATAAGGCAATTTGTGTATGAAGAATATTCCAATCCATCACCTTTTCCGTCAGTAAGAAATAGCGCGAAGGGAAGTAACAGCGTGAAGCCGCTCCGGCAGATATAATAAATGTTTTCCATCCGTCGACTAGACAAAGCCACGCGAGCCAACTGCTGTCGTTGGACTATCGCGGTCTGGGTTGAATATCGATTGCGTCGTATGACCCAGACGGAGTTATGTCAGTTTGAACGAGTATCTTCCGTATCGAGCCGAGGTTATTTCTTTCTTGCTCTCGGAACTACTAAAATATGTCGGTAATAATTCCGAAGTCCCCCTCCCTTCCCCCCAACTCACAACCATTCATTCATGACTTTCGATCACGCGGAGCTACCAATGAAGGCGTAAGTAAATACGCACGGAAGGGCTTGGCGGGTCGACTTGAACAACAGCTGCGACCTATCATTTTGTTCTACGGCAAATATTGTGTATGTAACTAAGGGCTTAGTTAAACTGATGCTTATCCTCTGAACACCAAAGATGCTGAGTGAACTCGTAAATGACAAGCATAGCAAAATGGGCCGCACTAATATTAGGGCACAGTTAACGTGAGTGCATGTAGAAATGGGGATAATGGTATCTCACGAAGGCACAGTAACCGACTGGAGTTCTAAGGTAGGGAGGCGTGCGGGTAGTGTATAGAAAAGAACGATTCGAATATAGCGAAAAAGGTCACGAAGGGGGTTTGTGTAGAATGAGAGAGGTGAGGAAGTAGCGTTCCATTGGGCCTTTCTGCTTCCATCAAATAAGGAAACAGACCTGGCATCTGTAGCTTGTAGAAACTGATTTAACACAATTCAGTTCGACAAAATTTCACACGGTCGAATATGTTTTGAGATGGGGAATAATAAAATTATCTGGTCGGATTTTTTACTGTGGCATCCCATAATATGTGAGACTGTTAAGAAGCATTAACTGAATCTTTATGAATGTAAACGTGAGCATGATTAGTAAACAAAAACCGAAACGTCGTTCAGTTGAATAATTTAGTGCTCTGTTGTCAATGTCCTCAGTTAATGTTCCAGGCGCAGACCAAACTTTTAAATCCACGTGGTGTGCACGTGCTGAAACGGAAAACGGTTATCCTCAAAGTTCAACTGTTTTCACTGAACAAAGCAGAAAGGTCCAATGTAACGCTACTTCCTCACCTCTCTCATTCTACACAAACCCCCTTCGTGACCTTTTTCGCTATATTCGAATCGTTGTTTTGCTCGTGTACACACATCTTCCTGGATTTAAACAAACAAGGACGGTATATGTGTGAATTGAAACGTCGACGAATCTGAATAGTTTATCCCTTTGCCTGATTCTCGAGAAACCACCGCCTACTGCCAGTTGGGCAAGGGAGTATTGAGTGATTGCAAACTTACAGGTTGGATGATAGCAAGAGAATCAAACGAAATTTACGTACAAAGATGCGGTGGCCAAGCGCGTTGAGGCGTGAGGCCTTCCGAGCCAGGCGTGGATAGAATCAGCGAACTCTGGTTTGATCCCCGACTAGGCACCCCCCTCCACAAACCCAGGGGAGTGAGGCAATGGGTACCGGCGGCGGCTGGGCCGCTAAACGTGCCCCCTGGGCAGTTAGGACATGGGCCCAATGTGTGCCACAGTGAAATGCCATTGGTCCTACAGCTCTGGCAGAGTTGCACGGCTCGCAGCTGCCTCCCTGCTATGTGTGTGTGGACTTGCCGCATGGAAGCGTTTGCTATTTTGGGAGGTTGGACGATATCTCGCTAGATGGGGTCAACTCATCGTGTCACATGGCGGTGGGGAAGTATTATCGGGAGATTGAGAACTCCAAAATGACCATTTGGGTCGCGGAAAAAAAACTGTGACTTCAAGGAAACCAATTTTTTCTGCTGGCTTACATTACAGATATTCTCAAAGAGACCTTGAGGACTTCTGATTTGCACGGTCATCGCGAATTATGGCAGTCATTGATCGAGGAAATACCAACTGTTTGTTGGATGCACGAAAAAGAGAGAGAAGACGACACATGAATTGAACGAGATATAGAACTGTATTGATACACTTGCTTCACGCAATAGCGTTTTGATTACATGGTCACTTGGTTTCTGAATATGTGAACTGGTGGCGACAGTCACAGTATAGCTGTGAGTAGATAGATGACTGCCGATCGCGAGAACTGGGAGGCGAGTGAGTTTGGGAACGGCGGTGTGTTGTGGAGAAGAAGCAAAATCGAGGAGGGAGGGAGGAGGATATTTTGGAAAGTTCAGAAAAGGGGAAAACTGGAAATAATTGGACGGGCAGACTGGACTTTCCCGCAGCTACAAACAAAAGGCTTTTCAGGTCTGGAATAGTTCAACTCGAGGTTTGGGGAAGGCCTGAAACAGGGAGCTCAAAGTTCCAACTAAATCGGCTTGCACCGAACACTTAGAATGACCTATTCGTTGATTTATGGTTTGAAAGTTGTCAAATATCTGGGTTAGTAGCAGTTTATAAAACGAAGAGAACTAAGTCAACAATTTCAACATCAATGCAATGAACATAATATCGTGTTTCAAGAGCTCTCCCGAATACTAGGGTGAAATAATTTTAAATTACAGTAAGATTCGACGAAAATTCCCGCCAGAAGTTCAGTAAAAATGAAAACGACTACACAAGTTTGTAAATTTATAAAATATACTTGCTCATGGGTTGTCATTCTGACAAAGTAATGAAAGCGTTCAGCTCAACTTGTCGATGTGCTCCCGTAGTGTTGGCAAACCGCCTGCCAATCTCGAGCGATCGCGTAATTTCCTGTAACTGCGGGGAACACGAAAAAAATGGGTCATCCCTCGCATCATCGGACGCGAAAGTTCGATACCGAAACATCACACTATAACATTCACCCTTGGAACTGCCGCTGGGGTTGCTAGTTGTCCAAAACTTGCGGCATTCTCTCGCGCGGGTGGTTGAAAAAAAGTGGTATTTTTACAACGATTTGGGTAAAAATACTGAAAACTATAAAAACCCCAACCTACGACACGCTGCTGTCTCTTAAGCTCTCGCTGCACTTATTTGTTGATTATGTGAACATCATTTGGGTAGTAGTGAGTTTGTAGGGGGTTCTATTGTGTTCTACTCACATCACTTTAGATTTACACGCATTTTGCGTTAACGAACCGTACTTTACGTAGAAACAGTAGACAATGCTGTTTAGTTGAGTGAAAGACAAGTACGGAACGCGAAGGAAATTACGTCGCTTCTGAGGGGGAAGAAGAGCCGCGGCAATCGATGAAGTTGAATGAGCCAGCCAGGAGAATGTTGAATAGGCAATAGCACGCACAGCCAGAGCCTTCGTTTGACATTGGGACCCTCTCTTGCGTCGGGTTCACTCCACGGGGGTCTGAATACAATGAGGTGAATTGTAACCGCTGAGCCGAGAGTGACTTCCGTTGTTCCCTACCGCGAAGAATCCCCTGAGGTTGTCCACTTGAACATTTCTGGAGGTTTTCACTTAAAATTAATCGTTAAACCGAAAATTTCTGCTTTTAAACGGCTACGTCAGTTGTCATTAACGTCGTGAAAACAAACACTTCGATAATCAGCGCAGGGTTGACGATTTATAATAGTTCTTATTCCGCTACACGCAAATGTTCGTGATGGATTTTTTTAAAAACCGAGAAACACACAAAATTCCTTAGTTCTACATAAATTCACTGATTTGAATGGTTTTTGCTACTAATTCAAATTGTTACTCACTTAGTACATTTGAACTTGGTCAAACAACACTTCACGGCGGCAGAAAGCGGTAGCGCTGACAGTTCCGGAATTTATTGTGCTGCTCGCACTCACTCCCGGACCATTATTGAGCAATTGGTGCACAGAGAATTAATTAGACTGTAAACACGATTTTTTCGAAGAGGGTAATAATAATTTTTCCAGAGTTGTTGGGAAAAAACGTTTAGAAATTATAGTTAGCGAAAAGGCGGTGGTTGAAATTCCGGAATTTCTGGCGTGACCCCCAGACATCATTATGAGTGTTGGAAAACTTCCACACTATAGGTATTGGACTGGACTACCACACCATATTTTGTTGTTGAAGATTTCAGTGAAGTTTATATAGAAAAATCGGAGCTGAAATTGATTTTGAAAACTTTGGTGATTTATTGTGCTGCTCTCGTCATTTTCCCGCGGATACGAATTTTATGGTATAATCACCTTCTCAAGAGCTGTCCATATAACAAATTTAATCAAACTCGTTAGAGCCGTTTTTGAGAAAAAAAATATTTGGTGACCTGCGGGCTGAGTATCAAGTTTGAGGTGATTTGGTTCTGCCGTTTTCTCTAAAGATCATTCACACACACAAACACGCACACACAGACCACTTTCCCAAACGTTTTTCGGAGTCAATAGCGTCTGAAACGTGAAAATCTGAAGAGAACTCTTAGATAATTTTTTGTTCCACTTCGTACAGCCAAGGAAAGTAAAAACCAGAATAGTAGTCCAATAAGCTATCTACACGATGGCAGTTTAATAACGGTTGGTTGTGCATAGGTGGGGTGCTCTAATTTTGACTAATTACTCGTAGCAACCGTGGTTAAAAGAAAATAAAATTCAACTTCGGTTATCAGTCGTAAAAACAAGATGTACACGAAATGAAACTGAACAAAATAAATGTGGGCTCTTTCCAAAATACAAATGAACAAATTAAATGTAATTCAGTTCGTGAAGAGAAGACAGAGATAGAGATTCCTGTCTTCGTTGCCAAGAGGAATTATCCTAGGGAAATGGTCGGTGAAAAATTTGAAGTGAGAGACGATTGCGTTTAGGGCAAAGGAGGCGAGGAAAGATGGTAGACAGGCTGAGATAAGATCAGACTATTAAAAAACTGGAACTGTGTTTGGATGTTTGTTGGATGTCTCTTAAGCGTAAGATTGGTGGTGGTTGGGGGGGGGAGGTAGGTCAAGTCTGTCTCAGGTGTTGGTGGATGTTTATTGCAAAACTGCATCTCTGCTGGTATAAAGAGAAAAAATTAAGGACGAATACGTCTTCGACTGCGAACCGTTATTTTTATAATTTAATTCCGAAATCATTTCAATACCTAAATTTTTGTTTCTGCAATTCCAGAATTCTGCCGTAAAATGGGGAAACCTAATAAATTTAGGAATCTTGACCACGGTGTTCGGCTCAGCTCTGGCCGAATCAGTTTGCCCCCTAGATCCCAACGGAAGATCCTCCGAGTCCCTTGGCCCAGCAATGATAGCATAAATCTGCTTGAAATTAGTAGGGGTGAATCCCAGCCCAATGTACGTCCCACTTATCCACGATTCAGAGTTTTAAATCCATCTTGCGTGAATGTTAATACCATAGGCTTCCTTCTGGTTGCACTTCGTACCTGGGCACCATCGTGTCACTGGCCATGCCGTGCTCCGTAAAGGTTTCCGTAAACTGGGTCTCTACGCAATCTTCGTCACCTTAATATTAGAGCAATACAATTTATTGTTAACTATCGAATGAGGAATTACAAAATAGTCTTAAAATGGAATTTTTAAGAAGGGCGATATTAACCATTAACCGATACGTCACTTGTTGTGTGCAAGAGAGGAAGGGATGGGGTTGATGAATGAGACTAGCGAGAGAGTATCAAATATTTACGTGAGCGTGGGAGCCTCAGAACTAGTTGCATCAGAAATAACATTTATTTCGAATGTTTAACAATTACTGCTAAGGTACAAACAGAAGAAACAATTTCTTCAAACCTTGAGGTTCTGGAATGCGCATAATAATTACACGCTTGTCAGCAATAATTATAGCCAAGACTCGTCAGCTCAGGGTGTTTCGAAGCGAAGTAGCCTTGGAGTCAGTCTCCTCTCGAATAAAAAGGTCCCAATTTTATAATAACGTAAAACGAATCCCACATCCTGTAATTGGCACCTGGGCATTCAATACAGACGGACAATTTTTTGCACGAACGTCGATCGAGACGGTTCAATTACGCGATGATGAGGGTTGGGAGGGGGGGGGGTTGGATGCTCCAAAAAAAAAAGTCTGTTGACTCGGAGCATTTGACGGCGACATTAAGGTCAGTCGTGGAGGCTCGCTCGACAGTAAATTACGGTCGTACAGGTGATAATTACCGGGTTCGCAACAAAGGCAATAACGTTGCCTTAAGGGGAAACTTGCGGTTTTCGACCTTCGTTTTGGATGGTTTTGGTAAGAGTTGGAATATGGTGTGTCTTGGATAGCTCGTTAATGCGTCCGAGGGTTTTAAACCCAGCTGCGGGTTGACATGCGGCGTCTTTCGCGAAAAACTTCCATTACACTCTTTGTGAGTGGAAGTGTAAGAAGACTATTCCCATTTGAAACGTCTTACGAAGTACGCAGATTTCTTAAGCTCCATTTCAGATTTTAACTGTGCATATGAACCTCGTATAACTTGACATTCTCCATTTACTCTGCTTTTTATGTAGCACGAGAGGGAGAGATGAGAGGAGTTTAGTACAGGCAAATTAGGTGATTGATAGAGAGGACTGCATTATAACACACCAAAGAGGTAAAGAGTAGAGCGAAGCATGAGAAACAATCCTTTAGTTGGCGGGAGAAGCTGGTTGTACGGGTAGTTCCGACTTTCCTGGCAGCTCCCGTTTCAAAGGCCTCTGCTCAGGAAACGCTGAACTCTGGAAGCTCCCCTGCAAATCTCCAAGACCAAAAATAGCTACCAAGGAAGAGAAGATTAGGTAAAACACGGCAGTGCTGGAGAAGTCAAAGGTTGGTCTCTGGGAGGCCTGGGATTCACTTCTACGTTTTTTTTCAAACAGATTTATGCTATCATCGCTGTGGCGTCATAATGCATGCAATAGAACTATCAACATAATGACTGATAGTCGAGCATCTTTCTGGGTGCTCAAATAAAACTCTAATGAGGTTTACTGGATTCACCTAGGCCTCATACGTGGGCCATAACAACTCATCAGCACCTCGGTAGCTTGCTTGCTCATCTTTCATGTAGGATTGCCGGCGCACGGCTCATGGCACGTCCAGGCTGGACATCGCGCCAGGTTTTTGGTTGGCTGAAACGGAGCCTTCCTACCTCTTTATATTTTAGATTCTCCCAGGACAGGGGTGGAGAAGTTAACACAGTCCGTCGTGCTAGGTACTCTTCCTCCTCTTCTTATACCTTGAGCTTGGTACCATCTGGCCAGATTCTGTTCGTCTATTGTACCTATAGGGAGACTTTACCATTGTGGGGCTTCTGCATCACTGATTAACAGTACAGTGGGAGCATGTGCTAGGAGAATGCATCAGACTGTCTGGAACAATACAAGAGTGAGGCACTACAAACGCTCACCCCAGGACCAATACACGAGAAAAGGGTCCTTCCAATGCCTGAAGGGCTATTACTGCCTACATCTTCAGGTCCAGGCTGGTATGGGAGTGTCTTCAAGCGCTCAAGCGACTCGGTGCCCATAATAGGCTCTCCGTTATCTGGGTGCCGGCTCATAGAGGGCATGAGGGCAACGAATTAATCATCCGGTGGCTCGATGAGAGACACAGGAAAGCCAGCCACGACTAAGACAGGTGAAAAGGCTCGTTACGTCTTCCTGTCTAAGTGCGAAGGCGATACTTGACACTCTCTAGACAGGATCTTAGAGGTTTGAGCAGCTTTCTCACCAAACACTGCCCACTCAGGTATCACGTCAACAAGATGGGCACCTCAGAGGCGGTGGAATGCGGATTTTGCAGGGAGGAGAACGAGACGGCAGAGCACATCCTATGTGACTGCCCTGCCTTGGCAGCCAAATGCTTTTAACACTTTTCTTAGGGGTTCATTGAACCACAAATAGTAGCGCCGCTGGACATACTCGGCTTCCATTAAGAAAGGGCTAGTGTCACAATAGGCCCATGTTGCCTACACACGAGAGAAAGGCTAGCCTTCCAATGATGGAAAGGAAAGAGTTGAGGGAGGTTATGGAAAACATCACGAGGCAGGTCCGTTTCTCTATCAAAGTGTCTGTTGCACTTACAACATAATTATGCCAGTCGAAAGCCATGGAAGTTGCAGTTTTGGTATTGTACAAGAGCTCGGCCACTCGCTCAGCATCCACCGAACCCAGACCTGCTGAGTAATGCAGGTATTTGGTCATTTTGCCAGTCTCCTGGTGGAGAGCTTTACCCGTGTGTCACCGCGCGGCCCCTGGGGAATCTTAACCACGCCATCTGGGAGGAGTTCTCAATCTGGTTTCCCAATCTAACTATTTACTTGGGTGGCAAGTTTGAAAGGGACAGACCAACTGTGACCACGTTTGTTGAGTCGCCTAACTGTGCCTAACTGATATATACGCTTGCTTTGTAGCAGTCAATGCTCATATGTTTGGCTGCTCTTCCAACGTATAAATGAAAAAAAAAACGCCCTATCACACTATGGCGATTACATAACTTTTCTTTCTTCTTCGTGGAGCCAAGCAAAGTAAAAAGCCTGGTCAACGTACGTCGCTCCAAGAAAAGCTCAACCGTCCGAGATCAAACTAGTTTCCTATTCCGCAAAACCGTCCGCATCGTCTGTGTGTTCTCCAACTAACAAGGTTGTCGTTTCGCGTCAATTATTTGTAAAGAGAGCGAGGGGAAAAGAAGTTGGTCGGCCGGACCGGACGACTTGATGGAAAAAGTTGCGTACCTACTTAGCTAAGGAAAACTCGCTCCGAGCTTTTATTGTCCCCCGTCGCCCGACTCTTTTCTCCGAGTAATTTACATTAATTTTCTTTTAGCTTCAGCCTATCGGCCTCCGCTTTTCTTTAGCCGTCAAACCAATTTGCAAACGAAACGCGGTAATTTGCATGGCTAAATATCAACGGTCGAGGGGCTTACGAGCTGCCTAACCTTCGAGTACGTTATTTTCTGCAAACTATTTTGTGAACGAAGCCAAGACGTTTAAATGTAGAACCGGTCCGCCTTGCGGTCTAATGACAGTGTGATGGGTCAAACTCTACACAACCTTCCTCTTTAATACAAACTCTTGATAGACAGTTATTCGTGCGACTGTCAAGATGGTTATTTTGAGAATATTTGGAATTATCGAGTACTTGGTGGGTAAGAGAGAAGAATAAGCGGGGGGGGGGGTGCTGTGTTCGCAGGTCTGTTTCCTAATTAAAATCGCTGTACCTTAGTGCTGATAAGAAAGTGACATCACGGAGGTTGTGGTTTTGCCGGTATGCAAGAACCCAGACACCCGCAAGCAACCCACAGAGCCTTGTGGAGGTACGGCAGGTCAAGAGCAAGTGCCCGTGTATTACTACGCGGAGGTAATGCCCATGGGAAACCCGTACCATCTGGGAGGAGTTCTTAATCTGGTTTCCTACCTGATCTACCTATTTACTTGGAAGGGAGGGGGGGGGAGGTACAAAGGAGTAGATCATCTGTGTCCACGCGTTGTAGTCAAAGCTGGAAGTTTTGCAACTGTAATGGAACAAACCTGTGGCAACGTCCAGCTGATCCACTGTCAACTGGCAGTGTATGGGGGACAGAACCAATGAGAGATCTAGATACCAATTGTCTGGCTCAAATAAGAAGCCAGGCCCCCACACTAATCGCACAGCTCTACCCATCTAAGCAGCCTGGCCTATCAATGACAGGCTGGACCTTCCACTGCACCCTTCTCCAACCGCAGAGGTAGCCACAAATGTGCCCTTCCCACACCCCTACAGGCCGAGGTTTTGAAGAGCGAAGGTGATCGAAGGGGAATGAGTACGGGAGCAGTTCAAAAGGGCATCAGTTAATAAAGTAAGGGAGTGCAGTGGAATAAAACAGACTCCAGACCGAGCGGATTAACAGACTGCAAGGCCATGCAAACCCTGAGAGTTGAACTGAGGAAGAAACTATAAAGTTAACGTACCTGTTAGGTGAGTCCGTCTCCTCTGGCTTGTGAGTTACTGTGGGCAAGCGCTTTCGATGTAAAGACATCATCGTCTGGCCGTTAAGTCAGTACTGGAGTCAGTCAGTTGGTCGTGGTCTTTATATACAAAGAGAAAGGTGAAAGGGGTGATGGAGCGTCGGGGAAGGGGCGGGGAGAGGAGGTCATGTAGCTCAGGGGGAAACCCCCTAGAGATAAATGGAACGTGTTGGATGGTCTGTCAATTGTGGAATTTAAGTCTTTTTTGTGTAGGGTGGTCTGTCTGGTGTTGTGTAGGAAGAAACCTTAAGGTTTTCAAGGATGATTTCTTGTACATTTGAATATTGTGATCACTACGTCAACTATAGTTCACTATCGCTATCCTTTTTTGGGCTTTTCGTCGTGATCTGCACGCTAAATATAAAATCAATTGCGTTCGTAGACACACTGACCGTTTTCCCAAATGGTGTTTTTCGGATTCAATAAAGTGTCATGTAAAGATTTGAATAAACGTCACACATACATAGCTACATAGCTTTCCTTCTTACTGCGTAGGGCTAAATAAAGTAAATACAACAAATATGTCCTGCTGGCATTGTTTGCGCAGTCTCTCACCACTGGGATCAAACACATTCGATTCAACGTTGAAAAATACTAGTCAACGATATGCAACATGGTCTGGATAACTCTAACAGAACTAGGCGACCTAGGCAATTGACGACGAAAAGACAGTGGGTTGGTGTGAGAGGGGAGGCAGCAGGGGAAAATGAGCGTGGCTGCAGAGAACGATTACTTTTGCTATATCGTCCCGCTAGTTCCTTGTAGTAGAAGAATTCGGCACATTATGATTACTATAATTTCAATGTTTTCCATCTAGACGTAGTCACACGCCTCAGAGGCAGGTCCTGTTTTAAAAACCGATAGCGGCCAAACTTTTTACACACCGCCTGAGGGCCTCAACATTACTTTGTCGAAATCTCTTTCATACAGTTGTCCGAATGGTTATTTTAAGGTTGCATAAGATGGCTTCTTCCTCAAGACATTCGACCTTCCTCGCAAACGCACATCCCCCCCCTCCCTACACCCGCTCACACCACCGCAGTATTATAAGAAGGGGGGGAAAAAAAACGCCTAAAAGCCCCGAGCGCAAGGAACCCAATTCTTCGAAACCCTCAGCTATTCTTTTCTTTCTTTCTATCGGTCGACGAACGAGGAAAACCTTATTCGGTCACGCAGCTCGGCTTCGACTCCTAACGAATTATGGACGGATAACTATATTGAAAAGAAAACCCGGGCACCAAAAACAGAAGTCCTTTTCCTCATAATCTTGGCTATCGAAAAAAACTGCATACTCTTCGCCTTTTCTTTACTTCCCTTCGAAAAAAGTCAAAAAAGGACATTCCCGAAAAGAGAACCAAAATTGGAAAAAAAAAGCGTCCCTAATCGGGTCGGAACTAGTTTTTGTTCGGCCGTGGGCCAAAATTGGTCACCGACCCGAAGCCTGTTTCGACGACTGCGTTCGACGGGGAATTCCCGTACTCATCTCGAAATGCCAGGAAGGAAGCAGAGGCCACGCGCGGGTTTCCATCCACAAAAATGAACGATTCCCGGACACAGAAGTTTGGCACCGAGGTATCCTGTCAACACTAAAGACGTCCTCGTCTGACACAGTTCAGGCAAGTACAATCATACCTGGGCAGAAGGACGTTTTCGACGTTCATCAAAACAGTTAGCGCGGAAATCACGCCTCCTAGCGGGAGTGCTTTCCTATGTGCACATTACACCTCCGATTACCCAAACCCACTTGATGTCATCAAAGCCCATATCGCAGACGACGTTGCAGCCCTTGTTAGAAGGCCCTGGCACCACAGTTCATCTGTAACTTTGAAACTTGCCACCCGAGTGAACCGATAAATCAGTCGGGAAGAACTCCTTCCAGAAGATGCGGATTCCTCAGGGACACACCTCCAAAACGTTAACAGGCGTCCACGGGCTGAAGCTGCAAAACTCCCGCAAATTATCTGTGAACGCTGTTTGAGCTTTTCGTAAATTCTCAGCTCTTCCAAAGATCACTTGCACATCCGACTCTGTAACATCGGTGACGATGTGAGGTCTTAAGGTCCTTTTTCCTGAGGCACCCCGGTAGTGTCCCCTTCTCACCACACCGCACGCATCTGATTACGACCATTTTTGGAAAATCCTCAGGGAATTTCAGAAGAAAAGGCTTAGTAACGCCTAATCTTCGAACACCAGAACAGTGGGGATTCTTGACCCGTAAGGCGATTATCCTCTAAAATCGCTTCGACAAAGGTAAAAGTTTCCCCGAACCTCATGAAACCCCGTTTTTCTGTCATTGCAAATAACGCGAGAGGGTCGACGACCGAAAGCCGCCGTTAATTCAGTTACTCGACAATGTCCTTTTCCTGACTTGAAGAGATATTTACGGCGACCGTGAAATCTAACGTAGTCGATTACTTTGCATAAACCTCAAACCCTTCCACACGCTCGTTCTCAATTAGTTGTAAAGTACAGAAGCGTTAACTGTGTAAGGTGCTTGTACATTAAAAAAAGAGGGAAGACCAGGAATTAGAAGAAGGAAATTAATTCCAGGCTCTGCAAGGGCCCACGCCAGTTGTATTTCACTGCGCGAATGTCACGTTTTGTTAGAGGACACAGTACAGTCCTATTTTAATGCGTTAATGTCAAGTTTACTTGAGCACACGCGGTAGAGTCGTATTATGACCGATCTTGGCAAACCGCGCTCTATAAAGTAGTTTCTACGAAGTCCAAAAAACACTATTTGGGGAAACGGTCTGTGTGTGTGTGTGTCTGTGAAGACGATTGAAAGAACACGGTTAAACCAAATCAGCTCGAAGTTCATATCTGGCCCTCAGGTCACCATGGGAAGCCAACATGAGGGTATGAGTACAATCCGCCGAAGACTAACTGTAGTTATCATAGTGATCGAAACACCAAATATTTTTTTAATCGAAAACAGCGCTGACGATTTTGGTTAAATTTTTTATATACACACCTCCCAATACGGTAACTATACCATAAAATTTCCATTCTCGGGAAAATGACGAGAGCAGCACGGTAAATTACCGAACATTTCGACGAAAATCGATTTTAACGCAGTTTTTTCCTTATAAATCCCGCTCAAATGCGACTAGAATCTTCAGAAAAAGTCAGTTGGTAGTGCACTCAACCAACTATACGAAGAGTCTTCAATAACGCTCATAAATATATAGGGGCAAGTCCAGAAATTCCAGAATTACCACTGCCGTTTCACTTATCGCTTATTTCTACAAGTTTTAAGTCGATGAACCTGGAAAAGTGATTATTACCCTCTTCAAAAAAATCAGGTTTACAGCCACATTCATCCTCTGTGTACCAATTGCTAATTAGAGTCGAGGAATGAGTACGAGCAGCGCAATAAATTCCGGAACTGCAAGTGCTACCGCATCCTTTTCAAAAAAATCGCGTTTACTGCGTTAGAGAATTCTCTTCGTTCAAATTGTTCAATGACGGTCAGGGCATGAGCCCGAGCAGCGCAATAAATTCAGGAAATGATGTCGGAAATGGGCTCATTGGGCTTGCGACTGGTCTGCTATTATCGTTCTAACGGTGTATTCTGGAGTGGATGGGTACAGGTTCACAGGTGTGACATGACTTAATTGTGCGTTTTTTTGGCGTTCTAAGCGCATGATTTGATTAGGTCTGTCACACCCCCCCCCCCCAATCCACTATTGTGCGACGTGCGTCTCTCGGTCACTTGGATGAGGGTCGTCGTTTCCACGATTGCAGCCGTAGGCGCCTATTTACCCACAACTGTGCAAAAACTGTTAGGCGTCGTATGGATGATTCAGTGGCGAGAATTGCCTCTCTACGGGAGATAAGTGCGCTCCTCGCACGTCTCTGGACAAAGGGCAGTCATATGGAACGTGAGAGGCGTATTGCTCGGGCAGTTCCCAAAATGCCCTGCGCTTGACGAATAGGAGTCTTGTCGCGTCGAAGGCCGAACAATGGCTGGGTTAGTGGCGACGTGGATTCTACCGCTTTCTGTCGCCGTGAAGTGGCGTTTTACCAAGTAGTACAGGTTTTACGAACTGAGTGTAAAGTACATTGAATTATAGCAAAAGCCACGAAAATCAGTGAATTGATGTAGAGCTAAGAAACGTTGCGCGATGCAGCGCTCCTGATATTATGAATTTAGACAGGTGTGGTCTGAGTAAAGCCTGTAAACTCGTGTTTTTCTCAGTTAACCTTAGATAAACACATTTATTGTATTTTGGCGAGTTTATGTCGAGTCCGGAAACGCTGTTTAGAGTCGTATTTCATCGGCTTTATTTCAGACTACTACCCGTTCCAGGTTCGCACGAGTGGATAATTTTTTAAAACCATTTCAGAATAAATAAAAATAGTTAAACTTATAAGTAAGCTAATAACAACGTACATGACTCAATTTGTAAATTAAATTATAACGTACGTGTTACGTATTTAATTCATCCAAGTACACAAATATAAATCTTTCCTGTTTATACTGTTAGTAGCGGAATCTCAGTTGGCCTACGTGGTCCCTCTCTAGTTACTTGCATAAGTTGGTTCATTTGGAGTTATTTAAACGTTCTTGACCCTTTTTTTTGCCCTTTAGGCTGGTTTTAGCAAGAATTTCTGATCTAATTTTTTTAGTAATGAATATAGCTTATGTAACTCAGAGATAATGTAGCTTTCCAACCCCGAAAGAAGTTTTGAAATAGGTCCAGTAGTTTTGGTTTATTATTCATACTGAATAACCCTATGTTTTCAGTCAGTAAAAATTTTGACATTTTATGTCTTTACTTTGCTACATAAACTCGAAAAACGTTACGCGGGATATGTAACGGAGAAGCGTCACGAAATTTGTGTACGAAATTAGGTGCATGGTAACGTCTGTTACAAAATCTAACGCTTGGTAACATCACACGTTTTAATAACCTCAGCGACTAAGTGATGATGTCAATTGCAATTGACGCGGCCATTATATCGAAACCATCAACGAGCACAATCAAACGTAGTTATCATTGCATAAAAACAAAAACAAAAATAAAAGACAAAATGTTCCTAGTGGTTGCGTACTTGTACGAAACCTGTACCCACCGTTTGTGTAAAGGTTTCTTTCGCGCCCGCCAACCTCAACGTGAAACGCTACGAGACTCCATCGTAATAAAAAAAATCGCTCTCGCAAGGAGGTACACCTTCGGGGGCTCTCAGAAGCTCAGGTGGTGTTTATGATAGCTTTCACGATCTCGGATATGGTTATAACCGTTCAAAACAGACAGCGCACACATTCTTAACCAGATTCTTCATATATTTTTAAAGAAAAAGACATAAAATGTCCCTCGTGGTTGCGTACTTGTACGAAAGCTGTACCCACCGTTTGTGTTTTTCTTTAAAAAATCTGTTAAAATAAAGGCCATAATCAAATTTCCATCGATTTTCAATAGTTATCGACATAGCTACGTTTATGTGAAGTATCATAAGTTGTTTGGTCTATAAAGAATACAGTTTGGGGTTTTCGATTCGAATTTTCCCAAGTAACGAAACGCTTTAACGATGAAACGCACCGGGTAATATAAATTAGTAGATAACTTTATTACGTAATTTCAATGGAGACCACTTAGCCAACGCTGGAGGTTGTGTGGCATGCAACAGGCCCATCCGTCGACTTGAATTGTAAGGAGAAAGGACACTGTATCCTTCAATTCAACTGATGGCAGTATGATTTTTTGAAGTATTTGATGCGTGACGCAGGTGCTTTCACAGCTGATTCTAGTAACATTTGTCCAATGCTACGCTTTTAAGACGGCCATTGATCTCTACTCCAGTATGGCTGCGACCGGCACGGTCTGGACAATTTCTTGAATAGTGTAGAATCGTAGATAATAATCGCGTTGAAAGGTGGAGGCGTCCAGTTCGTCTTTGGCCAGAGCTTTCAAGTTTTTTTTCTTCTGTCGTAATAATTTACCAATTATACAAATAAACGAAGCTACAATAAAGTATACATATCAGTATAAGATAAATAAATCTAACAAAACTTAACATTAATAAAAAATTTGAAATCATTTACGCAATATTTGATGCGACTTTAATATGCGTCATATCGAAGGAATTGGAATCGTGCCACTTGACATATTCTAAAAAGCACTATGATTTGGTAAATTCACGTGACTTGCATGAACATAAATAAATCTAACAAAACTTAACATTAATGAAAATAAATAAATAATTTGAATTTTACAACGCCCCCTCAAATTTGATACTTTACGTTTCAAGACATCGGGATGTCAGTCGTTAACGTGGTCTAAAAAATCCGTTCTCTCGCAGAAAACTCTCATTTGGTGTCTAGTTGTCCCCGCCAGCTCGGCAATCTGATCGAAAAAAGCCCGTGGTTTTTGTGGTTTAAAAAATTAACAAAAACCCAATTTTGACAGCAAATACGTCGTATTCGGTATAGTTTTCAAAATATTTTTACATTGCGGGGCGAATGGAATGAGTTTCAGAGGTGTACGACTGGGTCTAGACTGATAATAGTGAAATCACAATTGTAGTCAGCCAAAGTCTACTAATTGAAGCTCGCGGGACAATAACTACAGCGAAACTTATCGTAATCCTTTCATCATTTCTGCTCCCTCCCATTAAAGCCACCTGCGCGCTCGACTCGCAACGTCCAGTTTTGACTACAACTGTGTCATGTTTCGTTAGGTTTACTGGTATTTTTCGATGCTGAATCGGATGGGATGGAACTCGGAGGTGTGAGACCACGTCAAGAAGTGGAAGAAAATAATAAACCGCTGTATAATAACTTCGTCGTACAAAAATAGATATGTTGTCTCTTTATAATATTGTGTGGATGTAGATGGCGCTGTAGACAGAATAGTATTAGGCTGAGTACGTCAGGATTCCTTATAGATGCGTTTTACTCAGTTTACAAGAATCAAAAGCATGCGGTGGGCTGTCCTCCGTGACGCATTGCCAAATATAGTCATTTTTGATTTAAATTGAAAATAGAAAAAATAAAAAATTTATTTCTGGATGTTATTCGAGCTTTTACGATGACAATATTACCGGTGCGAAAACGCTTTCTACCACACTAATTCGAAGGACAGTTTTGAAAGTTGTGTTTTGGCTATTTGAACGCGGTCACGTTATACATAACGCGCTTAGCTCGGATTAATTAAATTAAATGTCAATTGTGGCAGAAACGGGGTGCCAGCGCCGTTCGCTGGTCCTTGTCAGGCCGGTCGGTTCGGCAGGAGCTCCGCAGTCGTTGAGCTGCGTCGTTGTTAAGAGCAGGTGGTTGTCCTTGACAATCAACTTGAGCGTGTTACCCGCGCTCCTCTCCCAGTACTCCCCGTGTCACTCCTCTACCAGTACTCCTCGTGTCGCTCCTCCTCCATTCTCGCTTAGTCACTCGCTCGCTCGCTCTCTAGACTCCCCATTGAGCGAGTAAAGGCAACACTGAGCTGCACGAATGCCCCCACCCCACCCCTCACCCCTTTCCATAATTTCTTTACCGACCATTCCCTGCTGTCGCCCTTCGATTCTTGAGCCAGACCGAGAAAGTGAAGACATTTCAGGATCTCGCGACGCAACGCTTTAGAAACTTACTTTCGAATAAAACGGGCTTATCGACGTCTGCATCATGCTAAAACACATGAGAGCACGTACGCAGTATGGAAAGTAGCACGGGGGACGAACAAAGTTGAACCAGAAGCTTCGAATACAATTTTTTAGTTAAAAATTTGGAGTACATTAACAACGGACAATAATATGTGTGACAATGTGACATAATCGTCAACAGTCTTTGGAGTTATCGACTGTGTGGCAAAACAAATTTCGAATTAAAGCTCATTCGAGTACCCAGAGTCCCTAACCAGCCCTAACCAGCCCTCAAGCTTCTTCCATTTTGAACAACCTGCTCTCACCCTGGGAAGGGTATAACCTACACCTCCGCCGGCTACCTGTGTGGAGAGGGACGGCGAGCCGAATACTGCGAGGGCCAGTTGTTCAATGCTTTTTTACCCCATTGAATATTGTTGGATGGAGGTGAGCAAACCCCTGGCGTATTAATCCCTTTTTGTCTTTAAGCACTATCCGAGCTATGTTTTTTCTAAATTTATTTTGCTTGATGGCACTGCAAAAACCCACACTACGGCCAAGTTTCACCCCCCAGCTCCTATGGAACTGGTGTTGTCTGATGCGGCGTCCCCACTATTCTCGCGCAAAACGCGAGACAACCTCCTCCGGCCACAGCTGATGAACCCCAAGCACTCTGAGGGGCACTGCAGCCAGCCCCAGGTACACAGTGCATGCACCCCTGACGCCAGGTGGAACCTTAGTGGGCAGTGCCCTGTAAACGGGCCACATGCCATCCATGTACTATCTCTCTCCAGACTGAGGAACTCTCTCGTTCGCTCTCTACACAGTCTGATAAACAGCCTTGACGGCCATTGGCCAGGCACATTCCTCCAATAGCAACCTCCTGCGCTTCTCTCTGATCAAGTGGCTCTTGGTGGTCCCTACTAAGGGCTCAGCCCCTCCCAGGAGAAGCCTATATCCATCTCTCACCAGTCAGCCGCCCCCTTCATTCCCTTCTATCCCTGCCCCCACGACCTGGCACTCAACACAGCGTTAATGTGTTTTCTTTATCTTCAGGCCAGTCAGGCATTCCCAAACCCGCCCCGACGTGATGGCATTGGAAGCCTTAAGTGCAGCCTGACTGTCTGACATGATGAATGGCCCCTACGCACACTGTCACGGTGAAGAGCTCTGCTTGGAAAACTAACCAGCGCACCCTGTGGTATGGCTGTCCAGATCCTCAGCCCATAACCTCCTGAGCTAGTAGGTTACTTTGAGCTAATATTGAAAGGAAGTTCGATTCATTTCATTTTTATTTTTACTTTCCTTGGCTCTACGAAGTAGAAAGGAAAGTTATGTAATCGGCTGAAAAAAAAATTTTGAGTTCTCTTCAGATCTTTACGTTTCAGACACCCCTGAGTCCAAAAAAACTATTTGGGAAAATGGTCGGTGGGTCTGTGTGTCTGTGAACGATTTTTAGAGAAAACCACCGTACCAAATCAGCTCAAACTTGATATCTCGCTCGCAGGTTGCCATGGGACGCCAAAATAAGGGTATAAACAAAATCCATCGAAATTTAACTATAGTAGTCATAGTGATCAAAACACCAAATTTTTTTTTTCTCAAAAACGGCTCAAACGATTTTGATTAAATTTTTTATATTGATAGCTCTTAATATTTCAACTATACCATAAAATTCCCATAAACGGGAAAATGACGAGAGCAGCACAATAAATTACCAAAACTTTCGACCAAAAGCGTTTTTCGCGCAGTTTTTTCCTTATAAACTCCGCTGGAATTCTTGTAGAATGTTAAAAAAATTGGTATTGTAGTCCAATCCAATACTTAAAGGGTGAGTGTTTAAAAACGCTCATGAGATACATGGGGCTCACTCCAGATATTTCAACTACTGCCATTTCGCTTACTACCAGTTCTAACAGTTATTTTCCAATTCCCCCCTTATTTTCCAAAAGTGATTACTATCCTTTTTTTTTTAAAATCGTGTTTACAGCCTTATTAGTTATCTGTGTACCAATTGCTCAATAATGGTCCTGCAATGAGCAGCATTGATTAAATAGAATTAGCCATGTACAAAGTGAATTGACGTAGAGCTAAGGAAAGTTGTGTGTTGCAACGCACTAGATATTTTCAATTGAATTCAAAATGGGTCTTATTATGTAATTTCATTTCCGTATTTTCTCCTCAATAAGTGTCATTTTGTTTATTTGAGTTTTAAGGCTACTTTCAAGGTTTTTGTCTAACTTATCATATTGAGCCCAGACACGAACTTCCACTACGAGGGTAGGAAACACTTAAATATCACAAGTCTCATAAACTCTCGCCCCGCTCTCATTACTTACCATTCAACCACCCATGTACAATTCGAACTGGTACAGACTTCCGCTCCAATTCAGTTTTGTAACGTCACGAACAGTTACAAACACTCTTCCCAACTCTGTGCTTCCACTCGAAACATTTCTGCTCTGAAAATCCTTTACCTCCGGAGTTGAAGTTGGCTGCAAGATGCTCCAAAACTGACCTAGTAAACTGGGAAAATTTCGATAATGAAGTTATCCGATGAGGGGGTGTGCCGAGGAAGTGCCATCGGCCCTCAGCTTCCTCTGCTCCATCGGTCAAAAAGAGTCGGAGAAATAGGGACGGGGACTTCCAGCGAACCCTCGGCAATTGGCACGACGTTGCGAATCGAGCAGGCGTTGCGAGTTGAGCGGGTGGGTGGTTTTGATGAGATGGGAGGGAGTACTAACGACGAAACGTTGACTTCCACTGTAGTTCCCACGAGTTCCTTCAATTAATTGACATTGGCTCATTATAATTACTGTTTTTTCTCTATACGCAGTTCAAGCTTCAAGCTTCTTCTTAACCTTGTGGATTGTCCCAGTCTTGTTAACTTGATCGACTTCAATGTCCCTTTTTATACAACACGTTCCATTCATACTCGTACTTTCAGTATACCCCTTGCTCACACAAACTATCTATACCACGAGCATGTTTTGAGTTGTCAGATGGAGTATAATTTATTTAATAGTGAAAATCCTGACAAGGACGTTGATATATTTTTGCTGTCATATAGTAGATTCAAGAGATATTTGGAAGGTATATTATAATTACATAAAGCTCAACTTTCCACTTTTTCCAATTAAGTATATTATGTTTCTTTGTTTCGTCTTGTTGATAACCCGTTTCGTTAATAAATAAATTTAAAAAATAATACTGCCGTAAGGCAATGTCGAATTCCGGACGCGATCGCATATTACAATTTTCAAATTGAATGCAGTTATTTCCAATCTCTGTTCGGAGTTCTATAAAAAGAAAATCCTACCGTGCTATCCTTAAAACCAACTCAACTGGCAAAATTTACTCCTTTTTTTGTTTTTTTCGTCAGCCCTTGTAATCTATTATCGAGTTTTCGAGCGGAAACGCAACCAGTAGTGGACAGTTCTGTGCCGCCTGAATGCCCTTGCATACGCGTTGAGGCTCTAAAAGCGCTTATCGACTCACTTCGGTTAGTTTCACACTCCGCTTAATCAACACGATTCGCTTAGGCGATAAAACGACTGACTATTACTGCGAGTAGTTTGGCGAGGCGGAAGAATTTCGATGAGGAGAAACTGACTGAGAATTTGAAAACGAAGCCCGCCCGAGGGAGATTTAAAAAGCGCTAGGAGTGTTCGCTTATTCACAATAGAATACGTAAACACGGATTTAGGTTTTGTCGAGAGAATCCGCCTTTTTATCAGCTCTTCGACAAAAGCTAAGAAATATACGGCAATCGTTTGTTGTTGTCATTGTGACTTGGCTTAGCCCTACGATTAGATAATCGGCTGGCAAGAAAACGAGTTTTCTAAAGATTTGTACGCTTGTGAATGTGTTTGAGGGAGAATAGCAGAATCAAACGGGCTCAAATGTGTTATTTGGCCTGCATAATAATCATGGGGTGCCAAAATAAGGGGATGTGTCAAATCGGTCGAAAAATCAATCGAAGCTGCGAATACGAACGAACACCCTGCGCCGGGAGAAGAGCGAGTATACCTGCAGAGCTTCCAACTATTAAGAATTCGACCGACGACGTTTGAGAAGTGCATCGAGTGAACAGCGTCACATGCGTCGATAGCTATTTTTGGAGGTTAGACGATATCTCGGTAGATAGAGCCAACTTGTCGCTTTACATGAATGGAAATAATATATATGACAAACAGTTTGGAGATGCTCGTCAAAGGGAGAAGACGTGTTTGGGAGAGGCGCGAAGGTTTTGGGAGAGGGTGGGTTGAGCTAGACCGCTGGACGAGCCAGTTTGTTGCTGGACATGGCGACTTTAACGAGCGGCTTCACTTGAGTAGTGAGAGGTGTGGCACTTCTGGGATGAGTGACGTAATCCCCCCCCTACCACACACCAGCTGATGTATGACGTCACACCACAGCTGATCTGACATAAGACCCCCCCACCGTTCGCATTATTCATAGTGGTGGGGGACGTGACGGCACATGGGAGGAGGGGGGGGGGTTCAGAAGTTGTGCCAATTGTGGGTGGGGGGGGGAGGCGACGTCACATCTGGGGATTCATAGTGGTGGGGGACCTCTCAGAAGTTACACTAATGCGGGGGACGTCAAATCAGCTGTGGCGGTGAGGGTGACGTGATACATCAGCTCGTGGGTGGGGGGAGGGGATTACGTCACTCATCCCAGAAGTGCCATACCCCTCATTACTCACTTGTTTTCTCTCAAAATACTTTCCATTCTTTGCGTCTCTTGCGCTTTCAGTGAGCTCCTTCACTGTAGTTCCACTGTAGAACTTCTTCCGCGGCTGTCTGGGGTCCTTCCGAACCTCAGGAAGGGCACTAAGTCCAAATTGCTCTGTCTTGGGAGGAGGAAAAGCCATAAGCGCCATCAAAAGATGGAGCAGGCCAGTGACGATTCTGGCCTTAAGGGTTGTTTGACCCAAACACGGTACCTTGGGACTGCACAGCCTGCGCCCTTCCGCCTGTGCATTATGGGTTAGGGCCACGACAGGCGGTTGCCTCAACAGGGCAATGTCAGTAGATCGGAGCAAGCCAACTCCTACCCAGGGCAAGGCTGGAAAATGCGCTTGCTCTGTGAACATCGTGGTGTCCCTGGAAGGTAGTTCTTCGATCCCAAATTTCGTTTTTCAACTGCGGGGTCTGAGGGAGGTGGGGGCCACCCGGTAGGGTATCGACTGTGTCAAACAACACGATCGTCCTTGATTAAATTCTCATTCGTGGAAAGATGAGAACAGAACGATGACTGATTAGATTAGTTTTTCCTTTTTCTAGCGCAAATAGTACGTTATGGGCAAATTTCCGCAACGAGATTGAAGGGGGGAGAGGAACAAATGTACCAAAAACGAGCGTGTTTAGCATTGCTTTCTAAAACAGATTTGATTGCCAGAGCGATAAAAATCGCCGAATTCATCTGGGGTCGAGGAAAGTTGTGAGCGCACGCTTCTTATAAATAGATTCTCTCCTCTCATTCACGACTCAAATAAGAACCCGGCAAACTTCCGGGAACCCACCTACAAATTCGTTCCGGTCTATAATCGTGAAATCGGCCGTGCTTCATTCATAAATATATTGAAAGCCCCCCTGAGACGCGTAAGCAAACAAATTCGCTTGCAGGGGCTTCTGCATAAAATCACCGCCGGTTCTATAAGTTTTCTTACACTAAGGTTATTCACCGCAACTGAGCTCTCGCGCCGGTTTTTATTTATTTATATTCGCTCGGAAATTACTAGCGGTTCAACTTCTTGACTTCGTCCGCGTTTTCTTTCTCCGTAAACACCGCTTATAGTTTTGTAAACTGTTGTGCCACACGTGGCGAAAATGTAACCCTTTCCGAAGTTATTGAGCTCGGGGGTATAATTAGGCTATTCATTAATGGTGGAAACATTTGGGGGCTTATCTTCAGGGAGGGGAATGCGGTTCGCGTGAGGTCGAAATTATATTCTCGTCGGGCTGTTAAACACGAGGCTTTTTTTTTCTTTCAAACTCGAGACGATGTCTTTTTTTCGTTGGCTGCACGGAGGACTTCATCGATGGCGTTTTTGACTGAAGGTTGCGTCGGTACTGGCCGGACCGATCGGATCAAAATACTTTGCGCGGAGAGGGAGGATCGAGTCTGAGTCGAAAAGATCCCCGAGCCAAACTGTCACAAACCTGACTGACTTCACATGAGAAAGAAGTGGATTCCAATTGCTCTGGAGCTAACCCAAAATCGAAGCGCTAGGTTGGCAATGTAGAGGGTGTAAGACAAATTAGGGAGTCAAGAGCATACTTCTTTTCACGCTGTTTTCCTCATAATTCAAAACAATAAACACGAAAATGTGTTTCTAAGCGCGATTCAGAGAGAACGCTCGATCGAACCACCTCGAATTCGATATTCATTTTTTCTTCAAATGGCCCCCAACAGTCTGGAATAAATTTCGTGTGTGTATATATATTCTCATGATGATGCTGTGTTGACACTCAATGGCCGCAGAGTTGAATGAGCAAGGAGATTCAAGTACTTGGGCTGCCTCATCAACGAATCTATGGATCCGGACATGGAGGTCAAATGTAGAATTGAGAAGGCTCGTTCCGTATTCTTGAAAATGAGAAATCTTTTCTGTGATAAGAACCTCAACTTCTCTCTCCGATGGAGAATGGCTAACTGTTATGTATGGTCTGTCTTGTACGGAGCGGAGGCTTAGACCCTAAAGGCTGCCACCCTGAGCAGAATAGGAGCCTTTGAGATGTGGCAATTGCGTAGGATGTTTAGGATCCCTTGGACAGCCCGCATTTCAAACGAGGAAGTTCTCCGGTGGGCTCAGGTTCCGAGGAAGCTCCTGGCTATGGTGAAATGCCGTAAAATTGCATACTTGGGACACATATTGAGGGGAGAAAAGTATCAGCTACTTCAGTTGATTATGAAAGGGAAGATCGAGGGTGCTGGAAGAAGACGGCTCTCCAGGCTGAATAACTTGAGGAAGTGGACGGGTATACAGCGAGCGGAGGAGCTTTTCAGGACTGCAGAGGACCGGGACGCTCTCGCCGCAGTGATTGCCAACGTCCGGTTAGCCGGATAAGGCACATACAGAAGAAGAATAGACTCAAACCCCATGTAACGAAAGACCAACTGATGGGTGTTTGGAGTGAGATGGGAGGTACTACGGGAAATTAGCTCAGGTCGAAGATAAACGACTAGTTTCGCTATTGTAATTGTAGGGAACACGAAAAAAAGAGAGAAATTGACACAAAAATGGAACGAGGTATAGGACTGTATTGATACACTTGCTCAACATAATAGAGGTTTGATTACATGGTCGCTTGGGTAGAACAACTGTTCTCGAGTGAAGGTTCTGAATATGTGAACTGATTGCGCAAGGAATTAGAGCAGGGGGAGAGAGAGTGAGTAGAGCAGTTGGGTTTGGAAGAGCTGAGAAAGACAGGGGGGTGAATTGAGCGGTGGGAAGAGGATATATTAGCAAGTACATGAAGGGAAACCCGTTTGCAGCTAAGCTGGACTTTCCCGCAGCTGCATACAAAAGGCTTCAGGTCAGGAATGGCGGGACTCAACGTTTGGGGAAGGCCTGAAACGAGGACTTCCCGTTACGGGTAAGTGCGAATGTTCCGAGCTCAAGACACTAATTAGGCCACTTCCTTCAGTAAGGAGCTATATTCCTCAAGTCCGTTCCCGGTATTATATAGTAAGCCTCACTCGTCAGACGTTATCGGAGACGAAAACTGAATAGAATAACGTCGCGGGCATGTAGCTTCCTCCCAGTCAAGAGGTCCCCACCCCTCCCCTCAATCGTTTGTGCGCCCTAATCGAGTAGTTTTAATTCCTCGGGACTGCTCCGCCAGGGCTCTTACAGATAACGCCGGTATTGTTTCAAGGGCTCGTAAGGGCGCAGACAGGCGCCGTTCCATTTACCAAACAAACGCCCCCGGCCCTTGAAAGGGTATTCGTTGGAAAACTAAAAGGGCGCGCGAGAGACTCGGTGAACAGATGATCTTGGGAGAGGGTTGAAAGAGCTGGTTTGGTTGTCGCGAAGGGTTGGGAAAGGGGGTAAAAACAGCCCTTGAAACGATTTTCTTCTCTCTGGGATGAAATCTTCCTCCCTCTCGTACCTGATCTTCCTTCAACGTTGTCTCGACGACCACTTCACTTTATCCCGTGTTTCGACGTCAGAAGTCCGTGTCGCGTTCCCCCTTTGGACGAACCTCTTTTCGTTATTTGACGGTTTACATCAAACGCAATAAGAGCGAACGAGCCATGGACTCAGCTGACAGTTGATCTTGCGATTCACCATCCCACAGACAGTCATTACAAGAGGGCTAAGACATCTTGAGTTGGTAGTTGTATATACGCATTTTGTATTCAGTTATGAAATAACGGCTTCTCAACTGTCTTTGGACTAATAGTCAATGATGGTGCACACGAATGACCGGCACTTCTCAATATACTATGTCTGTCATTCAGCTTCTGTAGCCCCATTGACGTCTAAACTGTGAACACGCGGTGCTGGTTTGAAGATAGAGCTATTCTGCGCCGAATGTCACTAGTGGAAGTTCCTTTATTTACGATCCCATGCGTAGAGTCTTGCCAGCTACGTTTGATTCCCTGTTTTGAAACCAAGCTCGGTTTATTAACACACAATTTCGACACAATTTGTCACTATAGTTCGTTTGAACTCGATTATGTAAATACTAAGCCAAAAACGCGCTGCAAATGATTACACAACGGTTCACTATTCTCGTGCACAGCATGATTCTAACCATCTTATTCGACCAGAGACACACGGACATTTCCGATGAGCCACACAAAGCCTGATCATCCAATCAATACTTTGGATAATTGAGATAAATTGTTGGTTATTCAGCTTGACGCAGTTTCACACCTGTCTCACCGATCCCATTCGATTCAGCACCGAAAAATACTAGACAACGATACCAAACATGACCTGACTACGAAACAACGAAAACTGTCATTTTCTAGGCCATGCTAGGCAATTGGCACCACGACATGAGTCTAACTGATAGGTGGATGGAGTGAGACGAGAAGCAGGGCGGGAAATAAGTGGCCACACATTGCCTTTAACTCGGTCTCAAAAAAATTCTGTCACCCTACCAGACAATCCGATTGAGTGTAAAACCAATAGTAGCTACGGGCAAAGAATAGTTTTTGGCAGTTTTATTACAATTTCATCGTGTTTGGTAGTGTTCACGAAGTATTTTTCGATGTTGAGTCGAATAGGAGCGAATATTAGGGTTAAGGGACTGCGTCTAGATGAAAAACCGATGAAATCACTGTGAATATAGTGAGGCAAACTCAACTACTTGAGGGAACTGCTGTTGTGAAAATTATCGTTTCCCCAGCCCTCACTTATTTCCTTCCCTGCTCCAGTCTCACGCCGACCACCCGTCAATTGGAATGGACACGCCTTGCCCGTTGCCTAGCGTCGCCACAAAAATGTCAATTTTCTTTGTTTGGTTGTAGTCACGTCATGTTAGGTATCGTTTACTGGTATTTTTCGACGCTGAATCGAATGAGAAAGTTCTCAGAGGTGTGACACTGCGTCACGCTCTGCAAGAGAATGATGAAACGTTGTGTAATAATTTTTGGCGTTTTAATGCTCTTCATTTTCATGCAGAAAGTGAGCTAATTCTCACAGTACAATTACCTATTTCTTATTTTCTACTTTGTTTTCGGCCAGGGCAATTCGTCATCCACTGCCCAGGTCGTATTTTGCCCTTAACGTGGTCTGGAAATTCCGTTCTTTCGGAAAAAAGAATTCCGTTTTTTATCCAGTTGTGCCCGTCTGCTTGTGAATTCGATCGAACGATGCCCATGGTTGTTATGGGCAAAAGATGATTTTAAAAAATTCGAGTTTGGCATCGTTTTCTACTCGTAGATATTTTTCAATCAGTCGAATGGAACGAGTCTCATAGGTGTATGAATGTGTCTACACCAAAAACAGTTAAATAACGGCAAATTCTACTAATTGCACGAGCTCGGGGGACAATACGGCGAAAATAATCGTTTCGTCACTTGCATTCCCTCCCATCTCATTCCAATTGTCTACAGGCGCCCGGAACAAGTAATTTTCGTCGTTTAATTCTACTCAGGTCATGTTACGTACCGTTTACTGATATTCTTCGACCCTGAATCAAATAGGATAGGTCTCAGAGGTGTGAGATTACGTCAAGCTGTGTGAGAGAATAATAAACCGTTGTCTAATAATTTGCAGGGTTTTTTTTGTGATATTCAGTCTCTTTTCAACATAGGTCGAATTAAGTAGATTTTTTGACCTCCAAACCTTCGCACTTAACGGTCCTCACTGGCCCTAACAGGAAGTCATTGTTTCCCCTAACACCTTTCTGAGCCCCTTTGTAGCTCTTTTGTTTGTACCTGTGGAAAGCCCGGTGTCTGGTGTAGTCTTCAGTTATTTCCACGTAACAATGGATTTCCCTCTTTTCTGGACTTTCCAAAATATTCTTTACCCATCCCTCAATTTTAAATTTCTCTGCACACACAGCTCTTTCCAATAGTCAGTCATCCATCAGCTCTCTGTCCCTCAAGTCTCGCAACTCACTCGTATCTCAGCTCTTGCACTACTCACAACTCAAATCTCTCTCTCTCTCTCTCTCTCTCTCTCTCTCTCTCTCTCTCTCTCTATCTCTCTCTCTCTCTCTGACAACCAGTTCACGTGTATTTAGAGTTCTGTTTAAATAATCACACTCATACTGATATCGCTATTTTGTCTCTCACCAGTCCTCACACAGACTTACCACGTCCATTTATTTCGACAGTCAAGCTCCCAACAGTCCCTTTAAACCAATAACTTCTCTAGACCGACACTTCTTTCAATTTATTGGAGACGTCTTAGAGGTAGAAAATGGTTTTTTAAAAATATGGAACCTACACACCCGCCAATCGACTTCATTGCCTTCCAACTGGTAACTCAACGTGGAAACGAACCCTTCTGCCGACGAGCAATTTTCGTCGACGTTGAAACGGCGTTTTGTCGAATATCCGAGTTAATGTCGCTAAAATTGTTAAGGAAGTGGCGAAATCCCCTCGCGCCCGAATCTCTCGAAACGATCGGTTATCAATAAATTCATCAGGTTCGCCACCTTCGCGAGACAAAAAAGCTTAGGGCGTAAAAGAGCCAATTTATCTAGCGAAACCCGATTACTCGAGAGATAGTCGAGGCCTCAAACGAGCAGCCACTTGAATGAACAGTGGCGCCGGGGCTCTCGCTCGGTTAATTGTAGCATTCGAACTCTGCTTCCCTTTGAATTAATTCAAGCTTCTCCAGTCAACTGCGAACACGATCATATTTCGTGCCAACGCCATTGTTTGACTTGAGTCTTCATAAATCGATAATTGAGAGGCAACAATATTATCACACTTAGCAGCACAGTCATTAAGTACAATTATTGAGGAACGTGGAAAGATCTTTTTTGACGCAGCCTAATAAATATAGAAATTTAACGTAAATGCAACTCTCGTTCAATTTTCTTCTGAATGGAAAATAAACTCAATTTGAGGGTTTAATCGACAGTAAATGTCTGACGGAGGGCTCTCGCTTTATGTCGCACGACTCTCCCGGCCTCTGAAAGCCGTCAATGCCGATTCCCTCGACCCTTCAACAGGAAGGACAGGACAACCTCTGGCCCAAAGCTCTCAATCAAAGCCTCAAAAGCTTCGGGCCCTCTCGCGGAGTGCCAGTAATAACAGTTTGCCGATGGTTCACTTGTCAGTACGTCGAAATTTCGAAGTGCCCAACCCCCCCTCACGAAAATCTCCTCATTTCGAGAATTTCCACGCCTTCGCCCTCGTCGAGGCCTTTCGAAACCGTGAAATAGGCGTCTGCCTTTGACAAGGGAATCAATGTTGTGCGAAGGGCTCGTTGGATGATGAAGTTTGCTTGCTGTGAAGTGAGGAGGGGAGAGGGGAGGAAAAAAAGAGGGTTGGCGGCCCCCGTAGGCTTTTCATCGTCCTCCTTTCCCTCTTCCCTGATCTTCCATCTTTCGTTCGTCCTGTTCATTTCCCAAGGAAAAGGCCTTTTCTTTTTTTTCCCCCTCTTCGGTGCCAACAAAGTGCCAATAAACCGAGCGGCACCGCTTTCAACGAAGTTATCATTTTTCCATTTCAACGGAACGCCGTTGGTTTCACATTTTCTGATTCCTTTGTTGAGGTTTTTCATCGCTGCGAAGAACCAGCAGCTAATCAACCTCAGGGCCGTACTCATTTCCCTCCTTATAAACTTGATTTTCACCCGGCGGGCTCTGAAAATGAACTTATACACCGAACCCAACTACCAAAACGTTTCAGTCGTGAGTTTTTTACGTGAGCGAATTTTTATTGGGCATTCCCGTTCGTTACAAGTGATACTATTGAAATGTAGGTTCAATGAGCACGAAATTGGCAGTATTTAAGTCCAAGTAGGAATTAAAAAACTTGTCCAGAGGAGATGCGAAATCGAATAGTTCAGGTTATAGTTTCCGAACTTACCGCAAGGAGGTAGAGCCTGATAGTAACGAACATTCAAATGACATGTGTAGGTGCATGAATAAATTGACGAATACGTGCTTCCATCAAGGCATGGCGCCTTGAAATGGATGGAAATCACGGCTCGGGTAGGCGAGGACAGCATCACAGAGGTCCTCATTCGGGAGGAGTACTTTCTCCCCTCCAGTGGCTGCTGGTGGCTGACCGTCTGCAGCTTGAAGGCTACGAAGTGATCTTGCAGTGGTAGCCAGAGGCACGCCAGTTGAATTTCCATTCAGTTTAGGCTATAATGGGAAAACTCCAAGCTACAAGAAGAGGGAGCAGAGTACCTAGCCCGACAAACTGTGTGCCTTAATCTCTGTCCTTGCCCTAGTTGAATTGAATATAAAATAAATAAATGATTTAGAATCACCGTCTCAGCCAATCAAAACCTGGCTCCGCCACGAGGTCCTGCTCGGACATACCAAGAGGGCAAGGGGGCCTGCTGTTCCCAGGCATGCTGGAAGGCGTGTCACTGCTAAGGCGAAAGTGTCCTTGCAGTCACAGAGAAGAGAAGAAATGGGGGTGACAGGAATTGCTGGATGAGGATGGAAAGAACAACAATAAACGGTAAGGCCACCGAAGTGCTGACGGGTTGATATAGGTCACAGAAGAGGCGTAGGAGCAACCGTCTCCCCACCGGTCCGGAACAGCAGGTAGCCAGAGGCAAATTTCCCTACACAGTATCGGGAAAGGATGCAAGGAGTTCGAAATTAGTTTTCTCTTTACTTTCTTGCAAATCATAACTCAGCGGTTTATTATTCTCTCGAACAGCTTGACGTAGTCTCACACCTCCGAGACCCCTCTCGTTGGATTCAGCATCGAAAAATACCAGTAAACGGTACGTAATATGACCTGACTAGAACGACGGAAATTACGAATTCCAGGCGGCTGTAGGCAATTGGCACGACGTGACGCGTCTAGCTGATGGGTGGTTGGTGTGAGACGCTGGAACGGTTACTTTCGCTGTATTGTCCCGCGAGTTATTTGAATTAGTAGACTTTGGCTCATTATAATAATTCTAATTTCACTGTTTTCGATCTACAGTGCAGTCATACACCTCTGAAACTCATTCCGTTCGCCCAATCATCTTAAAATACCTCGAAAACGATCGTATTGGTTAAATTAAAAAAATTAATTAAATTGGTATTGGTCGTTGTGTATTAAAACTGCCAAAATTGCGTTTTTGTTTATTTTTCTAACCTTTTTTTGCTCATAGCAACAATGGGCTTAATCTGATCGAATTGCCGAGCAGGCAAAAGAACGGATTTTTTAGTTCACGTTGTAAAATTTGAACTGACAATAATTGTGAATTGTAAAATGAACATTTGCCAACTTGTCACGAATCGGTGATTTTGTAGTGCTTAGGTTTTCCTTTTCTGAGTGACAATTTAAGTCTGGCTGAATGTGAAGAGCTCACACACAGCCCAGGAGAACAGCCATCCGAAGGGTGTTGGTGAAAAATTCGCAACCTGTGTTCTCTCCTGGTCGTAATAACTTCGTTTTCCATTACGATTTGTAAGAATTTATTAATTATTCGATCAGGACACGGATTGTTGAGCTGGGCGCCTGAGAGGGGGAGCTTAAGAACGGATTTGATAAATAAAAGGGTACTCGGTGAGCGTGAGTGAGGACTGTATAGAGCTGTAACAGAAAGCGATGTGAGGTTGAGTGTATAAGCACGAACACAAGGGGGCTCTGGACACACATGAACTGGTTGCGCAGGAAACTAGTGCGGTGAGAGAGAGTGAGTAGAGCTGTGACTGGCCCTGAGAGTTGGTAGAGGAATATCTGTAGTGAGCACTGGGAGTGTCTGTGGAAAGTTTTGTGAGTTGGAGAAGGGGATAAATCGAGGGGAGTGAAGGATATTTTGGAAAGTTCAAAAAGGGGACAACCGTTGTCGTTGTCGTTGTCCCTTCGGAAGTTAAACCAAACCCCTTCGTTTGGAGGAGAAGCCGACTGAAAGGGCAGTTTGGACTTCCCTGGGGCAAATATGAAATATCTGGTGCGTAGCAACACACTACTTTCCGCCACCCCTTTAAGTTCGAACACCACCTACACATGCGGGCGCTATATCTTCGTTCAACGCATTTTTACAGGAACATTTATATGGAACAAAATGTAGGGACTAGTTAGCTGAGAGCACTCCGAAAGTTTTATCGAAATCGTTGGAGCCGTTTTTGAGAAAATACGAATACCGATAAATTAATATTCGACAAATCTCCTTTTCTGAGTTAACGTGGCTTATATCTCCGTGCAACATATATATACAGAAATAGTTATGGAGAACAAAATGTTGGTATGGGTGACTAAAAGACACTTCATTAGGATTTATCACATCTGGTGAAAAAATTACCCTGGAACTTTCGGAAATGTTCGAAAAAACGTTATTTTCAACACATTTTCATTTTTATCTCTGCTCAATGGACTTTCAGAGGAACATTTATTGAGAACAATATGTAGGTATTAACTATTCGAAAATATCCTGAGAGTTTGATGATAATCGTTGAAGTCATTTTGCCAAAAGCGTAAAAACCTATTTTTGCTTCATAGGTCATTATCTCCGTTCACCGTATTTTCATGGAGATATGTATAGAGAAGAAAAGTTAGGTATTGATTAGGAGAAGATAATTTGAAAGTTTAATCAAAATCGTTAGAGCCGTTTTCGAGAAAATGCGAAAAACCCTAGTTTTTGGTACATTTTCGTCCCCACCCCCCTTCCCATCGGCCGAAATCGTCCATAACCTTATTTTGGTGTCTACAAAAATAACGAACAAAACAAAAAGAACCAGCTCAATCGGATCAGCCGTTCTCCCGCAAATCGAACTACAGACACACACACACACACATACACACACACATACACACACACACACATACACACGGACCACGCGACGAAATTAGGTTTTTTAGACTCAGTAGGGTCTGAAACGTAAAGATCTGAAGAAAACTCAAATTTTTTTTTTGGGCCGATTACTATACTTTCCTTCCCTTCGGGTAGCGGAAAGTAAAAAGGGGCTGAATTAGTTGGATTGAACGCCCCTGGGGAAGGTCTGAGCTCAAGATCTCAACTACCTCAGCCTGTACTGAACACTGGGTATTGCTCGTATGGAGCGGTGAAGCAACAAATAACAGAAGAGTAAGATGCGCAGAAGCTGATTCCGCTGAGCCACTAATTTATCTGCCTTATCTCTGAACGATAGCACGATAGGTAATCTAGCTCATCGGCGATGCCGTGAGAGGGCTTCACAGGGCGGCATCTAGGTTTACCGCTCTCGGCTTCATCAATACGTTTCATTTCGCTCGCCGGGACGGTTGCCTTTGGAAACGAGGATATCAGAGCACCTTCTGGGAAGAAGGAGCTGGGCGAAGCGAATAACTTGGTCACGAAATCGGATGGTTAACAGTTATGAAGTGCATTTTGCCGGCATCGTGTTTCGTATCGAACGCTCTTCTCCCATCTCCAGTTTTTTCGCTGATCCCGCTTTTGACGTCGTGAATGGCTCGCTCTACTTCGCTCTTGAGTTACTCGAAAGCTCGTCAAATTTTAGTTAAAGGCGCATAGTTTCCTCGGGTTTCTGTGAGAAACTCGCTTTTTCTTTTTGTTTCGGAATTCCTGTCAAGTGAGTCGTCAACTCCGAGTCAAACTCTTTCTCGGTAATGCCCGTTTAATGCTGCGCACGTCCCACGCATCCTATGGCGCTAGAGCGGTCCGCGTTACTTCGCCGTTATGTCGAGTCCTGATAATATTTTCGTTTTTGAAACGTTAAGTTCTGACGAAAACCAAAAAAACAATGTCAGCCGGTTAGCTATTTTATTTTACTCTCGTACTTTGTATACACGCTCCATACTATGCGCCACGATAGACATTGGCCGTGTGCTAGCATCATGTGTCAGCACGCATCAATAAATCGCCCACGCCGCGTACTACAAGCTTAGGCAACGTTAGTGCTGTAATGTAGTGCTACCGTTCTTTGGCTCTGCCGTTTCGTCGTCCTCCCAGCCCAATATGCACTCATCTGCCTCTGATTGGACCACCTTGTTGAGGGTATACCTAAATGGGGAGTGTCCAGTGAGGAAGCTAGCGAGGACTCTTAGATCGTGCCAGGTGAGTGTGGAGTAATCATTGGAAGGTGCCATGAGTCTCACGTCTGTCTTAGTCAAGGCAAGGGGACGGAAATCCAGATGCGCGGCAGATGATCCCCTGGGTAGTGGATGGAAGCTTGAGGGACCTCTGCCGCAGCTTAATGGGGTCCAAACCTCAGGGAGGCCAGTACGTTGGCCAAACTGTCTCCTCCTAGGAAGAGGAAAAGCCGACTATTCTGCCCTTAAGACTCAAACATGGTAACCACGGGAACGCACAGCACGGGTAACGGTCAAGACGAGTGGCTGCATCTGCAGGGCAAGGGAGGTAGAATTGAGCGATCCAACTCCTACTCAGGGCAACGCCTGACTATCCTGGAAAATGCGCTTACTCTGCGGACATCGTGGTGGTCGTGGAGTCGTCGGAGGGTAGTTATCTCATCCCTAAATTCGTTTTTAAAATGCAGGATCTGGGGGAGGTGGAGACCACCCAGTCAGAACTCTCCTAGACATCCTCAAATGCAGAATTGTAACTGAGGGGTTCCCCACAAAAACCGAATAAGTCCAAAACTGGCAAACGCCAGAAACAAGAATTTTGTAAAATGCTCTTCTCAGACGGAAATGCTGCCCGGGCTCCAAAATGTGACTTGTTTTGTTCTTCCTGGAATTTTTTTGAAGTTTAAGTACCTACTTGAATTTTCCATTGAACCTCAATATTACATTGTATATTTATTGCATTATTATTAGGTATAGGTTTATTCGGTATAGTTAGGTACAGATGCACTTCCAAACAAAAACAGTCGATAAATTGCAGCACGGAAAAATAGTGATAATGATAACAGCTGGACTGCACGAGATAAACGCCTTGCCGTTCGTCCTCAGTGTTGCCACACAATTCTTGTGGGAATCAAATTGACATGTTTTTTTCTTGATAAACCCAACGACTATTGGGAGCCTTCCGCGGACGGTACCTTTCCGGTTTTGGCCAAGACAAACTTTCCACCACTTCAACAATATCATCCTGAGCAAAATGGCGCCTTCACCGGGGTTTGTCAAATTTTGGACTCATTCGGTTCTTGTGGGAAACCCCAAAGTTACTGTCTTAGTTGCGGCTGGCCAGGCCAATGGGCGAGCTTTTCCTGTGGCGCTGGTGTACTCTCCCAGTGGCTTGGCAAGGCTGAAGTCGGGCTTTACGATACCGAGAACAGCCCTGTCCCTCACGACAAAACCGTCAGTGCGTCCACTCTTCCTCTGCACTGACGAGTGACCGCAGACGCTGAATGACAACTGAAACTTCTTCCACTCTGGCATAACGTCAGTAGCAACTATCTAATCGTTCCTTAAGGCCGCTAGACACGATCCAACATGTTTGGCGGTCGTGTCTGACCGAATGGGGGGTCGTGTTTAAAGATTTGAGAACACCTTTAAAGGTTTTCTGTAAATTTCGGACAATTTATTGGCAAGCATGAGGTTTGACAAACAAGTTTTATAGCGTGGGTGCGCTTCTAACATCAAACCTTCAAACCACCAAGAGAAGCGGCGGTAGAACACAATGTGTCAGGGTTAATTTCAACGCCTGTGGCGAAATAACTGTTGAGAACTTCAAATCTTCGTAAGTCCTACCTGTTGCCAGAAAACGCAGGGTTGCAGTCATTCCTCGTGACTGTTTCTTGTCTTTTTACTTTCCCAAATTTTGGGAAAATGGTCTGTGTGTCTGTGAACGATTTTTAGAGAGAACCACCGTACCAAATCAGCTCAAACTTGATATCTCGCCCGCAGTTTACCATGGGACGCCAAAATAAGGGTTTGAGCCAAATCCACCGAAAGCTAACTATAGTTATCATAGTGATCAAAACACCAAATATTTTTTTTCTCAAAAACGGCTCTAACGGTTTTGATTAAATTTTTTATATTGATAGCTCTCAATAAGACAATTATACCATAAAATTTCCATTCGTGGGAAAATGACGAGAGCAGCACAATAAATTATCAAAATTTTCGACGAAAAGCGTTTTTAGCGCAGTTTTTTCCTAATAAACTCCGCTGGAATGATTGTAGAATGTTAAAAAAAAATTGGTATTGTAGTCCAATCCAATACCTAAAGGGTGAGTGTTTAAAAACGCTGATGAGATACATGGGGGTTACTCCAGAAATTCCTGAATTTCAACTACTGCCGTTATGCTTACTACCAGTTCTGAACGTTTTTACCCAGTAACTCTGCAAAAGTAATTACTATCGTTCTTCAAAAAACTCGTGTTTACAGCCTCATTAATTATCTGTGTACCAATTGCTCAATAATGGTCCTGAAATGAGTACGAGCAGTACAATAAAAACTGGAACTGAAAGCGCTACCGCTTCCTGCTGCCGTAAAGCGTTGTTTGACCAAGTTCAAATTTACTGAGTGATAAATGAATTGCAACGCACCAGATATTTATTATCGGAGAAACCAGGGAGAGCAAATACAAATAGCTATCCTCGTCCATTCTCACGTAGTTATGCCATTCTTGAGGAGCACACCTCAGCTCTTTCAAGAGGTTAACATGGCTGAAAGTTGCTCTTTCCAACTCTTTCGCCCTCAAAGATCTCCTCTTTTTCCTGTGGGCTGAGTTTGCTACTTCACTCTGGATGAGGCAATATGAATTACTTGAAATGTTAAATATCCGTACTCATCCAAATTGAAGTGTTTCTTCAAAAATGAAAGCTACACGAAGCTGATGAAGCTTGATGGTGTGTTTGAACGTGTGTAGCGGCCACTAGCCCTGGCAGAAACATTACTGGACTGCTAAAGCGTTACCGCTCCGAGGTATGCAGTCCTGCGAATGTATATTTGAAGGGGTGGGACATTCAACAGGACTTCTATTGCAGCAGTGAGGCAAGTGTTCACGGTATCTGCGCTAGCAAGGCAAGCCTGTCGCTGCAATTTTGGCCTGGGTGACACGGGATCTAATTATCCTACCGTAGAGGCACTTTATCATTCTTAAAGTGACCCCCCATGATTTCCCGCACACCCCTCTGAATGCACACGCAGCTGTGGTTTCCTTACGCAGCGCAGATCTCAGATGCGAGTTCCATGTGAGTGCTTCATCTAGTATAACCCCGAGGTATTTTACCTCTGTCATCCTCGCTTGACACTATTTCCAGGTTCCTTCGTTTGATAAACTAGACCGTGGTGGTCTTGGTTGAATTAATGTAGAGTCCTTCCTTCTTACGCCAACTTTAGATGATCACACGCGGAAATTAGGTTTTTCGGTCTCCGCAGGCCTCAAAACGTCATGAAGACCCAACTTTTTTTGGGTGTTCTCCATTCTAAAAGTGAGGTAAACGTTGAACAATTCAAGTAGTTTTGCCACAATGTGGTGTAGCATTGAAAGTGGAACGAGGCTAGATCAGAAATCTCTCATAAATTAACGAAATTAATTCTTCAATTATTTAAACAATTTTCTATCGGAGACACTCCCAAATTCAGTTCATCCTAAAATTGCACAAAACCGCCTAATGTAAGCGGAGATCCCATTCGCCTTCTCCAGGATGCGAAACCGCGAAGTAATGAAGTTTCGACGTTCGATAACATGCAGACACTTTCTAGGAAGAGGACGATAATTCCATTACAGAAACTAGTTGTTTTTTTCTCAGGCAATTTCTTTCCCAGGAAGTTTTGCTCACTGTGGAGGTCGTTGTCATGCAAAGAAGAAAAAAAAAAGACGTGCATACGAGCTCGTGTGTAGAAGGATATAAAATGCTACATGTTATGGAACCCGCTATGAAGCAAAATTACGTAACGCGGAGGAAACGAGATAGTAATTGTTACAACGTCATCTCATTTTCTCTCGTACTCGCGACGCTGCTGGAGATTCTACGTCGATGGACGGAAAACCTGAGCGTTCTCTTTTCAGTTGGATTTATTTTATGACGAAGTTGCCCACGAACGGCGGCAGGCGAGAGCAGTACGTGGGATTTTGAAATTATGGGGCTGCCAGTCGGAGATTTTTATGAGTTGGAAAAGCCAAAGCATTCTGTTCAATAATTAACGTAGTTTGGAGGATGCAAAAGGCCAACTTGTATGTTTTATAACCCTGACTGTTCCATATTTGTGATGAGCAGTGCTTGTCCTAATGTTTTGCAGACACATGTCTAGCTTTCTAAAGAATACTAGGTATTCCTTGCAAGAATCTTATTTGATCTTTACCCTTGGGTTAACCAAAGATCAAAAACTGGCTCCCTTTCAAGTCTCTGAAACTGGGCCAGGACATGGCAGGGTGTCTCCTCATCTTTATCACACCAGCTGCACTTAGGGGTGTCGCTTACACCACAACATTCCTATGTTTATTGATTTTGCAGTGTTCCGTTGGACGAGCCAGTTCCTTATGGGACCACGCCTTCGCTTCTTTTCTCTCAAATACTCTCCATCCTGCGCGCCTTGTGCATCCACTGTGGAGGAAACAAGAAACCACGCGCTGCTCCATTGTAGTTCACATGTTTGTTCATTTTGCCATGTTTCTTGGACGAGCCAGTTCCTTATGGGACCACGCCTTCGCTTCTATTCTCTCAAATATGCTCCATCCTGCGCGCCTTGTGCATCCACTGTGGAGGAAACAAGAAACCACGCGCTGCTCCATTGTAGTTCACATGTTTGTTCATTTTGCAACGTTTCGTTGGACGAGCCAGTTCCTTATGGGACCACGCCTTCGCTTCTATTCTCTCAAATATTCTCCATCCTGCGCGCCTTGTGCATCCACTGTGGAGGAAACAAGAAACCACGCGCTGATCCACTGTAGTTCCTACAACAGTGAGTGATGGTTGTTGGACGAGCAGCCAAACCTACCAGCATTGACTGCTACAAAGCAAGCCTATTTCACACAGTTTGCGAAAAAGGTTATGGCAAAGAAACGTGGTCACAGTTGATCTGTCGCTTTGACACTTGCCACCTAAGTAAATAGTTAGATCAGGTGCAAAATCTCCAAATGGTACAGAATTCCCGAGGAGCATACCTCAATATCTCAAACGTGCACAGGCGTAGGCAGGTCGAAGTTGCAAACGACATTATCTGTAAACACTCTCTGAGCTTTTACCAGTAGTCATACCTCTCCACAGTGATACACGGGCAAAAGCTCTCCACTTGGAGACTGGTGAAGTGACTACCTCGTCTGGGTTTGATGGATGCTGAGTGAGTGCCCGAGCATAATAGAGAAAATACAAGTTACATGACTTCAGACTGACACACAGGTATGACTGCTGCTGTCATTTTGATAAGGAAACAACCGGTATCATGATCCTTCCCACTACCTACTTTAAGTCCCTCCTTTCCATGATACAGGGATAGCCCTTATCTCTGGCCCTACTGGCGTGAAGCGCTTGGAGTGCCTCACTCTTGCATTGTTCCAAACAGTCCGATACATTCTCCAAGCATATGCTCCCACAGTCCAGTTAATGAGTGATGCCCCTGAATGCTAAATTCTCCCTGTAGGTACAGTGGACGAACCGAGTCTGGCCAAACCCCAATGTATAAGAAAAGTACCTAGCAAGATCTGAGCAGCCTAGGCAGCAATGGGAAAACCTCCAAGATATATGAAGAGACGGAAGAGTACTTAGCCCGACAGACTGTGCGCCAAGTTCTCCGCCCCTGCTCTGGAAGAATCAAAAATATAAAGGTCCATCCAGGGTGGATCCATCTTAACCAACCAAAAACCAGGCGCTTCCCCGAGGTCTAGCCTACATGCCATGAGGTATGACTAAAGACAAGAGCCTGCTGTTCTCCAATCCCATATGAGGGAGAATGAGTACACGTGCCGTATGAGGCCTAGGCGCAACCACCTCCCCATCACTCAGGAACAACGGGATTTTTATTCCCAGCGATCCCTTACTGCCCAGGAATCCGGTTGAGCCGCATCCTGCGCTCCCTCACTAGTTTTGGCGTTGTGCAGTAGTTCTTCTGCGTCTGGCAGGTGTCGCTGTATCCTTTTTCAAGCATTAGGGTGGCCCCAGCGATGATAGCGTAAATCTCTGCTCGAAAAAAACGCTACTAACAGCTTAGAGCTACTTAGCTCAGCTTTCTTTCTACAATACCAACTGCCCACCCCTAAAGAATATTCTTCAAACCATGTAATATCGACAATATCGCTCAAGTAACCACATGATTTTAAAATCTAGACACAATAACTAATCTTTGACGTTACTTCGGATTTAACATTCTAAGATCTCCGTTCACCGCTCCGATCGTTCGGCTCGATAGGGAAATGAGCGCCAATGTGGGCACAGCTGTTCCAATAAGCCTTTTAAAAATCACTTCCGCTCTCTCAACCTATACCCGCGCGCCGCTCAATAAGCGCATTTTAAAAGGTTCCCTTTCCAACTTAGGGAGAGCCCTCTCACCATTCCACCAAACTAAAAGCTAAAACTCATTTCATTTACGAGTATCGGAAGGTTATATCGCTACCGCATGGTCACAATTCTCTGTCTGAAGCGGTTCTCCATTCGGCCGAACGGACTTCAAACGTTTCAGATGAATGTGCAGGAGGTTGCGTGAAATCAGAGAGAATAAGATGAAATCGTGAGCTCAGAACTTCCACACTAGCTGACATGAAGCCTTTTGTCTGTACAGGGGTCCTTCCGAATCTCATAGAAGACAGAAAGTCCAAACTGTCTTGTTCTGGGATGCGGAAAAGCCTTTAGTGCCATGCGCCGGGGCATTATGGGTTAGGGCCACGATATGTGGCTGCCTCTGCCAGGTAGGCTGTGATATTGGAATAGGAAGGGGTCCACGGGGGAGGAATATTGAGTACTCCCCCGTCGCAAGGGACTGTGGGTTTGGGTGTTGTGCATGGGTGGGTGGTGCCCTGGCTGGCCTCGGGGGGCGGTAAATTCCCCTTGGGGTAGCTTTGGGGCGCCCAGTTTAATTTGTTTATTTGATTGCCATTTGTTATTAGTTATTTGGTATGATTTTTTATTAGTTTCATTGCCAGTTTGTTAATTTTTAGGGACCGTCCGGACCCCCGGGCATTAAGAACACCCCGAGGAATGGGTCCCGGGGTGTCCACTTATGTGTGGGTGGGCTCGATGCCAGCAGGGGGTTTTGCCCCCCCCCCTCAGCTGGCAGGTATGAATGTGGTATGTATGGATGGAGTAAGCATGTAAGTTATTGAGTGAATGGTTTTAGGTTAGAGTATGAGTGAGAATGGATGGAATTTATATGGGTGGTAGGAGGGAATCCAAACCCCCCAGGGGACGTAAAACTGGCATTTGCAGGGCCCGTTCCCCCCTTCCAGCTACTGGGCACGGCTGGTTGGGCCTGGGGTCCTTCGGCAAGGAGGGGCAAGTCCAAACCCCTCCAAGGCCGAGAGGTCACTGAAGCCATAAGTCTGGACGCAAGTCCAGGCGGGCTAGCGACCATTCTAGCCTTAAGGGATATTTTTCCCAAAATGGTTCTGCGGGGATGCACAGCCCGCGGCACAAGGCAGTGCACCATGGGTTAGGTTTGTGAAAGGCGGATGCCTCTGCCTGGGTCCAGCAATGGGCCCCTACAGATATCGCAGTAGTCAAGGGTTCGCTGGAAGTACTCCCTGTACCAATTTCACCCAACTCCTTTTGCCTGACAGGGCGAAGGTAGCTAAGGGCCGATGAGGCTGGTACTTCCTTTGCACACCTCTACATCGGATCATAAATGCCTCTGCCAGGTAAAGTAGGTAGAATGAAGGAATCCAGCAATTGGTCCAGGGCAAGGCCTGAAAAAGCAGAAAAATGCCCTTGCTCTGCGGACATCGTGGTGGTTTTGGGGTCACTGAAGTTAGTTCGTCCATACCAATTTATTTCAAACCTGTGGGGTCTGAGGGAGGTGGGACACCTGTGGGACATCGTAACAGTAACTGTCTGTAGCTGCGGGGAAAGTTAGTTTATTCCCAAAGCTGGCAACGGACTTTCCAAATTATCCACTTCCCACCATTCGGTTCATCTCCTCTCCTTCTCTCAGCTCTCACGCTACTCAACACTCCACTCACTCATTCCCTGCAACCAGTTCACCTATTCAGAGACCCCTACGTTCGCACTTAAATACTAATTCAAACTCATATCCAAAGTGTTAATACAGTCCTCACTCACAGTCAACACGTTCATTAATTTATTTCTCTTACTCTGACTCAAATATTCAAAGCTCCAGTCATTTTCGTACAAAACCCAAATTCGAAGCTTGTCTTGATTTGAGTACAATGAAATTACCTCCAGTCATCACTTGAAGAGCTCGGGAATACATTTTAAAATTGTCGGCGTCGACTTTGACGAATTTTCCAAACGGGTCGACTTAAAAACTTTCAGTTTCATTTTCGCGAATGACAACTAATTCGAACGACATATCAGATTTGTGAACGAGCTAAAAGCAAAGCCAGCCCCTTGTCACGTTTTTTTTCTTCTTTTCGAATGTTTCGTCTAATTGTGTTTATTCAACGCGCCTCTGGACATCAACGTCATCCGACATCCTCCCTCGGAAAACGCCTTCCATAAATTATACCCACAGTTTGTTCACCGTAATTATTTCTGTATCTATCCGTCGAACGGAGATATAAGCCGCGATAGCTCGAAAAAACGACATTTGTCGAATATTAATTTACCGTTTTTTTCAATTTACTCGAAAACGGCTTCAACGATTTCATCAAACTCACGGAGTACTCTCAACTAACTAGATGTAGGTATTTTGTTATCGGTAACTGTTTACGTACAAATGCGTTGAACGAAGGTGCTCATATATATGGCAGAATTTATGGCTGTGGCGGGTAGTTGTGCGCCAGAGATTTTCATGTTTACTCGTGAATATTTATTTATGTTTATGTAATTATTCAATAATCAAGGCGTCTGTAGCTTTGCGCTTTGTACAGAATATCGAGCGTCAAGACTGCCGCTGAACTGCTCCCGCTACTAATTACAAGTTAATTAAGAATTTCCTACTATAATAGGCCTAATAGGAATAATCTCAACCGCAATGTTTATCAATTAAACAACAAAGTTATGTTAGCTTTCAAGGTCATCATAATACTCGAGCCGACGTTCCTTTTATTTGAGTAACAATAAAATCGGTGCTCTCCGAAGACCTCGCCACGAAATCGATTTCATCCACGTTGACCTCTTCTATTATTTTAACTCTCGTTAGCCCTACGAAATAGGACGGAACGTTACGTAATCGGCAGAAAAAAAAAAAATTTCGAGTTAACCATCAGAACATATACTGAGTTCAAAAACACAGTTCCAACTGTGCATTGTGTTCAGCAGTCAGAATGTAATAGCTGTACGTGCGTCAATTGAAAAAAAAAGGCAAATCTTAGATGTTTGGGAGTAATTTTCGATCAGCATTTGAAGTGGCGTGAACAAGTAGTTAAAGTTGCTTTAATTTTACGTAAAAATGTGTATTTGTTCTCCCGTCTGAGGTCTATGATGAATTTAAAATCGTTAAAAGTGGTATTTTTTGGGGCTGGCTGGTTGGTGGAATGAAAGTAGTTCGCCAAGGATGTGTTCGTTTGTTTTTTAAATTTCTCAATAAGTTGGATATGTTGTTCAGTTCTTTAAGGCATTTCTTATGATTCACTGAAGAACTCCCTGCGCGCTGTTCCTTGTCGATCAAGATCCTACGTGGTACGAGGTTTCAATAGTGTGCAATTAACCCATCGATACGTTTGACCTTAGCAAAGACGCGCGTAGTTTCAAAAAGCAATGATAAGCAACGAATATTTGAAAACTTCATTGAGGAGAAGAAAAATGAGTTTAATTAAATTTGTAATTGAATGGCAAAATCGTGTTCAAGAAATTGTTGAGGGATGATAGAGTCTGGGGATGATGTTGAAGCTTCTCTTTCTCGTTTTAACGCTGTCCCTGTTTAGGACGCCCTAAAAATTGACGCTCCCGCAGGATGAGTTAGATGTGCCGTCAGAAATATCAACACCTACGTCGGAATAATGCCAAAAAACGCCCACAAACAGATGTTTTTTGTCCCTCCCCCACCCCTCTTATTCTTTTCACAACTGCGTATTTCGAAGCCTATCGAAGGGCGTTGTGTAAGGAACCGCGAGAACAGGAAATATCGTCACGTGTTTTCCGACGAGAAGAGAAGAGGAAAAAGGAGCCGAGGGCGTGACAAATGTCAACGGCTTATTTGATACATTCCGTCAACACCTGGGGGTCGGATTAACCCGATTTTGGGTTGTTTATTCTGTCCCGAGGAGGAAGCCCTCGGCAATACGTCGGAGCGTTTCGTCTTTTGTGGAGCGGCTTCAAAAGTTTCAGGAGCGAAGGTATCTCGGGAAAGAGGATCCCGGCTAATTTATGGAAGGCGTTTTCCGAGGGAGGATGTCGGATGACGTTGATGTCCAGAGGCGCGTTGAATAAACACAATTAGAAGAAACATTCGAAAAGAAGAAAAAACGTGACAAGGGGCTGGCTTTGCTTTTAGCTCGTTCACAAATCCGATATGTCGTTCGAATAAGTTGTCATTCGCGAAAATGAAACTGTAAGTTTTTTTAAGACGACCCGTTTGGAAAATTCGTCAAAGTCCCTAAACGCCGACAATTTTAAAATGTATTCCCGAGCTCTTCAAGTGATGACAAGTGGTAATTTCATTGCCCTCAAATCATGACCATACTTCGAATTTGGGTTTTGTACGAAAATGACTGGAGCTTTGAATATTTGAGTCAGAGTAAGAGAAATAAATTAATGAACGTGGTGACTGTGAGTGAGGACTGTATTAACACTTTGGATATGAGTTTGAATTAGTATTTAAGCGCGAACGTGTCTCTGAATAGATGAACTGGTTGCAGGGAATGAGTGAGTGGAGTGTTGAGTAGCGTGAGAGCTGAGAGAAGGAGAGGAGATAAACCGAACGGTGGGAAGTGGATAACTTGGAAAGTCCGTTGCCAGCTTTGGGAATAAACTGAGTTTCCCCACGGCTACAGACAGTTACAGTTACGATGTCTGGGGGAGTATCGAATGGGTGGCTCCCACCTCCCTCAAACCGCACGGGTTAGAAATATATGTGAGAGAATATGTGAGAGACCACGCCAGAAGACTGCATCAGACAATCTGGAAAGCTGCAGGAGTAATACACTCCAAACGCTTTGTCTCAGAGCAATCAAGTGAGATAAGACACACCCTTCTGAGGATGGAGAGGAAGGACTTTAGGCAGGTTGTAGGGATCATAATCGGGCACTGCAGAATGAACAAACACATCTATGTTAGGGATATAGCCGTCACCCCTCGATGCAGGTGGTGTGGCACGGATGAGGAGACTCCCTACCACGTCCTGGCCCAGTGTCGGAGACTTGAGAGGGAGCGACTTTTGGTCTTTGGCACCACGTCTCCCAGGATGGATACCAACGAGGACTCTTTCGGGAACTACCTGGATTTTCTCAGAAAGCTAGGCATTGACCTGTAAGACAATAGGAGTGGCACAATAGACCATCTGGCCGCGGTGCACATCCCACCACTGGGACAATCAGAAGACTATATAGGTCGTTGTGTACAGTGAGTCGGAGTACTCAGTTCTGTGTTGTTTGAATCTTCTCAGTGCGATTTATCTGCTACTAGAACTGAACTACTTTCTATGAGTATAAAAACGTAAAATTCGCCAAACTAAAGAAAACTGGCCCAGAATAGTCAGATAACCCAATACGTCCCGCAATTATCTATCGCCGATTCCTCTCGCGACACCCATAAATCGACGTTTAAACGCCGCAATTTTATTTAATTGACGTCGAGCGATAAACTCCGTTTTCGCGCATCGACGAACGACGATTAGATAAAAATACAATTATTTCTTGAACGACCTTAGATCTTTTCGGCGGCCCTGAGTCACGACTCGGATGTGTTCGGCGGAGCCATTCCCGTTCTTCGAGGCCTCACGAAACGGATGAATGGATTTCATTCATGAAGTGTCGCAAGGCACGGGGGGGGGAGGGGGTTAACCGCCAATCTCGAGTCGATATGTAAAGAGTCGAATCTGACGGGACATTGGCTCCTTTAAATACGAAACGCGCTGTTACCTCGACTCCACCAGTCAGTTGAGCGTAGCAGCCCGATAAAAATAGTTTTCCAACAGATCTACATCGTTTTAAGGTCGCCTGAGTCACGGTTTTATTAAACATACCGAGTATTTCGGACATTTATCGCTATGTTACTCAACTAGTTTTACTGCAATTTTTTGCAGATATATAAACAATTCCTCGATGTTTTCCACAATATTTGAAAAAGACTCAAAAGACTCAATTTCTCCCAACACGCATAACTCTGATGATTTGAACTCAATTTCTCGACGAAATAGCAAAAAGTAAAAAATCCCGAGCATAAAATCCGATTTTGTACTTAACGCTCCAATTGAGCCCTGGGCTGATTCCTATCAATAACTAATACAAATAAATCGATATTTATTGTTTCAGAGGATGACGATGAAAGCCAGCGACTTTCCCAACAATTTGGGAGCAGTCGTGATGTCAGGCGGTCGCGAGCTGCGGTTCGACGTCGAAGTTTTCAATCATTTGACTCATCTCGAGTCTGTCGCCGTCCGAGGAGTCGTCCAAGTGTTCGTTCAAAAACACTCATTCGCCAATATGTCTTCCCGAAGTCACGTCTCTTTCGAATTCTCCGACGCGCAGTTCCTAATATTCGAAGGTGAGTCGTGCGAAATGGAAATTGCTTGGTGAAGTTAACGTACACGCAGATACATTGGGCGTCGTTTTCAATACGACATTCTGTCAGACTGAGGGAAAATGGGTGTAAATTGTAGGGTTAACGATGACTATTGGAGAGTGCAGTAATTGCGATTCAAAATTGAGCGATAAAAAACGAACGTGAAACGAAAAATACGACGTAGTTTTCAGGGCAGAACTCTTTGCAGTAATGGCGTGCGTGCAGCACCTCCTGCATTGGGTGCTGGTACAGAAAAAGATGAATACTATGTCAGATCATCAAGCCGGGGTGAAGCAAAGGAGGTCAATTTGGGTGCTAGGTCATAGAGGAATAGAAAGGAATGAGAAGGTCGACAAACTGGTGGGACAACCCTTCTTAGGGAGAAGCTCTTCTTGGATATCACCAAGTGTCCCTTGAATGGGCCCATGTGGTTCCCATCATGACAGAGCTCCACACCGCCCTCGCCTTTGTCTGTCCATCTAGTCATCACCCCAACAGGGCCCTGATCACCCTAGCAAAGGAGGTCGAGCCCTTCGTAGGAACCTCCAAGAGCCATTTCATCAGAGAGGTTGGCACGAGGGAGGAGAAGTCGAAGGCTGCCTATTGACGGGATGTGCCTGGCCAAACGCAGACGAGATTATTAATTAGACTCTCCAGAGATGAATCAAGAGAGGTCCTCAGTCTGGACATGTGGGTATGTGGCCTGTTCACGGCACGCTGTCCACTAAGTTACCACCAGTTTCAGAGTGCTGGATGAGTTTGCAGGGATGGACCTCAACGTAGGGACGTCACATCGGAGAACACCAGCTCTATCGACACTGCAGGTGGAACTAAGAGGACGTGACAGCTCATTTACGCCCCACAACATTCCCACCTGAAGCCGCATTGAGGCGTTTCTCGATTCCACTAAAATGGGGGGGGGGGGTGCCACAACGCCATTAGCCATCAGTGGCTAATTTACGGAATCTCATCCTTCATTCGCACTACGCAGTGGTCCAGCAGGCGCCCCAACAGCCAATACACACACAAAAATAAAAAAATGAACGTTCTAGGTGCATGCACACGGCAGCTCAACAGTATCTTTAACATGTAGTTATTTAATTACTATTTTACTATTCCATAATTATATTGTGCAATTTTGTAATTTTGTTGAGATCCTTCGGCAATACCAGAATTAACACACACAAAAAAACACCCCTAACTTTTTCAACATTTTTTTTTTTTTCAGGTATGAGCTGGAAGAGTCTGGAAGGACCGATTTCCGTTCTGGTGGCGAGAGTGAATCGAACGATAATCAACGGAAAAGCCTTTTCCCGACTCATCAATTTCACTGCCGTAGACGTCAAAAGTTTGGAGCTTCTCGACGAAGCTTTTTACATTACGAAATACGACAAGGACCGAGATATTTCGTACAACGAGAAGGAAAATATTACGGTAAGCCTCATTTCGTACCTAAAACTGATTTTGGCGTACGGTCGTGAGAATCGTTCGCGAAACCAGAAAATTAGGTAGGGCGCGTTTCTCGATTTTTGTCACCTGTGAGGAGCAGTATATACATTTACTATCACGGAATGGATGGACGGACATGTTGAGTACAATATGGAGTTACTATGTGACGGAAAATGATGAAAATTGTTAGTCGGGGTTCAGAAAACATCGAAATTCTGTGATGTACACTCATTTTGAGACGTCGTTAGAGAAATAGTGGCAAAGAACGAAAATTTCACGCGAGTACACCTCTAATTCAGTTGGTTAACGAACCTTGTGAACCCTCAGAAACATATCCTCTTGATCCATAACGCGGGTCTAGGTTTCTATTTCTAGGTTGCCTGCAATAAAGTCCTTAAATGTTGTACGAAAACTATACCTGTCTTTACCACCCAGCAAGGATTAACATTTTCGTATCGTTTCAGATAAATCTCGAAAGAGTCCACATCGAAACTCTGGCCAAAAGGACGTTCCAGAGCATCGTCCACGAAATACGAATTGTCGGCAGCGGAGTGAAAAAAGTGATGGCAGGCGCGTTCTCGGCGCTTGAAATCAACCAAGTTGTCATCGAAAATACGACGATGCACCGAGTGGAAACTTCGGCGTTTTCGGATCAAACGCTGATCGAAACGCTGACGCTGCGACACGCCAAACTCCACGACGTCGAAAGCGCCGCTTTCTTGTCGGGGCTGAGTAATCTAGTCATCGTGCATTCGAAGTAAGTGGTTATACCTTGGTGTGTACTGTTTATGTGGATTAGTATTCTGAATCAGTTCTAGACGTTGATATTCCTGATGTGGAAGTTGGTAGACACAGTTTTCACTGCGCCACGTCGCATATCGCCCTGCAGGTGCTGGTAGGACCCCCCCCCCCCCTATGGACTTAGCGGTGCTCCAGTGCTGCATTAAGCGGGACTCTCTGGCACAGTACTGTGCCCCGCTTCAGGCCCTTGTTCCTTCGCTTTTGCCAGAGGAATAAGTTGAGCGCACACTCACAGTTGGGCTGGAGGAGATAGTCGACAATGCGAGGAAGTCTACGCATGGGGTAGTGGTCATGGCAGTCCTTCACAGCAGTGCAGCTACTTTCAGGACATGGAGCCTTCAATGAGCGGCTGCACTTTTTCCGACGCCACACATTTAGCAACCTAGCAGTGCTCCAGTCCTGCAATATGAGGAACCCTTTGGCAGAATACCCGGCCCCGCTGCAGGCACTTGTTCCCTCGCTTTCTCGCAGTGAGGCTGGAAGCGATAGTCGACAGGTGGCAGCCATAGTGGGACGTCTCCACAACATTCTCCCCACAGTGCGAGAAAGACTACGCAGCAGTGCAGCTACTTTCAGAACATGGAGCCTTCAATGAGCGGCGGCACTTTTTCCGACGACGCACATTTAGCGACTGCCCATGTGGAGTGAGAGTGGAAAACGCCTTCCACGTCCTCTCCACTTGCCACCTTTAAAGCGATGCTCGCGCACATGCCTGAGTTTCTCTGTAAGAGCCCGCCACATCAACCCATTGCCTGGGACTGATTTACCACAGAAGGGACTGGAGACGTGGCACCCCCCCCCCCACTATAGATCAGGGGGAGATGATTCTCCCCATGTCTCAATGGAGGCGCCACATTGCACGAGCAATCACAGCTCACAGCTTCGGCCAAGAAGCTAGTAGTTCTTGCTTGTTTCCCATTAGGTCAGCTACCTTTCATGCCAATACCCACGGTGCACTTACACAATGTCGTGGGATGTACACTCTCGTTACGCCTTGTCCCGTAAGGTCAGAGCACTCATTGACAATCATATACTCAAGTCAGCGTATTGAGACGAACAGTGCACAAAGGGGTGCATGGAGAGCTGTAGTTTTACCTGCTCAAAGATGTCATATTAGTAGGGGAGAAATGGGCGAAACCGGAAACAGGGGGTTTTGGCTCAATTTGGAGTGGGGGAAGAAAACCACGCCTCACGCCTTGTACTATAGTATGAGGTTTTTGGCCACACCCCCCGACCAACTAAGTTATAGTACGGCCGTTTTAATCCCCTCCACCCCGCCCATTTACCTCCTCCACCACTTTTCCCAACCATTCGTACTGCAGTACAACCTTTTTTACCCCCACCTTCCTGCACCAATTTCCGGAAGTTGACCACCTCTCCCTCCATCTGCCTCTCTGACCAACCAATCACGTTATAATACGGTCTTTTATACCCCCTCTCCTTATTCTAATATGTGTGTTTTATACCCCCCCCCTCTTTACAGTACATACCATTTCCCCCTCCATCCAGCCTTCTCCCACGAGCCTCCTGGTGAGTGTGCTGTAGTAGGAGTACTCCCCCACCCCTCCTATTGATATTTCCGAGCGTTTGGATGACGTCACTTTTTTAAAAAAAGTTCCTTCCCTAGGATCGAACGCAGCACCTACTATAGTTGAGCACTGTATCCAATAGGCTACGATCGCATCTTGTAAGAGGTACAGACGGGACATCACCCTTGTGGGATGCTTACTAACATGCTATAGACCAGAATGAGGGATGAAACTACTGGCGTCTTCTCGTTACATCTTTTCAACTTTTTCTCAGCTCCCGATATATTCAGGTCTTCTCTAAACTCCATGTTTTGCAATCCTACAGCTCCTTTAGTGCATTAGCTTCCCGTTCAGTTACCCTGGGTTCACCTTGGGAGCTACTTGGGTTGATTCTCCATCCTTTCCAACATTTGAACACATTTTGACACACAGTTTAGACATTAACCATCTTTCCTGAGCTCCCTAATTTCTCTTGAATTAAATGGACGGAGTTGGTGTGTTCAGGTGTCCTCATGCAGACACTAGAAAACCCCAAATCTCTTCTTTGATCACGGGTACTGCAGGACAATTGGTTTCACTGTGATCACTTCATGGACCATCTTTTCAGATGCCCCTTGTTGGATTCCATCTTAGCAAACATAGAACCTCTAGAAACCACCTGATTTCATACCTAAGCATAGCTTGTAGGACAGAGTGATAAACCCTGGAAAGTCGAAGCTTGGAATTTTATGGAATTAACATTTTAATTTTAGTATTTGATTCTGGATTGATTGATTGGATTTTGTCTGCTTTCGATACAATTTGATAACGGAATTTTATTTTTTCAGCCTGGAAATCGTTCGACCCGGCGCCATAAACGTGACTGTGGCGACAGTCCACATGGCGGACAACATCTTCACCTACGTTAACTCTCACGGAGTCGTCTTCAAAGAGTGGAACAAGCTCACAATAAGCAACAATACCTTCAAAGCGGTGGAAAGTCAAGCCTTCACGTCGCCTACTGCGCCCTCTTCCGTCAGCCCCGGAGGACCCGCTGGAGATCACTTAGTCGTCAACGGAGAGCCCGTCAAAACCCAAGAATTCAACTTCACGGGGAACATCATGATGCAAATCCACGAAGGCGCTTTCGATTTTCCCGTGAGCGACGAGTCCAAAGTTTTGATCGACAATAATTTCTTTTTGATCAACTGTTGGTGCGACATGAACCGAGTCGAGTCGTTCATAAGCGGAGGGAGGTCGGCCATGTTCGACACGGGGTTGTGCTCGGTGGACGAGAATCTCTCTAGGTGCTTTCAACTTCCGCTCGGTTTCGTCAATATGTTGAACTTTACGGAAAATGTGTGCAAAGTGTACGGGAGCGTGGAGTGCGAAGAGGTGCAGAGTGACGAAGAGCAGCCTCTGCACGTTCCAACCATCACTTCGGCAGTCGACATACTGGACGATGATGCGGAACGCGAAATGAGAATAGTCACGTCGTTGTTCACTATTATGTTTTTCGGAATAATCGTCGTTCTCATGGTCACCTCTTTGACGTGGATAGGGAGAAAAGGGTATTGCGCCAAAGCCCACCGACTCCTACTTCCCTCAACGAATTCTCTAGTCGGCCATTTGAGCAGGATGTTCTCCAGCAGAGGGGTCTCACCGGCCGTCTCCGTGTCCAGGCTTTCCGTCCACGAATACGCCGAGCTTCAAAGAAAAATGGAAGAAGGGAAAACCTACCCCGAAGAAGAGCCCCCTTTGGAGGACAAAGCGACCCAAACGCTCCCCGAAGAGCTCACCCAAGAGCTTCTTCAGTCCCTCAAAGAAAAATTGAACGACCCTCAAAACTACAGCGAAGCCCGAGACATGATCGAACATTTGTACGACCTCATCAAAGTTGAAGAAAATTGCAATAAAAATTGCCGAGACTCGACGTCCATCGACATCGAAGAGGTCGACGGCGACAACATGTACGACGTCATTCGACCCAAAAGGCCGTCAATTCCCAAAACCGGGAAACCTCAAGTCGTCAGCACCGGGACGCGAGCTCCATCTCCGGACAAACTCCTGCCGTACGTCAAACGGCCGACTGTCGTTCCGGACTATATGGAGCCTCGAGACCGGAAGGTTCACACGTATTCGGAAATCCCGTCGCGCCCGGACCTTCTTCCCGGACCACTCGTCACTACTTCCATACTGTTGGCCAATCGCCCTCTTCCGGCCGAACCCACACAACTGTGATATTCACCTTTTCTACCTAATAAAAATAACGTTTGCCTTCAAGAAAACATCTGCCTTACTAAAAGGGTCGACGGTTTATTATGTGATATAAGTTGTAAATTTATGTTCATCTCTTCGATCGCGGGCCAAAATAAAAGCCCCACTAATGTTTTTGTTTAATTTTTGTACAGAAGATAATTTTCCTTTAACGCGTCGTGTTTCGTTATCCCCCAACCCCTTTCTCCCCTCCTTAGTTCCCTCAAATTTATCACTTTGTACAAAACCTTCGTTAGAATAAGACTGATGTAATTTACGTTGTGTATACTTTCACGCCTCAAAATCGTTCCCTGTCTATTCTGTTTCCCTCTAAAGTAAATTGTAACTAAGAAGAAACAGAACGAATTAAAAATGTCTGAATACACCGCAATGTGTGTCAAAACTTATAAATGTTCAGAGTGCGCAAAGTAATTGTACATTTGCAATTTAGTTAATATGATACTCGTTAGAATCGTCGCAAAGTATTCATGAAAATCGAGCGAAAAAAAAAAGCGTTTAGTTTTAATTAACTAAATGGAGTGTACATAAAGTGTAATTTAATAAGAATTGTACAAGTATTGTTGATTGACGAAGCATAAAGTATCGAAGTTGGTAGAGATAATTCTCCGAGGAGAGTGAATAAAGTTACTACATTCCAAGACTTGATTGTTTCAATTAAACACCTTGTCGGGTAAAGCATTTCGAGGGAGTTTCTTCGCAAAATGTTCAATCTTTTGTATTGACAAAGTGAAGGCATGAGACACGAGAGAGCTGAGAGCGAGAGTAACCGTGCAAATGACACACGAGGTGGAAAGTAAGAGTTGAGAAGTGAGATGAGGGAAAGGGTTGAGGAAAACCACACTGGGGAAACCGTAAGAGAAAATACGTTGGGTCGAACCTTGTGTCAACATGGCTTGAAACAACAACGAAAATATCTGGTGCGTTGCAACACACAACTTTCCTTAGCTCTACAACAATTCACTTTGTACATGGCTAATTCTATTTAATCAATTGATTTATCACTCAGTTAATTTGAACTTGGTCAAATAACGCTTTACGGCAGCAGGAGGCGGTAGCGCTTACAGTTCCAGATTTTATTGTGCTGCTCGTACTCATTCCAGGACCATTATTGAACAATTGTTACACAGATAATTAATGAGGCTGTAAACACGATTTTTTAAAAAAAGGATAGTAATCACTTTTGCAGAGCTATTGGAAAATAACTGTTAGAACTGGTAGTAAGCGAAACGGCAGTAGTTGAAATTCAGGAATTTCTGGAGTGAGCCCCATGTATCTCATGAGCGTTTTTAAACACTCACCCTCTAGGTATATGATTGGACTACAATACCGAAATTTTAACATTCTACAAGAATTCCAGCGGAGTTTATAAGGAAAAACTGCGCGAAAGACGATTTTGGTCGAAAATTTTGATAATTTATTGTGCTGCTCGTCATTGTCCCACAAGTGGGAATTTTATAGTAAAATTATCTTATTAGGAGCTACCAATATAGAAAATTTAATCAAAATCGTTAGAGCTGTTTTTTTGAGAAAAAACTTGGTGTTCTGATCACTATGATGACTATAGTTAACTTTCGGTGGATTTTGCCCATACCCTCACTATTCCGTCCCATGGTAACTTGTTGGCCAGACATCAAGTTTCAGCTGATTTGGTACGGTGGTTTTCTAAAACTGCGCTAAAATAGATTTTGTCGAAAGTTTAGGTAATTTATTGTGCTGCTCTCGTCATTTTCCCCACGAATGGGAATTTTATGGTATAATTGCCTTTATTGAGAGCTATCAATATTCAAAATTTAATCAAAATCGTTAGAGCCGTTTTTGAGAAAAAATTTGGTGTTTTGATCACTATGATAACTATAGTTAACTTTCGGTGGATTTTGTTCATACCCTTATTTTGGCGTCCCATGGTGACCTCGGACGAGATATCAAGTTTGAGCTGATTTGGTACGGTGGTTTTCTAAAAATCGTTCACAGACACACATACACACAGACACACACACACACACACACACACACAGACACACAGACCATTTTCCCAAATAGTGTTTTTCGGACTCAGGGGGGTCTGAAACGTAAAGATCTGAAGAGAACTCAAAATTTTTTTTTCAGCCGATTACATAACTTTCCTTTCTACTTCGTAGAGCAAGGAAAGTAAAAAGGTGATTCACAAGGGGGCTCTGGGATTCAGGGATTGATGAGTACAGACGAAAGGTGGGGAAGGCCCTGAGCTCCGGGGATCATCCGTTAGGGTCAGGACACAACCGCTTTTTGACTTGAGCCGAGCCAAACCTCAATCACAGTAAGCTTTCGACTTAGAAGGAAACCGTTCCGTTATAGATGGAGATTAATATTGAAAGCGGTATCGCAGTAGGTGAGTCGGGAAGTAGTATGCAATTCGTGAATAACATTCGGAGATGTCTTACCACCACAAACCGGGAACTGGGTGGGAGCGAACGCGAGCAGGGCGACACAGCGACGAGGGAACTGGCTCGGTTACAACTGGCGGCAGCAAAGCCTCGAGCGAATCGGGGCATTTGAGGCGCCCAGTCAGCATAAATGCGACGAGCCTCTCCTGAATCGAAGGGTTTGTTTCGTCCCGTTACAGTTCCATATACTTGTGGCGCCCGAAACTGATGAGCCAATTGTAATGCAGTATCATGTTCTATTGGTTCTTATGAAATTGGCGTTCCCTGATGTTTCGTCCCCACCATTTCCCAACATTACAACTGTTTCACTCATGAATTGACGGAACCGCTTGCCATTTATCTAGCGCAGCAAGTTTCAGTTCAATAGCTCCCCCTGAGCGGGGGAGGCTCCCTTCACTCTCCTTATCCCATCATGTACTCAACAGCCAATTCAACTGGTAACTGACCGGTTATAACTTGGAGCGCTTCAGTGGATGCTGTCATATGGGCCATGGTGATTCGCAAAAGCGCAGCTCTCTGGGATTGGGCCAGTGCTCTCCTTTGATTTACAGAGTTTGCTAACCGAGACCACAGGGCAGTAGCCAATCACGCTCAAGTAAATAGGCTTGCACATGAATGATGTCACAATAACAGACATCCCAAACCTTGATAATTGCTCGCGATGAGGCAAACCTTGCGAGGGTTGGCTATATTGACTTTTAAGTGCTTCATTTGCTTCTCAAGAAGGAGAACCGTGCCTGGACTGTTTTCTTATTTGATGACTGCTCCTAAACCCTCGACGAGGGTTATGTCAGTCATGGAAGTTGTGTTTTCGCTAATATACCAGAAGTTGGCCCCTGCAGCATCCACCGAACTCAGATCTGAGGAGGTACGGCAGGTATTTGGTCGTCAGCCAGTCTCCCGGTAGAGAGCTGTTGCCAGTACCCAGGGACCTGAGGAATCCCGTACCATCTGGGAGGAGTTCTTAATCTGATTTCCCACCTGATCTAACTATTTACTTGGGTGGCCAGTTTCAAAAGGACTGCCATCACGCGAACTCGGCGAAACGGTTATAGGATTGTTTTGTAGCAGTCAATGCTGCCAAGGTCGTGTGCCGCTCCAAGATCCGTGCTCATGCCGAGCACTGTAAAGATTTCCAAGTTCTATTACATAGCCTGTGGCACCTATGCAATTCTAGGCTAGTCAGTCTGTATTTTCATAAACTCTGCCTTGACTAATACACCGAGGGAAAGAATGTGGAACATTTTGTCCAAGGTACTGGCGGGTGTGGTATTCATCACCCCCGCTGTTAGTCTTTGCGCTTTGCCAAGGCTGCTACCGTTCTCTCCAATCGCTGCTCTGTGCCAGCATATGAGATGATTGGTCTCAAATGGCCTCATAAAACCAGCAGGCCATTCTGGGCTTGATGCCCCATGTCCTCCTGGACATTCTTCGACACATCCACGGGGCCGTTGTTGCCGTCTTGGCCGTGTATCTGATGTGCTCTTTCCAGGTTAGTTTAGGATCCTGAATCACGTCCAGATCTTGCTCACTGAGTTGAACTACTTTGCCTATAACTTCCTGCGGCCTCAGTCCTGACAATTGTCTTTGCCTAGTGGATGGCACGTTTTTGCTGGGTTGATAGACAGCACCATCTGTACAGCCGCTCTCATCGGCGTATCCTTGGGCGTAAACCTCCGCCGTATTCAGCAAATCAAGATTTACGAAACTTGTGACTTGTGACTTCACAGGTACTTCGGAATTTATTCTGAACTGAATGTCAGCAATTTGTTAAATAATGGAGTAGCTGAAAATAGATTAATCCTCGCAATATTTAAATGAGGCTTATGTGTCTACTAGCAGCAGTCTTCATCGTGCATTGCGTCTGCTCTGAGGCTGGTTCCGCGACGAACCCTGGAAATAAACTCATCAGGTGGTCTCGGCGCGTGAAACTTCATTCCCTTCGTTTCGGTTTAACCCTTGTCGCGACACACGCGAGGGAAAACGGATGGGGAACTCAGGAGGAGACTGTGATGGCGAGGGCGTACACTGTTATTGATTCGGATGCAACACAACTCGTCACCCCACTTCAACTTCCATCCAGATGCACCTTCTGAGCCTAAGCTCCCTCACCTACGCAGCCTCCTTCTTCGCGAGACGTCTAGATATTCATCTCGTGTCTCGCCTGGGCCATTTGAACTGACGTAACGCGACGCTTCTCCCGTCACCGTCCGTTGGAACGCGGAACCTTACATCTCAGGGCCGGTTTTCTCCGAACTTTTAAATTAATGTTTAGTTTTAAACTGGGAGAGTTTAGTAGTTGAGCGGGGATTTCAGATTTCGTTAACATTGTTAGATAAATTAAAATTCGACAAATCACGTTTTCCGAGTTATTATGGCTTATATCTCCGATCAACAGATGGATACAGCAATAATCTCGAAGAACAAATTGAGCTAGGAGACATTTCGTAAGATTGATAAAATCCAGTGACGCCGTTACTCGGGATATTACAAACATGTTAAAAAAAAACAGGTTTTCAACACATTTCTATTTTTATCTCTATTCAATGGGGTGTCAGAGGAACATTTATGGAGAGCAATATATAGATATGAACTATTTAAAAACATTCTGTGAGGTTGGTGAAAATCGTTGAGGCCGTTTTGCGAAAACGCACAAACGACATTTGCGTTTTAGGTCTACATCTCCGTTAACCGTATTTTCACGGAAATATTTGTACAGGAGAAAATTTAGGTATTAACTAGTAGAAGACAATGAGAAAGTTTAGACAAAATTGTTAAAGCCTACTTCGAGAAAAATGCGAAAACCTCCCAGTTTTCGGTACATTTTTGTCCCCCACTCCCCTCCTTTGCCATCGACGTAAATCGCGCATAACCTCATTTTCGCGTCTACAATAAATAACAAATAAAACAAAAAAAGAACCAGCTCAATCGGTCCAGCCGTTCTCCCGCAAATCTAACTACACACACACAAGCGGGAATATGCGGTTTTTCGGGCTCAGTAGGCCTCAAAACGTAAAGATCTGAAGAAAACAACGTTTTTTGACACAATCACTGTACTTTCTTTATTTCCTTAACTCTCGGGTAGCGGAAAGTAAAAATATCTGGTGCGTAGCAACACACAACATTCCGCCACCCCCGTAATTTCGAACACCACCTACATAGGCGGGCGCTATATCTTCGTTCAACGCATTTTTACAGGAACATTTACGGAGAACATAATGTAGGGACTAGTTAGCTGAGAGTACTCCGAAAGTTTGATCGAAATCGTTAGAGCCGTTTTTGAGGAAATTGGAATACCGATAAATTAATATTCGACAAATCTCCTTTTCTGAGTTAATTTGGCTTATATCTCCGTTCAACATATATATACAGAGATAATTATGGAGAACGAAATGTGGGTATGGGTGACTAGAAGACACTCCATTAGGATTTATGACATCTGGTGAATAAGTTACCCTGAAATTCACGGAAATGTTCGAAAAAACGTTATTTTCGACACATTTTGATTTTTATCTCTGTTCAACGGACTGTCAGAGGAACATTTATTGAGAACAATATGTAGATATTAACTATTTGGATACATCTTGAAAGTTTGGTGATAATCGTTGGAGCCGTTTTGCCCAAAAGTGTAAAAACCCTATTTTTGGTTCATAGGCCTATATCTCCGTTCACCGTATTTTCATGGAGATATGTATAGAGAAGAAAAGTTAGGTATTGATTAGGAGAAGATCATTTGAAAGTTTAATCAAAATCGTTAGAGCCGTTTTCGAGAAAAAGGCGAAAAACCCTAGTTTTTGGTACATTTTCGTCCCCCCCACCCCCCTTCCCATCGGCCGAAATCGTCCATAACCTTATTTTGGTGTCTACAAAAAATAACAAACAAAACAAAAAAAGAACCAGCTCAATCGGATCAGCCGTTCTCCCGCAAATCGAACTACAGACACACACACATACACACACACTTACACACGGACCACGCGCCGAAATTAGGTTTTTTAGACTCAGTAGGCCTCAAAACGTAAAGATCTGAAGAAAACCCAAATTTTTTTTTGGCCCGATTACTATACTTTCCTTCCCTTCGGGTAGCGGAAAGTAAAAATTGAATTTTCTTCAGATCTTCTTAGGCCTACTGAATAGAATAAAAACCTAATTGTGGCGCGTGGAGCTTGGTGATTATCTTCGGAAAGTTGCCAAGGCTCCACTGAAGCCAGAGCAGAACCTGCTCATCCTTCGGACGTACTTACGCCCGTAGACGACGTATGGGCTGGTTTTTGGGAGGTTGACCGTTTTACGTTTTACATAAGAACTGGAGGGGGTTCGGGAATACATTATAAATTGCTTCGACGTATACCACGACCATTATTGATTAATCAGCACATAAGTGATTCACGAGACTGTCAAATCGAGTTTCCTCACAAAGTGCTCGTTTACGGTTTTGGAATTGTTGGATAGAAAACCTAAGAAATGCTTGTAAGCGAAACGGCGGTGGTTTGAACTCTGGAATATTTAGAATTGCTACTAATTATCTTACGATCACTCTCTCGCAGGTAGTTTATTGGACTAACACCCTACTTTTCTGAGGATGGAAGGTTCATGAGGAAAAATATCTAGTGCAACGCATCATACAACTTTCTTTGGCCTGACGAACATTCATCGATTCTCATGACCCAAATCTGTTTAACTTCACAGCAGGAGGGGCTAATGGTTCTGGAATTTATTGTGCTGCTCCTACTCGAGCCATGACCATTATTGATCAATCAGGCGATTTAAAAGTCTACGCGATTTTTTGAGAAGGATCACGTTCGCCGGTTTGAAATAGTCGCGTAAGAACAGTGAGAAATGGAAGCTGGCGAAACGATGGGGGTGACATTCTGGAATTTCGGGAGTTCTAATAATTGTATTCAACTATATGTCTCCTAACAAGATAAATAATAAAAATTAGGAGTTGAAAAATCATGGCGGCCCCGATCTGATCCTACGTTCTTCGGACGCTACGCATTTTTTATTCAATTTGTTACAACTGCAAAATTTTCCGTTACCAATTTTACCTTAATATGAATAACCCCACTCAATAAATCAACCAAAGATCCGGTCAAGGAGATGTACCTGCATTGCCAACAGCTCAGAACATTCGACCAGTTCCAGTTGGAATCCAGTTTTCGTATAAAAGGGGTCGTAGAAAATGATAATAGGTACGACATCGTTGTTGACGCCGCGGATAACGAAATATTGTCGCACGCCTCGGATCTGCTAACGAATCCACCTCCTGCGGGCAAGCACGAAGCTTTCAAGACAAGGCCGATCGATGTCTTTGGCGATGCAGGAAGAGCTCCCAGTAGTCATCACTTTTCTAACTTGCGTTTCGAGAGACCGCTCAGCTACTGTGCGAGAAGAACATTCTGCCACGGGTGACCCAGCACCTCGATACAAACCACACCTTCTGGTTTGTGTGACTTGCGGACAACTTGTCACCCAGCTCCTCGATATAAACCATTTAATCAAAATCGTTAGAACCAATTTTGCGAAAAAAACGAATTCGGGGTTATGATTACTTCGTTGACTATAGCGTTAAACCAATTTTGTCCGTACCTCCATTTTGTCGCTTCGTGGTGCCCTACTCGGTAAATACGAAGTTTGAGGCGAGTAGGCCGTTTTTCCTCAACCGCGTTCACAGCCACACACGCGGATCCTTTGCCCAAACGCTATTTTTCGGACTCGCAATTGGATAACTTTCCTCCACATAAAAAAAGCGACATTTTTCCGACAGCGGAAGACAGTAAAATGCCACCACGGCCTAATGCGATCCGTCATCGATCCGACATCTCAGGGCATTCCGACGAGAAAAGCGTAAATTACGATGGCCCATCAATCAATTCTTCCCGTCAGTCCCTCCTTTTCTTCCTGATTGTGCTTTTCATCGTCTCATCCTGCTCGTTCAAAGCTCTTATCGTGAGTATAAATCATTCTCGTAGCCCCTATCGTGACGACGTAGGATTAGTTTTTTAGAGGCCCTGGGCGGCTTGACGGTGCCCTCCTAAGCCCGTGTTTGTTGTGTGCGCTCCCAGTCTACAGTCGCCGCCACTGAATTTGCCGTTTCAAGCCACTAAACGTAGACGAAATTATATTTCCCGTGGCGCTACGAATGAAACGCCATGGGACGCCAAAATAAGGGTATGAGCAGAATCCGCCGGAAGTTAATCATAGTTATCATAGTGATCAAAACACCAAATATTTTTTTTCTCAAAAACGGCTATAACAATTTGATTAAATTTTTTATATTGGTAGCTCCCAATATGGCAACTATACCATAAAATTCTCATTTGTGGGAAAATGACGAGAGCAGCACAATAAATTACCAAAATTTTCGACGTGTCCGATTTTAGCGCGGTTTTTAGAGAAAACAACCTTACCAAATCAGCTGAAACTTGATGTCTAGCCTACAGGTTACCATGAAACGCAAAATTAAGGGTATGGGCAAAATCCACCGAAAGTTAACTATAGTTATCATAGTGATCAAAACACCAAATTTTTTTCTCAAAAACGGCTATAACAATTTGATTACATTTTTTTATATTAATAGCTCTCAGTAAGGCAATTACAACATTAAATTCCCATTCGTGGGAAAATGTCGCGAGCAGCACAATAAATAATCACAATTTTCGACGAAAAGCGTTTTTAGCGCGGTTTTTTCCCTTATAAACTCCGCTGGAATGTTAGTAGAAAGTTAAAGAAAATTGGTATTGTAGTCCAATCCAATACCTAAAGGGTGAGTGTTAAAAAACGCTCATGAGATACATGTGGCTCACTCCAGAAATTCCTGAATTTCAACTACCGCCGTTTCACTTACTACCAGTTTTAAACGTTTTTACTCGATAACTCTGCAAAAGTGATTACTATCCTTCTTAAAAAAATTTGTGTTCCCAGCTTCATTAATCCTCTGTGTACCAATTGCTCAATAATGGTCCTGGAATGAGTACGAGCAGCACAATAAATTCCAAAACTGTAAGTGCTACCGCTTTCTGCTGCCGTAATGCGTTGTTTGACCAAGTTCAAATTAACTGAGTGATAAATGAATTGATTAAATAGAATTAGCCATGTAAAAAATGAATTGACGTAGAGCTAAGGAAAGTTGTGTGTTGCAACGCACCAGATATTTTAGTAATGCAATGAGCTAGCGATGCGTCCTAATTAGGCACATTTAGGGAAATTTCGGGGGAAAAAACTACTGTCGTTCCATTGTCTAACTTTGTCACTTCCCTTATTCCTACGCAAAAAGAAGGCAAGTAATGCTATCACCCGAAGAAAAAACTTTTCGGATATTTACGTTTGAGTCAGAAATACGCCATTTGAGAAAACGGTCTGTGTTTGTTTGTGAAACGTGATTGAGATAAAACGGCCAAAATACATCGTCTTACATTTCGTATTTAGCATGTAGATCACTATAGGACGCCAAAATTGATTCATAGCTAACTATAGTTATCAGGTTACTATCGTAATAGTACTAAAATTTGGTAAAAAAGCATTGTTCGGACCATAGGGTTCACGATTACAGTTCATAGAAGAAGGGGGCTCACGAGTACATCCACGTTAACTGTTGAGGCCGTTTGACAAAAATGAAATGCCAAAATACGTCGTCCCCCAAATGTACACAGATGTGCTACATTTAAAATAGCACTCCCCTTTATTTCTGGGAGTCCGAAATTTGAGGAGAGTAGGCTGTTTAGATGGCTTCCATCAACGAAGCCATATTTGGCGACGATTACTTATCGTGCCGCCACCAGCTATACTCAAATAGGTATCCAAATGGACGTTATGGGCAAGGCACAACTAGCTTACCGAGTCATGGTTTTGAGAAGGATGAAGGGGGGGGGGGACCTTGGGTGTTTCTGCGGTCACAATATGTAAATACCAATTGCGCAGGTCCAGGCTGGAGCTCCCATGCCTCCAATCTTTTAATCCTGTCTGCCCATGCTTGTGTGAACGTGGTCACACGGTCAATGGTCGATTTGTTGGTGACGGGGGAAATGACGGCATCCCTCCTTGGGAGCTGAGCTAGGGCTCAGATGTCGGTGTCGAGGCGACAGGCAAATAAGACGTGATGGGCAGTCTCGATGAATCCATCACCACACGGGCAGTCATCGAATGCGAAGCGCCTGAAACTCAGCAGCCACTCATTGAACGTCCCATGGCCCAAGTCCAGACAGGTGCCCATCACCCTCACTGGGCCATCCCAGTGGGCCTGCCAATGGCCAACCACCCAGCTCTATGCCACCCTGAGTCTGAGCTCGACCATCGTCGTAAGCGTCGAATGCTCTCCTTTTTATGCGCGACCTCACCAAAGAGGTATCCATCCGATGTCTCCTCATCTCCACTCCCGCTATGAAATTTAACTGCACACCGCATTCTGAACACGATTACTTGTCAGGGATCAAAGACCTGACAATCATACAGAACAATATATTCGCCTTGCACTCTCAACTGATAATTCTAACCAGCGGAAATGTTCGTGTAATTCTAACCAGCGTATGTCCGAATTCGTGGCTTGTTGAAAAATCTTAACAACAAAAAACGGTAAGATTCCTCATAAAGAATTATACAAAGCTAAGAAGGAAAGCGACTTTCAATGCGTTCTTCCCTCAACAATCGTGCTCACACGACACTAATATCAGACCGTAATACCACGAGCTGCCAATACCCTAGACGTTCAATAATGGCCGCACGCCTAAAGCGGTCTCACTGTGCAGTTAGAGAAAGCTCAATACGACCCGAGCTGCGTGAAGCCCTAAGACTATTAAAAAACTGTCAAGATTAACTGCCGCCCCTTTTGACAGGTTAGAATAACAACTATCGAACCGATGTTTAATGCAGGGGGTTTCCAGCGAGTTGTGAAGAGCTAATGACTTGGATTGATCGTTAGCATCCTACTGACCTAGAAATTGGTCATTAGAGATTAATGTTCGATTTTATATCAAGAAAACAAAACTCTAGACGCTGTCTCACAGACGAATGATTTTTTATGGGTCAGCATCATCGCGTAGTACGAGTTTGACGATATTCTTTGCTATGACCGGTAGCAAACATATTCATTCACATAGAAATCTGCTCTCTGGAATGATATGCAACGACAACTGTGTGATTTCCTGAATTTTGTGAGGCGCCCCTAATTATTTTATAGCTGACTTTATAGTATTGTGTGGGTAACGAATTGGACTAAATTAAAATAGTACAATTCGTCATATGAGCGGGACACATACAGAAAATCCTGTTACGGGCACAGTTGGAACCTGCGGTGACAAAGGAATGGAATGAGGTCTAGCTCGTTGGAACGCTACTAGGAACTTTGAAGGGCAAGAGTTGAAGATGTAAGTTGAAGTAGGCTAATGAAGCAGGAGGAATAAGAAAACGTCACTCCAGACTCAAAGGTTGGCATAGTTGGGCGCCGATGTAATAAAATGAGTTCCTGTGTTGTACAATAATTAGGCCACTTCCTCAATAACTGTGCATGTTTGACCTGTACAAAACATGCAGATCTGAAGTATGGAGGTGAAGTCTGTGACTGACTTTGGATTCATGTTCACGTTTTCTTTTTCCTCACACTTCATTGGCTGATTTCAACTTCCGTCGTCAACTGTTGCCCATTGAAGTTCCTAAAGGCAGTTCCGATGAGCTAGACCTCACTCCCTTCCTTTGTCACTACAGCTCCAACCGTAAAAGGGTTTTCGGTGGACATACATCACGGTTATCAAGGAAGTGGCCTTATTATTGTACAACAACCAAACTTCGAGTCTGGAGTGGCATTTTCTTTTTCCTCCTGCTTCATTAGCCCACTTCAACTGTTGCCTTTTGAAGTTCCTGAAGGCAGTACCGATGAGCTAAACCTCGTTCCATTCCTTTGTCACTGCAGGTTACCACTGTGCCCGTAGCAGGGTTTTATGTATGAATCCCTCTCATATGAAAATAATTAGGGACACTTCACGAAATTTCAATGGTATGAATATGTGTGCTACCGTCAAAGAATATGGTCAAACCCCTACTACGTCATGATGCTGATTTCATAATGACCCATAAAAAACATTCGTCTGAGGGACAGCGTCTACTGTTGTTTTCTTGAAATAAAATGGAACATTCTCCTGGAGGGTCTCTAATGGCCAATGGTCCTGGTTCTGGGTTATCTTCCCAGGAGCATGCCCATGCTACCAGGCGTGACCACGGGTTGTGGATAGTGGAACGGCCACGGCATTGTCCCCAGGGGCATGTCTGCGGCCAGCTGTAAATAAGGTCAGCATGCTGACTGAATAAGCAGCCGCGAACAATGGGCAAAACCCAAGAGATCGCAGAAGAGATCCTGAACAAAGGGCTCAAGGGCAAGCGGATCTACATTTTCTCAGACGGCCAGGCTGCCTTGAAGGCCATCGCAGCCTATAGTTTTAGGTCTAAGCTGGCATGGGAATGCCTCCATGCGCTCAAGCAGCTCGGTGCCTGTAACAGGCTCTCCCTCATTTGGGTGCTGGCTCACAGGGGGCATGAGGGCAATGAAAAGGCTGACCGCCTCGCGAAAAGGGGTACAGAATCCCTACCCATCGGGCGTGAACCACACGTGAGTCTGACGAAAAGTCACCTGAACCGTCTGGTTGCTCGATGGGAGATACAGGAAAATGGCGCCCATTGGCATCGCCAGCCATGACTAAGACAGGCGAAAAGGCTTGTCACGCCTTCCTGTCAAAGGGTGAAGGCGATGCTGACACTCTCTAGACAAGATCTGAGAGTACTGATAAGCTTCCTCACCGGGCACTGCCCACTCAGATATCACCTCAACAAGATGGGCATCTCAGAGGCGGTGGAATGCAGACTCTGCGGTGAGGAGGACGAGACAGCAGAGCATATCCTATGTGAATGCCCTGCCTTGGCAGCAAAAGCGCTTTGAATACTTCGGTCAGGGGACCACTGAACCCCAAACCGTAGCGGAATCTGCGGTGAAGGACATACTCGGCTTCCTAAGGGGGGCGGGTATGTACGACGCCTTCTACCAAGAAAGGCGGCCGCAGTTACAAAGGGACTTGTCCCACACGCCCTCGGGTCAAAAAAAAAAAAAATAAATAAAGCCAATGGTGGTGGTGGTTCCGAGGAGCGGTTCCAATGAGCTAGATCTCGTTCCATTCCATTGTCACCGCACATTCCAATCGTACCCGTAACAACTCCATTGAAACCTATTTTCCCCGACATTTTTGATGATTTATTGTGCTCTTCTCATTCTTCAAATTGCATGTTATCCCTGCCTGCGTTATTTATACAGAGTCCAAGAAAACAACACAGAAATCATTCAATAAAAATACAGCATTTTTGAGAAAAATAAAAATCTACATAGTTAGTACGGACCGCTCATACGGATTTCGCTCGTACTTTTATTTTGGCACCCCATGGTGATCTAAAGATCTAATTTTCCATTTGCATTTTCCACACGCATTCTCATACGGTATGTTTTCAACTCAAAGCCCATTGAAATTTATATATGTTAAGCAAATACAAAAAATGTTTTCAGCCGATTACATAAATTTCCTTCCTACGCCATAGGGCTAAGAAAAATAATAATGATAAGGACTCATTCATAATAAAATCATACACCTAACTATGGAAGTAGTGTACTGTTTTTCTTAAAACCCAATTATTCTCTTCACGAGTAGCCAACTACGAATGATAAATCCTAATTATCGCCAACACGCATCCACATTGCGCCTAGTGCGCGACTGGAGTGTTTATGAGAACGTGACAGAATTCAAATTTCCAATTTAAATCTTCGTGTGGAAGTGCCACGATTAGGTTTGGCTCAGTTTTCATAATGAATAGAATTTCATGATCATTTTTTTCTGCCAAGACGTTGTAGCGATGTTGTATGGATAAAAGTAATATTTCGTGCGTCGTGTGTCCATTTGTAGGGAAACAGAGGGGACCGAATGATAATTTTGAGAAATTGAGAGAAACGCTGAAATTGAATACCATCTATAATATAGAGAACTAGTTCTACATCAAGTGGGATGCGGTTAATTTTGGGAATAAATTGATGTTATACGGGTAAAGTATAGCGAAAATTTACCCTAAAAAAAAGGACAAACTTGAAACCGAGTCAGTTCAGGCTGGGAAATGTCGGGGGAGCGGGGACCCCCCGTTGCGTGTCGCCAAACACGAAGAGGGCAATGGCCACGATAAGACAACGCAAGTGAAATATTCGGCAACCGTCGGTTGACCTCTGATTGGATGAGGAATAGCTGAGGAAGACGTCTATCTGAGTGGTGGGAAGAGGGGTATCAAGCGTTATTTATTATTATTGCGACGGGCACGAGAGGCCACGCAACGCTGGGAAGTGGCCCAATCTGAGAGCGGCCTGCGCTTTACTCGGATCGAGGCCTTCCTTTTAGCTCCTGGCTGTCGCTTGAGCCGAACGAAGGCTCATCCTCGGTTGAGCGCTGCAACTCCTTCGAGAGGAAAGAATTCGTTTGTCACGAAATCCCGTTCGATCGATGACAGGTGAAATTAGGTTTTTGGCGGGCTTTCACTTTCCGAGGGAAAGGAACACATTCTGCAGATTGCAGCGAACAGCCTGGCGGCGCCTCTTTCCAATAAATTAGAAATGAGGGGCACTTCTCCAAAACAGTCCACAGGCCACACACTAACAAGTCTCTACCTAATAAACCAGAAGCTTATACAGCATGGACTACATGACTGCCTCACGTTTCGCATAAATAACATGGAGTCCTATTGTGCCACTCCTAATGTCTCACAGGTCCATGCCAAGCTTCCTAAGGAGTCCTGCAAGAGTCTTCTTTGAAGTTCGCCCTTTAAGAAGTTTTTAAAAATCGCTCCCTTTTGTAGTATCTGGCACGGCACCAGAGTAGAATAGGGAGTTTCCTCCTCCGTACCTCACCACGTGCACAGAGAGGTATCGACTGTGCCGATAACAAACATGTGTTCCTTTTGCAGAGCCCTGTGATGATCCTTACGTCCTTCCTCTCTATCATTAGAAAGATACGTCTCGTGTGTTTTCAATGAAATAAAGCCTCACTCCCGCACCATTCTCCTAGCATATTCTCCCACAGTCCTCTTGATTAGTGACATAGATGTCCCACGGTGGGGAAGTGGCCCATTAGGTACAGTAGACGAACCGAGTCTGGGCAGATGATCTGCCCAAGAATGCGCAAAAATCCAGTAACGGTTAATTCTATTACCCCATCCTGAATTCCCTCACCAGTTTTGACGTTGTGCAGTAATTCTTTAGCGCCTTGCTAGATGCTTGACCATCAGTCATTATGTTGATAGTTTTATTGCTACAGCCTTCATCATGCATTATGCATAGCCTCAAGGCAATGATAAACCTCCACTTGAAAACCTGGTGGAGAGGGACCCAGGACAATGTACGCCCCACTCCTTCCAAAGCCACTTACCCACACCCCAGAGCCTGTTCCCTCCGGAGTTTTCGATCCAACTGTGCAGATGTGAATACCATTAGGAGGCCTCTGCTGTTCCATAGGGTTCCTTCTAGTTGCCCATTGTTATTTCCATTCCCAGTTTCTGAATATGAGAGTTAGATTGGGGGAACTATCAACTCCATCAACCAGGCACAACCTGCTGCCTATTTTCCAAGTAACTACAGAACCATTTGTTGTTGTGCAGGAAGGCAGTCAAAGCTGTGAGAACAATGACTGTTGCCCTTGCCAGTAGTTGTGCCCATTTCCCATCTCCCCCACGCGGGCCAGCAGCACAATGCCCTCAGCTTTATCGCTCCCACCCTGGGGTTTGGTGGAGGGGGTTGCTTGGTCGGGGATCGAACCAGAGTCTGCTGGTGCTATCTTCGTCTGGCGCAGGCAGCCTTATGCCCCAACGCGCTTGACCACTGGCGCCCCCAGTTAATTACCATTTACCCCATTATATATTCCAGCTTTGGCAGCAATCGGGTTCGTGTCAACCTCCTAGTCCAAATCCTAAAGGATTGCCTTCTTTCCATCATCCAGAACACCACAAAGATCCAGTGTTCTTATGCGAACTTTGACTTCTTCTGCGATTCCCTATCTCTCACATTCGCCATAGCCTGTGTCTTTCGTACTTATGCTTTTTTCCTTCTTTGCTTCAATATTTTTGTTGTGGTGGCGTTTATGCTGTGGCAGTATTCTACCATTTGCAATTTCACCTGTGCAAGAAAAGAATAAATACCCAAGGAAGAGGTAGTGTAGTTGAGCGAAAAACATAAACAGCAGACTCACGGCATCGATAATTTGCGGGTGTCATTGAGTGCATTGATGTGGCATAGCACAAAGCATATTCATTACCTTCACATAGCGGAAGCGTGCGCCAAATCGGCTCAACTCGAAGAAATTGGTAGTTCACCGTTTTTCGGGAGGGCTCGAACCAGACGGCTTTGATCTCGTTTCAGAAACAGGCATTCCAATTTTCAAGGAGCGTGAAAGCGGCACGAGGGAGATGAGCACCATCGGCGTAACACCCCGTCACGAGGAGAATGGCACGTGATACGGTTGAGAGGGAATCGTCACGAGCGGAAATATTCGGGCACTCGTCAATTACCGCAAGGTTTACGGATTTACAGGAGTGTGGGGGGGGGGGGATGTTCCGAAAGTGGAAATCAAGATCAGAGGGCTCGACCAAGACGCACACTTCGCTGGCTCCGAACGATGCGTTCCACTCCTGTTGAATCCATCCAAGTGTCTGAGGGGGGAAAGGTTGAGAGGCGAGAGGATGGTAACGACCTTCCGCTTCATGGACCGCAGCACAACTTCATTGTCTACTTAGATAACTGGGAAGCCCTTCCTTTTATTGGTTTTCCTTGAGTTGGTTCGGCACGAGGCGATTCCCTGACTTTCCTTAGCTCTCCCACTCAACGTGATATTGCGGTACAGGAAGCCACACTTGAATTCAGACTAGATACCGGCTGGTGTGTATAGCCACAGTAACCGGAAGAGAGTAACCTTCATCCTCTAACACTAAAGAACATATCGGTTTTCAACCCTCTCATAAATCAGGAGATCTACGACAAGAGTTACAACAGTCACACCATTCAAACAAAAACTCACATTTAAGATACCAGTTAAGGCAACTCTCGCACTTTTTAAGGCAGTATAGTGATTGTGTAAAAAAAAGTCGAGTTTTCTTCAGATCTTTACGTTTTGAGGCCAAACCAATCCAAGTATAAGGGAGTGTTTGGGAAGCCCTGTCTGCAGGGAGAGTATCCAGCCTTGTGGTGTGGCCTCTACCTCTCCCCCGCTGCACTCTACACAACTTAGGGAACTCCCAGCGCGACGACAGCCCCCACGAAGACAACCCATGGCTTCACTCCTTAGAGGCTCCACGCCACCAGTGGTACCCATTCTATCTAGCAGCGGCATGAGCAGCCTCCAGGCTAACTGCTTGAGTTCCCATCCGTCAACCGAACCATTCAGAGTAGCTGCAAACTAGGGATGGGATATCGATATCAATAATATATATCGATATTTTTCATGAATTTAGGTATATTGATATTTTGGTATCGATACTTTGATTTCGATAATAATGGAATATTGATATTTTTCGTGTGATATTATTGGGTTATTAAAAAATCATAATTGAATACCCCTGTATGAAGGAAATCATTACAAACGCTTGCATACGAGTCTCCAACACCGCAATTTCCTATATCGTTTTTTTTATTTAATTGTTTTTCAATAGTTCATTGCCAACACCTACTACCCAAAACCATGAAATTAAATTAACGGAAGGCTAATTCTTGGGAACATTGGATGCGAAAGAAAAAGCAATTTATTTACAGGAAGTATTTGGTAACAATAATTGGCAATACATATTCTACTATCATAACTAATATTATCAAAAGAAAAATTCTTCCACAAGGGATCGTAAAAACAACAATTTATTCAGAGTGTCATCATTTAGACGGTTTCTTGGTGGCTCCTAGATGTTCCCGTCTTGGGAAAACGCACGTCCTGATGGCACTGAGGTTGATGTGGCCGTCAGGTACCTTTTTGCGATCGCGTCAAGCTGGGGAAACATTTCAGCCGAGGTGGGTTTTTTAATTTTTTTTTTGTCAGCTGGGGTGGTTACCAGAATGATAAAGGGCACTTTTTGACGTCGGCTCCACAACTCTACCTCATTTGAGCATGTAGCACATCGTGGAGCTTTCCAGGTTTTCTGTAAGACTTTTGTATGCCCGCAAAACAACGAGTTTTATCAATTTATCGCAACGCTTATTCTAATATTATTATAGTAGGTACTTACCTAAGAATATCGATCATTATGGTTTAGGTTTCAGATATTTTTTTGAATTTGACCTGTTTCGTGAATTATGCCTACATTTCTACTTACTTTCCTGCATGTTTAGAAAAAAGTGGCACCGATATTTTCCGATATCGATATTTTGCCACCGATATTATATCGGCACCAATATTTTCTATTCGATATATCGTTTGATATTGATATCGATATTTCCTTTTGATATCCCATCCCTACTGCAAACCGAAGGCTTACTGGGCTAGGGGGCAGATGGAGTCGCCATGTCACACTACCTGGACGAATCCAAGACCAGCCACAGCGCGTCTGACATCCCGGCCAGGTACCTGCAAAGCAAGCTGGCGCTTACGGCGCAAAAACGGAATACTGGTAGAGAGAAATGGAACAACGAGTCCCCCAGATCGAACCGAAGCCTGCATGTACGCACGCGGGACGCTATGTAGAAGGCCTAGCCAAGCAAGAAGAGCAGAGCGCACGATTCTATCAAGGCTTACCAACCTTCGGACGTCCCAAAGTACGTCCGAAGGAGGCGCTTCTGCTGTGGCTTCAGTTGAGCCTTGGCAACTTTCCGAAGATAATCACCAAGGTCCACAAGGGCTTCCAGCTGAGGAGGTTGCACCGAGAATCTCGGTGCAGAAGTACACGCACATCACACGCGCAAATGAGGTTTTGGTTTATTATTCATTCTGAGTAATAACCCTATGTTTTCGGTCACGAAATTTTTTTTACAACCCCCCCCCCCCCTAAATTGATAGTTTACGTTTCAAGACATGGAGATTCCAAATTTGCAATGTCCGTCCGCCATCCCCTGTCCGGGCCGTTTTGTGCCTATAATGTGGTCTAAAAATTCGTTTTTTTGCACAAAAATCCCATTTGGTATCTAGTTGTGCCCGCCATCTGGGCAATCCGATCGAACGAAGCCCATGGTTGTTATGGCCAAAAAATGGTTAAAAAAATTAACGAAATGCAGTATAACGCGGGAACTACAGCGGAAGTCAACGTTTCGTCGTTAGTACTCCCTCCCTCCCTCCCACCCGTCACATCAAACTCAATCACCCACCCGCTCGACTCGCAATGGGTTCGCTGGAAGCCCCCGACAGGGCGCCAAGGCCACTTCCTCCGCACACCCCTACATCGGATCGTAAATGCCTACAGACGTTTACGGGCGCCTGGCGCTGGGGGAATATTTAGTAGTTCCGTAGTTCCATTGTAGTCAGGTCATGTTTCGTATGGTTCACTAGTATTTTTCAATGCTGAACCGAATGGGATGGGTCTCGGAGCAGTAATACTAGGTCAAGCTGTTCATGAGAATAATAAACCATTGTGTAATAATTTGCAGGGTCTTTTTAGATTCTGTACGCCCCGAAACCTAAAGATCCGAAAAAAAACTCACCTTTTTTTGACACGTTCACTATACGTTACTTACCCTTTGGGTAGAAATAGAGAATTTTCGGAACTAAGAATATTCCCAACAAAAAAGGAGGGTGGAATTATCCAAACTAGTAATTTCTTAGAGCAAGTAAACATTTTTAAAAATATATAGTATTCAGTTGCCAATATAAGAACTGGTGACACGTCAGGATAGTTTTTATTTTATTTATTTTCGTTGGGAGCAAGAGAGGAAGGGTAGATGCGAAGTTATGTACTGGAGAAGGAAAGTTGACGAATCGGGTAAGTGAGAGAGGGGACTCTGAAAATGGACTGGTTTCACGAATGTGATTTGAAAATTCAAACTAACGCTATTTCGCAGGTGGACTTTTTTTTTCGCAATCCTCTGAGGATGAAATACCATCAATCAATGAGCAGCAGGCGGGTTCGACGCGAATCGTTCAGAATTTCCTTCTCGCGAATTTCAACGTCGAGCAATTCCAACAAACCGGCCGCAATAAGCGACCGACTAATTCGTTTCAATTAAACTCCACGGTTTCGCAGGCCCCGCGGTTTATTTACGGTTCCGCTTCCAGACGGTTTCAACCGTTTCATGGGGGGGGGGGGGGCAAAACGCGTTTTTAGAAATAACCGGAGGAGAGGAGAAACGAATAAATTACGCCGGGAAACCTAATCATTCCACTGAAATTACGTTCGTTTGCGAAGGGGGAGAAAAAAAGCCCTTGTCAGACGGAAATAGTTCGTGTTTTTCTTTTTCATAACGAATGGCTACGAGAGAAAGAGGGAGTTTCAGTCGCGGAAATTGATTGAGAGGCTCTTCCTTTGCTTTACAACCTGCCATACCTTGATTTTTTCGCCATATTTATTTTAGGACAGAGTTCTGTTACTTCTCTCATTAAACTTGGTTAAACGATCTGGTTTGAACTCTTCCCCTTCTTTACCTAGTTTACGGGGATATTTTCTTACGCAATCCCAACTTTCTGTGAGGTCAGTGGTTGGATGTGGGGAATTGGTCATCAGGCGCGACGCATCACACAATTTTCCTTAGCTCTACGTCGGTCTATGGGTTATCATGGCTGTTGCTACTAATGCTTTGAACTTGGTCGAACTTCACGGATTTTGTGCTCTGACTCGTACCACGACCATTGACAAGCAATCAGTGTGTAGAGCATCGCTGAGACTGTAAACACCTTTTTTGAGAAGAATTATAATCATTGTTACAGAATTTACGGGTAAAAATCGTGAGAAATGTTAGTAAATGCGGGGGTTATGATTCCGGAATTCATGGAGTAGCTCCTATATATCTTGGGAACGTCATTTAACGTTCAGTTAATAGATATATGATTGGGCTACCACGTGAATTTTTCTCAAGATTCTAGTAACATTTGAGCGAAGTTTATAAGAACAAACTACGCAAAAATCGTCTAAATGTTTCGTAATTTATTCTGTTGCTCCGGTCATTTTCCCACCGATGAGAATTTTACAGCATTGTCGTGTGAGTAGGAGCGGTCCAGACAAAATATTTAATAAAAATGGTAATAGCCGTTTTTAGGCAAAAAACTATTTGGTGTTTTGATCACTATGATAACTGTAGTTAGTTTTTAGTGCATACCCTTATTTTGGTGTCCCGTGGTAACACCTTTGGGGTAGATAACGAGTTTGAGGTGATTTGGTTATGCCATTTTTGCTAAATCGCGTTCACGCACACACAGATCATTTTCCCAAATAATGTTTTTCCGACTTAATAAGCCACTGGGGGGCATACGACGAGTATTCAAACCCCCAAACACTTTCAGGCCATTGCACCCAAAATGGGGACTATTGTTCAGTTGTCTTGCTGGGTCTGCGCTTCCAAGGCTGGTTAGTCATAAGGCTATCCCACCTTCTAATACTTTTGTTCGGCTCAATTCTGGCGGAACAGTTAAGTGCCCTAGACTCTAATGGAAGATTCAACTACGTAATCCCAGAGCCCCCTATCGAGCAAACGTACGATTTTTCAAGCACTGCTTATACACTTTATGAGCCAGCAATGTATTTTCCCTTAGTTTCTATTCTTTAATAAAACAACGAAACGTTTTCGGTTTTAGGGTGTAATAGGGCAGCGCTTCCCAAGTCCAAACCTTCTTAATCTTAGGCTCTTTTAATAGAGTCCACCTGAAACTCTCTAAATCGCCTAGTCAATAAGCTTCTCCTGCTGACAAATGGCTTAAGGATTATTTCTGAAGCCAACAAAGGATATTCCTGTCTGAAGGTTTCCAAAATGTTCAGCGAGTATTTTATTCCTTTCCCCCTTCCTACTTCCTACCACTCAATTTGCCATTTTCCTGAGGTATAGCAACTCTTAGCTTTTTCCTGTATAGTCTACTTACTAAGTTACCGACTCGCTCTCTGCTATCGTCCCTACACTAGTTCAAATGTGCAGAGACTTTGTTGCATGAATTCATGGTGTCTCTTAAGCTTTGCTCTGTTCTTCACTTCTCTCGTGCATAAGTGGTATAATCTAGTCCTCTCTCTCCCAGTCAACTCATGACTTTGTTTGCTCTATACTCCTCCCGGTTAAAGGGCCGGACGCTACCTGAAATTCCATCATACGTACTAATGACTTTGTTTACTTCTTTCACTACGTTCCCCAATTACAAAACAATAAACAATGGATTACCTGTGGAGTGGTTACGTTAGGCCAATGAAGGTCGTGATGTAACACGGACCAACCCCAGATATTACGGAACTTCAAGCACTACCAGCTTCCATATAAAAAGTTCTACCTGGTTCGTATAAACCGAGTGAAAAACAGCTTCGTTGAGTTGGCAGAGCGATAAAAATCGCTGAATGCCCGCGAGACTCTGAAAATTCGTGTGATGCGTCACGCCAGACATTTTCGTTTTCTTTCGCCGTGGATGAGCTCATCCGTTTACTGAAAATTAATTGGCCATCTTGGGCGTAATGGAAGTTGGGAAGAAATTCCTTCGGCAAATTCTATTCTGGATCTCGCTCTCCGAACGACGACATTCCCTTTGTCGGTGACTCTTTTCCTGTGCCGCCAATCAAGTCGTAATCGTTCGTCGAGACTCGAACGGTATGCGCTTTCCCAGAACTCTAGGAGACGTTCCTTCGAAGGGGTTCGGGCTGAATTTATGGCTTTTTCGTTGCTCTTCCACTTTACCTGCCTCCCAACTGTTCTTAAATTATAGCACTTTGCTCCGCTCATTCGCACCGGATTTATGAGGCGGATTTTCCGTAGGTAATTTGAGTTGTCGCAGATTGCGTTCGTAAAGAAGGGCCCTGAACGACGTGCTCAGTCAGTGGCAATTTCGTACGAACGCTTTGATGATGGTTCTGCTCCCTTCGTACGCCACGCATTTCTCGTGAAGTTTGTAAAGATCTTATAACTGACGCTGTGCATCCTCAGGGGTTTGGTAAAGATGCTACGTGGTGGTCCAAATCGGAAGGAAAGGGGTGTGAAAAAGCCGCTCGTAAAAAACACGTTTACAGGAATCGAGTGTCAAATGGCGAAGTTCACCCGACGGACTTACTAAGTAACACACAAATAATAGCCCTCGTTAGAGCTATCTATCTACAGGTATCCCGGAACTGAGCCTTGTCAGGCGAAGTGGGAGGGCTTCGGACCATCTGATATTGGGCGTATAGAGGGGCGTGCTCTGCGTGTCAAGGCTCAGTACGGATGAAGTACAACTTCGAACTGCCCTTCAGGGTTCAGGGATCGCAGTTCAGGCTGGGACATAGATCGCGGCCTGACACCTTTCTCCATTGGAGAGACGGGGGCAAGTCCAATCCCGAAAGCCCCATGAAGATGAAGCAAAGGTGACGGTGGAACGCCCTTGGCTATTCTGGCACGACTATTCTGACCTGCTAGCAGTTGAGCCTTTGGGGAAAGTGCGACGTACAACACAAGAGGCCTCAAAACGTAACGACCAGACGAAAGCCGTTTTTTCGTTCGATCGTAATTCTTTCCTTTTTGTAAAAATTGAGCTACGATAGGTCGAACTATGGACTGCAAAAGTAAATTTATGTAGAGCGTAGATTGTGATTGGTGCCTAGAAAAAGGGTCTAAGCGGAGAAGCCCGTTGGATCTCTTGAACAAGAGAATAAGTGCCCCGAAGAAGTTGGAATCTGCGCGCAGAGTGACGTGGAACGTCCTTGCCTCAGCTCCTCCGCACAGCCTACAAAAATATCTGGTGCGTTGCAACACACAACTTTCCTTAGCTCTACAACAATTCACTTTGTACATGGCTAATTCTATTTAATCAATTGATTTATCACTCAGTTAATTTGAACTTGGTCAAATAACGCTTTACGGCAGCAGGAGGCGGTAGCGCTTACAGTTCCAGATTTTATTGTGCTGCTCGTACTCATTCCAGGACCATTATTGAACAATTGTTACACAGATAATTAATGAGGCTGTAAACACGATTTTTAAAAAAAGGATAGTAATCACTTTTGCAGAGCTATTGGAAAATAACTGTTAGAACTGGTAGTAAGCGAAACGGCAGTAGTTGAAATTCAGGAATTTCTGGAGTGAGCCCCATGTATCTCATGAGCGTTTTTAAACACTCACCCTCTAGGTATATGATTGGACTACAATACCGAATTTTTTTAACATTCTACAAGAATTCCAGCGGAGTTTATAAGGAAAAACTGCGCGAAAGACGATTTTGGTCGAAAATTTTGATAATTTATTGTGCTGCTCTCGTCATTGTCCCACAAGTGGGAATTTTATAGTAAAATTATCTTATTAGGAGCTACCAATATAGAAAATTTAATCAAAATCGTTAGAGCCGTTTTTTGAGAAAAAACTTGGTGTTCTGATCACTATGATGACTATAGTTAACTTTCGGTGGATTTTGCCCATACCTCACTATTCCGTCCCATGGTAACTTGTTGGCCAGACATCAAGTTTCAGCTGATTTAGTACGGTCGTTTTCTCTAAAAACTGCGCTAAAATAGATTTTGTCGAAAGTTTAGGTAATTTATTGTGCTGCTCTCGTCATTTTCCCACGAATGGGAATTTTATGGTATAATTGCCTTATTGAGAGCTATCAATATTCAAAATTTAATCAAAATCGTTAGAGCCGTTTTTGAGAAAAAAAATTTGGTGTTTTGATCACTATGATAACTATAGTTAACTTTCGCTGGATTTTGTTCATATCCCTTATTTTGAAGCCCCATGGTAACCTTCGGACTAGATATCAAATTTGAGCTGATTTGGTACGGTCGTTTTCTCTAAAAATCGTTCACAGACACACATACACACAGACACACACACACACACACACACACACAGACACACAGACCATTTTCCCAAATAGTGTTTTTCGGACTCAGGGGGGTCTGAAACGTAAAGATCTGAAGAGAACTCAAAATTTTTTTTTCAGCCGATTACATAACTTTCCTTTCTACTTCGTAGAGCAAGGAAAGTAAAAATCAGGACAGAGCCAGACCGATGCGATCCATCGCTAATTCGCCTCGTAGCCAACAGGCGCTCTCTTTGGGCATGAACTTCAATTTCACGGACTTCTTCCACGATGTTTCAAAAGGTGGAACTCTAATCAACACCCCCAAGGAGAACCCCATTAGGGACACAGCGTGAGGAGTTTCATCGTGGCGTTCGCCAGTTCTGTAATTAATACAGACGAGTTCAGCCTTGAATGCCGCCATAGAAATGTCGAAAAACGTCAGCTAGGGCTAATGCATTAGCCACAACACCATTACTTGGATCCATTACTTGGGGCGGGACAAGTCCCTTTGTCACTGCGGCCACACGTGGGCCTATTGTGACACTAACCCTTCCTTAGTAAAAGGCGTCGTGCATACCCGCCCCCTTTATGAAGCCACGTATGTCCTTCACCGCAGCTTCCGCTATGATATGGGACATAGGATGTGCTCCGCCGTCTCGTCCTCCTCACCACAGAGTCTGCATTCCACCGCCTCTGAGATGCCCATCTTGTTGAGGTGATATCTGAGTGGGCAGTGTCCGGTGAGGAAGCTAATCAAGACCCTCAGATCCCTCCTGGAGAGTATCATCGCCTTTGCCCTTGGACCAGAAGGCGTAACAAGCCATTTCGATTGTCTAAGTCGTGGCTGGCGATGCCAAAGGGCGCTATTTTCCTGTATCTACCATTGGGCCACCAAACGGTTCAGGTGACTTTTAGTCATACCTACGTGACGTTCAGGCCCAATGGGTAGGGCTTCTGTGCCCTTCTTCGCAAGGTGGTCGGCTTTTTCATTGCCCTCATGCCCCCTGTGAGCCGGCACCCAGATGAGGGAAAGCCTATTGTGCATGGAACGTTTTGAATGGAATTCCAGACAGAACGCAGGGGCGTAACATCAGATAACATATCTTAAAGGGTCATGCACCCCTAGAGAGCTACCTGTCCCTGATGCACTAATGAAACGTATCCTACCATATTCAAATAGACTGGAAATTGCTGTAGTTTTAACGAATAACGCCGATTCCAGGTATTTACCCCTTCTTGGCGGTTTCTGGGTGGCGAAGTTCCTGATTCAAGTATAAGTTTCATCAATTGTTTCGGTTTATTTCCAAAATTGAAGAATATAGCGGTGGATTAGTTCTGGAGAAGTGGTGTGTTAACCGGTTTTCGGGCGTCTGGAGTTACGTTTACTAGACCTGCGACTGAGGCGCCGACTTCGTCTTCTTCCGCTCTTATTGCTGGACCGTCTGCTTCCTCTCCGTTTATTACCTTTGACACTTCCCCGCCGGGAGCGCTTACCAGGTGAACGAGCAGCAGGCAAAGGGTGGAGGACGAGCTTTTTGTGAAGTCCAGAGCCGTTGACGAGAAACACCGATCTGTCCGAAAAGGGTTTGCAGTTCCGAAAATTATGACCGATCGGAACGTTTTCTCGAGAAGTGATTAGACGAAATTCCTCCATTTCTGGTTGAGTGACGGCCATCGTGTTACGATTAACGAACCATAAAACGCCGTGTTGACAAGGGTAAGACAAGTGGCCGTAATAAACGACGTAATCGTCGACGAAGGGAGGAAGAAACGAATTCAACGACAAAGTGGTCAACGGTAACTGCGAATTGGGGTCTCTAAGTTTCGGCAAGTGCTTGGTGAAACCGGCTATGTCGGTTTTGATGTGAATACTGAACATGTACACTAAAACGAGAATACCGTTCGTCGCGTTGAGGGCTTTGTTGAAAGATTCGTAGCTGGAATTGTACATTACGATGTGACCCTCCAAAGGGTGAGATCGCCCTTCGACTAAATGCTCGCTACCCTCGTCGTCCCGCTCGCCCCAATGGAAATGTAACTGAGCGAATTTGTAAGACGAGTCCAAAGGTCCTCCGGATAAAGTTGGCGTGGAACTGCTGGGGTAGGCAGCGTTTAAGACGACAGAGTTCGTAGTGTTGGTCATCTTCATAAACAGAGGATTTGCGTAGTAATGTTCCCAGTGGAGCGACATCAACTTGACGTCCTCGAAAGTGTTTCTGTTAGTTACGCGAAAGAACACGAAATTCATTAATACTAGCATTCAAAAGTAATCTTAAAGCGCATGTGATAGCCGCAGACTGACTAAGTAGAATTACGTATGAGGAAGATTCCTAATCTCAACTGGACAACAGCAGTGGATAATGCAATACGGATGCAGCTCGAGACGAGAGAGAATGAAAGAGAAAGAGAGGCGGGGGTAGGGAGGGAGTGAGAGGGAGAGGGGGGAGAGAGAGAGAGAAAGACAGAAGGGGAGGGAGAGACAGAAAGAGAGAGAGAGAGAGAGAGAGAGAGAGAGAGAGAGAGAGAGAGAGAGAGAGAGAGAGAGAGAGAGAGAGAGAGAGAGAGAGAGAGAGAGAGAGAGAGAGAGAGAGAGAGAGAGAGAGAATACGGTGACACGGTAAGGCATGGCGAGGTAAGTAGTGATGCCTGTGTTGACGAGGCTGAGTTGCCATACAAAACTAACTATATCGAACTAACTAAAATTAACAGAGGTTTCCCTGAAGAACTAGATGTGTACGTACCTATGAGTACATAATTGACTCTTCTCATTTCTACAAGTCCGTAAGTTTGCTGAGTCCTACAAATTATGTAGCTAGATGACCGGGGTCGAAAGAAGGAGGTTCCTCCCTAAGACCCAAGTGCTGCTGAGAATGATGTCCACGTTTCCAGAGCCCAAATTAATCAGCTAGCCTCTTGAAGGCAGAGCTAGTAAATTGGGCAGGTTTCCTGGCATGGAATTATACGCTAACTATGTTAGGCACTGCGGGCTTCTCGAGGTTAGGGAGGAGTTCACTCTGGGATTGACTACTTCATGCTGCAGTCGGGAATGGGTAGAATGGAGGCGGTCATACGGTAAAAGGACTACACGAAAAGCTGTCGCACGGTAAATTCCTATGCCTCTTGGAAGAGGAGATCGCTCGAATAGGGCTTAGGCTTTCCCAGCATCAGTATTAAAGAATGTTCATCCTCAGGCCAAAGTCCCATACTTGAGCAGTGTGCAAGAGACACGTAAACCAGCGTCAAACGTTCTCTGACGAAAACCCTACCAAGAGGCACACAACCACAAGATCCCCCTGCAGTGCAGGAGTGAATCCATAAGTTGCTGGTATCGGGGATGGTACGAGGGTTCCATCTCGTACCTCCACCAACGAGCATGTATCTCGTCTTTTCCACGTTCAGGGTGAGCAAACTCCCGAGTAACCAGCCACACAACAAGACGCCTTACAAGATGCAGTTCTCGTCGTTGGACTGGGTGGTGCTACAAAGACATCAAATCTTAGGCGAGCAAACAGCAGTGTTGCCGACATTGTACGGAATGTCTCAAATCTTGTTACAATGTTACAATATTTACAGCAAATCTATGAAGAGGTTTCGACAAATATATAGAAGTACTTAATTGTGAAAGAATTTTGAATAAAAATTAGTGTTTGGTTCAGCTCACTTTGAGCCAAATCTCAACAAATGAGTGTTCTCAACCTGAACTCAGTTCCCGAGGTCATGCAGCTCTGACCGCTGGGTTCTCACCAAACTTTTGATCTTGCAGTCACCAGAACCAACCCGGTCAATCCATTGATCGCATGATCCAAGCTTAGCCGAATTGTATTCACAGAACCACCAACGCTCTTTTCCACGTACAAGCTTTCTGAACCATTCAGTGTGTTTTCCTGACCGCCATTATCTCACTTCTCGCACACCCTTCACTTTGTCACTGTTGCTCCGGAGTCATCCCCTGACAACTCTCACCTACCTCTCTGTCTTGCTCCACCACTTCGACGCTTTGGAGATATAAGCCTGTATGTGTACTGTGGACTACCCACAACACTCGTTAGTTTCTTTCAACTATCCAACCAGGGGGTTTTCGTACAATACAGGCCTCTCATGCTGGTCTCATATGCCACTAATGCTTTCCCCTGTATTTAATTTCGTATCTTTGTTTCTTACACTCAACAATCAGAATGGTCCTAAATAACGTTGGATTTCATGATTGTTAAGTGTGCACGCAGATATATAATGTATATGCTGTATTGTTATGGGCACGATTGAATCATGCAGTGACTATGTGTGGCAACGAGGTTCAGTTCATTGGAGTCGTTGCGGTAGTTAACGCTCCAAGAGTGACGATGCAGTCGGCAGAGAAAGGAGGGAGGGGAGAACCTCGTGGCCGTGATTCATTCTTACTTCTGGTTCCTGGATCGACTGACGAGGTTCGAGGATAATCTATAGTACTTGGAGACAGATAGTGGAGCATATATTCAATACTACAGGAAGCGGCGGTATAGCACACTCCCAGTACAGTATATACAATGTTCAGATTGCTTGAAACAGTAAGCTAAACCAGTTTTTCAGTGTTTTTCTTCGCTCATCCCCCCAGTATAATGATATTTATATTTGCTCAATGAAAGTTTCAAACACGACAAACAGTTACGGTTCTGCATTTGGGGATGTTTGTGGGAGCTCCAACCGGGTGCCCATACTTCCCTCAGACCGCGCAGTTTAATGACGAAGAAAGGATTACTACCCTCCAGCGACCCCCACGATATCCGCAGACACCCTAGGGGTAGGAGTTAAATTGCTCCGTTCTACCTACCTTGCCCTGCGGAAGCAGGCACCTGTCGAGGCCCTAACCCACAAAGCACTGGCGCAAGGCCGCGGGCAACCCTTGGTACCATATTGGATCAAACAACCCTTAAGGCCGGAATGGACACAGGGCCGCCCCATCATTCGATGGCACTTCTTCATCCAAGTCCAGTTTGGAAGTCCTGGGGTGTGGAAGGACCCCAGTAAACTGCGACAGAAGGCCCCAAGCGACTGATAGAGGGAAAATAATATGATAGATTCGCATAAATACTGTCGAGCTTTCGGCTTCACCCCGTAGTCAGAAACGTTCTTGTGCATTATCGCGGTGATTAGGGCTGGTGTGACCTTAACTGAGTGGATTTCTACCCATTCTTTGGCCGGGTTGAAACACGGTCCACCAGACTTGTCATTAAATTCAGACGCATCCCTGACGTGGAATAAAACCAAGAAGACGGTATAGCTGGGTCTACCAATGTACGCGGCTGGCTGTCTTGGGTCTGACCTTGCCCAGAGGCTGAATAGCCAACGTTTATGTATTCCTTTTTGTCCACAAGCTGAGGATGTAGCGTCAGCAGATGAATGCAATCAGTATATATTCCTTTACTGGGCTGCCCGAACTAAAACAGGTATAACCCCAAATCACGGCGTTCGAGGAAGAAAAGAATAACTTTTCAATTTTAGCGCACCGAAGGGGTCGACTGAAATGGGCAAGACGATTTAGGTAACTACGGGTCAGCAGATGTGCGAATAAGTCCGACTAGTTTGGATCACTTCAATACCTCATTTCCTTCGGAGGTGTGAATTTGCCTTCTCGTTTCGATCTCTTCTCACGTTTCCCTCGAAAAAGACCCGCTGGCTCCCGATTCCTATTGAAATCAATGTTTCCACAAACAGGCAAAACATTTTCAAGCCTCTCAAAAGCCCGAAATAACGGGTACCTTCGCAAATCTACCGGAGATTCGAGGAAATCGTCTGCCGCTTTCACCGCGACCAGAATCTCTTCGGCCGTAAGAACATGTCGGTCTCCGCGAGTAGACTTTCGAGACGATTTTCGAGATCGTGACGATTTCCTGCGCGAGGATTTCCGACGAGAGGATTTCCTCCTTCCGGACTTCCGACGAGACGATTTTCTCCTCATCGAAGATTTACGAGACTTCCTCGATTTTCTCCTCGACGCGGTCGGTGAAGTTGAATCATCGTCATGTTTGACTGTATCTTCATTTTTGTCCATCGTCCGCCGTTAGACGATCACACGCGCGTTCTATACCGCACAACCACAAAATTTGTAAGCATCGCACTGGATTTTTTTTGACGTTTTGAAACGCTCAGAAGAGACCGAGTTTGGCAATCTCCATGGTGATCGATACCAAACTAACTGACGCGCACCGATCATATTTAGCCTTCACGACCACAGACCAGAGTACACATAAGACATCATTGACAATGCCACTTGTTGACAGGAGCATTATATTTCCACAGTACACACCCTAGAGAACCAACAGTCAACATCCTCTAACTGTTTTGCCGGTGGAAAACTAGAAATTTTGAGTAGTGTAAAGGGCAGTGTAACATTTATATAATTTCCAAAAAAGGTACTTTAAAATACAAGATATTTATTCGGACCCGAAAAGTTAGTTTTTAAAAATGATTTATTCTTCAATTCACAACACTTTCAACGATTTAAAAATTAACACTTGGAGAAAAGTGCAATTTGATGGAGAGACTACGAAACAGCCGCAACACACGAAGGCAAACCGATAACTGAAGAGCCAAGCGTTCGGAGCGTGCCTTTATAATGTTACGATGCCGCTTCAGCAGACTTATGAGGTGCAGAGTATATAACTTATATACAACATCCGAAAATCTCGCTCGTCCAGGTAGTGTTGAAAATCTGTCCCATCTTCAGAATTTCAACAGTTAGAAATATTGTGAAGGTCGTGAAAGGGTAGGGGAAGGGGGGAAGTGGTTAAGAAGGCTGCCTAGCAGTGGACTATACGTCTTCAAAAAGTTACAAGTCACGCGAGTAGGGATTTCACGAGGAAACGTTACCAGTGAATACATGAAAAGTGCTGAGAGCTCCCCTGCCCACAGTGGAAAAGCGTGTTGGGGCGTGAAGTTGTCCGCGCCAGACGAGGATAGAACCAGTGGACTCTGGTTCGATCCTCGAACAGGCATCCCCCTTCCTCCAAACCCAGGGGGGTAAGGCTATAGGTCCCCAGCGGTAGAGCCGGGGACACCGGAGCAGGCTTTTCAACGAGTTCATTCCAGGGGAGCTTGGAAATAGGCCATTGCATGCCATTGTTCCTTCCTGCTATCTCTCTCACCCGCCTTCATCTTTATGCCAGAACGTCGATAAGATACCGAGGAGACAGACCAAAATCGTTCCTGCTACCCTAATGCCAACTCGCTGAAACTGTTACTGTCAGGTCTGTTTCCTTATTTGATGACTGTACCTAAACCCTTGACGAGGGTTATATCAGTCATGGAAGTTGCGGTTTCGCTAATATGCAAGAGGCCGGCCCCCTGCAGCATCCACCGAACTCAGGCCTGTGGAGGAACGGCAGGTATTTGGTCGTTAGCCAGTCTCCCGGTAGAGAGCTGTTGCCCGTGTGTGACCGCGCAGAGGTGATCACCAGAGGAATCCCGTACCATCTGGGAGGAGTTCTTAATCTGGTTTCCTACCTGATCTAACGATTTACTTGGGTGGCAAGTTTCAAAAGGACAGATCAACTATGAGCACGTTTCTTAGCCATCACCTTCTTCGCAAAACTTGCAAAATGGTTATGGGCTTGCTTTGAAGCAGTCAATGCTGCTAAGTTCGTTTGCCCTCCCAACAACCGTCGCTCACTGTTGTAGAAACTGCAGTGGAGCAGCACATGGTTTCTTGTTTCCTCCGCACTGGAGGCACAAGACGTGCATAATGGGGAGTCTTTCAGAGAAAAGAAGTGGAGCCGCGCATTGAAGTCACCATGTCCAAACTGTTACTGGCACAACAGCAACTTATTATATAACACCGGCGCGTTCCCATTGATATCCTACTGCAACCTCCGCAAAACAGACCACGGCTCAATTGTAGCCACAGATGCTAATGTACAGCAGGGCGATAGTCAAGGGTTAAAACGAAATGGTGGACGAATTGACTCCTTCGATCACCAAAGAGATAAACCACTCAGCTCTGGTTTCATACCAGTTCCCCCCAAAGACAATTGTACGCAGGTACATCATGTACATATTCGTCGTCGACCAGCGAAAGGCGTTCCTTCAATTGGCTGTCACCACATCCCCCTCTTTTGCGTTTCGTTTCATTCAAATCCGAGCTTTACGTTTTGCTTTACAAACTCGTCGAGGCCAATTGGTTTCTATCATCCGCGCAAACAGTTCTAGGTTTAAGTATAATTGGAATCATCCAGCTTTCCAAAGGTTTTACGCGGCCATTATTTATATTTCTGTGGTTTATGTTCGTTATTTGTATTTCCACACGATTCCACTCTGCCAGGAACCAAAATTGAAATTCTGAAATTCGCGCCTGCATCAGAAGAATGTTGAGCGCTATCCCTGTAATAGGCACACGAATTGAACGAGATATAGGACTGTACTGATACACTTGCTTAACACGATACAGTTTTGATTACACAGTCACTTGGTTAGAACAATGGTCCTCTGAGAGCAAGGCTGAAAGATGGAAGTTAAGCGCGACTCAAGGGGGCTCAGAATACGGGAACTGGTTGCCTGGGGAAATAGGAGAGATTGTCAGTAGAGCTGTGAGTAGCATGAGAATTGATGGACAACTGTGTATCACGAGAACTGAGAGATGGGTGAGTTTGGAAAGAGCTGTGTGTTGTGGAGAGGAAGTAAATTGAGGGGTGGGGAAGAGGATATGTCAGAAAATCCAGAAGGGGGTAAACCTGCCTAAAAAAATTACTGAACAGAACTGAAGAAGAGGCAGGCTGGACTTTCCCCACACGAACAGACAAAGAGGTTGAGGTTAGATAAGGTAGACTCGATGTTAAGGGAATGCTGGAAACATGGACTTCCCGTCAGGGGCAAGTGTGGAAGACCTTCTGACCGAGCTCGAAATTCCTACTAATCTCCTTATGGCATCTTTCCCAGAACAGTATTGAACAGAGGGGGAGGTAGAGGAGTTGCCGAACCCCCCCCCCTCATGTTACAGGAAACTCATCTAATTGACACGCCCACACCAGCAAAGGCCATCTTAAGATGCCCAGGACAACTATCGGAAATCGCTTCCTATTCGCCCTGACCAACGACAGTACTGCAATTTTTTCGTCCTCGAGATTCTCGACAGCAACATCCGTAGGTTGGATGCCAGGTGCCACAACTTCCAGGAGTTGCCAGAAGAGCACCGACAAGAATTACCTCAACCCGACACACAAAGGCCGATATATAACAGATATTCTGACTCAAGACCGATGAGCGAGTGTTTTACTTCACTCTTAAAAGTGTTCACTTTCTCCTCGAACGAATCCAATACTTTTTATATTCTTCGAAATGAGGAAAATAACGAGGGGAGGAAAATGATGAATAACGGCAGAGAAGAACGAAGAATTGACGACATCGCGTGACTCGCAACTATCGACAGACCGGAGGTCTTCTCGCAGAAAGAGCTAACAAACGTTCCAGGAACTGAACGATTCTTACGAATCTCAATTGTAATGAGAAAAAAACTGCATTGTACATGAAACCGGAGGAAGAAAGTTCGTGGGACGGAAAGAACAGGAGAATCACACAATTATTATTATAATTAACTTCCTCACGCAAATAGGAGTGCAAAAATGTGTGATATTGCGTGTCTGCGAATGGAATATGGAAGAGAACTCCTCAACGTTCGTTCACTCAATTCCAAAACCGAATTCACGCCCAGAATTTTTGAATTATGATTTCCTATTAAATACGTACTTTTTTTACGTTCTTTTAAAAACTTATTTTCCGACGTATTTCAGCTGAATTACGTAAAAGACATTGCCAATTTCTACCGGGCATTTTAAAATGTATGTAGGTATTGATTACTCTGTGTGTTTGATTCAAATTATCCAGACCGTTCTTGCTTAATTTGCCGGTTCACGCAAGTCGTTTCCTTATTGAAATGACTGTTCCTGAACCCTCAGAGAGTCAAATCAGTCGACTGTCGTGGTTGTGGTTCGCTATCATGCAAGAGCCTGGCCACTCGCGCAGCACCCCAAGCAACCCAGACCTGCAGATGTATAGCACGTTTGGTAATTTTGCCAGACATGCCCGTTTGTTACTGCATGAAGGTACAACCTCTGGCAAATCCAGTACCATCTGGGAGAAGTTCTTAATCTGGTTTCCCACCAGATCTAACTGTCTTACTTCGGTGACAAGCGTTCGGCAGGCCAAATTAGCTGGGTTTTTGTCCTCCGGAATATCCGCACTCACACTTAACATTACTCACCCCCGCGCTCAGTTATTTCCAAGTACCCCCAGTTATTACCTTTTCCCTTTTCTGGACTTTCCAAAAACTATCCTTTTCCTACCCCTCTTTTTACTTTTCTCTCCTCAACAGACAGCTCCTTTCAAGTCAGTCATCCATCAGCACTTGCAAACGACAGTCATCTCCCAGTTCTCCGAATGATTTGTCTCTCAGCCCGCGCTACTCTCTCTCTCTCTCTCTCTCTCTCTCTCTCTCTCTCTCTCTCTCTCTCTCTCTCTCTCTCTCTCTTTCTCTCAGTCCCTCTCCCTCCACTTAGTGTCTAACAACCAGTTCACATGTACTGAGAGTTCCTTGTTCGCGTTTATAAACTCCTACTCAACCGGATATCGCTATTCTGTCAACTGTAATAAATTCCTCACTCACGCTCACCACATCCATTCAATTCTCAGTTTCAAGCTCCCCCATTCATGCGCCCAACAACAACTTTCTAACAACAACTTCTCTCTCTCTCTCTCTCTCTCTCTCTCTCTCTCTCTCTCTCTCTCTCTCTCTCTCTCTCTCTCTCTCTCTCTCACTCTCTCTCTCTTTCTCTCAGTCCCTCTCCCTCCACTTAGTGTCTAACAACCAGTTCACATGTACTGAGAGTTCCTTGTTCGCGTTTATAAACTCCTACTCAACCGGATATCGCTATTCTGTCAACTGTAATACAGTCCTCACTCACGCTCACCACATCCATTCAATTCTCAGTTTTAAGCTCCTCCATTCAACACCAGTTCACATGTACTGAGAGTTCCTTGTTCGCGTTTATAAACTCCTACTCAACCGGATATCGCTATTCTGTCAACTGTAATAAATTCCTCACTCACGCTCACCACATCCATTCAATTCTCAGTTTCAAGCTCCCCCATTCATGCGCCCAACAACAACTTTCTAAGGGACAGATCAAATGCGGACACGTTTCTTCGCCATGCCTTTCCTTACAAACTGGGCGAAACGATTATAGGCCTGCTTCGGAGCAGCCCATGCTGGTAGGTTTGGCTGCTCTTCAACAACCGTCGCTCACTGTTGTTGGAACTACGGTGGAGCAGCATGTGGTTTCTTGTTCCCTCCGCACTGGAGGCGCCAGTCGTGCAGGATGGGGAGTCTTTGAGGGAGAAGATGTGGCACGGTGAGGTCTCCATGTCCCGTAAGGACAGTCTGGCTCAACTCACCTTCCCCCAAGACGTTAACGGATGTTCAAGGAAAACTCGTACATGTCACGTCCCTTTGACGACGATTCCCATCTCGCTTGCCATTTCTCTAATGCCCATTCGTGCACGGAGTTCAGCCCAGAGAGGGAGAAGCTTCAGTTTTTCTCTACACTTGTCCTACAAGCACTCAACTGCCAAGTCAACTGGTAACCATTGAGTGACCACATGGAGCGGTTCAAAGGATCCAATTTTGGTTTATCATTCACTCTAAATATTACACTTATGTTTTCGGTCAGGAAAATTAGTTAACAATCTTTATTTGTTATGGCAATTTTATTGCAATAGCAGCTCTCATCATTTTCACTCAGATTTTCAAAGCAAAGTTATATCTGGTTGGTATTTTGATAAATATTTTCGCGGTGTGATGGACATTCGGACTCTTAAAATTATTTACCTGGCTCTCTTTCAGTCGATTCTCCAATATGGCATCATTGTATGGGGCGGCGCACAGGAGGCATACCTGGAGAAACTGAATGTTCTACAGCGATCGATCCTCAAAATTATTCACCACAAACCCCGCCATTTCCCCACCCAACAGCTTTTCGACTCAGCGCAAGTATTGAGCATTAAGCAACTCCTTGCAAAAAACATTCTTCTTCTCTACCACAAACATCCGCATCTAATCGTCCCGCAGCCCCATGGATATGAAACCAGATTTCAAGTACTTGGCAACGTAGTCAACCCCAAACTCCGTATTTCATTGACAATGCGGAGTACGCTCTACATGATGAATTTACTCCACAAACAATTACCACTAGAAATGAGAGATCCATCGAAATATAAACGTTGCTTGTATAAAAAGAAAATTTTGTCTTGGCTGATCGTGAGTGGTCCTGAGGTTATTTTGAGTTTTTTAGAAGTGTGTACACTCGGTGATACCGTGTGCAGCTTCGGCAAATAATAATATTCCTTATCAATTTCATTATTTTGTCATACCGACCGTGTCATTCGCAGGAGAAGTTATCATGATGGTCCCTACACACTACTACTATAAATTGTAAATTACAACTACTATAAATTACTTAAGTAAGTCCAACATATCAATCAGCAACCAACATCAACAATACAGGCTCTGCCTACCTATCAAAGGAAGAAGAATTGTGATTGTTTGAGTGTTTATTTTTTATTTTGAATTATACGTTACTCTTAGTAGTTCTTAGTTCTTAGTAATATGATAACTGTAGTAAGTTTTGGACTGATTTTCCTCATACCCTTATTATGGAGTATCATAGTGGCCCGCAAATTAAATGTCAAAGTTAAGCCGTTCTCTCACAATCCCAACCGAACGTAGTTATAATACTGTCTGCTCACTCTCATGTGCAACTGTTTGTTTACCATCCACAAATTTTGGCGTTAATTCTCAGAACCTACGTGAATTGCTGTCCGACGGCACACAATGAGTTTCTCGAGAGACCATAACTGTCATTTGCCATAGTATTCACACAAGGATTGACAGCGTGTTATCGATTTAATTCAACTCACAAACGTGTGGAAATTCGAGCTGGACTGTTGCCCCGTGACGCCCCTAACTGTGGCACATTCTTAATAATCTGTCGTCGTTGTGAAATCACGTGTCGCACAGTATCACGTAATGAGGCACAGTATTAGGGCCGCTTTCGTTGATTAAATCGTTCGGTTAGAGCTCGTTAACGTGAAGGGTTTGTTTACTGGGGCCGGTTAATCTTCGCTAAACACGTTCTAGGTCCATCAATGATCCGCATCACCGCTTACGAGGCACGATGTCACGTACCTTACGTTTAACAGTGAACACGTTCAGATTTCATCTCACACATGGACCACCGACCCAATTAAATCTCTAATATCTCTTTATTTTATGACTTCCTACGAACCTAATTCTCAATATTGCGCAGGCGATGCCCTTACAAAATCGGTCCAGGGGGCGGGCGGTCAACGCAAGACAAATAAAAAAACAATTACGATTCCGTTTCTGACTAATCAAAAACCGGAGGGAAACCTCTAGGCAAAATCTAGTAAGCGATGGCCATTAGTGTTGTGCTTTACGGCTCTGGCCAGATATATTCGCTTCTTCGCAGTCGATTTTTTGTCGTGATCTCAAGCGATTGTTGCATTTCGCCAAGACGAGCAGATGTGCACTCCAGCAGTTACTGTTGGGCGCACGAGAGGGAGAGTTGAAAAAATGGAATAAAAAGCAACTTGATGAGCGTGAGGATACTCGGTGGATTATATGTGCAATGAGTATTGTAATGAGTGTGAGTATAAAAGGCCGACACAAGGGTAGGACTCGGAAGACGCGTGAACTGGCGCAGGAAACTATATCGGAAGGAGAGTGCGAGCTGTGACTGGGCCGAGAGGGGATGGAGGAAAATTTCTGAGTAAGCACTGGGAGAAGACTGACTTTCGCGAGAATTCGTAGGTGAACGAGTTTGGGAGGAGCTTTCTACTGTAGTGAGAGATGTGAAAAGAGTGGGGGAAATTATATTTCGAAATGTCCAGATGTACGGTATTGAATAATTATTGTTAAGGAAAAAAAAGAACGACAGTGGCGAAAGATATTGAAGAGGATTGAAAAGGAGAGAAGGAGCTCACCAGTTCGTGTCTTCTCAACGTTTTGGAGCAGGGCCCCGCTTTGATCGGCTTCGGCGTGCGAATCCTGGAAAACAGCACTCACAAAACGCTATAAATTGGGAGAGGTTGGGTAATGCACCGGAAAATTATAATGTCCTTGATCTAAAATCGAGGATATGCAAATTAAGACTAAGCTACGGCCTACAAGAATGGCGACAGACTAACTGTTTCGACGTAGGTAAACTGGGAAGGGATGTAGGAGAAGGAAGTCTTCTTATCTTTCTGCCACTTCTTAACACCAGACGGAGGAGAAATCCGTCGTCAATATGAATTAACTGAAAAGGTCGGATTTCCATAGGCAACTAAAAGGGGTTGAGGACGAAGGTGTTAGGGGAAACAATGACTTTGCTGCTAAGAGCCAGGGAGTCCCGTTAGGGCAGGTGTGAGAATTCCGAGATCAAAATCCCATACTGATTCGGTGTTTTGCGCCGAACAGTTATGTTTAGAAAAACCCTGCAAATTATTACACAATGGTTTATTATTCTCATGAACAGCTTGACCTAGTATTACTGCTCCCCCATCCCATTCGATTCAGCATCGAATACTAGTAAACCATACGAAACATGACCTGACTACAATGGAACTACGGAAACTAAATAAATATTTCCTCGATGGAGGGGTGGAACGACGGCTTCCAGCGAACCCTCGCTCGGCAGTTGGCAAGACGTTGCGAGTCCAAAGGGCGCTGCGAGTCGAGCGGGCCTTGAAAACGATACAAAACACGGCTGATTTGCGATTATACTGCGTTTCGTTAATTTTTTTAACCATTTTTTGCCCATAACAACCATGGGCTTCGTCCGATCGGATTGCCGAGATGGCGGGCACAACTAGATACCAAATGGGATTTTTGTGCGAAAGAACGAATTTTTTAGACCACAATAAAGGCACAAAACGGCCCGGACGGCGAACGGACATTGCAGATTTGGAATCCCCATGTCTTGAAATGTAAAGTATCAAATTTTGAGGGGGGGGGGGTTGTAAAAAATTTTTCGTGACCGAAAACATAGGGTTATTATTCAGAATGAATAATAAACCAAAAACGCATTCCATTTCCTCGCCAATCACATTTTGAGTGACTTTAGTCGATTCCCACAGATTGTCCTACTCGCAGTTGGGAGGAGCTTCGTTTCCACCCCCGCATCAGAGCAAGGGGGGGTAGCTCAGCAGTGCTAGGGCCGATGCTCAAGATTTGTCTACCCATAGTTGTTAGGGCTGGTTAAGAGAAGTGCACGAGACTTAACAGAAGGCTGATGAGTTCACTACACCCAGATACTCAGCACGAGGTTTAATAGCAGAAGTGGTAGGCAATGGGTTGTCTGACCTTCTTTCTGGAACCAAGGGTCAGGCAACTAACGTTAAGTGTCGAAGCATTCTGTCAAGCTGGACCGACTATCCTTGCGCGTTATTTGATAAGGAAACAGACCTGTGTCACCATGAGTCGCTAAAATAAGGGTAAGAGCAAAATTCGCCAAAAACTAACTATAGTTATCATTGTGATCATAACACCAAATATTCATTTTCTCGAAAACAGCTAAAACGATTTTGATGAAATTGTTCGTATAGACAGCTTATAATGAGACAGCAGCACTAGAATTTCCATCTGCGGGAAGATGACGAGAGCAGCACAATCAATTCTCAAACACTTCGATTTTAGCGCATTTTTTTGAAAATAGTTCTAATAACATTTTTTTGTAATAGTTCTGAGCGCATAAACTTGGCTCAGAATCTTCCGAAAAATCTATGTGGTACTCCAATTATGTACCTATGCGACGAGCGTTTAATAATGGTCATAAGAAATATAAGGACAATTCCAGAAAATCCGTAATTCCAACCGCCGCTGTTTCACTAACATTCCCTAAAGTTTTTAGTGGATAACTCTGGAAAAATGATTATTATGCTTCACACAAAAATAGTGTGCCTCATCAATTCTCTGTGTCAATTGCTCAATAATGGTCAGAGCGTGAGCACGAGCAGCACAATAAATTCCGGAACCGTAAAAGCTAGCGCTTTCTGCCACCGTAAAGTTATGTTTTACTTAGTTCAAATGAACTGAGTAAAAAATAAATTGAATTAGGAGCAGAGGCCGTGAGCTAAAGGAAGTTGTGATGAGGCGCATCTGATATTTTACTTGTAAACCCAGTGTTCCAGTCCTTTGACCACGGACTTCTCCAGTCATGGTCTCCTTCCCATATGGATTTCCCTGAAGTGGGTTTTTCCCCTTTCTTCATTTTCCCTCTCCTCAATTTCAGATTCCTCTCCACAAGAGACGACTCCTTCCAAAGTTCACATTCAGCTACGAACTATCGCAGAAGTCACTCGTCTCCCTGTGCCCGGGCCCCGTCTCGCTCTCGTTCTGATAGTTTCTGGCCAGTTCACGCCTATTCCGAGTCGTCCTTCTGCGTCGCCCTTTTGTACACAAACGCTACGCACTTCATTGCATTTAATACAGTCCTCACGCTCACCGAGTTCTTTTATTTTCGATCTTCAACTCTCTCCCTCTCGTGCGCCCAACACCCACGGAATGAACGTCAGCAGTAAATTTGAATTTTATCAACGATCGAGTAGAAAAAGCGCGATTTGTACTACTCGTGAAACAAGAAAAATTCCGCTCTAGCGACGTCTTCTGCCATAATCGTTAAGCACGGCCCCGTTCTCAATTGTCTTCAGAAACAACTGTAGCATCTGCTCCCCCTCCGGACTTGACTCCTCGTCTCGAAAACTATAGGATTTTCTACTTGACGAACGCATTCTTTAGAAGAAATCCTCCCCCGCGCTAAACACGAAGTTTCTCTGTCTCGACAATGTAAAACCATTTTGCGGTTCTCTTCAAAAGGAAGACAATATTCGTTTAGAAAGGGGGGAGGGGGAAAAGCCTGTTTTTATATGAATGAGGATCTGCCAACGGGGGCCCCAGAACGGCGCCCTTTTCCTCCCCCAAGCCGCAAGGTAAACCATCGGGGTTTTGTTACCGACCTCGCCCAGAGAACCCACGAGTTATCTAATGCGAGGTTTAGGAGTTGAAAGAAGCCGAGGATTAAATCCCGAGCGACGAACGAACTTTGGCTTTTGCCGTTGCATTGTATCGCGAAAATAAATATTGAGGAAACAAAAAGACCGGGTTAATCCCCCCTACGTTGAGGGTTTGGGTAGGGAATAGATTGTTTGACCCCTAAAAAATACTGGAACTATGAGCTAACTTCGTTATAAACTCCGCCGTCAGTTCCAACATCGTCGCGCACACAACAATCGTATAACGGCCACAACGGTTCAGAGCAGTGTTTCCCAAGATTTTTTGTGCCATGACCCATTTGTCCCCCCCCCCCCACACACACACGTAATTAAAAAAAAGAAGAAAGTATTTGCTACTTAAAAGACTCGAATGATAAATTGTGATATACCTAATGATTATTTATTGGCACTATCCAAAAAATTGCTTTTTTACTAAATTTTTCACCAAAATCTAACGTTGCATATAAATAACTCGGAGCTAAAAGGTTTAAGTCGTGTCAAAAAAATTCTAAATTGCCCCCCTCCAAACCAAATATTTCGTGGAGGGGGGGGGGCACTCGTTTAGAGACGTTTACACAAGAAATTAAATCTAAAACGTAAGTGCCAGTGTTTTTCGTTTAATTCCCGAACTATGAACATAAACCATTCATAAAGAAAATTCGACAGGTCCGTCAATTACCTACGCAATGGTTATATATTATATATTATAGTTAATTCTGCAACCTTCAACACCAAAGGTTGTGCCGTCGAGGAACTAGTTCGTTACCCTCGTCGGGAGGAACCCACGACCCGAGGAATAAACAAATTCAAATAAAATATGTAAGAATATTTGACTAGTATTTTATTCTCGTCAGGAAAAGCCCCCCCCCCCTCGCCATATGTTCAATTTCCGTCGTGTGTGGTTAAGCTTTCACCAACCCCTTGGTGCCTGGCCAACAGTAACTCCTGCAACCTTGACGTAGCCCAAAACTACTGGCTAATGCGTCTTTCAAGCAACAATAAGTTGACACGATGAAGTGAGAACAGCTAATACGGACAACACATTATACAACTTAGACTGCAGTCATTCCGACTACTAACCTTTGCTGTCACTTGAACGTGGCTTTCATACTCGTACCCTCGCAAGGCGGTAAACTTCCCTTGTACGCAACGACTGAGCATCTTTTACCAGAACAGTATTTGGAAAACTGCGATGCGTTAGGTTGATTGGTAGTGGCAGGCGGTCTTGAAGATTGAAATTGTGTGCCAATTTTTTCTCCCTCCCCGAAGGCATATATGGGACAGGGTCCCTTTGACACTGCGGCCACACATGGGCTTATTGTGATGTGACGCTGGCCCTTTCTTAGTAGGAGGCGTCGTACATACTTTAGGAAGCCGAGTATGCCCTTAACCATAGATTGCACTATGATGTGGGGCTCAATAGTCCCCTGAACAAAATATTCGAAGCGTTTGGTTGCTAAGGCAGGGAATTCACGTAGGATGTGCCGTCTCGTCCTCCTCACCACATTGTCTGCATTCCTCTGAGATGCGCATCTTGTTGAGGTGATACCTGAGTGGGTAGTGTCCAGTGAGGAAGGTAGTCAAGACTCTCAGATCTCTTCTAGGGAGTGTCAGCTTCGCCTTCGCCCTTGGACAGGAAGGCGTAACAAGCCTTTTCGCTTGTCTTAATCGTGGCTGGCGATGCCATTGGGCGCTATTTTCCTGTATCTCCAATAGACCCACCAGACGATTCAGGTGACCCTTCGTCATACCTACGTAGGGTTCAGGCCCGATGGGTAGGGTTTGTGTACCGCTTTTCACAAGGAGGTCAGCCTTTTCATTACCCTCATGCCCCCTGTGAGCTGGCACCCAGATGAGGGAAAGCCTATTGTGGCCACCGAGCTGCTTGAGCGCATGAAGGCATTCCCATGCCAGCCTGAACCTAAAGCTAAAGGCTGCAATGGCCTTTAATGCCGCCTGGCTGTCCGAGAATGTGTAGATCCGCTTGCCCTTGAGTCCTTTGGTGAGGATCTCTTCCGCGCAGATCTTTATGGCTAAAATTCCAGTTTGAAATATCGTGGCGTACTCTCCCAGCGGCTTAGCAAGACTGTAATTGGGCCCTACAATGCCCAGTCCACCTCTGCCTTTCATAACTGAACCATCGGTGTACCACTGAAGGGCGCCCACCTCAGTCTGGAACTTCTCCTGCTCCCATTGTTCCCGCGAGTGGATGCTGAACCCGAGTGGCAGCCAAAAGTTCTTCCACTTTGGCACAACGTCAGTAGCAAGGACTGCTGCCTCTTCTAGCTTAAACTGTCTAATTGTTCTTTGGAGGCTGGCCTTGACCCTGGTGGAGATGTCAAGGCAAAAGCCCCTGTCTGCAAAAGCCTTACTGCTCCCAGGTAAGCAGTCCTCTGAATATGTATATGGAAAGGTGAGATGTTCAACAGGACTTCCATTGCAACAGTAGGGCAAAAATTCAATAGTAGTACCAATTTACACCAAGATTAAAACAGTAAGTTGTTCACGAATCATCTCAAGGGTAGACTCCACTTGAGTGATTCGTTGTTCCAATTGTCGGTTGTCGGTCGGATGGGTTGTAGGTCTGCGTAGTATAGTTCTTCTCTGATAGTCCTGGATAGGCCCCAAAATCTTAAGAATAACTGTCAACTTGACACAAATTCAACGTGTATTTCAGCGATAAAATAATATATTTGGAATGAGCACCGCGGCTAAAGCCCGTGCTGGGCGCACGAAGCTGGGAGCTTGAAACTGAGAAATAAATGGACGTGGTGAGCGTGTGTGAGGACTGTATTACGCTTGACAGAATAGCGATGAGTATATAAATGCGAACTAGGAACCCTCAATACATGTGAACTGGTTGTTGGACACTAAGGGACAGAGTGAGAGAGATAGAGTAGCGCGAGCTGAGAGACGAATCATTGGGAGAACTGGGAGATGACTGTCGTTCGCGAGTGCTGATACTGGTAGGAAAAGGACATTTTTTGGAAAGTCCAGAAAGGCGGGAAATCTGTTGTCTTTTGGAAATAACTGAGGAGTGGGACTTTCCACAGGTACAAACAAAGGGGGTTGGTGCTCGGGCGTTCGGAGGTAAAAAAACAACAACTATTCGGCCTGCTCAATAGTGCGAGAGATAATGCCTCACAAGTCTATAAGTACCTTCCTAAGGAATGCTAGGTATTTCTGCAACATACTTCCATCAAACATTGGTCCTCAGATAAGCGTTTGGAGTGCCTCATTCCCGGAGTGTTCTAGACAGTGATTCTCCTGGTGTACTCAGTCCTCTTGACCAGCGACGGAAATTCCCCACGGCTTTTCAATCTTCAATCCGTCGAACATCTACAGAAGTAAAGATCGCAGATGGGGATTCATCAATGGAGTGTTCAGGGCCTCTAAGACAGCCAGGGGAGCCCTAATATCGCTTCCCAGGCTCAACTTAGAAGCCGAGTTTCTCTGGGCGGGCACTTTGTATCCATCTAAGATAGATCGCTGGGCTTCTGGACCAAATGCTGTACAAGTTTGATGCCTGCAAGATACATCGATGTCAGTGGTGTCGACTGTGCCATAACAAACAGGTGTTTATGCGTTTTGCAGTGCCTCACGTCCTTCATCTCCATCCACAGAAGGTTCTACCCTATCTCATGTATTTTGAATGCCTCACTCCCGCCGCATTCCAGACTGTCTGATGCATTGTACTGGTATATTCTCTCACAACCCGCATGATTAGTGCATGAAGATGCCCTACAGTAGTACAGGAGTAGGGACTAGTAGCCCTATAGGTACAGGTTCACCCTCTCATTTCCCATCCCTTCACACCCAGGAATCCAATACACGTTAACTCAATTAGAGTTTGCTAATGAGTTTAGTCGCATCCTGCATTCCCTCGCCAATTTTGACGGTATGCAGTAATTCTTTGGCGCCTTGCAAGATGCTTGACTCAATCGTTATCACAAACGTTTCCTAAAAAGCAGCCTTTGTAGAACTTTTAGTAGAGTTCCTAATGCAGGACTAACATGTTGCAAATTTGATTCTGTTAAACTATTAAAATATTTTTCATGCTGTTTTGGTTTATTATTCATTCTGAATAATAACCTTATGTTTTCGGTCACGAACATTTTTTTTACCACCCTCCCTCAAAATTTGATACTTTGTGTTTCAAGACGTAGAGATTCCAAATTTGCCATGTCCGCCCACTGTCTTGTGTTAACGTGGTCTAAAAAATTCGTTCTTTCGCACTAAAATCCCATTTAGTATCTAGTTGTGCCCCCCATCTCGGCAATCTGATCGAACGAAGCCCATGGTTGTCATGGACAAAAAATGGTTTAAAAAATTAACGAAACGCAGTATATTCGCAAATAAGCCGTGTTTCGTACCGTTTCCAAGGTATTTCTACATCCTGGGTCGAATGGAATGAGTATCAGACGTGTACAACTGCATATAGGGAAATTACAGTAATTATTAGAGTCAACTAATTGAACGAACTTGCGGGAACTACAGCGGAAGTCAACGTTTCGTCGTTTGTACTCCCTCCCTCCCGTCTAACCAAAACCACCTGCCCGCCAATTGCTGAGGGTTTGCAGGAAGTCCCCGTCCCAATTTCCCCAACTCTTTTTGCCCGACGGTGTGGAGGAAGGTTAGTGCCACTTCCTCCGCACACCCCTACATCGGATCATAAATGCCTACAGACGTTTACAGGCGCCTGGCGCTGGGGGAGTATTTAGTTTCCTTAGTTCCATTGTAGTCAGGTCATGTTTCCTATGGTTTACTAGTATTTTTCGATGCTGAATCGAATGGGATGGGTCTCGGAGCAGTAATACTAGGTCAAACTGTTCATGAGAATAATAAACCGTTGTGTAATAATTTGCAGGGTTTTTTGTATTCGTCGTTTCCATTTTCAGTAACAGGCCAATGTTACAGCACCACCTTTTGATACGTTCACCTCGATATGTAGGAAGGACCCTCCACATAACTTAATTTTTAAATTTTTGAGGGCCAAAGAAATAAAAAAGAACAGAAGAAATATGAGCAATGGACGTGTTTTAAAGCGTGGTCATCGCTCCTCAACTTACTCTGTACAAATTCATCATGTATGCGTTGTCAATACCTACAAAGAATTATAAATGTCATGTATAATCTAAAAATTGCCGAAATGTGCGCTTACACAATGGAAAAACGCATCGCTAGAAATTTGGGAGGATGAAATGGATATCAACGAAGTAAATGAACCTTAGCGAGATAATTCGCAGGGGTTTCGAGAGAAGGGAGAAAAAAAAGGGAGGCGGCAAAGGCGAAAAAGAACACCAGGTCGACCAGAACAACCCCAACTAGCAGATGCTACCCGGGTAGTAAGTAACAGGGAGTGTAGAGTTACGATCAAACACAATTAACCGAAAAGCCCGCGCGAGAGGGGAACTTCTCACGAAACGTTCCGTCGAGGCACTGCGGCGTGACACGAAACGGGACGAATGATATAATCCAATAATTGAAATCGACAGTTGAGGTCAGATTTAGAAGGTGAATGATAATGACCGCGGGATGAAACGCATTACCGGCGGTTACACGGTTGGTGAATAGTTGGGCAAGGAAAGGCGAGAGGGAGTGATTGTCGACCGCAAACACTTTAAAATGAATAACCTGAATTGCGGGGGACGTTACGACAATTACTCGTACAATCGAGGGCTTCGAACTTGTCATAATATCTCGATCAACGAATGCAACTTTGGAATTTATTTACGTCCTTCGTTTAGTTCCAAATGCGGCTAGTTTAGTTGTTGACGTTTTAATGGTTCGCTGACTTCAGTGTCACGAAGGTTGTTACCAAGAACATGGTCCTTGGGCGCAACTCTTCCGCACCAATTTCCAAGCTTGTTGTCATTTTAAGAAAACCTCTGAACACTGCAGAACATTCGTAGGCTTCCTTGGTAGCCCGATGTCCCCGATGAAAACAAAAAAAAAAGGTAAAAAAATAGATAGAAAGAAAATTCAAATTAGGAAATGCAGAAACGTACAAATGTTTTCAATTTGTTTAAATTTTCAACGTTTGTCATCTTTAAAGACTAACACGCTTCCTAAGTCGAACCTGATGTTGGTGGTAACTTCGCTCGACCTACCTATAAGACTGCCACATCTTCAGTGTGCCACGTACAGTCGATGATGTTTCGTTTTAGAGACGTTAAAACCTGAGAGTTTTCTCTGGTCGTTTATCCCTCCAAGTCTCAACGTTTACAACTTATTTCAACATACAAATTTAAAAGTGGGCTTACGACAGTTTATGCAGCTAGTGGAGCGGGAGTGAGTGTATGCTCGATTATGTTAAAAACAAAATCGAAACACAAACGGTGGGTACAGCTTTCGTACAAGTACGCAACGACGAGGGACATTTTATGTCGTTTTCTTTAAACTAAACCTCGATTTCGTCCGATGCGATTCATTATGAGTGATTGGAAACGTTGAGGTTGGCGGGCGCGAAAGAAACCTTTACACAAACGGTGAGTACAGCTTTCGTACAAGTACGCAACCACTAGGAACATTTTATGTCTTTTATTCTTGGTTTTATGCAATGATAACTACGTTTGATTGTGCTCGTTGATGGTTTCGATATAATGGCCGCGTCAATTGCAATTGACATCATCACTTAGTCACTGAGGTTATTAAAACGTGTGATGTTACCAAGCGTTAGATTTTCTAACAGACGTTACCAAGGGTACACCTAACCCCAAACAAATATTTCGTGACGCTTCTCCGTTACATCTCAGACGTTACATATCCCGTGTTACATTTTCGAGTTTATGTAGCAAAGTAAAGACATAAAATATCAACAACAACAAAATCGTAACCCTGGTGGGACTCGAACCCATAACCTCCGGTTTAGGAGACTGATGCCTTAATGCATTACGCCACAGGGGATGTGGTGGCTACCCGGGTTAACACGTTGTGTTGTCCAATCAGCCTCAAAGGTTAATTTTCGTGACGCTTGGCCGTTACACTTGGCTGTTACACTTTTCGAGTTTATGTAGCAAAGTAAAGACATAAAATGACAATTGCAGATTGTTGAGCAAAGTGGTACAAGAGCGGAGTTGCTCTCTTGACTTAATACGATTGTGCAGCAAGACTGCGTTTGAAAAATAAACACTACGGTGCAGCGAGTGACAAGAGAGCCACATTTCTGTAGACCACCAAGGCCTATAAGGCAGTTTCTACAGAAACACTCCAAGATAGATACGGTTTTTGTGGAAACCTGTTAGTGTATCTGAATCATGTGGGACAGAGAGCTGAAAGACTTAGGTCTCGTTTTTTCGCTGTTAGTTCACTGTCCAGACATCCACTTTGCAAGAATCTACAGCAGCAGTTGTCTTTGCTTATGGAGTGTGACGCATGAAAAGTGGCGAGAAGATCCAGTCCAGAGTCAGTTGTCTCCATTTACAGTAATTATGAAAGTTGGGAATTGTCTAGAATTATGACGGAAAAAAAGATTTGCGTACAACTCCACGTGGGGATGAAGCCCACAACAACGAGATATTTCTTTACAGAAATAGAAACAAAACAGAAGGAAACTAACTAAAAATAATAGAAATATATATGTTTTAAAATAAAATAACAGACTTCTCCTTCCAATCAAAATTTCAACCAAAAGATATTTAAGAAAATAAGAATTAAATTAAAACGTCTTTCTACCCTGCTTCTGGCATGCCAAAAAAAAAGAAGAAACGGATGAAAATAAACGCAACTTGCGGCCAGGGATCTTTTTTCTTCGTTCAAACCTGAAGCTCTCCAGAAGAATCCAATAAGGAATCAGATCCAAAAAACGGGAGCCGGAACGAGTCAAACCCCTCTTTTTTTGGAAACACGCCCTGCGCGGAACAGACCTGAACAAAACACCCCCGGGGGAGAGAAACAACTACCTCCTCAACTTCTCATAAACCTCCTGTCCGGTTATCACCTTGGAAGGCACTGTTCCAAGCCTCCACCCTGGGTCTGTTCCAGGCGCCCAACCGCATTTGAGAAGTAACTCGTTACAGAAGTATGTGGAGCACTCTATGATCAGTGCAGCAGTTCTCAGTCACGGATTTATCTCATTATTATCACGACTCTCTTATACATATTTCGAGTATGGAATTTGTGTTTTTACAGATTAAAGGAAGATGTCAACATGTGGTTTTCCAATTATTAAAAAAAAAAATCACTGTTCTAAGGGTTTCTCTCATACGTTAGTTAGTCCTAGAACATGTGGTTCGGTGACAGAACAACACCAATCAGAATGTCAATTAGAAGTCATTAAAAATGTATTTTATCACATCAAGCTTTCCTGCAGCCACCTTCAGCAGGAGGTAACGAAAAAAAGTCAATCTTCACACGCCCGAAGAGACGTACTAACCTGCTCGCTTTAGTACGTTGAATGCAGTAAGATTTATTGATAAGGCTTGTCAATTTTAGGACTGCACTATTTACTTATCTCCAAAATCACTGGCCATATAAGCCTAAGCCTGGAAATACCACTTTTTAATATCAATACTGTATTTACGGTTATTTCAAGGATGCAGATAAACACCTGAGGAGCAATGTGTCTCTCAATGGGTCGCAATGTTACTGAGTTGAATGTTGGAGACGCTACACATCATTAAAGCATGCAACAATTAATTAATCGAGTGAGGTGAAGAAATATCGTAGCAGCAGACAGTTGACTTAGCCATTGAGCGCATGGTTGACAAGTGGAGAAGATACGGGAGCTTCCCCCACTCTGGGGTGAACTCTGTCCAGGTACTTGCTGCAATAGACGAATGGGCAAGCGAGACGGGACTCCTGACACATCTTGAGAGCAAGTGGGTAGGGCCAGACCACTGAATGAGTCACTTCCTTACGGGACACAGAAACTTCAATGCGTGGCTCCCGTTATTTTCACTCAAAGAGAGAGAGAGAGAGAGAGAGAGAAGAAGATTTATTCAGTAAATACATCGACAGAAAAGAAAAATATACCTGATTAAATGATTGAATAACAATAGCTCGTCTTTAGGCAAGGCCTGTGTTGACGAGCTAGAGTTGCCGACTTCTATATTTAAGTTTTAACTTTTAACAACGTAAGGTTATAAACAATGTGACTGTAAATAATTATTCTAAGGAATCATTACAATACTATTACAGTTTACAGGTTTTCTACATATTAGTTACTTACTATAAATACTATTTAAAATTAATTCTGCATTTTCTGGCTCTAGATTTATCAACCATGTAAATATTTTCCTCTTATATACAGGGCGAGTTATCACTCCAGGAATCTTCAGTTGAGCAGGCAATGTATTAAAAATTAAATAAATCAAGTACTGCGGACTTCTAGTAGTTAGGGTTAAATTCGTTTTAGGGTTCACTACATTTTGACGAATCTGGAAGCGGGTTTGATGGTTATGAACGTAGGGCCTCTCAACAATGTGTGGGTGTTTGTAAAAGTATAGAGCCAGTCCCTTAATGAAAAGCTGCCGGATGGTAAACACTTTGGTCTCCTGAAATAATAGATCACTCGAATATCTCCTCGGTTTATCAAGCATCACCTTTAATATGGCTTTCTGGATTATTATCAGTTTCCGTAAGTGAAAGGGGTAGGCACCACCCCACACCAGGATGCCATAGTGAAGCACTGATTGCACAAGAGACAAATAAACCAACCTCAGACGCTCCGAAGAAAGTACATACTTGACATGATAAAATATGTGTACGAATTTACGAAGTTTGGCATACAGATATGAGACATGTTGGTCCCAAACAAGAGAAGCATCCACAATAACTCCAAGGTACCTATAGCGGGTCACTCTTTCAAGACGTATACAACAACATGGGACACCAGGAGCGCATGAGTGAATCTGCAAACCACCACCCTCAGGTATAGTGCCTCCTCCAATTAGCATGTACTTGGTTTTTCCAACATTTAGTGTGAGAAAACTTCCAAGTAACCACCCATTGATTCTGTTAAGGAGCTTCTGCATATCGTCAAAAACAATTCCCCATGTCGGACCGGATATAAGCACTGCAGTATCATCTGCAAAAAGGAAGATTTCACCGGAGGATGTTAAAGAAGATAAGCTATCTATATATATTGAAAATAGAACTGGGCCCAAAGTGCTCCCCTGAATCACGCCGTAGGTAATAGGTAATTGGACTCTCCATCATGCACGGTGGAGGAAATAAGAAACCACGTAGTGCTCCAGTGCAGTTCCAAGAACAGTGAGCGGCAGCAACCAAACCTAACCAGCACCAGCATTGACTGCTCCGAAGCCTGCCTATAACCGTTTCGCCCAGTTTGCGAAGAAAGTCAAGCAAAGAAATGTGGAAACCTGCCATCCGCGCAAATAGTTAGATCAGGTGAAAAACCATATTGAGAACTATTCCCAGATGGTCATACTTCCGTGCGGTTGACAACATAGTGAACGGTTCTCCACCGGGTGACTGGCGAAGACCAATAACCTGCCGTGAATGTTGAGCGAGTGCCCGAGCTCTTGTATAATAGCGAAACCACAACCTCCATGATATAACTCTCTCTAAGGGTTCAGGAACAGTTATTTTGATAAGGAAACCAACCTGCATAGTGCAACGAGATTAATTTTTCACTGGCCGGCAAATGACGAGAGCAAAGCAATAAATTTTAAAAACGCAGTTCCAGTTAGTTTCTAAATTCCTCTTAAATCCATCCTAAATGGCACCAACTACGGGAAGCAAACGGATATTAAGTACTTTCAGCATAAACAATTGAAAACAGCTAAACATCAGCTAGAAATAACATTGCGAATTTAGAGCACATTCGTGGACACTAACAGTTCCTTTAAGGCAGGGGTCTCCAAACTTTCCAGCCTTGGGGCCATACTGATTACTCCAGTAAGTTCCGAGGGCCAAAACCACATTATCATTGTTGCCGGTCGTAAAAAGTGGAATAGTCCACTAATGAAAAAAAAGGCCGAAAAAGTACGCAACGTTTAAAAAAGGCTGCAAATCGGACTAAAGTCCGCAAAATCAGTAAACTAAATTTAATTTGCTATAAAAATATGTTCTCTAATCTCTAAAAGGAGTTTTCAAGTATGCAAGCTCTCCGCAGGCCGTAGTAATTGGAGACAATAAATTAAATTACAACACACCGCATCTCTTTTCTTTGCACCATTAGGACGAAATATTGAAGTCTTGGCTTTGTCACACTAGAAAATTGGGTAATTTTCAGCATCACAATAAATGGGCTTGGAATGAAATTGACCGAACTGGGGAAATCAAAAGTGCATCTACAGTAGACAACAACGTACGTAAAATAATGTATTCCAATTTAAATAAACATAACTGATTTAAATGAAAATGATATGTTTGGACGATTCATAAAAATAATGAAATAATTTAATAAAATATTGTTATTAATAGATAAATTAGTGCAAATAATTTGTTTGAATGGATGAGTGGGTTTTTGACATTTTATGTCTTTACTTTGCTACGTAAACTCGAAAATGTAACGCCAGAGATGTAATGGAGAAGCGTCACGAAATATTTAACCCGAGTTGCAAGCAACAGCCCCTGTGGCCTAATGGATAAGGCACCAGTCTCCTAAACTGGGGATTGTGGGTTCGAGTCTCACCAGGGTTACGATTATTTCTTGTTTTTGACATGTTATGTCTTTACTTTGCGTCACGAAATATTTGTGTTGGATAAGCTTGGTAACGTATGTTACAAAATGTAACGCTTGGTAACATCACTCGTTGACATTTTGACATGTTATGTCTTTACTTTGCTACATAAACTCGAAAATGTAACGCCGGAGATGTAACGGAGAAGCGTCACGAAATATTTGTTTGGGGTTAGGTGTACCCTTGGTAACGTCTGTTAGAAAATCTAACGCTTGGTAACATCACACGTTTTAATAGCCTCAGTGACTAAGTGATGATGTCAATTGCAATCGACGCGGCCATTATATCGAAACCATCAACGAGCACAATCAAACGTAGTTATCATTGCATAAAAACAAAAATAAAAGACATAAAATGTTCCAAGTGGTTGCGTACTTGTACGAAAGCTGTACCCACTGTTTGTGTTACTGTCAACTTTGGACATTTTATGTCTTTACTTTACTACATAAACTCGAAAATGTAACGTCAGAGATGTAATGGAGAAGCGTCACGAAATTTTTAACCTGAGTTGCAAGCAACAGCCCCTGTGGCCTAATGGATAAGGCATCGGTCTCCTAAACCGGAGATTGTGGGTTCAAGTCCCACCAGGGTCTCAAAAACGGCTATTTTCAATAACAAATGAGATTTTAATTATTTGTTTTAAATTACTGTTTTAAGTTTGCTACAAACACAAAATGAAAATTAGTTCAATTTTCATTCGTTGATCACTTTAACGGGGACGCTAATTGAGACGTACTTAACTCTTGTGGACGTTGCAAAATGGAAAAAGTGAGACGCTACGTTCAATGCAAATATATTTTAGGGTGAAATGGATAGCAATGAAATGGCATCGATTCTGGACAGTCAAGTACAGTGGCTTTGTCACGAGCTACGTTTCAATTCTCTAGCAATAAAGAGGAGGCAGCAACGACGGAGTCGACGTGGCAACATTTAATGGGAAGCAGGGTTCGTTTCAGTCTCAAATTATCTCAACACAGTCGTTTCAAAAAATATTGGACAAACGCCACGACCAGAGGTTACAAGAGCTCTCGGGCCACTAAGGAACTAATCGTGTGGGACAGATTCCAGTTATTTTTTCCAGCGTTTCATCCTCGGAGGACGTATTATTTACCTTCGTATCTACAAATGCACCGGTAGCTCGAAAATTTCCGGTTATTAACCAATGCAGTGAATGAAACTTTGGATGTTTGTTTGAAAGTCGACGAAATGAACGAGGTAGTGAATGAACGCTTCCACTGTGAGGGTACAATGAGGAAGTTAAAATGGAGGTTTGAGCTGGGGGTAATGAAGTGTGTTGAGGAATCGCGTGGTGCGCGGGGTTCGGTCGAGGGAAGAGAGAGAGAGGACGATTACTCTCGTATGCTGACAACTCATCGCCAGGTCATGCGCTGAGAGAGGTGGAACGAACATGCTCAACGCTATCTTAAAACAGAACCGGTGGGCGCAAACGAAATGGTATGTCAAGTTAATCAGACTGCCCTGGATCCTAACACGGTGGTTCGGGGAAATAATCTGCATTGTGGCTGGAACCTTCAAGATGTGCTCTATTCGAGTCGAGTTTCTCCATGCAGGCTTGCCCAATGCACCACGTTGGTGAGTGTAAGAACAATTAGCAAGACTGCACTGCAGTAGTGAAGTAATTTGCTTAGATCCGCAAGTAGGTAAATTAATACAGTTAACGTACCTGTTAGGTGAGTCCGTCTCCTCTGGCTGGTGAGATGCTCTGGGCGAGCGCTTTTGATGACTTAACGGCCAGACGATGATGTCTTTACACCAATAGCGCTCGCCCACAGTATTTCTCCAGCCAGAGAAGATGGACTCACCAAACAAATCCGTTAACTTCAGTCATATTAGTTATATTCTTTTAATATCCTTTCATTTAAGACAAATAAAAGTTATTTTTGCCTTCGAACTGTACAATATACCTTCACATGTAATTCTAATACAGTCCATTTCGATGTAATGCCTCTGAGTTCAGGCACCTGAATTGTTTCGAACTTCTCCGTACCATTACCCCAACCTCCACCTGCTTTAATCTTTTATAGAATGCTGGAATAGAGTACTGACTTAGCAGCCAGACGATGATGTCTTCACATCAAAAGCGCTCGCCCACAGTATCTCACCAGCCCGAGGAGATGGACTCACCTAACAGGTACGTTAACTGCACTTATTTCTTCTGACAGCCGATAAACCCACTCGAATAGCTGGTTGGCACCAACTGTGATGATATCAGCATTCTCAATAGAATACCTTACAGTACTGTTCCATAATCACCAGCAAAGCAGGATGTGACAGCACCAACCCACTTGCAGACTGCATGATGACAACATGCAGCCCCAGTTCAATGCACGACTTATTTTAGACTCAGTCGTTGAGCTCTGGCTGGTGTCGAATTTCTCGGTGGAAGCAACATCCACAAGGGGACGAAAAAGGAGTGGGAGGAGTTTTCCTTCATTGAAAAAGAAGGTACGTCTCTTTTACTAGATTTACTCCCTTCCAAAGGAGACCACTATGCTACTTTGTGAAAGACTGACCAATACCCCCATTGTGAGGAATCTCTGTCAGTAGTCGAAAAGGAGGGTGAGAAGAATATGCCAGGAGAATGCATCAGACTATCTGAAACGCTGCAGGAATGGGTCCCTGAACGCTTTATCTCAGGGCCAACAAACGAAGAAGCACCAGAGACTTGAAAGGTAGCGGTTTTCAGTCTTTGGTACCATTTGGACATCGATGAAGTCTCTTGAAGGACCTCCTTACCTGGCAATTCTTAGGAGCACCTGTTTCTTTTGCTGGCATATAACTGTGAAATGACCTGTACAGCATTTAGTCCAGAAGCCCAGCGATCTACCTAAGATGGATGGAAAGCGCCTACCCAGAGAAACTCGGCTACTAAGTTGTGCCTGGAAGAGAGTGATCTTAGGATTCTCCTAGCTTTCTTAAAGACCCTGGACACTCAATTGATGGATCCCTATCTGCGATCTTTACGTCCGTAGTTCGACGGATTGAAGATTAAAAAGACTTGGAGACAAACACCCACATTGTGGGGCATCTCCGTCGCTAGTCAAGAGGACTGTGAGAGAATATACCAGGATAATGCATCAGACTGTCTGTAACACCGCATCTCAGACCTAAGAAGACATCAAAGAAGTCTCTTGCAGAAAATACCAACCGTTCCTAAGGAAGCTAGGCACGGACTAGTGAGAAATTAGTTCTGGCACAATAGGGCTTCAGCGCTTGGGTACTCATCCTAAATAAGGGAATAAGGGACAGTTCGAGTTATTTACAGACCCCTTCCCTTGCTGCTACATAGTAGTATGGAGAATTCGCGTACTTGACAAGTCCACTACAAACCCACACACCACGAATGGAGTCATCCAAGGCTGGGCGAAAAGGTGCGGCAATATTGTGGGCCTACGGAACTATTATACCCTCGGCAGTACTCAGTATTGCACTCGCCTTCAACACCTCTTAGCTTGATTGCACTCACTTCTTAGGTGAAACGAGGCGGAGGCTAGTCAGCACCACTGAGGGAAGCGGAAGGAGGCCTAACACCCTGAGAAGCTCTCCCCTCAGGCAATGTCAGATCTCCGAGGGACACTAGAAGGCCGCTAGCGGGAGACCGCTTAGCAACTGGTTGCACAGGCTGCTACCACTGCCCCACTGATCCCCGATGGGGCGGGCCTACTAGCAGAATGAGGAAGGACTCGTGCTAGTCTGATAACACTGCTGTGCTGGAGGGTGGGCTCCTGAAGCCATCAGGCCAAGGAGTTGCTTTCCCTCGTCTACGACCGTGGGGACGGGTTAAGAGCTCTCTGGCAGAACTCGGACCGAAAGGTCGGCAGTAGAATCTCTCGAACCCTCGGCAGTACTATCTACAGGCCAGAATGCCCTCTCAACCTCGACAACGCCGGCAAGGTACGAGCGCTTCCTCAGGGCTGTGCAGGAATTGGCCTCCCTGGCCCTACTCCACCTTTCCCGATAGAATACAGTTAAGATCAGGGGCTTTTCGGTAAAATGCATACATCAAGACGTTGACAATCACCCCCTCAAAGGACGCAGAGGCATCATCCCAACTGCAGGGCGGACGAACCTCATTTATATGGCCCGTGTAGTCCATGGTGGTGGGTACGTTGACTAAGTGTACTCTGCTTTGACGTATTCCAAGATTTATTGTCAACCTTCATTTTTTTGTACACCACAATACTTTCCTTATACTTGGAATAGGGTCAATTAGAGGTCCTGGTATCCATTTGTTGTCAGTGAACACAAACACAGCTACACCGGAACAGAAACTGTGCGGTAGAACAAGAAACATAAAATCAACTCCGCATCATCTCTCACAGCAACTGTGAACATAATTGAAATTAAAACAAACGACAAAAACAAAATAAACAAATTTACAAAGCAAAATAAAAATTACCTGGCAGCATCTGTCCTTTCCTATAAGCGATAGTGCGGAAGATTCAAGCCTAGATCAGGGGATGAAAACTACCATAATTGCCTTCACCCACAAAATTGTCTTGCCGATTCTACGAACAAATTGAGAGGTCGCAGTGTACCATTTTGCCGTACAAGAACGATCCTTCGGACCGTACAGTGCCTTGCTGTCTGAAATCGTTCACGTGCTCGAACGATCATCACGATGTCACCGGCAGTAACCGAAAATGCCGAGCTTGCAGCGTTTGAATTCACGAGGGCTTGAATACAAATTTGGTTAAACACGAAACGAAGAGAGCAACGCCAGCGTCGACGTTCCCCAAACCCATTTACCCGTCTTCTACTCGCAACGATTCCATTCGGCGAGTCCATCAATCTTGAAAACGACAAACGTCACACTCATTCATACAACCGTCACTGGCGAATCCATCATAGGAGAGCGAGTAACAGTACAATTCTCTCGACAAAAACTGATCCACTTAGCGCCTGGGGGAGGCATTGTGAAGCTACTCACGCCCAAAGCTGCCAGGAAATCCACGAACCGGGATGACAAAAAGAGTGTGTAGATCGTTCAATTAATATGAAACCCACACGCTTAATATGACGTCTGATTGAAACTGTGGACTGTTACGTTGCGCCATATTCGAGAAATATAAATAAATACTAACGAATCGTTGAGTTGACGCGACTTTCAGCCGGGACTCGTCTGTACAAAAAATATCTAGCCCGAAGCATCATTTTCCTCAAACCCTGTGGAGCCGATGATGCGCTGCATATGCAGCTGCAGAAGAAGCTGCACCTTCGTTAATTCAAAAGTAGATGTAATTACCGGCTGAAATTACTCCACGTCACCCACAATAGCAAACCGTATTTTGTTTATTTTTTAAATGTAACTTTGGAGTTCAATGGATGGTTAAAAGATTCGATTTGTATTGATTGAGCCGTTTTTCAAAAAAAGCAATAAGCTACTGGCTTCGCAGGCCTCACACTCGCATTTTTACAGCAATATTTCTAGCGAACAAAAGTTAAATTGTAATCAGTTACGCTGTACGTTTAATGTAAGTAGTTGAAATGCGAAAACCCCTTCCGTCGTTTGTGGTACGTTTTCTCAGTGACGGAAAACTGCGGAAGTCCCTCGTCCTCGAAGTTGATTGCAGACACACAAAACGCGAACCAAGAGCTGAAATTGTGTGCGTGCGTGAAGTCAGGAGATCCCAAAACGTCGACGAAATCTCACTGTTTTTTTGTGACCGATTAAGATACTTTCCTTCCGGGGTTGCAGAATTGAAAGAGAAGAGAAGAGAAGAGAAGAGAAGAGAAGAGAAGAGAAGAGAGAGAAGAGAGAGAGAGAGAGAGAGAGAGAGAGAGAGAGAGAGAGAGAGAGAGAGAGAGAGAGAGAGAGAGAGAGAGAGAGAGAGAGAGAGAGAGAGAGAGAGAGAGAGAGAGAGAGAGAGAGAGAGCATGAATGACGGCTTTATTAATACATTTGGCGATATTTGGTCGTACTCGGCAATTCTTACACCTAACCAGAAATTTTAAAATTTAACATGATAAATACAAATTCGTCAACAGTTTTCGTTTCTTCTTCTTATCAGCTAGTTTTCTACAACAATAACAACTTCGTTTCATTATTTGATTATTTTTTATTTTTAAATATTATTTTCTTATCGAACAAAATTCAGATATACTATAATTCACATAATTTAAATGGCCTGTCGTGTCAGGATTTTAGAGAGTTAAGAAGAATTTAGTTAAGGGATAGCAAAGATTCTCTCACACGTTTCTTGAAAGTTGTATGACTTTTTAGTTGTTTTAGTTCTGACGAGTCCATCATAATATGATTTGCTTTGAGAGATAAATGATGATCTATAGGCAGTGGTACGGCATTGTGGTGAACGGTAATTTAAGAACTTGTTTCCGGTTTCTGAATTATGAATTTGTGAAAATTTCAAATATTGTCGCGCGAGATATGGTGGTTGTTTAGTTGTCGTAATTTTGAACATGATTGCTAGCATAGAGTATTGTATTAATTCATTAATTTTGGCAATTTGTTGTTTTACAAAATTTATCACGAATTTTATCATCATATATCAGATTTAAATTTACCTGGGAGAATTATTAGAGCCTTAAGGCCCTCTTTTCCATTCTCCCGGGAGAGAAAAAAGAAGACATAAATAAATTATAAATTCTTACGCTGATAATAATTTGTGTGCAGAAATATTTTTTTATTTCATTTTTCATATTTATCTAATAGTAATTTTTCAAATTTGTTCCTACAAGAGTATTTTCTATAAAAATAAACATATGCTTATTGTTCAGCAGGTCGTTGATATCCAAAATGTCCACACTAGCCCTAACGAAAAGTCATTGTCACACCTTCGTCAGTTATTTTCAATTGACAATGGATTTCCCCCTGTCCTGGACTTTCCAATCTAGCTTTTCCCACCCCATTTTACTTGCGTCTTCTCAACAGACAGCTCCTTCCAAGTCCTTCAGTTCTCGCAATACGGAGTCTATCGCAGTTCTCCCGATTCGCCTTTCGGCTCGCGCTACTCCCAATTCAACTCTATCTCTCTCATTCTGTCCCTCTTCCTCCAGTTAGTATCCCACAACCAGTTTCTGTATTGAGAGCCCCTTGAGCGTGTTTATACACTCATACTCAACCAGATATCGGTATTTCGTCAAGTGTAATACAGTCCTCACTCACGCTCACCGCGTTAATTTATTTCTTACTTTCAAGCTCCCCCATTCGTGCACCCAACACTTATTATATTCGTTTTAAATTTTGGCAACTTGAATCACAAAGAGGGAGAGAGTGAGAGAATAAAGTTAGGACCAATAAGTCCTCTCTTCCCATCCTATAGTTATTAATAAACCTAATTCCACGATAACTCTGACGAACACGTAAAAAAGCCAAACTTCTGTAAGAGCCGTTTTAAAAGAAGAAAAAAAAGGAACACAGACAAACCAAACAGAAAACTCTAAAATCCATAATGAGACAGGTCCTGCAAAAATCTAAAATGAGACAAGTCCTTCAAAAAAAAAAGTCTTTGGTCTTTACGTTTTATAATGCACATTTTAATATTGTTGTGGAAGCTTCTAATAGAAATTTAAAAATTAAATTGGCTGACGTTATCGTTATACAAGTTAATTGATTGCCAAAGAAATTATACGCTGAATAAAATTGTGTTATAGATCGGGATGATTCATGACTATTGACGTTGCGAATGTTGCACCGAAAGGAGTATTGCTCGGAAAAATATTTGTTTTTTTTCAATCTAAGGAGATAATAGCCAGCAAATATGGACACGGTGTCTAGTCGAAGGCGGAACACAAGTCTTTGAGTGTTACTGCAGAATCGAGGTCTGCTGAACTGTAAGGAGAGCGTGAGATACGACTGAAAGAGAGAATGCGAGAGATAGAGATAGATTCTCAGTCAAGACAGGTTTGTGCTGGTCAGCGAGCACGAAGAAGAAGATGGGTGACCACGGGAGGAGGCTACAGTCGTACCAGGGAAGGCCGAAAGGATGACCGAGGGCGTTGAATTGGAAAAGAACAGGAGGGCACGAGTTCGGGAGGGGTAAGAAAACCTATTGGAAAATTGTAGGTTGTGAGGATTCGTGATCGTAAGAGAAGAATAAACGAAATTTCCTCCACCGTACCATCACCAAACCACCAGAACAGGTTTATAGGCTCGAGAAATGCTAGTAGCAAACGAAGGTCGTGTTTGCAACTTGAATCAATACATACTTACATACTGCCACAAAATGTTGAACGACGAACACGAATTTTCCAAATCGACCCATCAGTTGTTAAAATGGAAGAAAAGAACTTCGACTTATTAAGTAGAAATATTAACAAAGCACTTACTTACGGCCAATCGAGGAATGAGGTGAACTTGCTTACCTGAAACAAGAATGATTTATCGTCATCATACGTTATTCGTATACATCCCAAAGAAAGTTGCATGACATGAAAGTGGCTGTGAGAAAGATAAGTATTAAATGTATTTGTCTCAAATAAAAAAATTGTTACAAGGGGGATTTGGAGATGTTTGAAGGGCCGCTGACTCAGGCAAAAATTACAGCGATCGCAAGGAGCTCCGACCCAATAAACCGACATTCGTCAGGATTATGAAACATTGTCTTAACCACTAGACGACGACCGCGAGGGTGCCTTTTAAAGGGAGTCAGTCAGCACACATGCATCGGGCTCTGCTCAAGTTCGCAGAGCTGAAACCTTTCCTCAAATCTGAAGCCTACTTACTGAAGCTAGTGAAAATCCATACTGCCCCTGTCAATCATTCTCTTTCTGTATACAGCCGACAACGTATTTTGCGTTTTCCTCACTCCATTCCCTCATCTCACATCTCCTTATTTCTTAGTCTTCGCCTAGCCATAAAGCGCTCTAGAGCACTTTGATAAACTACTGAAGACAAGCCGCTGATCAGTCCAATGACGCACACCCAGGCGTTTTGATAGCTATGATCATGATAATCTACGGAATACATATCAAGTTAGAGGAGATTTGTTTCAGCCGTTTTCGCTGAATCCCGTTCACAGACACACGTAAACGCACAAAGACCATTTTACCAAATAGTGTTATTGAAATCAGTAGGTCTTGAAGATCTGAAGAGAACTCAATAGTTTTCGGCCGATTGCATAACTTTCTTTTCTACTTCGTAGAACCAAGGAAACTGAAAACGAAAACACTGAGAAAAGCTAATCAAATTGTTAAACAACCACAATCTCTTTCTAGTGGTCAATGATTACTTATTACTTTCCTTGCCTCTACGATTCAGAAAGGAAAGTTATGTAACCGGCCGAAAAACATTATTTAAGAAAATGGTGTGTGTGTGTGTGTGTGAACGCAATTGACAGAAAATGGGTACGTCAAATCCGCTCGAACTTGATGTCTAGCCCCCAGGTCACCATGGGGTGTCAAAATACGGGTATGAACAAAATCCACCGAAAGTTAACTATAGTTATCATAGTGATCGAAACATCAAATTTTTTTTTCTCAAAAACGGCTGAAACGATTTTGAATTCATTAATTATGCCGGCAGCTCCTGATGAGAAGACAATACCATACAATTCCCATCCGCGAGAAAATGACGAGAGCAGAGCAATAAATTATCCAAAAATTTCGACGAAAACGATTTTAGCGCGGTTTTTTCCTTGTAAACTCCGCTACTAATGTTACTAGCTCTTCAGAAAAATTGAAGTGGTAGTCCAATCCAGTATCCATACGGTGATAGTTTGATAACGCTCATAGATTATACAGAAAGTACTCCACAAATTTCAGAATTTCAACCCCCATCGTGTAACCTGCTACCTTTTCTCATAGTTTTTACGCGATAACTCTCAAAAAGTGATTATTATCCTTTTCATAAAAACTCGTATTTACTTCCCCATTTATTCTCTGTGTACTAATTGCTCAATGATGGTCAGGGCGTGAGTACGAACAGCACAATAAATTCGGGAAGTGTAGGCGCTACCCCTTTTTTCCACCGTAAAGTGGCGTTTTACGAAGTTCAAATGAACTGAATGACATATAAATTGAGTTAGTAGAAAAAACCACGAACACAAGGGAATTGACGTAGAGCTAAGGAAAGTTGTGTGATATTTTTAGTATAGTTGTAGAAAGGGAAGTTGTTTACGGATGTAATTACGTTTTAAAGGCTTCTGAATTCACAAATCGTTTTTCGAAAATGTGGTTTGCTTGAGCGCGAGTGAACATCAACCAGCTCAATTTATTTTATTGTCATCGTCACTCCGCAAAACACAGTCCTTCAGACCTCTGCCCGTAACCTCCTCTGGCTGTAGGAGAGGCCTATCAAACACTCCGAGGCGTGTCTCACATTTGACGTCCAACTTGCACGTCCACGAAGGATAAATGTGGATTCGTACGAAGTACAGTAACGCAGATTCTGCCAGGCGGGGGCTGGAGTCAGTCGAGCATGTACTGTGGACTTGCGCGGTGCTGGCTGCTTAGAGCCGAGGAAATCGTTCGATAACGTGTCTTTCCTTCCTACTACGTAATGCCAAGGAAAGTTAAAATTAAAACAAATAGTTGTGAATACACACTGAAATGAGTTATATTTCGATTCAGTAGGCCTGAAAACGTTGAGATCTAAAGAAAACTCGACTTTTGGTTTATTATTCATTCTGAATAATAACCCTATGTTTTCGGTCACGAAAAATGTTTTACAACCCCCCCTCAAAATTTGATACTTTACGTTTCAAGACATGGAGATTCCAAATTTGCAATGTCCGTCCGCCGTCCGGGCCGTTTTGTGCCTTTAACGTGGTCTAAAAAATTCGTTCTTTCGCACGAAAATCCCATTTGGTATCTAGTTGTGCCCGCCATCTCGGCAATCCGATCAAACGAAGCCCATGGTTGTTATGGGCAAAAAATGGTTAAAAAAATTAACGAAACACAGTATAACGCGGGAACTACAGCGGAAGTCAACGTTTCGTCGTTAGTACTCCCTCCCTCCCGCTATATCAAACTCAATCACCCGCTCGCTTGACTCGCAACGCCCTTTCGACTCGCAACGGGTTCGCTGGAAACCCCCCGCCCCGTCGGGGCGCCAAGGCCACTTCCTCCGCACACCCCTTCATCGGATCATAAATGCCTACAGACGTTTACAGGCGCCTGGCGCCGGGGGAATATTTAGTTTCCGTAGTTCCATTGTAGCCAGGTCATGTTTCATATGGTTTACTAGTATTCGATGCTGAATTGAATGGGATGGGTCTCAGAGCAGTAATACTTGGTCAAGCTGTTCATGAGAATGATCAACCATTGTGTAATAATTTGCAGGGTTTTTACTTTCCGCTACCCCGTAGCAGTCCGTGTGTGTGTCTGTAGTTCGATTTGCGAGAGAACGGCTGATCCGATTGAGCTGGTTCTTTTTTTGTTTTGTTCGTTATTTTTTGTAGACACCAAAATAAGGTTATGGGCGATTTCGGCCGATGGGAAGAGGGGATGAGAGACGAAAATGTACCAAAACTAGGGTTTTTCGCAATGTTCTCGAAAACGGCAGTAACGATTTTGATTAAACTTTCAAATTATCTTCTACTAATCAATACCTAACTTTTCTTCTGCATACATATCTTCATGACAATACGGTGAACAGATATATAGGCCTTTGAAGCAAAAATAGGTTTTTTACGCTTTTTGGCAAAAAGGCTTCAACGATTTACACCAAACTCACAGGATGCTTTCGAATAGTTAATACCTAGATATTGTTCTCAATAACTGTTCTTCTGAAAGTCCATTGAGCAGAGATATAAATTAAAATGTAACGAAAATAACGTTTTTTTCGAACATTTCCGTAAATTCCAGGGTGACTGCTTCACCAGATGTGATCAATCTTACAGAGTGTCTTTTAGTGACCCATACCCAAATTTCGTTCTCCGTAACTATCACTGTATCCATCTGTTGAACGGAGATAAGAGCCAAGTTAACCTAGAAAAGGAGATTTGTCGAATATTAATATATCGGTATTCCAATTCTATCAAAAACGGTTCGGACGATTTCGATCAAACTTACGAAATACTCTCAGCTAACTAGTCCCTACATTTTGTTCTGTATAAATGTTCCTGCGAAAATGCGTTGAACGAAGATATAGCGCCCGCATATGTAGCTGGTGTTCGAACTTACAGGGGTGGCGGAAAGTTGTGTGTTGCTACGCACCGCTCGTTACACGATTGTAATACGCGATAGATCTCGCTTTTGTATTGGTGCTGCCGTAATGGATACAAATATTTTGGAGTTCGACGTTATGTGATTCAGAAATAACGTGGGAGTAGGTTCATTGGCTAGTAGACGCAGATCTGCAGATTAGCGTATTATGTAGCGAACTGTACATCCGCTACCCCGCGCGTTACTCATCCGCCCGTTATGCTCCTCCGTTCGATTTCCGAAGACAAGTAAACGAATATTTCAAACGCGGGGAGACAGTAAAAGGGCTATAAATACGAAGGGTCCGGCGTTGATTCTTCGCGGCGGCTTCAACGCGAGAGGTTGTGAGAGGATAATCCTGAACAGATGAGGTTATTTGTGGATGGAAGGCAGTAAGGCTACTCAGAGGCCTCAACAGAATCCAATCTCCGTCCTCGAGTTTGGAGAAGCCACACTCCTCGCTCTGCAGCTTTCCTGCTGAGCGGAACATTCTTCAATGAACTGACAGCTCGGTTTCTCGTTCGATCTCTTCCTCAAAGGTGCCGTCTTCTCACAACTGGAATTGTGTTTTGGTTTGCTTAGCCGCACGAATGGAAAGCTGTTGAAAATGGGCTATAATGCGTTTGATTACATTTGTCGCAATGAAACGAGCAGGTTCTTTCTTCGTTTCATTCGTAATTTGGGGGCCTGTCAAAAAGCGAAGGTCTTCACGAAAACGGCTCCGATTCTTCAGATAAAACGTTCGAATTATCCTCTACCAATCAGTATCTACTTTTTGCCCACCAAAAATACCTGCGATAATTCGGTGAGCGAGGACGCAGGGCTATGAAGCAAAAGTTAGGTTTCAATATGGAACAAACATGCTTATTTGGGCGTGACTTCATTTTCCAGAGCGTAAGGTTAGGTGAAATTCCACTGAACGGCAGACCGTCCCCCAGACTGCCTACTGCAAGCGTTGCCTTGTCCACCCAACTACTCCCTTCACTCCGCTGTTCACCTGAACATGTGATGAGTACAAGCAGGATCGCGGGAAAGTTCCTGAGCACTCGGCTCAGTTTGGTAAAGAGCGTACGGCATGTGCTTGGTGCCCTCACGGATTTAGTGGAACGCACTGGTGAGAGGTAAAGAAAGCATTTTATCCTAATGTGATTACAGGCGACAAGATGAAATTCTTCAAATACTTCAGGATGTCACTACTGCAGCTATTGAAGCCAGACGTTTCAAAGCATAATACCCAAAGACTGTGCCAATAATAACTAAAAGGGTAACTTTAATTTTCTAAAGACCCAAAAAAAATTAAATCAAACAAAAAATCTAGGAAGGAAATTTAAAAGAAATTATGAAACTCGAAATTAGGTAAAATGTAATTATGAAGTAAAGAAAAGTTCGGTTGAGGGGGGGGGGAGACGAAATCAATTATCTTCTCAGGGTATAATGGCACAAACAATAATTACAATAAATATCAAAATGAATTGAATCAAAATAAACAAATAAATCGGAAACGAAAACTTAATGTTCCGGCAACTGGCGGCGATGTCGATATAATAGGTATGGAGATCGACGATGAGAGCAGTCGCTGGAGAAGTATGCGAGATTTGAAGAATGATCCTTCGAAAAGAGGAGGAAAAATACGGGACTTCAAAATGTCGGGATCGGGAATCCAAAACGCAGATAACCTCCCACGAACGTTTCCTCGTCTCAGGTTATCTTGGTTGGCGGGAAACGAGTCTCTGGGACATAGACTACTGATGAGATGGAGCTGCATGCGGCGGCGTTTGGAAGATAGCTCCTCATACGAGACCGCGTAAAAACTTCTACGTTACAAGACATGTCGGAACTTGAAGTTCTTAGATGTTGGGGGAAATTTCGAACGTCTCACGACTTATAATTGACTTGATATCGGTTACAGCACCTATCCATCTAGTGCAGCCAGATTGCGTTCAGCGAGGAGGCCATAGAGGACCCATAATGGGGTAAGTTCCAGTTTCACTCTTTACTTTTCTACTATGCACCGAAGAACGGGTACCTGTCCATGGATCACGACGACTAGCAGACCTTGATAATCCACAGCAATGCCCTTCAGTAGGTGTGGGCCTAGGCATAGGCCACATGGTGGCTCTGGGGTTAATTTGGGTCAGAATAGACGCAGGGCGTCATGGACATCCATCCTGCTATTTGGGGAGAGGGGGTTTTCCAGGCGACCTAGGTGGGCCCATAACCCAATCACGAAGGCTCCCACAGCTAGGTTCTTCCTCCCGTACGCCCAGGCTTGCGCAAGCGTGGGCAAACCAGCAAGCTGCTCTGACTGGAGAGGGAAGCCACACACGAGGGCCCTCGAATCAGCGTACAGGACGCAGTCAAAAAGGATATGAGAAGCATCCACCACTCATTGAACACGCGCCGTCTGAAAAAGTGGCCCAAACCATGTCAGGCGCCACCACTTCATCCGCTGCCAATCCTGAACAGAAGGCATTATCCTTCTACTGTCCTACCTTGCCTGCCATTGGTCAAAAAGCCACTCTTTGGCCAGTGGGATCCTTTGATCGACCCCATCGCGGAGCATCTCCAAGATCAAACCTGCCAACCTACCAAGAACTTGGTACAACCCCAGGCCATTGGTCCAACGGCGGAGTGCCCGGAAGGAGCTGCAGAGCGAGGTGCGGAGCGGTGCGTTACGCCAGGAGGACCACCAGCAGCGTGTCTCTCTGATGCGCTGGCTCGTCCAGCTCGGAGTGGGCCACCAATTTCTTATGTTCATCTGCCGCTTCAGCCTGTTCGGACAGAAGAGCGGAGACACACTCAGATCACGCGAAATACGTTCATTTTTATTTTGAAGAGGCCTCAAAAGGTTTGATATAAACCCTTTATTTACCGATCACAATACTTCCCCTACCCATTGAGCCGCGGTTAGTAAAAATTAGGGCAGCTGTACCACCCACTCTGAGAACCGACGACCGAGGAAGATGCTAAGTAACTCGAATTATTACTCCTTCGCCTTCAGCCCCAGGAGTAACCGTGGGAACAGATCAAGATCTTCGGATGTGATTCCACACGATTGAAACGCAGCTGCCGTTGACTCCCTCCGCTATAGAGAAATAACTAGCAAGGTTCCCTACATTAACGCCCTTCAATTCCCCCCGGGAGGATGATTCCAGGTAAACGTCTCAGTACAACGCCCAGCCTCAGGCTCAAGACCGGGAGGGCACCTGATGCACAAATGTACAGGGATCACCTGCGCATGTTGATAAATGTAACAGTGAACGCCCAAGAACCGTTTCGTATTTCCTTCTTTTTTCGACCGCTGCACGTCAAACATATCGGAACGATACTGATTATACGCTGTCTTTAGAATTACCTGCGTTAATTAAGGATGAACGGGATCATAAGCGAGAGATGAAATTATCCCCGCGTCAGACAACGTGCTGTATCTTAAGATAGATCAGAAAAGTTTAATCTCATTTAATACAGACGGCGTAAAATCAATAAAAGATGAAGTTAACTTCGGACAGGCCGAAATTACGAGCACGACAGAATTTTATAGACGAAGCTCGTATTTTAAACTGAAAACCAAATATATAGTCAATAATTACTATGCCCACAATCTTCTGACGTACATTCTTCAAACAACCCACTATGGATCAAAATATCTGAACTTTGGGTAACCTTATGTTGTAAATCGTGTAATCAACTGAAATTTCTGGTGCGACGCATCACACAACGTTCCTCCGCACACGTACATTAAGCGACTTTCATGGATGTAGGTACTAATATATTTGGACGAAGTAAAACTATACCTAAAGTGGTTCATGTTCCGAAATTTATCGAGGTGCTCCTAGTTAAATCACGATTATTAGGGCTTAAGACTCGCAACGTTTTGAGACGTGCTTGCCGTTGGAATAGTTGGGTAATATCCGAGAAATGCTGGTGAGTGAAACGGCGGCAGCTTGTACTGGGACATTTCTGAGGTTGCTCCTAATTATCTCCCTAAACAGCCATTGTGTGGGCAGTTAACTGAACTACGGGCAACCTTATTTTTATGATGATGCAACGCTGAGCTAAAATCGAATTTCATTGAAATTTTCGAATATTTATTACTCTCTCCATTCCCCGACGAATGAGAATGCTCATGTACTCAGGAAGGGGTCCTTTCTCCGCTTTTACGGAACCTGGTGATGGACTCTCTTCTTGGGAGATTAAATGCGATGGGGTTCTACGCCTACGGTTACGCGTGGCTGCACTCATCGGGAACAGGGTGCATAATGCGCTATTAGACCTAATGGAGGCAGCTCTGCAGATGGTGGGCTCGTGCAGGGGGGACTGTCCATACAAGCTAAAGCGGCCATAATGCCATTCACAAGACAAAGATAACTGACCGGAAGCAATGGGCAAAGTAGTTCAGCTCTATGGACTGGGAGTGGTTCTGGGTGGCAACCTCACCTGGAAAGAGCACGTCAAATGTACAACCAAGAAGGCGATAACGGACCTGTAGACACGCCAAAGGATGGGGAGGAGAGCGTAAGGATTAAAGGCTAGAATTGCCTGCTGGATTTAAGAGGACTTCGTAAGACCAATCATCTTGTATGGGTCGATCGATAGTATTATATCGCGGCACAGAGCTACCATCCGAGAGAACTGTTCAGCCTACCCAAAATACAAGAGCTGGGATGCTTACCCCACCACCTCTAGTGCCATGGAGAAACTGTTCGACCTTCTTCCCCTTGATTGGTGTCGGGGATAAACACACCCCCGAACTACTGCCTCCCGAAGACCTAAAACGAGTTTTGATTGATTTACCATTTGAGGAGGACTCTGAAAAATCTTTTTTGGTTGCGGCCAGTCCAGACGATCTCGGTTACATTGTCCCCTAACCACTCTTGGAGTCTTCGCCCACGTTTGGCCTTCACAGGATCCACAGAGTCTCCGTCTATGCTCAAGTCTGCCCACTTACGAACTAAATCACTTGTGATGAAGTTGTGGAAACCCATTTCATAAAATAAAACGGATAAAATATATATAACGATTGTCTATTTCCACTAAATTTGAGTTACAGTATTAGATCGATTTTGACAGTCACGTCATCATCAGTAACCAAAATACTGCAAATTATTGCACAACGGTTTATTATTCTCATGAACAGCTTGACCTAGTATTACTGCTCCGAGACCCATCCCATTCGATTCAGCATCGAAAAATACTAGTAAACCATACAAAACATGACCTGACTACAATGGAACTACGGGAACTAAATACTCCCCCAGCGCCAGGCGCCTGTAAACGACTGTAGGCATTTATGATCCGATGTAGGGGTGTGCGGAGGAAGTGCCAGCCTCATCGGCCCTAACCTTCCTCTGCCCCGTCGGGCAAAAAGAGTCGGAGAAATTGGGATGGGGATTCCCAGCGAACACTCGGCAATTGACAGGACGTTGCGAGTCGAGCGGGCGGGTGGTTTTGATGAGCGGGAGGGAGGGAGTACTAACGACGAAACTTTGACTTTCGCTGTAGTTCCCGCGAGTTCATTCAATTAGTTGACTCTAATAATTACTGTAATTTCCCTATACGCAGTTGTACACGTCTGATACTCATCCCATTCGACCCAGGATGTAAAAATACCTTGAAAACGATACGAAACACGGCGTATTTGCGATACTGCGTTTTGTTAATTTTTTTAACCATTTTTTGTCCATAACAACCATGGACTTCGTCCGATTGTATTGCCGAGATGGCAGGCACAACTAGATACTAAATGGGATTTTTGTGCGAAAGGACGATTTTTTTAGACCACGTTAAAGGCACAAAACGGCCCGGACAGGGGACGGAGGACGGCGGACGGACATTGCAGATTTGGAATCTCCATGTCTTGAAACGTAAAGTATCAAATTTTGAGGGGGGTTGTAAAACATTTTTCGTGTCCGAAAACATAGGGTTATTATTCAGAATGAATAATAAACCAAAAGGCAACTGAAAGGGGAACAGCAGAGAGGTTCTCTTATACACAGAGCGTTGGGTCGGGTTCGTCGGATTATGAATCTTCGTCTATAACCACTAGAAAACGATCACTGGGGTGCCTACAGTGGAAATCAGGTGGTAAAATATGCTTGTCAAGGCAACGAAAGTGGCACACAGGCTAACCAGGCTTGGAACACAGCACAGGCAGTAAAGAGCACATGGCTATATGCTGGAACTTGGAAACCTTTACAAAGCTCGGAATGTTCAAGGACATGATAGTTTCAGGTACGAATTCGACAGGAAATAGTAAGTGCGACGAGAAGGAAGCTTATGGACAACGAAAGTCACCGATTCCGGCCTCCTAATAGTAACAACTCGAACCGCAAAGAAAAATGTAATGACATTTGCGTAAGACGACACTTGGGCATAACAAATACTACTGCGGGCATGTCTTGAGGGGTATTTCATGTGGTTGTTCTGACGTTCCATTTCCAACAGGATTAAGGGAAATGAGCCCTGGAGGTAAATGAATTATTGAGGTTCTTCACCGTTTGTTTGCTGCTTAATCCCGGAAGTTGAATTTCAAATCCGAATCAACCAATTGACAAGAGACGAGAAGACGGATGGCGTCCTGGGCAAATCGGTTATCCCATTAAAGCTGCTTCCTTCTGTCGTTTGAATGCATTTATCTGAGGAAGGAAATGTATCGCAAGAGGAACCAAAGGCCCGACGAAGAGCGCAATAAAAAAACGTTCTTCATTCGTTTAAGTTCTGGTTAGTTGAGCGAAACGAAGGAAGATCCATTTTACCCCGTTGATTCCAAGACGTACGGCCGAGCAATTGAAATGAGAATATTGATGTTTATTCGGTCCTACTGCCGCTGAGCCGATTATTTAATTGAAGTCGGCCCACTCGTTGACACCTCCTTTCACAGCTGGGAAGATCGGTAAATCAATTGGCCACTCGCGACGACCTCACGTGGGAACAGCCCTTCGCATCATCGGGAGTATGGAGCGAGAACAGATCAAACGCAAACCCTGGACGACAATTTTAAAGGCTACTAGTCCAAGAGCCGAGGTTAAAAATGTCGACACCACTAGCTAAATATTGCTAACTACTTTTTCAAAATGTTCCCTCGGTGGTATGTTGAAGAATCAGTTCTGTGTGGAGTGTAAACTAAGAAAATGGCGGACGACTAAAATGTCAAAATATAATATAATAAATATATAATTATCCATTTAGCACAGCTCAGTAAATTTGGGATTGTTATGCAGTGACGTTGTTGTTGTCGATGTGTGACTTACGGTTTTGCTGTTGCTTGTGCAACACCTGGCTGTCTTGGTTACTGCGCCCGACACCTTAATAGTCCAGGAGCCGAGGGCTAAAAACGATGACCGTTAAGTTGAAAGTTGGTAACTATTTTTACTTTCCTTGGCTCTACAAGTAGAAAGAAAAGTTTTGTATCGGCTGGAAATTTTTTTTTGAGTTTTCTTCAGATCTTCACGTTTCAGACCCTCCTGAGTCCGAAAAACACTATTTGGGAAAATGGTCTGTGTGTGTGTCTGTGAATGATTTTTAGAGAAAACCACCATACCAAATCAGCTCAAACATGATATCTCGCCCGCAGGTCACCATGGGACGCCAAAATAAGGGTTTGAACGAAATCCACCGAAAGTTAACTATAGTTATCACAGTGGTCAAAACACCAAATATTTTTATTCTAAAAAACGGCTCTAACGATTTTGATTAACTTTTTTATATTGATAGCTCTCAATAAGGCAATGATACCATAAAACTCCCATTCGTGGGAAAATGACGAGAGCCGCACAATAAATTATCACAATTTTCGACCAAAAGCGTTTTTCGCGCAGTTTTTTCGAGAGAAAAAAATTGGTATTGTAGTTCCATCCAATACCTAAGGGGTGATTGTTTAAAAACGCTCATGAGATACATGGGGGTCACTCCAGAAATTCAAGAATTTCAACTACTGCCGTTTCGCTTACTACCAGTTCTAAAAGTTTTTACCCAATAACTCTGCTAAAGTAATTACTATCCTTCTTCAAAAAATTCTTGTTTACAGCCTCATTATTTATATGTGTACCAATTGCTCAATAGTGGTCCTGCAATAGCGAGAGAGCTGTGAGACGAGTGTGTGTTTTAGGGTTCAGTCTGGCAAGATCGATGAGTTGAAGAGGAGGTAAACTGAGTGGGGGGAAGTGGGTAACTTGGAAAGTCCAAAACGGAAAATCCCGTTCGAAACTGAACGGGCAATCTGGACTTCCCTGCAGCTACAGGCTTCAGGTCAGACAGGTTCAGGTTCACAGACCATTATCCCAAGTAGTGTTTTTCGGTATCAGCTCTTAAACTTAAAGATCCGAAGAGCATTCAAAATTTTTTTTCCAGCCGATTACACAACCTTCCTTTCTACTTCGTTAGCAAACGGGAGGAGCCTATTGGCAGGATGTGGTAGGTCAAAGGCAGTAAAGGTTATTCATTATAACTCTCCAGGTAGCGATCGAGGGAAGTCCTTAGTCTGGAGTAGTATGGAGATGGTAAGGAGGGCTGTTCACACGACACTGTCCACTGAGGTACCGCCTGGCCAAGATTGGTACATCAGAGGTACAGAGTTGCACATTCTGCAAGGCGAAGCTGAATACTGTGTACTCGTGAAGGGCGGACAGCTGAGTCCTCAAGGTGGCTCAGCAGCTGCGATGTACCTCAAGGCTGTCTTGCATTCTGTGCGAGAATGTTGGGGACGCATTGGAGACATCAAGGGTTTACACAGAAATGAAGAGTCTACGAAAGTAATGAACTGGCTGACGACTTGCTCCTTGCACTCGTAGGTAACGGCTCGACTGGGGCGCCCCTCCGTCTGGAAAAATAAAGAAACTAAATACCGCTCGGCGGTTCAGGATCGATTTACACCAACCCTCATTTAGAAGGAGTCCTTTCACGAAGGTAAACGTTTCGGCATTTCACGCGACCTCCAAGGCGGAATGGGATGAGTAAACGCTTGTTGGTTTCTCGTGACTCGTTCGTTGAACAACTAACTACCATCGAACTAAAGAAGAATCGCGAAAATTGGATGAGAAATGCCGGGTGTGGCCAGGGGATGGCAGGGAGTATCCTCAGCTGTGCCACACTACCTGCACCGAGGTTGCAACATCCGTCACGGTTCAGTTTTTGCCACTTATGCTGCCCATAGGCGATCAATATTATTGTGATGAAGTTTCGGTCAAAAAATGACTTAAGAAGTTGAAACTTGACATTCATACCACGAATAGGTGGTGTAGAGTACTTGAGAAATAACCGTGTCTGCTTTCCTCGTGTTGAGGACTCTTTTGAGCAGAGATGGTGTAAAATTGACTGTTTTTCTTTTCCAATTGCTGTAAAACACTATTTCAACTACTCTCCTCTCAAAAGTTCACCTTTTGAAGGCGGCGGATAACATTTTGTAGTACAGCTGGCTGCCCTGGAACTTATTCGCCGTTAGCGGGTATCAACTAATAAGGCCAAGACGAGAAAAGCAGACATATTCATTTCTAAAGTACATTACATCACCTATTCGTATGCATGTAAAGAAAACATCCCCTTTTATCAACCGCTTTAAATGTGTCGCGAAACTGGACAAATCGATTGATAGATGCCGCGTAATCAATCCCGGTTATCAGGTGAACAGCTGGAGTGATTACACGGAGCTAGGAAGAAAAGCCATCCGCGAGTCGCATTAGTGAATCCTATTTACGATTTATTTTTAAATGACGTAACCCTGGAATAAGGACTTTATTTTCGTTTTTTTTTGTTTATTACAGGTGAGTTATTTTGAATCATTACTTAGTTTATAATATGATTTCGAAGGAGGGATTCAATAAAGTTTTTGTTTATTACAGAGCAACGAACTATCGTTCTTGTTTCAAACACCCCCCCCCCCCCCGTGAGAGAGAAGGATCATTATAAAACGAAAATTCTTACAAACGTCACAAACTATGGAAAGGTTGAGGTTCGACTTTACTGTAAAACCAGCGGCAGATGGAAAGACAAACGTGATTTGTATTACGTCCATTGGAACACCAGCTGGACAGGTTTATGACGTACCGTCGGAGTATCAACCTACAAACCTACATCAAGAGATTGCTTCAACAACACACTTTGCTAAGGTAAGAAAATCTCTAACTGAAAGACATCAAACTCGGAAAATTTGGATCACTTTGACAGAGAATATGTCAAAAATCTACTTAGACGAGGAAGACAACCTTCAATTTAACGACATTTATCTGGAGGAGTTAGAAGAAACACCCATCACAGCTCAAAATGTGCCTGGTGGATCGAGTCAACCATGGGAAAAGCTGCTAGAGACACTAATCGAAGAGAAGCACGCAAAATCTGACGCTCAAAACATGGGAACAATAGCAAAGGATTTTATGCTGGGCAGATTTACTGGCAGAAACTCCAATGCTAGCCAATGGATGGGCGAATTTAATAAGGAATGCGAACGGTTCCAAATCACCGAGAGTAAAAAGAAAATTAAGATTTTAAAACATTTTTTGGAAAATGCAGGCAGTGAGTGGTACACTTGCATGCTGCTGAAAGAAACAATCGATTCGGAATGGAAAACATGGGAGCAAAATTTTCGAAACACTTTTAGAAACAAAGGATGGTCACCCATCAGATATGCTTTGACCTTCAAATACCAAACGGGTTCCTTGCTAGAGTATGCCTTGAAAAAAGAAAAACTTTTACTGGAACGAAGGACATCAATTGACGCCGGTACTCTTATCGATCTTATTGCATTTGGTCTACCGAACTACGTGAGAGATCAAATCAACAGAGAAACCTTACGTGGAGCAGAGGATCTTTACCATGAACTGGGAAAATTAGAATATCTAGTTGGGAAGAATAAATTTGAGAAGAAAAGTTTCAAACAAACGGACACAAAACCAAGACACATTGAAGACAAAAAACCCTGCGGAATCTGCCTTGCCGAGAGGAAAGGAAAACGCTACCACTCTGAAGAAAAATGCTGGTTTCAGGAAAAGACTCAGAAATCAAATTTGAGAACTATCAATAACGTTGAATTGGAAGTTGAACTGCGCACAAACGATCCAAAAAACTAGTAGCACCAACGTTAATACGAGTCAAGTTACTCTTGAACGATACTCTAATAGTTTCAGGAGTTTATGATTCGGGCTCGAACGTCTCTCTAATAAATTCTAAATTTTTAAGAATAAGCCCACAAAACTACTCTAGAGATATTCAAAATGTTGAAGACTATCAACGGTGCGAAAAAAACAGAAGGGATTGTATCTCTGAAACTAAAAATCTACAATATTGAAAAGGAAATGGACGTTTTTGTAGTGGATAAAGAACATTTTGATTACGGAAATCAAATTGAATTAGGATCATTATATGCATTTCAAGTTTTTACTTAATAAGTCAATTTTTGACCAATCAAATTTGGGTTTCGTCTGCATATTTAGGTTCACAACATAACCTGAGTCAGTTTTTACGACTTTGTTACTTGATGCGAATCCGCCGCACGAATTTCCAACGTCAACTTCCTTCCGCCGTTTGAATCGAAGCTTCTCCAGAGCGCATTTCGGTATAGTGACAAATAATGAATTGAATAGAGTAACAATAGCGATGATTAGAGAGGTGATTCATATAGGTAGGCACTCATTCGCTTGTCCCCAAACTTCCCTAAGCGCATTGGAAGAAACTATATTACGTAGTGATCCGCACTACCGCTAACGTCCCTGTTACGTACACGCAACTTATCGACATCTTTAACCACGGAGGGTTTACAAATTCGGCAGAATCCATTCATCTTCTTAAGCTCTGCGGGACTCTTTCCATCTCCTCTATGAGGTCATTTCCTACTCGGGTTTAACGGCCCTCCACTTACCGGGCGAGTACATGCCATCGGCGAAGGCCTGGGATTCCTCGAAATGAGTTCTGTCGGGACGACAGATTGAAAGGACGAGTCTTCTTACAGCATGATCTTACGAAACGTCTGGAGAGCGAAGCGCAAGCCAAAGAAATATCGAAACGACGCATCGCACAACATTCGTCAGCCCCACGCTACTAACCCAACCTATTTTTGTATCAGTCCCAATGATCTCGTAAGATATAACTGAACGTTCTTTGTAGCTCCTTAAGCCCAGGAATTTATTGAGCTGTTGCTACCTATACCACGACTTTCATTTAAAATATCAGGAGCGTAGCAATACACAACTTTCCGCAAGTCCCTCAATACGAGCGCAGATGAGAGTACTCAGTGAGTTTGAACAGAATCGTTGGAGCCACTCTTGAGAGAATTGGAAATTCGTTAAATTAATATTCAACAAATCTCGTTTTCCGAGATATCGTGGCTTATATCTCCGTTCAACAGATAGATAAAGGAATAATTACGGAGAACAAAATATGAGTATAGGTTGTTAGACGAGACACCATTTATTGATAAAATCCACTGACGCAGTTACTCGAAAAATTACAAAAATATGCAAAACACACACAAAACACAATTTGAATTTTACCTCAATGGAGCAGAAAGTAGAAAGGCGAAAAAAAAAGAAAACCCTGCCAATTATGACACAACGATTTATTATTCTCTCGAACAGCTTGACCAAGTCTCACACCTCCGGTACCCATCCCATTCGATTCAGCATCGAAAAACACCAGAAAACCATATGAAACATGACCCGGCTACAATGGAACGACGAGAACTAAATATTTCAGGCGCTCCTAGGCGCCTGTAGGCAATTGGCACGACATGAGATGTCATGCTGGCGGGTGGTTTTTTGTACAAATGAAGAAACGATTACTTTCGCTGTATTGGCCCGCGAGCTCTTTCAATTAGTAGAATTTAGGTCACTGTACGTACTGACCTAGATTTCACTATTTTTTTATTTAAACGCAGCCGTAAACCCATGAAAATTGTTCCATTCGACCCAGCATCTAAAAATACCTAAAAACGATACCAAACACGGCGTTTTTACGATAAAACTGCGAAAATTTTATTAATTTTCTTGACCATTCTTTGCCCATAACAACTGTGGGGCGCATGAAAGGGCGAGTTGAAGATCGAAAATAAGAGAAACTCGGTGAGTGTGAGGAAGAATGTATTAAATGGAATGAGGTGAGTAGAGTTTGTGTACAAAAGTGCGACAAAAGGGGAGGACTCGTAAATGCATGAACTGGTGAGTTAAGCCGTATCGGAAGGAGATAGCGAACTGTTTGGGTGGAGAATAGATAAAGGAAAATGTCTGAGTGGGCACAGAGACACGAGTGTGACTTTCGCGAGAGTTCGTACCTGCCTCTTGTGGAGAGGAATCTGAAATTGAGGAGAGAGAAAATAAAGAAAGGAAAACCCCACTTCAGGGAAATCCGCTGTCAATAGAAATAACCCCGGAGGTGGAATTCCCGCAGGTACGAGGGAGTAAGAGGAGACTATGACCGTCATTAAGGGACAGGGAGTCCCGCTAAGGCAGGTGTGGGGAACTCTGAAGTCAAAAGACTCGGACTGGTTTGACTTGTGTCCAGCAACAACCATGGGCTTCGTCTGATTGGATTCCCGAGCAGGCGGGGACAAGTGGAACCCAATTGGGGTTTTTGTGAAAAAAAAGGTGTTTTAGACCACGTTAAAGGCACAAAACGACCCGGAGGGCGGACGGCAGACCAACATTGTAGATTTGGAATCCCAATGTTTTGAAACGGAAAGTACGAGTATCAAAATAAAAGAGGGGTCGTAAAAAAAATTTCCTGACCGAAAACATAGGGTTTTATGTAGGGATGCATAATAAACCTAAATGAACGAGAAATTAAGAAAATAAATGAATTGTGGGAACGAACCCACGAATTGGGATAGAAAATGTAATAAATTCAAGAAAGGAAAGTTATATTTTTGGAGGGAGTAAAAAAAGCAAAAATTTAGCTGACGCAAAACTTATTTAAAATAAAGAATACTGGTAAAAATAGAACTAAATTTTAATAATAATGTCTTCAACCTAACCCACGGCGTGTTGAAAATAAATAAATAAAACCGCCGGCTTGAAAACGTTCGAAGGAAGCTCTGCCGTTCTAAGGTAACTGATATTCCTTAGGGAAGAGAGCGAGAGATACGACGGAACGGGAACGTGTCAGAAGGAAAACATTGATTTCCAAGGAAGCATTGTTCCTCAATCGGTGCTTGGACTTTCAAGTGAAGAGACACCCAACCGCGACAGTATCCTTCCCCGTTTTCACGTTACGCTGTCGTAGGAACATTAATTGGGAATGATATGTAGGTATTTACTACTCAATACAATTCTGTAAGTTTGGTGAAGATCGTTGAAGCCGTTTTTCCATGAAGCGTAAAAAAACCTTTTTCTTTTTTGCTTTCTAGGCCTATATCTCCATTCACCGTATTTTCACGGAGATATTTATCGGTAAGATAGGTGTTACCTAGTAAAAGATAATTTGAAAATTTAATCAAAATCGTTTGAACTATTTTTGAAAAAAATTCGGAAAACCTTAGTTTTTGATACATTTTTGCCCCCACCCACGTTCCCATCGACGGAAATCGCAGTTATAGGTCGTCTACATAAAATAATAAACAAAACGAAAATATCTGGTGCGTAGCAACACTCAACTTTCCGCAATCCCTTCAAGTTCGAACACCACCTACATATGAGGGCGCTATATCTTCATTCAACACATTTCTACAGAAACATTTATAGAGAACAAAATTTGGGGACTAGTTAGCTGAGAGTACTCAATAAGCTTGATCGAAATCGTTACAGGAGTTTTTGAGAAAATTGGAATACCGATAAATTAATATTCGACAAATCTCCTTTTCTGAGTTAACTTGGCTTATATCTCCGTTCAACATATATATATACAGAAATAATTATACAGAACGAAATGTTGGTATGGGTGAATATAAGACACTACATTAGAATTTATCACATCTGGTGAAAAAGTTACTCTGGACTTTACGGAAATGTTCGAAAAAACGTTATTTTCGGCACATTTTTTTTTTATCTCTGTCCAATGGACTGTCAGAGAAACATTTATCGAGAACAATATGTAGGTATTAACTATTCGAAAACATCTTGAAATTTTGGTGACAATCGTTGACGCCGTTTTGCCAAAAAGCGTAAAAAAACCTATTTTTGCTTCATAGGCCTATATCTCCGTTCACCGTATTTTCACAGAGATGTGTATGGAGAAGAAAAGTTAGGTATTGATTAGTAGAAGATAATTTGTAAGTTTAATCAAAATCGTTAGAGCCGTCCGTACATTTACGTCCCCCACTCCTCTTTCCATCAACCAAAATCGGCCATAACCTTATTTTGGTGTCTACAAAAAATAACAAACAAAACAAAAAAAGAACCAGCTCAATCGGATCAGTCGTTCTCCCGCAAATCGAACTACAGACACACACACACGGACCACGCGCCGAAATTAGGTTTTTCGGACTCTGTAAGCCTCAAAACGTCAAGATCTGAAGAGAACAACATTTTTACAAAGATAACACGATTACCATACTGTCCTTTGGGTCGCGGAATGCGAAAACAAGGCAGTAGATCGAATGGGCGATCTTGCCACCAATCAGCTCTGTCACTCCAACTTTCGGCCTGATAAGCGTTTTGCCTAAATTTTATTGGTCACGCACACCAATGCACTCAGTCAAGTGAAACCAACAGACACGACGAGTTTGATTAATTCAGCAAAGAACGAAATAAAGGGTTTTCGTGAATCAAGTAACTATACGTTTTATTTGAGATGACGTAGGACGAGGATTTGTACCACTTGCTACGAGTCTCTCTAGCTACGTCTGGACCATCATCTGGCGCTCTAGTGATCTACGTTTTTTGTAGTCGTCGTAAAAAGTTCCCTTTAGTTTCTTCATAGTCCTCTTCCTCATTCATTGAAGAACGATCTTTGAAAAGCCGCTCGGCAGGTTCCATAGAAAAGCTTAGAGCTCGACGCTTAGTTTGCGCTTGAGATAGATTCACATTCCAGTCCCCTCGTATTTCCTCCGCGTGAAGAATTCGTAATGACACTGGAACGAGAAGGGGGAGAGCTCTGTGCGGTTTATGGTTAACGGACGGTTCACTCTAGTAGCTTTATTTAATGAGCTTCGCTACTACGAATTGACAGGTCCACATTGAAGGAATACGAACATTTTGAGAGGGAAAATCCAAATAATCTGACGTTCTCAATTCATGATGTAACGACCGCCCTCGCAAATTCGCAGTAAATTTTCAAAAAGTACATTCACAGCAAAGAAAGGAGAATGATACGATTATTTAATATCAAATTACTCTCCAACTGTTCTGCCTATCGACAATAAGTAACTTTAATTTCGGGGAGGCTTCAACTGCAATGACTGATCCCACATCAAATTAAGATACGGGACGAACTGAACTCTTCGATTTAGCGAAGGCTCGTCCAGGGCATTTGTGCTAACTAGGCACGTCAAATGAGCCGTTTCGCTCGAAACTTCGGTGCCGTCAGTCTGAACCGAGCTCTTGTCTCATCGAGGCGTCGCCCTGTCGCATTTACTCCCACCCAATTCCCTGTTTGTGGTGGTAAACGACTTCTCAGAGATTGCAAATAAACTCCTCATTCCAATTGCTGCACCCCGTCGACATCTTACCTACTCCCTGACTCAATTAGTGCAATGTCTTACAAACGTAATGGATCATTGGGAGCTCATCTTTACATCATGAAAAGGCACAAATAGCTTTCATCACGGTATTTGAAAGGGAAGGATTCATCTCCTGAGCTGTTCAAGCTAATGTACATGCAACAATAGGCCTTCCCCACACAATTCTCAGCCATGCCCAATATTTTAGAAATTTTAGAAATGTCCAAAATCAGGTTTAGACTCCTTTCCGTTATTCGACTTCGTTGTACGGAACGAATACGTCACATAACTAAGAGCGATACTTGGCCGAGAACTAACCTACAAATCGTCAATTTCTACATAAAATAGTACAGAAGTAGGCAATTCTTTACCGTTTTTGGTTCATCATTCACCCCTTATGTTTTCGATAGCAAAAGGTTTCACAATACCTCCTCAACATGAGACAATTGGTCTTTACTATCATTTCCAAGGGTTTTATCTATGCTGAGTCGAATAGGACAGGCCTCAGACGTGATTCCTCCAGATTCAAACCGTGAAATTACAGTTAATATTACGAGGCAAATTCTACTACTTGAAGGAACCCACGGGGCAGCGACAGTTTCAACTCGTTGAGTTGTCCCAATTGCCTAGCGTCGTTTAGAAAATGTTCCATTGTGGTCAGGTCATGTTTTGTATAGTTTATTAGTATTTCTCAATGCTGAATCGAATGGGGTAGGTGTGAGATTGCGTCAAGCTGCGTAAGATAACCGTCGTGTAATAATAATCTGCAGCGACGAATGGGCAGTAGAGAAATGGCAAGCGAAATGGGAATCCTCTTCAATGGGACGGGACACGTATGAGTTCTTCCCCAACATCTGTGAAGGTCTTGAGAGAGGGTGGGTTGAGCCAGACCACTGGATGCGCCAGTTCCTCACGAGATATGGCGACTTCAATGCAGGGGTCCACTTTAGCTCTCATGCGCCATCTTGCACCTCCAGGGGGGAACAAGAAACCACAAGCTGCTCCATTGTGGTTTTTACAACAGTGAGCCACGATTGTTGGGAGGGCAGACGAAATTAGGAGCATTGACTGCCTATAACCGCTTCGCAGGCCAAGAAACGTCACAGTTGATCTGTCCTTTTGAAATTTGCCACCCAAGTAAATAGATAGATCAGGTGGGAAACCAGATTAAAAACTCCCAATTGGTACAGGGTTCCTCAGGTGGTCACCTCTGCATGTTGACCACTGGCCTGGCTAACGACCAAATACCTGCAGTACAGAGTGGAAAACAAATGACTCATGGCCAGCATTGACATGTACCGCCTGACTCCCATACCCTAGTGATCGTAAACTAGTGGTTATAGACGAAGATTCATAAAGCGAAGTTGGGCATTGGACCAGAGTTCGTGAGATGAATTCTCGGGTCCGAAATTCGAGATTACGCTGAGAAAGTTCTAGAGAAGAGAAAAATGGCGCCTACTATAATGTGAAAGATAAGTAAGTGCCCACGCCTTGTCGCCCCCACGTTCCTCAAATCTTTGATCAGATTTTCCGGGGATTCGCTCAACTCTCAATAATCCATTCATTGAAGTCCATTCCAGGCTAACGGTGAGTGGAGAGATGTACCACCTGACTCCCATTATAGGTACTCCAGTGATCGTAGTCTATTGGTTATAGACGAAGATTCGTAATCCGACAAAAGTTGAGCATTGGAATGGAGCTCGTGATCGCTGTAATTTTTGCCCGAGTCACCAGCTCTCCAAATCCTGCCCTCATAACAGACACATCAGCAAACCTGCTAAAAGGAACCTCTAACATTAACATACAACCTATAAGACATTCCAAGATGTCGCCAGCGAATAACATCACTCATACTCACATACGACAATGTGACTCGGGTAGCTGTGTACTGAGGTAGTTTGGAGATGCTTTTGAAGAGCTGCTGACCCAGGCAAAAATTACGGCAATCGCGCCAGAGCTCCGATCCACAAACCCCAACTTACGTCGAGAATTATGAACCAATGTCTTAACCACTAGACCACGATCGCCCGGTGCTTTCAATAGGCGTCAGTCAGCACAGCTGCGTTGGCTATGTGAGCCAATTCTATACGAACCCCAGCCCAAGTTCAGGTCGGCCTGTTCTCATTTAGTCGTCTCGATGTCTTTACCAGTCCCTCCCGAATCACTATATATTTCGAGTTTAATTCCTGTGTAAAATAAGTCAGCGTTTTCCTAGACACTTTAACTTATATACGTCTAAATAAGTTCCTTCTATGGAGCTACTTCTCATTGTCTGATTTTGCTGACTATCGAACGTAACTGTGAATAAGATCTTCCATGAAAGGAACCTTTCAATTCTCGCTCACGCTAGTCTAGCGTATGGTTACAAGGCATTCGTCAAGTAATTATAATTGCTGCTGAGATTATGAGGGAATACCTACAGCTCGGTAGGGAATGCCGTGACAGGAACTGGATGAAGGTGTTCGCATTTTTTTGGACCGAGAGAATTTCGTCGTCGTTTTCCACACTGCGTTCCTCTCGGCAGAGTTGCGGAGACGTCGGAAGCAGGTGAGGACTCGAGCACATGGCCAGCGAACCTTCCGAAGGTAATTCTTTCGAAAACTCGCGGACGTTTGTGACTTGTTGATTGTGCCCTCGCGGGTCCTCTCAGCTGCTCCTCGACGGACTCGGACGCTTTTTACTTTCACGGCTCGTCTCGCATCTGCTCTTCGCGTTGAAACGCCGCTACTTTTCGTGGATTGAGGGTTTGGAATGAATGATTATCACAGTAAACGGAGATAATGCTCGTAGTTTTGCCGCGGAAACGGACGCTGCGCGGTATTTTACCGAGGAAATTGCTCAACCCATTCCAAACTGTTTTCATCCTACATTTTCACGTCTTTATTTTGGCCCAAAAAAGCGTCACGAAATTCCAGAACGCATCAGTACTTCTGCACAGCCCCACGAACACAGAGCACACTCCAATACAGTACCTTTTCAGAAAGCAGTTCTACCCAGAATTTCGGAATCCTTAACCAAACGAACCTTTCGATCCTGTGTTGCGGGGGTTGTGTGGCAGGGGGGAGGTAGGGGAGAGAAAAAAATCTTCGGGTTGAGAACCGTAGCCGCCTCAAAGCAGGTAAGATGTGGGCGTGCATTCCTGATGCATCACGTGAGCCACACTCAGCCTCCAGGCATGAATACAAAATAATAGTGCGCTCAAGAGGCGCTCAAAAGCCGTGAAACGACGGAGTCCTTGTTTCCTCGCGCAGGGCGCAAGTAATCACGCAATAACTCACACCTGCCCCGTAATCGCTCGTATCCACTCGAATCGAAGCGCCTAGTCAATTTCCTTCATACTCAACTCGCTCAGGTTGTGTCGTATGTCGCCTGCACTCATTTTCATTAAAAAGTGAAAATCTGCCGATTACATCACTACGGTATGTCAAGGATGGGATTCTGGTGCAAAGTCTCACTCGCCCTGACAGCAATAGCTCATTTCAAAACGCAAATCCTAACCGCCTAACTGTTCTTTTCATCGACCAAATTTCAGATATGTCACGGCTCTGTTGTAAAAGACTACGTTTTAACAACGCTGGTCAACCTGAACGAGCATCGTTATCATAACTTTATTCAGTTAATACGAGCTTTCTGCGATATCGGCCGTCTTTCGTGAGTATACAAATAGAAATGTGTTCTTGGCCTTTATGGTGGCCTGCTGAACTCGCCAGTGTGCGGGTTCGAGACATAAACTGTTCGTAGATTCTGTCAAAGAGTGCACTTCTACGTGCAAAGGTTGGGGGAAATACCAAAATAGTATGAAAGTGCATAGCCAAGGAGTCGAAGGTTAACGACATTTCAAGCATCAAAATAGATTGTAAAAGTAGTATGGGTGTTTTAGTGTAATAACGGGGCCTTACTTAATACACAGTAACATATATTTTCACAAGTTCAATAGACTGTACACAAGATGCCGATCCTAAGTCTCAAAGTAGAACGGCAGATTGACTCGCGTCCACGGCATTATCGGCGGACTTCACTCTAGCTATCGTAAGTTCACAGGTGCAGATCTGATGAGCTATACCACGTTCCATTCCTTTGTCACTGCAGGTTTGAATCGTTCTGCTAATATCACTCTCCCTGGTCCTCATGATCACGAGGCTTCCAGGAGGCTGTATGTCTTCGCAAGAGAGATTGTAATAGTCCCTTTGGGGAATGGGGGTTTGAGGGAAACCCATCTTCTCTGGTTGGTGAGATACTGCGGGTGAGTGCTTTAGATGGAATGACATCGTCGTCTGGCCGTTGGTCGTGGTTTTTATGTAGGAAGAGAAAAGTGAACGGGATGGTACGGTGTTTCGTTGGGGTTATGAGGGGGTGGGGGAAGAAGGAGGTCATACACCTCCTAGGAAACCCGTTGTAAGTGAAGGAAAAGGAATGTAAGGGCACTTTCGTATGTCCGAAATAGCCTGCTAATTGTAGATTATAAGTACTTCTTGTATAGGGTGGTCTGTAAAACTGTCAGTTGGTTGTCCTGACGATGATGTCTTTACATCAAAAGTGCTCACCCACAGTATCTCACCAGCTAGAGCAGACAGCCTCACCAAACAGGCACGTTAACTATAGTAATTTACCTACTGGCTGAACTAACCTAATTATTTACTACATGAGGGAACTCTTCCAGTAGCTGCACGAGTGAGTGAGAAGATACTGCTCGCCCTTTCGTTAGTATGAGTACTCGCACCCACAAGGCCCAGATCTATGGAGGTACGGCAGGATCCTGGGCAGTACAATTCATCTGGGAGGAGTTCTCAATCTGGTTTCCGACCTGATCTAATTATTTAGTTGGGTGGCAAGTTTCAAAGAGAGATGTCATCTGCGACGACGTTTTTTCATTCAAACAAACTATGCGAAACAACAGTTATATGCTTGCCTGGAGGGAGTCAAAGCCGGAAGGCTTGGCTGCTCTTCCAACAACCCTCAACACTGTTGTAGGAAGCACAATGAAGCAGCACTTGGTTTCTTGTTTCCTCCGAACTAGAGGTCCAGGATGGAGCGCCTTTGAATGAAAAAGTGGCCGTGCATTGAAGTGCATAGTGATCCAGCTCAATCCATTTTCTCTGTTCTGAAAAAACTTGCATGCGTAGTCTCCCTATGACGGGGATTCCCATCTGACTGGCCATTTCTCTAATGCAACAGTTTTTCAATCAGCGGAGAGGTCTATACAAAGTTAGGCCCAGAGGGGGAGATCTTTTTCACTCCCCACAGGTGAAAGGCCAAGCCAATGGTTAACTGGCCAGTGATCAATTGGAGTGATTTTGTGCACGCAGTCTTGTAGACCTTGTTGATCCACAGGACAACGTAGCAGTAACCGATCACGCCTAAGTAAATGGCCTCGTACGTGACAATAGTGTCAAAGCAACGGATACACCAAGCGGCCTCGCTAATTGCTCGAAATGATGCAAATCTTGAGAGGATAGTGTCTTTGAGGGACTGGAGACGTTGGCTAAATTGACTCCTACGTACTTGAATTAGGCGCAGGGCGCAAGCCTGTGGCCACCAACACGTATTGACGGTGGGTTATTAAATGTACACCCCTTTAATAGAATGCGCTGCGTATTTCCCTCAGTTTGACCAGCTCGCACCAATAGGTGACGATTCTCGGCGCACTTGATGGGTTTTGACTCGACTTGGTGGATCGACTCACGGATCAGCACAGCCAAGTCGTCCACATCGGCTCCTGACAATACCTTCGAAGAAGGCGTTCCGAAGTGCGGATCCTAGGACCGAGCCATGTGGGCACTACATCACTTTCGTTCTCTGAACTGATCCTAGGACCGAGCCCTGTGGGCACTACATCACTTTCGTTCTCTGAACTGATCCTAGGACCGAGCCCTGTGGGCACTACATCACTTTCATTCTCTGAACTGATCCTAGGACCGAGCCCTGTGGGCACTACATCACTTTCGTTCTCTGAACTGATCCTAGGACCGAGCCCTTTGGGCACTACATCACTTTCATTCTCTGAACTGATCCTAGGACCGAGCCCTGTGGGCACTACATCACTTTCGTTCTCTGAACTGATCCTAGGACCGAGCCCTGTGGGCACTACATCACTCTCGTTCTCTGAACTGATCCTAGGACCGGGCCCTGTGGGCACTACATCACTTTAGTTCTCTGAACTGATCCTAGGACCGAGCCCTGTGGGCACTACATCACTTTCATTCTCTGAACTGATCCTAGGACCGAGCCCTGTGGGCACTACATCACTTTCATTCTCTGAACTGATCCTAGGACCGAGCCCTGTGGGCACTACATCACTTTCGTTCTCTGAACTGATCCTAGGACCGAGCCCTGTGGGCACTACATCACTCTCGTTCTCTGAACTGATCCTAGGACCGAGCCATGTGGGCACTACATCACTTTCGTTCTCTGAACTGATCCTAGGACCGAGCCCTGTGGGCACTACATCACTTTCGTTCTCTGAACTGATCCTAGGACTGAGCCCTGTGGGCACTACATCACTTTCGTTCTCTGAACTGATCCTAGGACCGAGCCCTGTGGGCACTACATCACTTTCGTTCTCTGAACTGATCCTAGGACCGAGCCATGTGGGCACTACATCACTTTCGTTCTCTGAACTGATCCTAGGACCGAGCCCTGTGGGCACTACATCACTTTCGTTCTCTGAACTGATCCTAGGGGACCGAGCCGTGTGGGCACTACATCCCTTTGGTTCTCTGAACTGATCCTAGGACCAAGCCCTGTGGGCACTACATCACTTTCGTTCTCTGAACTGATCCTAGGACCGAGCCATGTGGGCACTACATCACTTTCGTTCTCTGAACTGATCCTAGGACCGAGCCCTGTGGGCACTACATCACTTTCGTTCTCTGAACTGATCCTAGGACCGAGCCCTGTGGGCACTACATCACTTTCGTTCTCTGAACTGATCCTAGGACCGAGCCCTGTGGGCACTACATCACTTTAGTTCTCTGAACTGATCCTAGGACCGAGCCATGTGGGCACTACATCACTTTCGTTCTCTGAACTGATCCTAGGACCGAGCCCTGTGGGCACTACATCACTTTCGTTCTCTGAACTGATCCTAGGACCGAGCCCTGTGGGCACTACATCACTTTCGTTCTCTGAACTGATCCTAGGACTGAGCCCTGTGGGCACTACATCACTTTCGTTCTCTGAACTGATCCTAGGACCAAGCCCTGTGGGCACTACATCACTTTCGTTCTCTGAACTGATCCTAGGACCGAGCCATGTGGGCACTACATCACTTTCGTTCTCTGAACTGATCCTAGGACCGAGCCATGTGGGCACTACATCACTTTCGTTCTCTGAACTGATCCTAGGACCGAGCCATGTGGGCACTACATCACTTTCGTTCTCTGAACTGATCCTAGGACCGAGCCATGTGGGCACTACATCACTTTCGTTCTCTGAACTGATCCTAGGACCGAGCCCTGTGGGCACTACATCACTTTAGTTCTCTGAACTGATCCTAGGACCGAGCCATGTGGGCACTACATCACTTTCGTTCTCTGAACTGATCCTAGGACCGAGCCCTGTGGGCACTACATCACTTTCGTTCTCTGAACTGATCCTAGGACCGAGCCCTGTGGGCACTACATCACTTTCGTTCTCTGAACTGATCCTAGGACTGAGCCCTGTGGGCACTACATCACTTTCATTCTCTGAACTGATCCTAGGACCGAGCCCTGTGGGCACTACATCACTTTCGTTCTCTGAACTGATCCTAGGACCGAGCCATGTGGGCACTACATCACTTTCGTTCTCTGAACTGATCCTAGGACCGAGCCATGTGGACACTACACCACTTTCGTTCTCTGAACTGATCCTAGGACCGAGCCATGTGGGCACTACATCACTTTCGTTCTCTGAACTAAGACATGTCTGCATTCGATCGTGGCAGCTCTACTTGTCAAATCCGACGAGCAGATATCGCCACAGTGTTGTTCAAAGCAACGGCATTTTTGTATTGAATGGTGCAAAGATTTGAAAAAAACTACAATGCAAACCAGCTGTTTACACCACTGTCCTTCCTATTACGCAAAGGTAGGGACAGTAAAAATTACAATAAGGTACTGCAGAGATTCGCCAAGTAAGAAGTCCCCCCCCCCCGAACACCTCTTGTTTGTTCCCAGTCAGGACAACTATCAACAACAATAACATTCAGTCCCACATTCTTATTCAGCCCCTCGAAATTTACGATCCATGGAACGCCTACTTTTTTGACACAGATGCTGGGCATTGCTCTTGGGGACTGGGACAAAGGGATATTACTTTCACTCGATTTACACGGAATTTGTGCCATTTTCCCTAAAAATAATTATTATTGGAAGCGACAAAGCCAACACAGTACAGTTGTTAGCACAAATTCCATTATGACGAATAAGTGCGGTTGTTATTCACACGAATCGTTAAAAACGTGAAATTAGTTGAGTAAGAGGAACAGCAGTGGTCACCTTGGCCTACAAGCCTAAATTTTAATTGGCCAGTCAAAAGAACTGGCTGCTCTTATCCGCGAGGGAGGAATTTAAGGATTTAGCCGGCCGACAGTCGAGTGGCAAAAAGCAATTGCGCCGACTGGGCACCAGCTGCAGTTGTCGGGTGCGAACACCATTCAGTCCCATAAAACGGCCGCGAACACTCGCCAGACGCAAGTCACATTCGAGCAGATGTGTCTGGGGCCGGTAGGAGAGCCGGGCGTGTGCAGGAGGCTGATGGCTCCGAGCCTCGAGATCTTCTTTATTTGCATTCGACTGGGGAGTCTGCCGTTCCTCAAGGTTTTATTTTACCCGGTGGACCGAAACACAAAGAATCAAACTGAAATTTACCGTCTCGGCCAGAACTGGCGCGTCAATAACCACTCTTCATATTAAATACAGCGTAGTTTACGACATACTTTACAATTCAAAATTGACAGTAATAAGTGACAAATAGAAGCCATGACTTAACATCTGCTACTGTCGAATGAAGCCTGTTTGATTGGAATTGACGATTGAAGAATAAGTAGATACTATCTGCTGCGAGGCATGACATAACTTTCCTCAACCCCTATACAACAGTAAATTGGACACGCTACACATTCAGGGGCTATATCTTCGTTCAACGCGTTCCTGAAAGCGGTTATGGAGACCTAACAGAATTTACTATAGCCCAACCGCAATGACAATGTTCCCGACGGCAAAAGCGTGAATTAAAGGCGGAATTTTCGGAGAATGTTAGCAGCATTGGCTCCTCGTAATGACCACCACGTTCAGGTTCATTCCGATGTCTGCGAAGTGTGTTTAAGTTGCCTTGTTAGGGCAGTTTTCATCAAAACCAGGCCAGGTTCATAGGTAAACCGCTAAGCGCTTTTATGATACTTGAAAGGAACAATACACGAATGAGCTCATTATAACAAAATGTAGAACAGGATGCGCTAGAGGTCCTGCTGGGTGCAGGGCACACGTGGAGAGAGCTGCTTATTTACAGGTGGCTCGTATTCTGGAACTGGGTCTTGTCAGGCGGGGAAGAAGGGCGCCACTTTGCATGTAAGGGTACTCGGTACAGATGAAGTTTAACTTCGAGCTTCCCTTCGGGGTGCGAACTTATGGAAGATGCAGTTGGGAAGAGGGTGGTGTCCCACCCTTGGGTCTGGGGCGTCGTATATTATACACACAGATCAGTGAGGGGCCTAGCAGACGCAGGCGTTTATGGGCCAGGGTTCTGAACAGCAATACCACTGGGTGTAATGGCTACAATTTTCCAAGCAGAGATCTTTGCTGTGACAGTGTGTGTGCAGCTGTAAAGAATTTACATTATGTCGGACAGTGATGATGCACTTAAGACCCTGGCTCCTTGTACCATCACGTCAGGGCTGGTTTGGAAATGCCTGACTGGCACGAAGACCTTGGCAAAGGAAAACACATCAACACTGTGTGAGAACGAGGAGGCTGATAAACTGGCGAGAAAAGGATCTGCGCTTCTCCCAGTGGGATCTGAGCCCTTCGTAGGGACCACCAAGCCCCCCTTGGCCATTTGATCAAGGAGGTTGGTAAGTGGGAGGAGAAGTGCAGGGCAGCCTATTGGTGGGATGAGCCTGGCCAAAGATCCAGAGATCCCTGGAGAGATTCTCATTCTGCAGAGAAATTGATATATGGATGGTATGTGGCCGGTTCACGGTCCACTAAGGTACCACCTGGCCATGATTGGTAGGTCAAAGATACAGAATTGCCGATTCTGCAAGATGGAGTTGGAGTCAGCGGAGCATGCACTGCGTACTGGTGAGGGGCTGGCTGCAGTGCGCCTCAGAGTGCTTGGGGTTCATCAGTTGCAGGGATGGACGTCAATGTTGTCACGTGATTTGTGCGAGCATGGTGGAGACGCTGCATCAGAGAACGCCAGCTTCACAGGAGCTGGGTGTGGAACTGCAGGATATGAGGAGGCGGCCCAGTCGTGGCCACAGTGGGGGTTTTCCCAGTACCACCAAGGAAGTGGGGGTGGAGGAGGGGGGGTCTGAGCAGCGATCACTTGCAGTGGATACTGTCTTACAAGCCTAAGCGATACACAACAGTTTGTAACCCCAGAAAACGTAGTAGTAGCCAATCACGCCAACGTAAATGACCACACTAACACACTCTCCAAGTAGCATTACTAACTGCTCCAACTACAGCCACACACATGCTGACCTCGTACGAAAATTAGGTGTTTTACCTTCAGTAGCCCGCAAAACGTGAAATTTGTAGAAACCCCAACTTTTTATCGACACCATCTCGATACTTCCCTTGCCCTTTAGGTAGCAGAGAGTAATAATCAGGGAAGCAGTACGTTACGCTACCTGTACGATGAAAGTACGCTAATCCTCATAAGATAATCGCAAGCAACCTCAGAAATTCTGGGATTTCTGGAACTAACTTCTCCACAAAACTACGTTGACAGCCCCATTCAATCGCCTGTACGTCGGTTTTTCATGTGAGGTCGTTCCAGAGGTAGAAGTACCCCAATAAATTCCGGAACTGGGTGAAAAATGGAATACAGAGTAGAAACACTCTGTGATGAGCAACCGATGTTTCTGATTTCGGTCACTTGACGTAATTAGACTGTATAACTGAAAGGAAGCTCAATCGTAATGTCGAGAATAATGGTTACGGAACGAGCTTCTTTATTAATCTTCATCTGCAAGTCTATTTTGCACCATTCCCGCTCCATGAAGCCGTTTTTACGCGATTAAGAAGACAAAAGGCTATAAATATTTATTGCGGGTTTTAATTCCCGAAGAGATCGCGAACGAAATGGTTTCCGCTTAGGAAAATCGTGGCCGTGGCAGGTGGAGACGAAAAAAAACGTCCGCTTATTCTTTGAAACATTATGCGTTCTTGCGGATTGCTGAAAATTCGTATCCCCCGCACATTAATAAATAACCATTTTTCTGTTGTTTTCACGAGGTCCTGCAGCGCGCAAGTGCAATTTCTCGTATTTGCCGAGATGTCGTGGAGAATCCAAGTTGTCTCCTCATCAAAAATATATCAAACCAGGGTCATACTATCGAATAAATGAGTCGAAAACTCGGTAGTTGCGAAAGTGTTACGATTCCCTTTCGCCCAACTACGGCTGGCCAGCAGCGTTACCTTCTGCGCCTTGGTGCCAAACTGCACAATGATCTGTGCACACCAGGGATTCTCCGTCTGTAGATTCTTTTAAACGCCCAATAAAAAAATTATCTTTCGTTAATGTCCCCAAATCGTGAAATAGTACGTAAATATACATAAATACGATATGGGGTCATTCTTGACTGTAGAAGTTAACTTAAACTTAATAGAAGTTTATTAAACGCGCGTACTTTGTAAAAACCGCGCAGATTAGACCAAGTCCATTCAGTTTAGGCAATGATGAGAAAACTCCAAGCTGTAAGGAGAGTGTGCAGAGTACCTAGCCCGACGAACTGTGTGCCTTACCTCTGCCGCCGACCATTATTAAGACAAACAAAAATAAACAATTTGAGCAGAAACTCCGTCTCAGCCAACCAAAACCTGGTTGGTCAAGAGGTACGACTGATGCCAGGAGGGAAGGGGGGCTTGCTGTTCCCAGGCACGCCAGAAGGCGTGTCACGGTTAAGGCGAAAGGGTCCTTGCAGTCAAAGAGAAGAAGAGGGGTGATCGGAATAACTTGATGAGGATGGACAAGTGAATAAATAATGTGTAGGGCTACCAAAGTGCTGATGGGATGAGATAGGCCTCTTTTGTGCAACAGTCTCGCCTACCGGGCCGGAACAGCAGATATGGATTCATGAGAGTCGTCCTTTCCCCCCCCCCCAACCACCCTTGAAACGGTGGATGCAGGCGATACCCTCACTGCAGCTACAAACAGGCCTATTGTAAGGGCGTCCATGATCCTGTACCACCTACAGCTCCCATGGCACTGGTCTAACTTGTTGTGACGTCACCTATACGCCCCCACCACCCCCGCACAAAGCGTAGGATATACGTAAGTTCTGCATTTGCCACCTCTTCTGGCTGAAGAAAGCTCCTCCCAAACACACAACAGCAGGATGCCGTCTCTAGCCCTACCTCGCAGAACCTGCATACCTGTACCTCGCACTTGCCAATATTTGCAAGGTGGTACCTCAGCGGACAGTGACCTGTGAACAAGCCACATATGATCCTCATGTCCTTCCTCCGCAGTGCAAGCACCTCCTTGGACCTCACTCTGGAGAGCCGGATGAAGAGTTTTGACTGTCTAAGGCTGGGTAGCCCCTGCCAATGGGCAGCCCTGCACCTATCCTTACCAATCTCTCTACGCAGGTGGCTCCTGGTAGTCCCAACAAAGGGCTCAGGGCCAATAGGGATCTGCGCCGATCCCTTCTTAGCCAACCTATCAGCCCGTTCGTTTCCCTCTATACCCAACACAGTGTTACACTGTTGTCCTCGGCCAGGGCCATCAGTCCAATCAGACACTCCCACACTTGCCACGATGTTAGACAGTATGAGGCTAACGCCTTGAGAGTGGCCTGACTGTCCACCATGATGTAGATTCTCTGCCTCTTTAGTCCCCTCTGCAGCAGCCGCTGCACACAGCCACCTCTACCTGGAACACCGTGGCCAGCAACCCCAATGGGATTGCCGCTCTGATCCTCGGCCCAAAGATGCCCTGCCCTTGCAAGGCCACCCTGCACCGAGCCATCAGTGTAGTATACCAGGGCCCCAGCTTCGAAAGCGGGAACTCCCCCTTTCCACCTGGATTGCTCATGAATGAGTATCCGAAAGGGTAGCAAGAAGTTGAACTTCGCGGGCATTGAGTCTACCACATTCAGTTCGCCCCCCCCCCACCTTCTCCAGGAACTCCTCCTCCTCCGCATGATCAGACCCAACTCCAACATACGCACAGCCTGGAGGAACGCCATCCTTTTAACATGTATGTGCAGTGGAGTTGAATCTAGCAAGACGTCCAGTGCAGCCGTAGGGCATGTTGTCATACAGCTTGTGATGGCCAGACACGCCCTACGCTGCAGTTTATTTAGCTGCAACTGCACTGTTTCGTTTTCCACCTAGTCCACCAGACCAGGGCTCCATAGGTGACTACAGGCCTAACAACCGCAGTGTACAGCCACCTGATCATCCCAGGCCTCAGCCCCACGAGAGTCGGCCTAGAGAAGCTTTTAATTTTTCCTGACTGACTCAAGAATCCACACCAGAGTATCCTTACTAATATTATAAATGCGAAAGTAACTCTGTCTGTCTGACTGTTACGCTTTCCCGCTCAAACCGCTCAACCGATTTTGATGAAATTTGGCAAAGACAATCTTTAGATTCTGAGAAAGGGCATAGGCTACCTTTTATTGCGAAGAAAAGGGTTGATAATCCCGATATCTCATGTAATGATTTAGTATATAACGAGGCACTACGATTGAAGACCAAGTGATGGCTATATCTAGGAAAGCATTATCAGATTTTGGAATGAACCGGCCACAAATAATTGGAGAAGTCAGTAGTGATTCAATAAGAGAACTGGACTACAATGTCTCTTCTTTACAGCAACAAATATCAGAGTCTGTTCCTCGATTGAACACGGAACAAAAGTTGGTCTTTGATATTGTTGTGCAAAGAATCGATAATGGTGAGGGCGGATTGTTTTTCTTAGATGCGCCATGAGGCACTGGAAGCACTTTTCTATTAAATTTACTTTTAGCCCAATTCCGCAAAGATAAAGGAATAGCTGTTGCCGTAACTTCCTCAGGAATTGCAGCGACTCTGTTCGATGGAGGCCGCACGGCACATTCAGCGCTTAAACTCCCATTAAAGTTACCTCATGAGGAAATTCCAGTTTGTAACATTACAAAAAACAGCGATTGTGGCCGAATGACACAGCAAGCTATTGGTGTGGGATGAGTGCACAATGTCGCATAAAAAGCGATCGAGGCGCTCAATCGGACTCTGAAAGACATCAGAAGCAACCAGAGTTTAATGTGTGGGATGGTAGCGCTGCTTGCTGGTGATTTTCAACAGACACTACCTGTCATCACCAGAGGCGCTCCAGCAGATGGGATAAATGCATGTTTGAAAGCGTCTACATTATGGGTGCACGTAAAAAAAATGTTGTCTCGCTAAAAACATGCGAGTACAACTACATAATGATACGCAATCGGGGCAATATGCACCAGCACTATTGAAATTCGGCGAAGGTCGATACATGATTACATTAAAATCAAGAATTTCGTAATGCTGCCCACAACTTGGAAGATCTTAATAACGTCTTCCCGGTTTGGAATATAACACGAAGAATAGAGAGTGGCTGTGTGAAAGCAAGCGAGTAAGTATTAATATTATTATTATTGCTTTGTTAGTATTAATAAAGCAATAATAGCACCGACGTCATGGGACCGATCAATGAACGAATGATGTCACACGTGCAAGGCGATGTTGTCGAATGTTTGTCAGTAGATATTGTCATGGACAGTGAACAGGTGACATCTTATCCTACAGAGTTTCTAAACTGCCTGTCTCGTAAGCTGAGACTGAAAGTTGGGCTTCCAGTTTTGTTAATGAGAAATCACGAAGCGCCGCGACTACGCAACGGGACACTCGATTGCGAATTACGCAGCTAGGACGCAATATTATTAGAGCAATTATTATGACAGGAATAGCTAAACATGAACCTACTGTAAACATATTTTTTCATTTTTTACTTTCATTGGCTCTACGGAGTAGAAAGGAAAGTTATGTAATCGGCTGAAAAAAAGATTTTGAGTTCTCTTCAGATCTTTACGATTCAGACCCTCCTGAGTCCGAAAAACACTATTTGGGAAAATGGTCTGTGTGTCTGTGAACGATTTTTAGAGAAAACCACCGAGCCAAATCAGCTCAAACTTCATATCTCGCCCGCAGGTCATCATGGGACGCCAAAATAAGGGTATGAACCAAATCCACCGAAATTTAACTATAGTTATCATAATGATCAAAACACCAAATATTTTTTTTCTCATAAACGGCTCTAACGATTTTGATTAAATTTTTTATATTGATAGCTCCCAATAAGGCAACTATATTATAAAATTCCCATCTATGGGAAAATGACGAAAGCAGCACAATAAATTAACAAAACTTTCGACGTAATCGATTTTTGAGTGGTTTTTAGAGAAAACGACGGTACCAAATCCCCTCAAACTTGATATCTAGCCCGCAGGTTACCATGGGACGCCAAAATAAGGGTATGAGCAAAATCCACCGAAAGTTAACTATAGTCATCATAGTAATAAAAACACAAAATTTTTTCCTCAAATCGGCTCTAACGATTTTGATTAAATTTTTTATATTGATAGCTCCCAATATGGCAATCACACCATAAAATTCCCATTCGTGGGAAAATGACGAGAGCAGCACAATAAATTATCCAAATTTTCAACGAAAAGCGTTTTTGCCGTGGTTTTTTCCTTTTAAACTCCACTGGAATGTTAGTAAAAAGTTGAAGAAAATTGGTATTGTAGTCTAATCCAATACCTAAAGTGTGAGTGTTTAAAAACGCTCATGAGGTACATGGGGCTCACTTCAGAAATTCCTGAATTTCAACAACCGCTTACTACCAGTTCAAGCAGTTATTACCCAATAACTCTGCCAAAGTGATTACTATCCTTCTTCAAAAAATTCGTGTTTACAGCCTCATTAATTTTCTGTGTACCTATTGCTCAATAATGGTCCTGAAATGCGTATGAGCAGCACAATAAATTCCAGAACTCTAGGCGCTACGGCTTCCTGCTGCTGTGACGTGTTGTTTGACCGAGTTCAAAGGAACTGAGTGATAAATTAATTGATTAAATAGAATTAGCCACGCACAAAGTGAATTGACATAGAGCTAAGGAAAGTTGTGTGTTGCAACGCACCAGATATTTTAATTATACCTTCTCTCTTTTAACCAAATGCTATACCCAAATGTATACCGTTCATTTTATATAATCCATAATATTCAAATTAATAGTACGCAGACATATATAAATACGTATGAATTATTATTATTGTCAATTTTTATTGCATCGTTGATGATATGAAGCGCAATGTTCATTCCTCCATTATTCCGTATTTAGAACCCTGCCTGTAGGCCAGTGACTCCATCCCCAAGCACGAGGGCTTTCTTCCTCAAGGGGGAAGTGTCATTCGCTAGCTACGTTGGTCATTTTTGAGCGTTGCACTTCTTGTGTCTGTGTGTTATAGATTTAAGCCGCAATGTTCTCTACCTTGTGCCTCATACTATTTTCTCAATAAAACGATGGATTTAAAAGAAAAGTTTTGTTTTGGCGCGACGAAGTGTTTCCCGGTCGGGAAAAAGCGTCTGTCGTGCGCAAGGTGAGTCCCTTGATTTCCTTCTTTTTTTATCGTTCCTGTATTTATTCCTTTCCAGGTCGGCGAGGTCTCGGTATCGGCGGAGGCACAGCTTTCAACCAAGGACGGGGGGGAATTCATTATTTCGGATCCGGGGTAGTAGGTGATACAGTCCACTTCTAATTCAGGAGAACTTAGGGTTGGCTACCCCGGTATGTTTTCAACAACGCGACTATTCAATTTTTGTAAATACAGTTAAGAGCAAACCAAGTTTTGAGGCGTCTTATTTTACCTTTTATTATCCTCTCAAAGGGAACCAATTGCCCCTAACAAACAGCGTATATGTATATGAAGTCGAAATAATCGCAAATGCGAACTCTGCCAAGTTGATAGCTCTGCAGATGCGAGGGCTCCAGAACCGTAGGCCAAGGAAGACGGATGCGATTGACTTTTTATCGAACTAATACGAACCGAAGAGCTTTTCGACCGTCAACGCAGACTTGACGCTGCCGGTATCGACTAGGAAAGGCCGCAGTCGAGGTGTTGACCCAGTTCTCCCGGCCCGTAAAAGGTTTTAATGTATGACGGCAGCCGTTGAGGGAGCCAAGACAACAGGACCATCGATTGATCCGACTCGGCTTCTGGTCATCAGTGCGTGAACCCCCCTCCCCTAATTCACAAGACCAATCTAAAAACCTAATCCTATAACGCGAGTTATAATCAATCAATCGACTGCCTAAAGAAATTTCGTAATACGCGTCCACCTTTCTTCAATATCTGGTTTCAATGATACAACTGGAAACTGGCAGCATACCCTGAGCAAAATGATGTTCGGTTTATTTAATTAGCATTGTTAGATAACTCAACTAACCGCTTGTTATTGTGGGATGCTCTGTTTTTTTTTTTTAAATTAATGTGCTTGGCACATTAGACATGCCTGGGGCTGCGTGGTATTGAGGAACGCTGAAGATACCAAATGTATGGATCCACCTCTGGATCTTGTTGTGTATTCGATCCATGCTGTTATCAGTACCCGATTGCAACCTGTTATCATTATACGGTTCACGCTTCTATCTCAAAGAGTCTCAATCAGTTCCCGTCCCCTCGTATTTAATATATAATAATTGGCGACGAGGATGGGATTTCGGCGAGGATGTGAGAAGATTCGGACGGTACCATTATCTGATTCAGTTGGACGACGGTAGGAGGCTGAAGCGCCACATCAATCAGCTTCGAGGTACTCTCATAGGGGCCCGGAAGTATGTTACCTTCGGCCCGACTCAGTCGTTCAACGTTCCCGGGGTTCCACAGCTTCATGGGTTCGGAATGCCTCAACGCCAAAGGTCTGGTCATTCCGGCTCTGGTTCTTCGACCCGCTCTCCAAATTCAACGCCGCCAGGTGCAACTCCACCACCGATACTCAGCCCTTCACCGCCTCACTGTTCTATCCTTAGGCCTGTTAGAACGAGGAGACTCCCTGCAAGGTTTCGGGACCCAAATGTGATTCTCAACCCATGAGTTCTAGTGATTGCCGTGAGGGGAGTTAGGTTGTACCTAGATACGGACTGTTAGGTTATGAGCCTTTATCTAATTCAAGTATTTATGCATGTAAATAGTTTTTTAAGCCCTTCCTTGGATTCGCGGGGTTTTCCAGTTGGTGGGGGAGACTGTTGTGTATTCGATCCATGCTGTTATCAGTACCCGATTGCAACCTGTTATCATGATACGGTTCACGCTTCTATCTCAAAGATGTAGCTCAATCAGTTCCCGTCCCCTCGTATTTAATATATCTCTTCTGAATAACAGCGTTATTCACATTAGCCTGTGTAGCGACTCCTATCAGAAGATATTTCTCCTCCTCTCACCGCTACTAAGCATGTACACCTACTCATCAGCCAGTCACTAATCACGAGAACGTTTAGGCGTCATACACCCTGCTGTACTCAAGTGTCACCAGCAGAACGCTCTCTTCGTCATTTGGCAGATGATGTTCTGGAACCAGCAAAGTTTAATTCGGAATCGGGTCATGAAGACGTTTACAGCCAAGTCCCATCTCTGGAACCAGTATTGTACACATTAATTATGATGTGGGCCCTAGAGGGTGCTTTGCCGGTTGGCCTTCACCCTTTTCTTGCAAACACCGCTTCAAACCATCCATCAAAAACACGACCCTCATGATTCCGAGGCTTCACAGCACAGCAGCGATAACGTGGTGTACCTGTGACAGCCCGGGTAGAAACCAACCGTGGCCACGATTGATTTGGCTACAACTTGAGCAGCCTACGGACCTGAAAGTGTGGCAAGACCCAGTAAAGTAGTTGTCAAAAAGCGTTCTGCTTGAACCTAGTAAGTGTATGTGTATGTATTTATTGTGTGCGTGTGTTAGTGGTAGGATAGAGTGGGTGGGACGGGTCACGACCGAGGGCGGCCAAATATCGAGTAATCTGTGGCTACTACTTGACATTTAACGCCATGGCCAACACCTGGGTTACCAGCTGACCGACAGATTGTCTTTTTGTCTTACGTGTCCTTCCATGATATTCAATTTGATCTAATTATCTGTTCTTACCCTACAATATAATAAACAATCGTTCCTTTACTTGTGTCTCAGGAGTTAATAATTTAAACCGGTTCACAGTGTAGTAACCTTAGTCACTGCATTCAGGGCCCTATAGTCTCCACATGGCCTCCACGTTCCATCTTTTTTTCGGACAATATGGAGTGGACTAGACCAAGAACTCTTAGAAGGTCTACAGATCCCTAAGTCCATCATGAGCTGGAATTCTTGTTTTGCTTGAGCAAGTTTATCTGGCGGAAGTCGGCGTGGTTTCGCTGAAACAGGAGGACCTTTGGTTTCTAGGTCGAGAACGTGAAGGCGTTCACCATAGGTTGGAATGTGCGAACCATTAGCGGCAAACAGAGGTCGTTGTGAAGGGTAGCGTCGATCAGCAGCACTGGGAGGGACAACAGAAACATCTGCACCAGAATCAACAAGATATTTTGTCTGAGTTAGGCGGTTGAGTACGAATAAGCGACTAGAAGGTTTTGTGCCCATGCTCCCAGCCGTCGCATCCGAGGAGGGGGCTATTAGTTCTCCGTTTGAGAGTTACCATTTGTAGTCAGGGGTTTGAATGCGCAGGGAAGTAAGCATTTCCGTGCATTAATACCATATCGTTGGTGAAAACGGCAAATTTTGGGTTCGCCATCGCCTGGCTTTGGTGTAGCCGAGCGATTGTGAGGTTGATGAAAATTCCTGCCTGTAGAACGGGAACGGTCAGACTGATGGTTCAAAGCTGCGACTGAAGCGGTCAATTGAGCAATTTGTGCTTCTAATCGATCAAATCGGGTGTTGGAGGTATCAGAAGTCCTTAAAGCTTGATCGGCATATTGTGCTGGGGCCAATTCTAGGACTTTAACTGCCATTACTGCCAAATTGTCGAGGGGATCTAACGATGGAGCCAGGATAGACCGAACATTGACGGGTAAGCGCTGCAGGAACATAGTTTTAAGAAAGTCGTCCTGAACTTGACTGCCTGCCAATGATCGCATCTCACGAAGTAACTGCGAGGGTTTCCTGTCACCTAAATCGAGTTCTGTAAGGAGCTTACTGACTTTGCGACCTTCCGAAATTTCAAATTCAGCCTGTAAACGGTCCATTATATCTTTATAAGGTGTTGCAGAGAGAGGTTTCAACAGAAAATCGGAGATCAGTTCAGCCACATCACTATCCAGGGAAGCTAATACATAGTTATATTTAGTGATTTCTGTGCATACCGGGGAATTCGCGAACTGAGCGTCGACTTGCATTCTCCAAATCTTCACATTACGCCGCCAGAGAGGTGGAATCTTGATTGATACTCTAGCAACATGCATCTCAGCTTGTGTGTTGTCTGAACTCGAAGCGGTCGGCGAACTTGATTGTGGTGCCGAATCTGTCATTGTAGGTCGTTGTAGAAGTAAGGGAATACGAGAGTAGAATCGCCGTCGGTGGAAAAACGAGTAAGTTATGCGAAATGTAAAAACGACGCGGCAAACTTCGCGGAATGATCACCGAGAGAAGGTAAAAACGCGCGGTCCGTAGGTAGGTAAATACACCAAAACTGCTTTTCACGGGGTCACCACTACGGTTACTACACTGTGAACCGGTTTAAAAATCTGTCAAAAAAGGGATCGCAGTTCAGGCCGGGAAAAAAAATCACGGCCTGACACCTTTCTCCATGGGTAGTACAGGGGCAAGTCGAATCCCCGGAATCCCCATAGAGATAAACTGTAGGTGCCGGCGGAACGCCTCTAGGCCATTCTGGCACTGGGGCCTGCAAATAATTCAGGGTTTGAAGGCTGCTTAGGCCGCAGCAAAATAGAATGCCGACCACGGGGGCATCTGGCGTGGAACCCTTGGGGCGTGACACTGCCAGCCGTGAAGCCAAGGGTTTCGTTTCGTGAGGGTGGTGGTCTCGCTGAAAATCCCCTGGAAAATTGGTTAGGTGTTGGAGGGAGAGGAGTTAAAGCCACCAAGCTAGGTACCCTCTCCAAAGCAGCGGGCGTATGCCCAGCACTTCTAGAAATGCCTCTACCTACTCTTCCTGCCCACAAAGATGTCGAGGATTGGGCTGGCCCATGTCCTCCAAGTGGGAAAAGGAGTCACTAGGAGCTTGCAATCCCTTTCAAAAAAAGGTACTTCTGCCACTCTGGGTATCAGATCCTGTCGATCAGTGTCCTACTGCTAACTAGGGCTGAATTAATGAATCCCGTTTGCCCGAATTAACCTTTTAAAATCTCCTATTGGATAAAAATACGATAATTGCGAACGAGCAATGAAACTGCGTAAGAAAACTGGCATTAAGTATCCGTTCGACACCAGATCAATTATCAAATTCACTGTGTTACAGACACGATTGGAGCCTGCAGTGACAGAGGAATGGAACCTGCTGTTCCAGACAGGTGGGAGGCGGTTGCATCAAGGCCTCGTACGTGGCCCATAACAACCCATCAGCACCTCAGTGGCCTCTTTCTTGTTTTCTCATCCATTCCTCATTTAGATTTTCCGGTCACCCCATTTCTCTCTCGGACCGTGAAGAAACCCTTGCCCTTCCGGCACGCCTGGGAAACAGCAGGTCCCCCTGCCCTCCTGACTTTCGTCATCGGACGATCTATGGCTTGGACTTATTTCTGCACACTTTAGCCTCCTCCTTACTTCAGGGAATAACTCATAAGTGTGCCTACCTGATAGTTCATTTTCCCAGCAGGCCTGCCATTTGTCCATCAGCCATTCCAGTGCCTCCTCGCATTTTTCTTTGCTGCTGTCCTTGCCCTCTATCCTTCGCTCCAGCTCCCAGTTTTCGCAACTTGAGCGCCCAAGAACAGGTCCAAGGGCGGACAACCTGCCAATACCTGCAGGGCTGCAGTTGAGGCCGTTCTATATGCCCTCGTTATCGTTATGCTCACCAGGATGGCTCTCTGGATGCCATTCGTCCTGTTCGTTAAGCTTTGCGAGGTGTTATTCCACCAGATTGATGCTCCATAGGTGACAGCTGGCAGAAATACTGTGTCATAATACCGCCTCATGGCTTTATAAGATGCAACCCAGAGGAATGGAACGAGGTTAAGCTTATTTAGGTTAAGAGTCGTTTCGAATTAAGAGTGAAGATAAAGTCGGCCATGAAAGGAGGGAGAGGACTGAGTGCACGAGACGGAGACCGGGAATGTTACATTTAGTCACAGTCCTCATTCTTATTCTGACTTTGAACGGATGGTGGAACGATGGCGCACACGGCAACAAATTGTACATGCTGGAAACAGACCTTGTGGAACATATCTCGTTTACAAGGAAGTGGCCTGCAGAGCATTACAACTGAAATAATTGCGACATCCCATCTCCGATAAGATAAGCATCGTCGCCATGTCCATTGTGACGCCTCAGTAAGGATCAACCTTTCGCCTGTCAGCTTCCTACAATCGTTATTCGTTCTCGGCAGTCTCTGTTCAGTTTTGTGACACTATCTACCCACTAACTCGAGCAAATGGTATATTTCAAGTTGTCTTCCATGTTTGTGTTTGTTTCATTCAAATTCAACGCTCATTCGACAGACCCTCACGCGTTCTGTTCTATTCAATTTGAGAAAAACAGTACCAATTGACTGAGTTACTGGCTGGAAATATGTGTCTTCCTTCTTGTTTCTATACAGCAAACTCACTAGAGTCAAAAAATGCTACCGATCCTTTTAAATTCGGTGGAAAATAGATTCACCAGCCGCCCCATCGACTCGTGGAAGTGAGATATATCTCACAGATAAGTGACCTTTGAAAACACTGTTGAGCTTGAGCTCGGTGAATGATAGAGGACAACCGGCCGTAACAAGATCTCCGAATCTCGAGAGTGAGAAAGAGGGATTGTTGTGCCTCCTCCTAGCAAAAAGACTCGTCAAACAGTACAAACGACATACTTAGATCAACGTGCGACTCAACTTCTCAGTTACACGTACGACATTCGTTATCGGTGAAAAAGTGAGAAGCCGCACGCGCTACAAATAGGCTAGAAGCAGGGAAGATCGATCTGCTAAGGGAAGAAGTTCGCAGTCACGGGGGAGAGAAGAAACAGGGTCTCGTCGGCTCCATGTCCTAGGCCGTTTGCCAACTCTCCTGGTAACAGCCAACGACGCGACGCGATTCATTCCTGAACATTATTTCGAAGGGAAGTAAAATATGAACCAACATGGGACGCAGGAGCGAACATCCCGCGTCTTCGTCCTTCTTATTGATTTCAGGCTAAGACATTCCACGAGTCAAGCTCAACTTCGTTCGCACTGACGCCAGATTTAACTGTCCAAATTCTCCCAGCTCTGTGTTGATACTTCTCATCATCTGGTTCCTGTCACTAAACCCTCGGGAGTGACGAAAAATGATCGCTTCCACGGTGTCAAGAAAATATTGGTGTGACAACTTCCCTCAAACCATGTACATTCAACGATTTTTCCTATACTTCACAAGAGTGCTCTCATGTGAAAGATGCGATACATCATCAGACGTAGAGGCGGTACATGAAGGTCATTGTGAGGTTGTCAACTGAGTAAATGAACAGTACTGTACCGTACTTGAGAGAATGGCTGAGGACCATAGCAATTATAAGTATTTTGAAAGAAATTCGATTCGATTTTAGTGATGTCTGTTGCCAATGATGGCAACACTGTTGCCGCCACCTGTGCAGTTCGCCGCAGTTTTTATTAGCGGCGGAGCCGCATTTTAGTTTCATAATGGCTACCGACATCGTTGACGAATCGTTCCCTTTCCCTAAGCCAGTGAATCAGTACTTAAACGTCCCTTTATATTGTATGAAGTAAGGTAAGCGATCAGAGCTTGGTGTTTCATTTTCCCCATCGCCCCTTTATTGTCATTTAATACAATCCGAGCATAGGTTATTTAGGCACAGATGGTAGCATTGTGAGAAAAAGCAGGGTGGTAGTCCAATAAGCCTCCTGTATAATGTATGATAGGAATGATGCACTCGAGAAAGCGCAATAATTAGTTAGTGAACGATAAAGGACTGTAATATTCAGAATAACGAAACGAGGCAGTGATTAAAAACTCCATGCAGCTCGTATACCTGAGTGTTGACAGATAAGAGTGTTCAGTGGGAAAACACAGGAGACGGGAAGTTCCGTAACCTCAGCAGATTAACCGACTGGTTCAAGGGTGGCAAAACCTCGAGCGTCGACCTGAGCTCTGAAAGGTTTTCAGGAATGAGTGCTGGAGAGTATAACTACCTGCCATTAGCCCCTCAAGGAACGAATATTTAGCCTTTGTCCGGAGTGTGGTGAGATATTTGATTCACCACCGGCGCAAGAAAGCTGCTGCCAACAGAATAATGGGGTGGTACTACGAACTTAAACTCTTGGATTCATCCAGGTGGTTGTTGGACGCAAGTAGCGGAATGACAGACAGGTCGTATGATACAGCAAGGAGTGCTGGTTGTAGTGCAGGAGCAACTGGACCTAAACTTCAGCGGATTAACGAACTGGTTCAAGGGTGGCAAAACCTCGAGTGTTGACCTGAGCTCTGAAAGGTTTTCAAAGGATGAGTGCTTGTCTTCCTATGAACATGCTCCCCCGGGATGTCATTTGCATGATAGATGAAGGTCAAAATTGTTGAGATGTCAACGTACAGGTAGAGAAATTGAGTATGTTGAAGTAGGTGGTTGAATGAAGCTATTACCGGAGTCTCTGGTAAGAGGAACGGTGGTGTAGCATCGTGAGGATGTGAAGACTGAAGCCATCACTACATTGGGAGGGGGCAGAGTTTCCGAAGAGGCCTGGTAGAACACGCCAGATACAGACGGTGGCAACACGTGCAACCTTGTGGCAAAAACCTTTCACTACCGCCTATGCGCCACTCTGTAGGCGGTAGATTGATGACCATAAGTAGAACTACCTGCCATGAGCCCCTCAAGGGACGAATATTTAGCCTTTGTCCGGGGGGTGGTGAGATGTTTGATTCCCCATTGGCGCAAGAGAGCTTCTGCCAACGGCATTATGGAGCGGTAATACGAACCTAAACTTCATCCAGGTTGTTGCTGGACGTAAGTAGCGGAATGAGTGAAAGGTCGAATGATACAGGAAGGAGTGCTGGTTGTAGTGGCGGAGCAACTGGACCTTAACCCCAGCAGATTAACGGACTGGTTCAATGGACAAAACCTCGAGCGTTGACCTCAGCTCTGTAAGGTTTTCAGGGATGAGTGCTTGTCATCCTCTGAACATGCTCCCTGCGGATGTCACCTGTATGATAGATGTAGGTCAAAATAGTTGAGATGTCAAAGTACAGGCAGAGAAGGTGAGTATCTTGAAGTAGGTAATTGGATCAAGCTATTACCGAAGTCTCTGGTAAGAGGAACGGTGTAGTATCGTGAGGATGTGAAGACTGAAGCCATCACTACATTGGGAGGGGGCAGAGTTTCGGAAGAGGGCTGGTAGAACGCGCCAGATATAGACGGTGGCAACTCATGCAACCTTGTTGCAAAAAGCTTTCACTACCGCCTATGCGCCCCTCTGTAGTCAGTAGATTGAGGACCATGAGTAGAACTACCTGCCATTAGCCCCTCAAGGGACGAATATTTAGCCTTTGTCTGGAGTGTGGGGAGATATTCGATTCGCCATCGGCGCAAGAAAGCTGCTGCCAACAGAATTATCGAGCGGTACTACGAACCTAAACTCTTGGATTGATCCTGGTGGTTGTTGGAGCTGCAGGTCGTCCTGAGCTCTGTAAGGTTCACAGGGATGAGTTCGTCATCCCCCAACACCACGTACACAAATAATAAAATACTAATAATTAGGAGCAACCCCAAAAATTCCAGAATTCTAACCACCGCCATTTCGCTTACTACCTCCAGTTTTGCCCAGATAATTCCCAAACGCCCAACACGGTAATTTCAAAAAAAAATATCACGTTGGAAGTCTCATAACTTCCCTACGCGCCGATTGCTCAATAGCCCTCAATAAATTCCGGAACTTCAAGCGCCACCAGTGTCTACGTAAAACGTGAAGTTATGAAAAATACATTGGATTAGTAGCTAAAGCCATCAAAATCGCTGACTGTGCGCGTGGTCAAGGGAACGCTGTGTGATGCGTCGCGCCAGCTATTTATTATCCCGCATCATGCTGGTCATTTCTTTTCGAAGTTCTGAAACGATCGTTAACGCAATAAAATCTTATTGTTCTCCTATACTCCCGTTAGCTCTTATTTTATCATCGCTCGCCCATTCCAACCAACCCGTGCGCTATAAAACCCTCTGAAGTAATTACCTGAGCTAAAGAACATTCACGAAGCAATGAAATATCACGTAACAGATTTTAAAATGTGAGAAAGTATTTCTTAGCGCCGAATGATCATCAAACGTGTAGCCGCTGCGCGTGTTGAATGGTTATTGATCAATTCGTAAATGACGAAGATGTGAAACGAAGACGGACGGAAGAGTTTTATGAGGGTTTAAAACTCTTTCAACAGCGAATGGTAGCTGAACAAGGGAATACTAAATAAGGTGCTATTGGAGACAGAATGCGGGCTCCTACCAGATTTAAAGAGCTGGGGGATCACGGGGAGACAACCAGAGCCTCTGGTTACCAAATAGATTCTCTATTCATTTGTCGTTACTAGCGAGAGTGTGGTGAGGTTGGGATGAAGGAATGGGAAATAATAGCAGGTAACATCACGAGACTTTTTTTGCCCTTGCAGGAATTGATATGGGACACACGAATGCTCCAAGAGTATATCAATAAACTATAAAACGGGTACGTGTCACAGTCCTGAGAGATGAAAAGCTGCAGTAAAACAAAATACACAGCAGTAACGCGATAGAAAATTGGGGTTTCTTCACACTCAATTAGGTTATTTAATTTCTCGCAAATTGTTGGTTAACCTATCAGATACAGTGCATTAAAATAATGTTGAGAGGAAGAGGGAAACCCATAAAATAATATAATTTAACCTGACTACTGTTATGAGTGCACTTGAACCAGCACCAAGCTAACACATTAGACGTAGGAATTCTAACACGAGTCAGATCAAGGTGTTCGGCATCATCTACCACGCTGCAAAACTGCAAATAGAGGCTGTAGCAAGGGAAGTCTTCAACCGCAAGAACACAGTGACGGGGAAGGCCCACAGAGCATCGGGCCCTGCTACAGACCTAAGTGTCGGCTCTGACTGCCCATGAAGCCTCAAAGGACGAATGTGGGGGGGGGGGGGAGGGCACCACAAATGCATTACCAGGCAGTGTACCTGCCCCGGTGGATTGCGCCAGTTGAATCGGACAGGATGGCGGTCCTGCTGGCGTATCGCACCACCTCACATCTCGCTCTGCAACTGTTGTGGGCACTCTGTCGTTGAACCTCAGGGAGCAGGGTTGCGACTTCATGTACCAGCACTCTGGGATCAATGGCCTGGCGTCGTACTCAGGTCTGCTGGTAGGTTTGTTCCCAGGGATGCTACCAAAGAGTAGCTTTTGGACAAGCAGCAGGCAAGGTGGGAGACTGCCCCCCACCTGCACAGGATAATGCCCTTTGTGCACAATCGGCTGTGAATCAAATGGTGGCGCCCCGTATTTGCCGCCGCGCAGCTGCTGTCGAAGAACAGGGCATTCAACGCAGGCGTCCACTCTTTCAGACAGGCCGCGGATGAGTGCCCCTGCGACGCGGAATGCCTTCCACTTCTTTGTAACTGCGAGGGTCGTGCCAAATTGCCTACTTGCAACTCGACACACAGCTTCTTCTCCAGTTGGGAGGAAGACCTTGGAGGCCAGCCCCCCCCCCACGCTTGCAGGATGAATGTAGCAACATACACCCTGCATGTAACCCGACCACAGTAATTTCACCTTGGACCAATGCGCTACCTATGCCTTTTCTCCCATTCAGTGGCAGGTTTGCGGCTTTTGGTACTGGGAAACTGCCACTCCTAAACATGAAGCAACCCTTGTTTTCGTATTAGCGGATGAATCGGCCCAAGTGACCTTGATATGGCGACAGACATACTGAAGAAAAAGGGAAATGGGATTGGAACGGCAAGAAAGGAAATGTGGAAAGCCTTGCTTATAACTGAACTGAACAAAGTACGTCCTATAATTCAGTCAGTGGTGTAAATCGAGTTTCCACTCCCTTTCTAAAAACGCCTGTTCCGTGTTTTTCCCAAATCAACTGTAGAATAATGAAGCCCACGGTTTTATATGATTCTCAAAGAGTCGCTTGATTCATTCTTTGCAGTTAATGTAATGAATGATGAATTAAACATTGAATTTAATAACAAGTATTCCCCGACTTGGGGCAGCATGGTTATTATTGGGTTGGTTGTGCATCAGTTTCACTCCAGTCCAATTTCGTGCTGATACTCGTACATCGAATTGGGAACGATTGAAGCAGCGATTCCGAAGGACGCCAGGAATTTAGCAAGACATTTTGGACAAACATAGTTCAATTCAATTCAACGTTAACAAGTTTCAGAGGGGTGGGACTGAAGGATACAGAATCAACACACAGTCCGTTCGAAGACTTGGTTGGAGAAGCTCGAGCCTCTCACATCTCAAAATCCCCCGCCGGGGGCGACCCGCAGGGTCCGAAAATCGTTCTGCAGAGAGCCGAAGGTAAACCTTCGGAAGAGGGCGAAAGGAATAGGAGTTTATCGATCTGGTAAAGTGGCAGGATGAGACGCGGGACGAAGTGATTCAACAGTCACCCTCTGCTCTAATAATAAAAGACCGCTTTCCCTCGCCAGACAGTGACAGTTTGAGGAGCGGTTGAGTCAACCGGTGCCCAAAATACTCGGCCGGTCTCCGAACCTGTCGTTTTGCCCGTGTTTTATGCTATGAACCACCACCCGTTTTGTGACCTCATGAAATCATTATTTCGGGGAACTATTGTTAGATCAGAAATAAAACCGAAAAAAAACTCGCTGCTCGTACAAAGTGACAACATGATAGATCTCTTGATCTGCCCTGAGCATCATGTTCACAGGCGACAGTATATCAGCCGTAATGTAGGGATCAAACTAACGGAATTATGACCACTTTATTGCAATTGTGTCGTGTTTGGCATGATTTCCTAAGTATTTTTCGATGCTGAGTCGAATAGAACGGGTCGCTAAGTGTAGGGCGGCGTTTAGGCCAAAAACAGTGAAATCACAGATTAGCGAGGCCAATTCAACAGGGGTAAATACAACGAAAGTTATCGTTTCTCTCCCAGCCTGCGCTCATTTCTTCCTTCCGCCACCCTTCACGTCGTGCCAATTGCCTGTCGTCGCCTAGAAAATGTCAATTTTCGTTGTAGTGTCTGATCCTGTCCTCCTCTCCTGCCTATCACCCTCCTTTTTTCATTCGTGTTCCAAACGCTGCTCGATCACCTCATGTTCCCCTGTTTTTGGTTTATTATTCATTCTGAATAATAACCCTATGTTTTCAGTCACGAAACATTTTTTACAAGTACTGACTTAACGGCCAGACGATGATGTCTTTAAATCGTAAGCGCTCGCCCACAGTAACTCACCAGCCAGAGGAGACGGACTCCCCAAACAGGTACGTTAACTTTTGTCATCTAACTTTTCTTTAATCAGCTTTCTACGAAAATGTTGTCAGTAATGCCTGATGGTGGGATGGAATCTGTTGACCCGGATGCTGATCAACGAATACACATTTTTAGCAACTGTCATGGGCCCATGGGGTACTTCTTAATTTGAACAGTATTTATAACACCTCCACCATTTCCTCTTTTTTTCGAATTTTAACGGTTGCAACAACAATTTAATGAACGATATGCACTGGTTAGACTGATTTGTATTGGCCTTAGTTTAGTATCAGGTTCACTGAAGCAGATTTGATGTTGTAGAAGGGGAGGGGGGCAATTAATTAACGAGAACAACCCTTGGAGCAGTTGGAGCTTAACGACACTGTTCCCAGCCGGTAGTAATTTCATTGGGTCAGGTACCATCAGGATGACCTCCTTCCTAATTAAGGGCCGCACTGCACCGGAAGTAGAGCTACCCTGTCGCGGTACAGCAATGAATTGCATCCCGAGCAGCTTTGACAATGAACCTGCCCTCGCCACATCCTTCGACCCTTCGCGAGTTTTCCACCACAACCGCCAGCACACCCCGCTGATCGATACTCAATCCCACTTTATGACTAAATGCATGCCGACCTACCCCCGTTGTCATAAATTTATTCATGGAATACGTAGGAAGCAATTCGGTTCACCGGATCTTCAACGAACGGACGTCATATAAAAGTATGTTCGCGCAGATTAAATTATATTTCTCCAAAGAGCTCCATTTCTCCGTGAAATTTCCCCTCTTTTATTAATCCGATTCCCCCTTTTAGGAGAGGGTTTTCAGTATCGCGATGCTGATCCGCAGGTGAGAGAAGGGAGTTCCCCTGAAGTTCCTTCATTGTCTCACCGCCTCGTTGGATCGTCTCCAACGATTTCCAGTTGAGTAGTGTGAGACTCCAGGCCTATTTCTGAGCATTCACCTGCTTTGAAGGGTTAAAGAAAGGATTTCTCAAATTGCCTGAGTTAGTCTTCCCCACGGGTTAGTGAGCTCCTTTAGGGGCTCCTTATCTAACGAATCGTTCTACCCACTTAGTTCCAGAAATGAATAATTTCACCTGATTACCAACTTGACGCTTCTCTCATTTCTGTAGTTCTCTTGATTCTCATTATTGCCATTTATTTAAGTCGTTTTGTTGAGTATTAGATTTATTAATGGCGTGGTACCCAGATGGTACAGATACTCGCTTTGAAATAACTTAAGCGACTCATCAATCACTCAATTCGATTACATTTCTTCGATATTTAAAAAGATCTCGGCCTCTCGCCGTCGTTTCCCACTAGCGTGGATGGTTTTTTCGAGCACAATGCAAATATGTATATGTGTTAACGTCGTTTGCGTAATTTTCCTTTGATCCCCTCATCCTCCGACGATTCGACGGCGTGAACTTCAGGCTCGTGAGAACGTCCTTAGTTCGCTCACATTTTTTGCGGCCTGCCAGCCCCTAAAAGTTCGGCCCGAGGTACACTCAGACGGGTCCGATGACAAGGGAAAATGATTAATAGGGGGAGAGCGAATGGGAATATTTGAAATTTAAATGTCCGTTCACACGATTTTGAATGAAGTTGCCGACTTCGCGTAAGATATCGGACACCCAGTCAACGAGGAATTTGCTTACATTATTTAATTAGAATAGTGTTCCGGAGGTCCGTCGTGATTCATTCGCCGAGCGATAGCTGTAGCTAATTGCTTACTTATTCAGGAGCCACACGATAAATTTCTCAACGTTCCGTGGGTTTAGGGGGTTCCATCGTGAATAATGAAGAATGTTCGAAATAGAATTCGATGTGAGAAGAATGAGCAGTCTGTCCCGTATCAGTTATGCAAATATCGGGGGCGACGCATTTTGTAATATTCCTCCTCTCACCAAATGAATCGTACGGTCTTACAAGCCTTTGTTCAACGTCTTTCTCGAGAAGTTTTGTGTGTGTTCTATAAAATTCATGTTTCGACCAGGATAGACTTGAATGAATCTCGGCGACGGGTTTTAGCTGAGCACGAACTTGTAATTTGAAGAGTTGGTATGTCACACGATTTGAGAACTTCCATGAACAAAGAAGAGGTGACTTGAACAGGATATGATTGGAGTATATAAGCGCGACCAAGGGGGGCTCTGAAGGCGTGAAACTGGTTGTATGGGGAAGGAAGGACAAATCCGAATTAGATGTCGATGCGAGGTGAAACGTTCGTTGGGAGAATTGGGGTACGACCAACTTTCGCGAGACTTTGTAGGAGAATGAGTTAGGGAGGAGCTGTCTGTCGTTGAGAAAAATGTGCAAAGAGAGGGGGAACTGATATTTCGGAATGTCCAAACGAAGTGAAAATCCGTCGTCAATTGGAATTAACTGAAGAGGTGGAATTTCCATTCGTAACAGGTCTGTTTCCTTATTTGATGACTGTTCCTAAACTCTCGACGAGGGTTATATCAGTCATTGAAGTTGCGGTTTCGCTAATATGCAAGAGGCCAGCCTGCAGAGGTACGGCAGGTATTTGGTCGTTAGCCAGTCTCCCGGTAGAGAGCTGTTGCCCATGTACTACCGCGCTGAGGTGACCACCTGAGGAATCCCCCACCGTCTGGGAGGAGTTCTTAATCTGGTTTCCCACCTGATCTAACTATGTACTAGTGTGGCAAGTTTCAAAAAGAAAGATCAACTATGACCACGTTTCTTAGCCATCTTCGAAAACTCTGCAAAATGGTTATTGGCTTGCTTTGTAGCAGTCAATGCTGCTAAGTTCTTTTGCCCTCCCAACAGCCGTCGCTCACTGGTCTAGAAACTGCAGTGGAGCAGCATGTGGTTTCTTGTGTCCTCCGCACTGGAGGCGCAAAACGTGCATGACGGAGAGTCTTTGAGGGAAAAGAAGTGGAGCAGCGCATTGAAGTCACCATGTCCCGTGAGGAACTGGCTCAACCCATTTCCTCGAAAGACGTTCACGGATGTTGGGGAAGAACTCATACGTGTCACGATCCTTTGACGAAGATTCCCATCTCGCTTGCCATTTTTCAGATGGCAGCAAGTTTCTGTTCTGTGGTGAGATCCACACGGAGTTCAGCCCAAAGCGGGGGAAGCTCCCGTTTCACTCTCCACCTGTCAACCGTGCACTCAATGGCCAAGTCAACTGGTAACTGACCAGTGATCACCTGGAGTGCTTCTGTTGATACAGTCTTGTAGGCCTTGGTGATCCACAGGAGGCAGCTCTCTGGGATTGGGCCAATACTCTCTACTGATTGACTGTTAGTTGGCTACCCCAGACAACGGGCCAGTAGCCAATCACACCTAGATAGATGGCCTTATACATGAGAATAGTGTCTTGGTTACACACACCCCAAGTGGCCTTAGTAATTGCACGCAGTGAGACAAACCTCGCAAAAAGGGGTTAAGAACGAACGCGTTTGGGGGAACAATGACTTTGCTGTAAGGGAGTACCGTTAGGGCGGGTGTGGGAATTCCGAGGTCAAAAACCCATACAGATTCAGCGTTTTGCGCTGCACATTCACCTAGGAATAATGTAATAAGTTTATTAACTACGCTCAAGTTAATATTAAATTAAATTAAATTGGAGTTCGTATTTTTTGAAAAATAATGATTACTGTACGATCTGCTGATTGCAGAGAGTGAATGGCGAGTTGTGTGCAAAATAATTTGGTTTTGAATTATTGACGTGCCATAAGCACCCCATGAGGGGATTCAACTGTTTCTTTCCGAAATGTGCTCACTTCTTAACTGATTTCAAACGAATCGTTTCGTTTAGATCCCCACTAATCTATGCAAGTTTGACTACTGAGGGCGTTTTGATTCACACAAACAGGTTAATTAATTAAAACAACTCAAGCTGTTTTCGCACGGAGCACAATGTTGTGTTACTGTCCAGTTGTTTACGCCTGTCGACACGTAAAAGTTCGAGAAAAAAGGAAACTTGCATCGCTCAGAAGAATACAAAACGTTACCCCGCGCAAGAAATGTGTCGGAGGAGCCAAAGTGAAAACTCGTTTAGTTAGACCACCGGATGGAAGGCGCTTTGATGTGGCGGCTCAGTTCATTTACGTGGCGAAGCACTCAAATGACGTATGCGTCTGCAGCGGAGACCAACGGGGTATTTCTAGGACCGTTCCATTCAAACGACGGAGGTCTCGTCTGGCCAATAAATAGGCTCAACGAGAGACGTGTGGAACTTAAATCGTGACTCTGAACTTGGAACTTCGGTTGACGTTCCGAGAAATTGCCGGATGGGCAGGTGACGAGAAAGCATCTTGGTCTTACCGAGAAGATACTTCGTTCTCAGAGGAAACCAAAACCCGTGTCATTACTCGACCGTGAATTCGAATAATCGAAACCTAGGCTACACTTCGGTCTTCCTCTTCACACTCGCTCCGACAATAAGTTCGAACATAATTTCTATAGGAACATTTATACAGAACAAAATGTAGATACTAGTTAGTTGAATGTTCTTCATAAGTTTGATCGAAATCGCTATAGGCGTTTTTGAGAAAATTGGAATACCGACAAATTAATACAAGACATATCTGGTGCGTTGCAACACACAACTTTCCTTAGCTCTACGTCAATTCACTTTGTACATAGCTAATTCTATTTAATCAATTCATTTATGACTTAGTTCCTTTGAACTCTTCACAGCAGCAGAAAGCGGTAGCGCCTACAGTTCTGGAATTTATTGTGCTGCTCTTACACATCCCAGGACCATTATTGAGCAATTGGTACACAGAAAATTAAGGAGGCTGGAAACATGAATTTTTTGAAGAAGGATAGTAGTCACTTTTGCAGATTTATTGGGTAATAACTGTTAGAACTGGTAGTAAGCGAGACGGTGGCAGTTGAAATTCAGGAATTTCTGGAGTGAGCCCCATGTATCTCATGGGCGTTTTTAAACACTCGCCCTTTAGGTATTGGATAGGACTACAATACGAATTTTCTTTAACATTCTACCAACATTCCAGCGGAGTTTATAAGGAAAAAACCGCGCTAAAAACGCTTTTCGTCGAAAATTTTGTTAATTTAGTGTGCTGCTCTCGTCATTTTCCCTCAAATGGGAATTTTATGGTATAATCATCTTATTGAGACCTATCTATATAAAAAATTTAATAAAAACCGTTAGAGCCATTTTAGAGAAAAAAAATTTGGTGTTTTGATCACTATGATAACTATAGTTAACTTTCGGTCGATTTTGCCCATACCCTTATTTTTGCGTCCCATGGTAACCTGTAAGCTAGACATCAAGTTTCAGCTGATTTGGTACGGTTGTTTTCTCTAAAAACCGCGCTAAAATCGATTTCGTCGAAAGTTTCGATAATTTATTGTGCTGCTCTCGTCATTTTCTCTCAAATGGGAATTTTATGGTATAATTGTCTTATTGAGACCTATCAATATAAAAAATTTAATCAAAACCGTTAGAGCCATTTTTGAGAAAAAAAAATTTGGTGTTTTGATCACTATGATAACTATAGTTAGATTTCGGTCGATTTTGCTCATAGCCTTATTTTGGCGTCCCATGGTAACCTGCGGGCTAGATATCAAGTTTGAGCTGATTCCGTACGGTGGTTCTCTCTAAAAACCGTCCACAGACAGAAATACACAGACACACAGACCATTTTTCCAAATAGTGTTTTTCGGACTCAGGAGGGTCTGAAACGTAAAGATCTGAAGGAAACTCAAAATTGTTTCTTCAGCCGACTTTGTAGAGCCAAGGAAAGTAAAAAGTCGCTCCGAAGGTTTAGAATACGAACGTGCCAAACTTCAAGTCTGCAGTTCTCTCATCGGCAAGAGATCTAGTCTAACTCACCTCTTCGGTTACCATAGCTATTCTCAGTTCGTTAAATCTGTTTTGTCATATTTGGTCCTAGGCACCACTCATCTCCCCTCAGCGCTGCATAGTATAAATACATGAACACTAAAGTGATTGGGTTAGTTCTGCCAGTAAGTTATTTAAGTTAACGTGCCTGTTCGGTAGGTAGGAACTGACGTAATGGCCACATGATGATGTCTTTACACCAAGAGCGCTCGCCCCCAGCAGTCAACCAGCCAGAGAAGACGAAACCACCAAACAAGTACGTTAACTTTAATAATACATAAATACCTCAGCCCCAAATGATTCTCGAGCTCCGACCGCATTTGATCGCGCGTACTTCAAATAAACTATGAAACAAAAATATGTTTTGTACACTTTTTGGCAAAACGGCTTCAACGATTCTCACCAAACTCACAGGATGTTTTCGAATAGTCAATACCTACGTATTGTTCTCAATAAATGTTCCTCTGACAGTCCATTGAACAGAGATAAAAATCAAAATTTGTCGAAAATAATGATTTTTCGAACATTTCCCTAAGTTCCGGGGTAACTGCTTCACCAGATTTTATCAATCGTACAGAGGTGTTTTAGCCATTTCGATCTCTGTAATTATTTCTGTATATGTACGTCGAACGGACGTTTAAGTCGAGTTAACTCAGAGAAGGAGATTTTTACTTTCTTTGGCTCTACAAAGTCGCTGTCTACAAATGGTCTGTGTGTGTGTGAACGATTTTTAGAGAAAACCACCATACCAAATCCACTCAAACTTGATATCTAGCCCGCAGGTTACCATGGAACGCCAAACTAAGGGTATGAGCAAAATCCACCGAAAGTTAATCATAGTTACCATAGTGATCAAAACACCAAATATTTTATTTCTCAAAAACGGCTGTAACGGTATTGATTTAATTTTTCACATGGTCAGCTCCCAATGAGGAAACTATACTATAAAATTCCTATTAGTGGGAAAATGACGAGAGCAGCGAAATAAATTACCAAACTTTTTTTTCCTTAAACTCCGCTATATGACTGATAAGACGAAGAGATTGGGACGAGATGGAAGCCTTGTAACTTGAAAATATCTGGAGCTTCGAGATCTGTCCGAAATAATTCAGTTTATTTTCGTAACTTAATTCCCGTTGCGGTTCCCTCCCTCGCTCCCTCCTAATTCAATCCCTTTCGAATAACTCGATTCCCGCTCCAACCGAGTAGTAGCGTTCTAGCTTTCGATTCCCCGTTTGTTTGACAAACAAAAGTCGTAGCCTCCTTTCACAAAGGGAATACGACGGATTTGCCGTGTCATCAATTCGAGCAATCACGAAGCTACTTGGCCACACAATTCGCCATTATCTCGGTTCACCGAGCGCTCGCCTCCTTTGACCGCGGAGTTTCCTCATGCATCGTATTTATAAGCGAGCTTCCAGGCGGGAGAGTCGAGGAAACGACACGGTCCGATCGGTTCGGGTAATCAAAAATCCGGGTAATCGAATGTGCGGAGGCGAGCGGGTTTTAGGTTGCGTAATACGTCGTTCGTTGAAAACAAGTACGCGCGAGCTCCGCACCGCGTCACATCAAAGAAGAGGTACTTGAGGGACTCATTAAGAACTCCACGAAGAGCAACACGAGAAGCTTCGCTAGATTGGGAGCGTTAACGACCGCAGGGTCAAAGTGTTACTCAATTCATGATCGTTCCTGTTTCTTTTTAATAATAAGTTAGCAGTGCCCTTCGCCCACGTTGTAGTATATCTAACCTAATACTGAAGTCGTGGTTTAATTGTATTCTACACATGGACAGGACTCTTCCGGGACGAACCAAACTCTTCTTACGAACGGTGCTCGCCAGATAACCACGTCGTCCACAAAGTTGAAATGCGACGGTTAAAAGAATACAATGATTTGTGAACGTCCGCCCAAGGAAATAAAGAATTCGAAATGAGTTTTAAATCGACCGAGCCATTTGAAGAGCTAAAGGCAAACTCGGGTTGTCATCCCAAATGGACAACTGGGAAGAAAATAACCGGTCTTAGGCTCTGACAGCTTCGTCGAGGCTGCCAACTTGCAGTTTGAACTCCCGACCTGGTTCAGGTGAAGCTCGTGTACGGTTATCGTTTGAACTAGGCTAGAACAATTCCTTTTATGTGGCAGTAACCGCCGTTAACTGAACAGACTCGATGGTGACGGTTAAAAAAACACGGCCGGTCGTTCAGCCGAACAATCCTTAGTTAACTTGAACGCGACGGTAGGGTCGGTGGGTCAATTCTACCGTCGAAACACCGAATAGCTAAGTGACTCGCTGTAGTCAGAGATTTTAGCTAATCAGAATTTTAAATGAGCCTCTCACATACCACGTGATACTATGAACAACGGGACGTCTCAACTTATCTTCACAATCTCAGCAATGCTCATATAATGTGCAGGCCCAGTTGGAATTAAACGTAAAAGAAGGGGTTGGTAGATAGATAGATAGATAGATAGATAGATAGATAGATAGAGAGAGAGAGAGAGAGAGAGAGAGAGAGAGAGAGAGAGAGAGAGAGAGAGAGACAAAACGAATGAATGATTTATTTCACCACCAGGAAGAATTAGGGATATGCGGCCCTCTCTTCCCATTCTACGCAAATCATTTATTAGGTGCTATTAATACAAGTCATGGCTAAGACTTGAGTTCGTTGTTGCTCTTGTGACAATATTGAACTGCAAAACTTTTCTCTCCTTTTTCCCTTCCTTTCCTTAATTTTTTTGTAGTTTGAAGCGAAGAGGGAACGAAGAGAGAGCAAGGCCAGGGAGAATTAGGGCTATGCGGCCCTCTCTTCCCATTCTACATAAATTATTTTTTTATACCACTTGTTCGAGCCTGGTTTATTATGGGAATGTGTCGTTTCGATCAGTGTCTGATCCTGTCCTCCTCTCCTGTCTATCACCCTCCTTTTTTCATTCGTGTTCCAAACGCTGCTCGATCACCTCATGTTCCCCTGTTTTTGGTTTATTATTCATTCTGAATAATAACTCTATGTTTTCAGTCACGAAACATTTTTTACAAGTACTGACTTAACGGCCAGACGATGATGTCTTTACATCGAAAGCGCTTGCCCACAGTAACTCACAAGCCAGAGGAGACGGACTCACCTAACAGGTACGTTAACTTTAGTAATTTTTTACAACCCCCCCCTCAAAATTTGATACTTTACGTTTCAAGACATGGAGATTCCAAATTTGCAATGTCCGTCCGCCGCCTGGGCCGTTTTGTGCCTTTAAGGTGGTCTAAAAAATTCGTTGGTTGTTATGGGCAAAAAATGTTTAAAAAAGTTACGAAACGCAGTACAACACCCGTGGAAGTCAACGTTTCTTCGTTAGTACTCTCCCTCCCTCCCTCCCATCACATCAAACTCAATCACCTGCCCGCTCAACTCGCAACACCCTTCGACTCGCAATGGATTCGCTGGAAACCCCCATCCCAATTTCCCCGACTCTTTTTGCCTACAGACGTTCACGGGCGCCTGGCGCCAGGGGAATATTTAGTTTGCGTAGTTCCTTTGTAGCCAGGTCATGTTTCGTATGGTTTACTAGTATTCGATGCTGATTTGAATGGGATGGGTCTCGGAGCAGTAATACTAGGCAAGCTGTTCATGAGAATAATAAACCATTGTGTAATAATTTGCAGGGTTATAGGGTTATTCTCCCCTTGTTAGGACTTTTTTCGTCAGTCGGAAAACCTTATCCTGTGTACCGATTTGGAAATCTGCCTCCAATCAACTATCACAACCCCCCCGTCAACGAATCCATAGGAAAAAGATAGAACCTTCATTACTTTCCTTAAACTTCCCTACACTCCTCGAAAACCACCTGAACCAGTGACATATGTCACTAGAAATACAAGCCATGGCCAAGACAAAAAGAAACACGCATACCAAGTACATAACAATACTTCGAAAATATCTCCCTTCCCCTGCCAGTTACCTACGTGCATTTACTCTAAATAAAACACATTCATACTCACTGAGACACGCACATAGACATCAACATACATTTGGGAAGGGCATTGTGATACTCCTTGCCTTCAATACTTGAGCCAGAACCTGGGATTCGGAAACCAAGACGCACTCAGGGTTCACCCCCAGCCCACGCAAGCTACCTGCCAAATAAACTTGTCTAGGGCGATGTGCAAGCCCTCCTCAGTACCTGTGAGGCTAACGCACCCACCCGGACACCTGAGGCGAGCTCAAACCCTACTACTACTACGTTCAGACACACACACGGGCACTCAGATCAGTGTCACAAATATCGTTTTTGGACTCAGTAGGCTCTGAAACGTAAAGATACGAAGTGAACTAAAAAAAAAGCGCTGCATCACACAGCTTTCCTTAGCTCTACGTCAATTCACTAGTGTTCCTGGCTTATTCTACTAACTCAATTCATTTTTCACTCAGTTCATTTGAAACATCCAGCGACAGAAACTGGGAGCGATTACAGATCCGGAATTTATTGTGGTGCTCGTACTCATGCCTCGACCATTATTGACCAATTGGTGCACAGAGAATTGATGACGGTGTACACCCGATTCTTTTGAAAATGATAATAATCACTTGTACAGAGTTACTGGGTAAAAACGTTAAGAGAAACGGTGGTGGTTGAAATGCCGCAATGTAGGGAGAGGGCCCCGTGTGTTTTATGAGCGTTATTAAAGAATCGTCGTACCACCTGAATTTTTCTGAAGAACCTAGTAACATTTGGGCAGAGTTTATAAGGAAAAAATTACGCTAAACTCGATTATCGTCGAAATGTTAGGTAATTTATTGCGCTGCTCTCGTCATTTTCCACGGATGGGAATTTCACGATACAGTTGCCTTATGGGGAGCGATCCATAAAAAAAACCTTAATCAAAATCGTTAGAGCCGTTTACGAGAAAACAAAATTTGGTGTTTAGATCACTATGATGACTATCCTCGCAGAAGGTACAAGGAGAACCTCCCTTGAGAAGACGCCCAGCCGCCCCTGAAGCCTTGCGATCATGAGAACATGATCTTTCTACAAGGGGGAATGTTGTTACGGGCACGATTGGATTATGCAGTGGTTAGGAGCTGAGAACCGTATCGCCGTAGTCTTAACTATGAATTACTTCTCAGGAAGTCGCAGGAATTTATAGTAAAATTCAGTCTTAACATACAGCGAGAAGCGAGAAGTTATTGGTATCGTTTAATAGTTTCAATATCGACCAAATCAAATGCCCTGGTTGGTTTTATTTGAATAATTGAAACGAATCCTGTTTTTTTATTCGGTATGACCGCTTTTAAAAAAATTGTACCCCTTGTTTGTTGTTGTTTCATAGATGATTCGAATTTATGAAAAAGGGTTTCCTCTCAGTGGGTCAGGAGCAGCGCAATCTTTCTCCCAACATCAAAGAGCTCGAAAGAAAAGAAGAAGCAAATCTATTTCAGCTCCATGTTCCCAGCGGGGGGTCATTGCCAACTCCAAGCATCGACCTTGTCGCGTTTAGAGTCTAGGTCAAGGGCTCTTCGTGAGTGTTCAAGAAAATGAGAGCTATTCGACGTTTATTTGCGACTGTAGTCTACACATCTAGTGCAAAATCGTATGTTTATGCGTTGAAACAAGTTTAAAGTAAATCCTTCTCATATCGCCTTCACGTATCATTTCGTAATATTGATCAATTACTATTAGCAATTTCTTTCTGAAATATTTTTAAATTATTCACCTTGAAACTAAGATACTTCAATCATTTTCTCATTCCGCGGACCATGACTGATCTTTCGTGCACTTGATTTTCCCCGTCACATCAACTTTTGAGGTTTTCTCCTTTTGGGTCGTTTGAGTGGGTTATCTTTTTGTAACTTCCCTTGGCACTACGAAGTGGAAAGGAAAGTTATGCGATCGGCTGAAAAAACAATTTTGACATTCAGATCTTTACGTTTCAGATCCTACTGAGCCCGAAAAGCACAATTTGGGAAAATGGTCTGTGTGTGTCTCAGCTCGATATTGATATTTAGCCCGCAGGTCACCATCGGAATTCCAAATATAAGGGTATGAGCAAAGTCCACTCAAAACTAACTATAGTTATCATAGTGATCTGAAAAAAAAAATTTTTTCTCGTAAACGGCTCTGGCGATTTTGATTAAGGTTTTTTTCATGGACCGCTCCCAATAAAGCATCTGTATCGTGAATTCCTATCCGTGGGAAAATGACGAGACCAGCACAATTAATTACCCAACATTTCGACGATAATCGAGTTTAGTGTGATTTTTTGCCTTATAAGCTCCGCTCAAATGTAACTAGGCTCTTCTGAAAAATTCGGGTGAATGAGCTGACTTGATGTGGAAAATCTGTTTGTGACGAAACATGAGCCTTTTTGGTTCTAAATGCACTAACTTCGTTTTGTCTGAAATCCAGATTTGTTTTCTCCCCCAGGGCATACGGAACCAAGTCCTTTTGTCACTGCGGCCACGCATGGGTTTATTGTGACACAGGCCCTTTCTTAGTAGAAGACATCGCACGTACTATCTCCCCTCAGGAAGCCAAGTATGTCCTTCACCGCAGACAAGTGAGCAAAGTATTCGAAGCGTTTGACTGCCAAGGCAGGGAATTCACATTGGATGTGGTCTCCCGCGTCTTCCTCACCACAAAGTCTACATTCCACCGCCTCTGACATGCCCATCTCGTTGAGGTGATACCTGAGTGGGCAGTGTCCGGTGAGGAAGCTAGTCAAGACATTTGTATTAGTGCAGGGCATACACCCATGGCTTTGGAGAGGGTAGGCCTTGTGGCCCAAACCCCTCTCCAGCCAGCACCAGACGGCTCTCCGGGGGGGATTCCCAGTGGAACCATGGTCCCCACGAGGCCAAACCCTTGGCTTCATGACTGACAACGCCACGGCCCTAGAGACTCCACACTGCCGGACGCGGGCAGAAGCCCCTGTGGTACCCATTCTATATGGCTGCACCTTAAGCAGCCTACAGACCTGAATGGGTGGCAGCACATGGTGCCAGAATTGCCAAAAGGCCATTGCCGGGGATTGGACTTGCCCCCGTACGCCCCATGGAGAAGGGTGATGTCTCTTCTAGACTGTGTCAGCATAGCTTTCACCCTTGGGCAGGAAGGCATAACGAGCCTTTTTGCTTGTCTTAGTCGTGGCTGGCGATGCCAATGGGCGCTGTTTCCCTGTATCTCCCACCGTGTCCCCAGACGATACAGGTGACTTATCATCCTACCTACGAACAGGGTTCAGGCCCAATGGGTAGGGATTCCGTGCCCCATTTCGCAAGGCAGTCAGCCTTTCCGTTGCCCTCATGCCCCCCCGAGAGCCGGCACCCAGACAAGGGAGAATCCCGAAAACCCACTGAAAACCCGCTTAAAACGACGACTAACAAAAGGTCAGAATCGCTTCATTTAGAGCAGTTACGGTTCAATCTTAATAAATCACCCTCAAAAGCGTGGAATGGCCATAGTTTTTGGAGTATGGCGCCCGACACCTACGAACCTCACGATGAACAAAAGCGGAGCACTTTATCGTACCGAGCTGAGCCGCTTGGCACCAGAGAAGGGTTTTGAAAAGGGTTCGCAGGATCGCAGAGGGGATTTTTTTTTTTACAACCGGCACGGGGGAGGAATACGTTTAATTGTTACAAACCAACCGAGGGGCGGTCTAATTGTAACATTGATATATGCGCGGCAAGGGCTCAACAACGAAGACTAGACTCGTTCGGGGGTAAAGGTTCGAGGGGGCCGTGGGGCTGGAGATACCCCCAGAGCTCGTTTTAAATGGCGTATGAAAAGGATTGTTGGGCCGGCTGTGAATATAATTGGAGGGCGTCTGCGACTCGTTGGAGGGGACATGAAGTGGAATACCTCGGAAATCTAATGTTAGAATCGGTCTTCGAAGGCCAGACTAATCCAGGCTTTTCCCCGAGTTCCAAAACGCGAGCCGCCCGGCTATTTACGTCCGGGAGATTACCGCGAACTTCATTCTGGAGCTGACAGTTATGTTGAACGAGGGGCTCCCATGAAAATTCGATTATTCCGAAGGGGTAAGAGAGCGCCGCGCTCATGTCCTCAGGAGAATGGTCATTACGTAACCTGCGAATGCCTCACACGAAATCCCATGACAGGACATGTTGATTGCTGAAATCGTGACATTTTGAATTTATTTTATTAAAATATCTGTTGCGTTGCAACACTCAACTTTCCTTAGCTCTACGTAAATTCACTTGTGTTCATGGATTTTTCTGCTTACTCAATTCATTTGAACTTGGTCAAACAACACTTCACAGCAGGAGGAAGCCGTAGTTCCAGAATTTATTGTGCTGCTCGAACTCAATCCCGGACAATTATTGAGCAATTGGTACAGTGAGAATTGATGAGGCTGTAAACACAAATTGTTTGAAGTAGGATAGTTTTTACTTTTGCAGAGTTATTGGGTAAAAACGTTTAGAATTGGTAGCAAGCCCCATATATGAGGTGACTAGATTTTTGTTTATCCAAAACGGAACACAGGTTGAAACTGAGTCGAAGCATTGGTACTTTCTCTCTCATATTGAAGGATGGAGTTGGGAGTTGTGCAGGCTGGTACTAAACTGGGAAGGAAGCTATTAAAAGTCTGGCGTGGAACTTCCTCATAGAGCTCCTCAAGAAGGGTTGCTTGATAAAGGGAGGAAATTGTCCTTAGTTTTTCAACTACCCCGCCTACGACAAATTTTAAGGTCGGTAGACAATCTAACGTGATGACCGCTTCCCCAAATTGTAATTCCAAGATTCAGAAGGATATAGTTCGAAGCTTAGAAAGAAACATAAAAAATTATCAGGCCTCGATTTATTTTTCACTTCAGTTCATTTCAACTAGGAATCAAAAGTGGGACATGACACAGAAAAGGTTAGAAAACAATGCAGTAAAGCCTGGAACAGGAATCTGATGAAAACGCAATTTTTACGTTCCGCTACCCAACGGTAAAGGAAAGCGTTGTAATCGTCTCCAAAAATATCTGGTGCGTAGCAACACACAACTTTCCGCCACCCCCGTAATTTCGAACTCCACCTACATTTGCGGGCGCTATATCTTCGTTTAACGCATTTTTACAGGAACATTTACGAAGAACAAAGTGTAGGGACTAGTTAGCTGAGAGTACTCCGAAAGTTTGATCAAAATCGTTAGAGCCGTTTTTGAGAAAATTGGAATACCGATAAATTAATATTCGACAAATCTCCTTTTCTGAGTTAACTTGGCTTATATCTCCGTTCAACATATATATACAGAAATAATTATAGAGAACGAAATGTGGCTATGGGTGACTTAAAGACACTCCATTAGGATTTATTACGTCTGGTGAGAAAGTTACCCTGGAATTTACGGAAATGTTCGAAAAAACGTTATTTTCGACACATTTTGATTTTTATCTCTGTTCAATGGACCGTCACAGGAACATTTATTGAATAGAATATGTAGGTATTAACTATTTGAAAACACCCTGTGAGTTTGGTGGAAATCGCTGAAGCCGTTTTGCCAAAAAGCGTAAAAAACCTATTTTTGCTTCAGGGGCCCATATCTCCGTTCACCGTATTTTCATGGAGATATGTATACAGAAGAAAAGTTAGGTATTGATTAGGAAAAGATAATTTGAAAGTTTGATCAAAATCGTTAGAGCCGTTTTCGAGAAAAATGCGAAAAACCCTAGTTTTTGGTACATTTTCGTTCCCCACCCCCCCTTCCCATCGGTCGAAATCGTCCATAACCTTATTTTGGTGTCTACAAAAAATAACGAACAAAACAAAAAAAGAACCAGCTCAATCGGATCAGCCGTTCTCCCGCAAATCGAACTACAGACACACATACACACGGACCACGCGCCGAAATTAGGTTTTTTAGACTCAGTAGGTCTCAAAACGTAAAGATCTGAAGAAAACCCAACTTTTTTTTTATTACACGATTACTATACTTTCCTGCCCTTCGGGTAGCGGAAAGTAAAAATAAGAGTGGAGGTGAAGCAACCGCGTATCAACTCAACGTTAAGCCTTTTAATTAGTAATACGAGTTGCACGGGGCGTGAAGATATGTATTTTGTGGAAACTCAGGTATAAGTTCAGGCCTTGTGATTGCTGTGATGTTTGCTCGAGTCAACAGCTTAACAAAATTGTGATCTCCTCGTGACAAAATAGTGTTAGTAAGTTCTGAACTCAAACCTCAAACACGCCCATTCGTTAAAAAAAAACTTCCAGTGCGCGCTCCATTGTCCCTAGAGGTGACCCTTCATGTCACTCTCTCTTTGACTTTGCTTTAATTAAATACCAGGGGACTAACAAGGGGGTCGGTGTACGGAGTACCTCCAACGCAATTTTGAACTCCTGCACAAAAATAATGAATTTCATTTGTTCGACACAACGCACGTCAATAAAAATAACTAGTTGAGGTACGTGCAGCGTGTGACAGGTAGGAAAAAGTCACTGCGATCGGGATAACGCTCACAAACAACGGCACAAACGGCCAATGATAGTGTAAATTGAAATAGGGATTCAGGAAAGATTACGTATATTATTCTGATACCTAGTTATTTTTATTTTAACTGAGTACAACCTATTGCATCTCGAAATGCAGACAGAATTCACGCTATGTGCGTTTCTCTCGAAAATCTCGTGTCTGGTCACCTTATCCATATAAATTATGAGCGTTTTTCAACGCCCACCCAATATAGGTATTGTATTGGACTACTACACCAATTTTCTTTAACATTCTAGTGACATTTCAGCGGAATTTATAAAACAAATCGCTTTCGTCGAAACGTTTTGTAATTTATTGTGTTGCTCTCGTCATATTCCCACAAATTAAAATTTTATGGTATTGTGGTAGCTACCCATATGTTGCACTTTAGTTGTTGTTTGGGCGTCACGAAAAGATGTTACGGTTTTTGAATTGGTGTTAAATCGAAGAGCTCTTTCTTCCACTATTTTTCTTGTCGTTATTTCTTGTTTCTTACATTTGGGAGCCCGTCCGGGATTAATACACACATCGAGTAATGAGAAGGCGTCGCGTCATTGCAAGAACCTCTCCTAGAACGATTTCAACGCGTGCCAGACCTGCAAGTTACATTGAAGATGATGTCAATGATGAGGTCGTAGAACGGGACTCTCGAATCGTTTCGTTAGAACAAAACATTTACATGTTGCAACAGTCTCTGGAAAGTCAACAACAACAATCACAAGACTTACTAGGAGTCATTAGTAGTATTTCCCATTTTCACCAATACCTCTACGGGAAAGAGTTTTCATTGCGAACTGATCATGCGGCGTTAGTATGGTTAACTTCATTCCGACGTCCCGAAGGGCAACTGGCGAGGTGGTTAGAAATGCTTCAAGAGTATCAGTTTCGAATTGTACAGAGAGCAGGTCGGCAACATTTAATTGCGGATGGACTTTCGCGTAGACCTTGTGACGAGGAATGCAGCTACTGTCGACGCAAAGAGGCCAACGACACTGACCAAAACATCTGTACTTTGGAATTAAATAAGGTTGACCACAATCTTCAGAAAGAAGACCCCATCGTTCAACAAATTATACAGTGGAAATGCCTTGGATCGAAACCCACGAGAGAGGAACTCACGAGCTACGATCCACGCACGAGACAACTAGTCAATCGATGGCAGTCTCTGGAAGTACATGATGGCATACTGTACCACCGATGGGAAGGTAAAAAAGATACAAAGTGGTTACAGTGGGTGGTGCCTAGAGGAAGCATCAGCAGAGTTCTGGAGCAATGCCACAGCAGTTCAACTGGAGGCCATTTTGGTTATTGGAAATCGTTGGCGAAGATACGGCAGGAGTACTTTTGGCCTGGAATGTCCTCAGATGTACGTTCATGGTGCCGGACTAGTTACACATGTCGGAAATACAAAGGCTCAAGAAAGCTTGCCCCATTACAACAATTGGCCATGGGAGCTCCATTTGAAAGAATGGGGATAGACATATTGGGGCCATTTCCTCGCTCTCGTAATGGCAATAAGTATGTGGTGGTTGCGGCAGATTATTTTTCAAAATGGCCAGAGGCCATAGCTATACCCGACCAAGAAGCCCAGACCATCGCTACCATGCTCATACTCCATGTTTTCTCGCGTTCCGGAATTCCATAGAAATACATACCGATCAAGGTCGAAATTTCGAGTCTTTGCTGATGAAAGAAATTGGGAATCTCCTAGGTATTCCCTCTGCACCCTCAATCAGCTGGGTTAGTTGAACGGCTAACATTGACCAAACACTTAGCTATGTTTGTCAACTCCCATCAATCAGACTGGGATGAAAAGATACCTTTGTTTCTAATGGCATACCGCTCTACACCGCATAGTACTACTGGTTTGTCTCCGTCTCAGTTGGTATACGGAAGAGATCTTCGTTTGCCAAATAGTTTGGCAACACCTCCGGCAGAGCGTGTGCGCGTGAACACCGAATATGCTATTCGTCTACGGGAACACTTGGAACAAGTCAGGGAATTCGCAAGGGAAGAGGCGAAACTACGAATGCGAACGCAGAAGGAAGCCTTTGATCGAAATGCGCAGCGTACAACTCGGCAAGAGGGAGATTGGGTATGGGTTTTCGACCCAAAACGGAAAAAGGGATATTGTCCAAAGTTGCAGCCATCGTGGACAGGACCATGGGTGATCACAAAACAAATAAATGTCAAATGTTTTATTTGATGTTCGCCTAGGAAAGACCACTCGCCGACTTCATTCAAACCGTCTTGCGAGGGCAGATGTGAGACTCGAGGTCGAGCCTGAATCGTCGGGGGAGTAATGTGGTAGCTACCCATACGTTGCAATTTAGTTGTTGTTCGGGCGTCACGAAAAGATTGTTGTTACGGTTTTTGAATTGGTGTTAAATCGAAGAGTTCTTTCTTCCACTATTTTTCTTGTTTCTTACAGTATGATTGTCTTATTACGGGCTATCAACATAAAAAATTTAATTTAAATCGTTAGAGCCGTTTTTGAGAGAAAAAAATATTTGGTCTTTTGATCACTATAACTATAGTAAACTTAATATGAATTTTGCTCATACCCTTATTTTGGCTCATGGTAACCTGCGGGCTAGATATTGAGTTTGAGCTGATTTGGTACGGTCGTTTTCGCTAAAATCGTTCACAAACACACATACACACTGACCATTTTCCCAAATAGTGCTTTTCGGACTCAGTAGGGTCTGAAACGTAAAGATCTGAAGAAAACTCAAAATTGTTTTTTTTAGCAGATAACATAACTTTCCTTTGTACTTTGTAGAGCCTAGGAAAGTAAAAAGTTTGTTAATTAGTTTGTATGTCCTATTTGAAATGATTTCGTACAACCCTGCTCTGTATCGCGTTCACAGACGCACGCATCTCGAAGTTTGTTTTTCAGGCTCACCTTTGAAACGTAAAGATATGAAGCTAACTGAAAATTCTCATTTTTATTAGCCGAGACTTTTCTTCTCATTTCGTACGACGAAGTTAAGTAAAAAATCAGTTCGGGTACCGTGCACAGTTGAAAAGGCGGGAGCTTTTAAAATTTCGCCCTAGGAACGCAGTTACCGTACGAAATGCGATTGAGATCCGGACTAGAAGGTCGACGGATGACTATCTCGCGGTCCCCGTAATCCCCTTAGAAGGGATTCTCATTGTGTAACGAATGTTCTTTGGAAAAACGGCAAGGGATGGACGAGGTTCTTCCTTTATCATTAAATATAGAGGCTCGGTGCCCCTTTTTTCCACTTGCGCCGTTGGCTTCTTAAGGCGGTTCCTGCTGAGGAGAGACCATAATGTCGGCTGAGGCGGAAAAAAAAGGTTATCTCCGGTCATTGTGAACGATAATCCATAAATGCGAGAACATCTGCCGAGTGCGTGACTTTTTTGTTGCACGTTTATTTCAACGTGGACGTTGTTACTGTTCACCTTTTTGCGAGTAAACGACTACCATTTCTCTCTTTCGCATGAGCAACTGCAGTCTTCAAGTTGTTTTACGGTGTGATTTTCACTATCCTTCACCAGACAGGAAAGAGAGTATAGTGACCTTATTGTACTTCAGTAGAGCAAAGGCCGGCTGTTAGCCAGGACACAGCTACGACGTCCAGTTTATTACAGACGTCAAGGGCGCTTCGGAGTTTTCGATCCGTGTGTGTGGATGTTAATACCATTAGGAGACCGAAACCGACGAGTGTCGCTGTTCCGTAGGCCTTCTTCTAGTGGCACGTTGTATTTCCTGACATGTCAGTGACCATGCTGAGCTCTGCGAAGGTTTCCAGGCTCCAAGTGCCCATCGATCGCCTGTGGCACCTTAGATATTTCAAGCTTGATGAGTCTGTGCAACACCTTCAAAGCCTCTGCCTTGTTGACTAATATATCAAGGGGAAGAAGGTCGAACATTTTATCCATGGTGCTCGTGGGTGCGGTTTTCATCACCGCCGCTGTTTGTGGGCACTCCAGCCAATGTACTTTGGCTCAGGATCCTAACGTTCCCACCGATGGCAGCTGTGCGTGTCACAGACACGAGATGTTTGATGAACCAGCAGGACATTCTGAGCTTGATGCCTCATGTCCTCCCGCAAATTGCCGTTGTCACCTTGTTGGTCCTATACCTGATGTGTTCTTTCCTGGTTAGATCCAGAATCACACCCAGATACTTGACCTGCTCATTGTGCTGATCTGCTTTGTCCATAACTTCTTGCAGTCTTCGGCTAGTAAATGGCACATTTTCGCTGGTTTGATGGACAGCCCCATCTCCACGCAACACGAGCACACTGTCTGTAGAGCTGCCGCCATTAGGTCAGATATCACGCTTTCCACTCTGCCCTGCATGAGTACAGCCACATCATCAGCGTACCCTTGGGCGTAAAATCCAGCGGCATTCAGCCTCTCAAGAAGGGAGTCCATCACCGAGTTCCTTGGAAGAGCAGATAGGACTCTTCCCCGGGGGCATGTCCTCACTGTCCTCGCCCTATGTGGGCGGTTTCCAAGCGAAGTCTGAATCTCACCGCTATTTAACACAACAACAATCCATCTTATTCCATTCCTATTGACATTAAATCTTTCCAATGCCATTTAAATGCCGCATGTGAAGGCTCCTGAGGCAATCTCCTTATTCCCCATTGACTCTTACAGTTTCCTGATTAGTGCATGCAAGGCACATAATCTTCCTGAGGGACAGGCATGCTGACTATCTGCCAGGGGTGTCAATCTTAAGCACCCGTCTCTCCAGTAACAATCAAGCAGGTGTCGAGCATATAGGTTTCAATGTCTTGGAATCTTCGCACGGATCCCTGCCAGGTTTTGGTATAAAAGTAGCCCAAACTTTCCTCCAACCCTGAAGTATGTATCAATGCGCCACACAGCCCCTTAATAGCCTTAACAGGCTGGGTAGGACTCGCTCAATTCTTTCCTGTAGGAAGACGGTTAGAATGTTAAAGTTTACGTATCTGTTAGGTGAGTCCGTCTCCTCTGGCTGGTGTGTTGCTGGTGGCAAGCGCTTTCGATGTAAAGACATCATCGTCTAGCCGTTAAGTCAGTACTGGAGTCAGTCAGTTGGTCGTGGTCTTTATATATGAAAGGAAGGTAAAACGGGATGATGGAGGGTCGGGGAAGGGGCGGGGAAGGGTCGGGGAGAGGAGGTCATGTACCTCGGTGAAAACCCCTGAGGTGAATGGAACGTCTTGAATGATCGGTCAATTGTGGAATTTCCGTCTTTTTTGTGTGGGGTGGTCTGTAAATCCGTCAGTTGGTTGTTTTCGTTTGTGTAATGTGTAATAATTAGCAAACTTTGCTAACCATCTCAAAACAACTGGACATGAACCTACCAAAATACAGGACTGTACCACCTTACTACACAAACAATACAAAGAACGAAAACTGAACATATTAGAAAACATGGAAATTTACAAACAAAAAAACCTCAATGGACAGATCATAAATGATCAAATCAACACAAAATGCGACACCATATTCACACCACTCAAAACATTACACAAACGAAAACAACCAACTGACGGATTTACAGACCACCAGACACAAAAAAGACGGAAATTCCACAATTGACAGACCATCCACGTTCCATTCACCTCAGGGGTTTTCCCCGAGGTACATGACCTCCTCTCCCCGACCCTTCCCCGACCCTCCATCATCCCGTTTTACCTTCCTTTCATATATAAAGACCACGACCAACTGACTGACTCCAGTACTGACTTAACGGCCAGACGATGATATCTTTACATCGAAAGCGCTTGCCACCAGCAACACACCAGCCAGAGGAGACGGACTCACCTAACAGATACGTAAACTTTAATAATTTGCCTTCTGGCGGACATAACCCTATTGCTTTAATACGGTTAGAATGCTTCATTATGGGATGTCTGTGGGAGTTCCGACCAGGTGGATTCCACTACCCTCGGACCTTGCAGTTTGAAAACGAAGAAGGGATGGGGTAACTGCCCTCCAGCGACTCCACGACCACCACGATGTCCGCAGAGGAAGAGTTTTTTCTATCTTTGTCAGGCCATGCCCTGGGTACGAGTTGGATTGTTCCGTTCTACCTATTTTGCCCTGTGGAGGCAGCCACCCTAATCCATGATGCACCGGCGCAAGGCCGCGGTTTGGTCAAACAACCCTTAAGGCCAGAATGGTCGCTGGCCCGCCCCATCTTTTGGTGGCACCTACGGCTTTTCCTCATCCCAGGACGAGACAGGTTGGACTTACTGGCCTCCCTGGGGTTTGAAAGCATCTCAGTAAGCTGCGGCAGAGGTATTCCATCCGGCCCAGGCGACTTGAATGGTTTGAACGAATTAATTACCCAGTTGGCCCCTAACTATAGTTATAGGTGATCAAAACACCAAATTGTTCTTTCTCGAAAACGCGTACAACGATTTTTATTTAACATTTTGTACGGACAACTCTAAATAACGCGACAGAACCGTAAAATTCTCATTTGCAGGAAAATGACTGGTGGAGCGCTTTTAGGAACTCAAATCGCCAACTCCGATTTCACATCCACCACACCACACCTTCCCGATACCGCTATTTATTGTTTAATTTCCATTATCAGTTATCAACAGTTATGCCAACAGAGCAGCACACAATTGTTCTTAAATCTGACGAACAGCGCTGTTCCCAGCAGCAATTACCGCCCACCACTGGAGGGAACGAGGTTGTCACCTCTCCGGTTTTTACTTTCCTTGGCTCTACGAAGTTATGTGATCGGCTGAGAAAAAAATTTTGAGTTTTCTTCACATCTTTACGTTTCAGACCCTCCTGAGTCCGAAAAACACTATTTGGGAAAATGGTCAGTGGGTCTGTGTGTGTGTGCGATTTTTAGAGAAAACCACCGTACCAAATCAGCTCAAACTTCATATCTCGCCCGCAGGTTACCATGGGACGCCAAAATAAGGGTATGAACAAAATCCATCGAAATTTAACTATAGTTATCATAGTGATCAAAACACCAAATATTTTTTTTCTCAAAAACGGCGCTAACGATTTTGATTAACTTTTTTATATTGGTAGCTCTCAATATGGCAACTATACCATAAAATTCCCGTTCATGGGAAAATGACGAGAGCAGCACAATAAATTATCGAAACTTTCGACGAAATCGATTTTAGCGCGGTTTTTAGAGAAAACAACCGTACCAAATCAGCTGTAAAATGATGTCTAGCCTACAGGTTACCATGGGACGCAAAAATAAGGGTATGGGCAAAATCCACCGAAATTTAACTATAGTTATCATAGTGATCAAAATACCAATTTTTTTTGTCAAAAACGGCTCTAACGATTTTGATTTAATTTTTTTATATAGATAGCTCTCAATAAGACAATTATACCATGAAATTTCCATTCGTGGGAAAATGACGAGAGCAGCACAATAAATTATCAAAATTTTCGACGAAAAGCGTTTTTGCGGCGGGTTTTTCCTTTTAAACCTCGCTGGAATGTTACTAGAATGTTAAAAAAAAAAAGTCGTGTTGTAGTCCAATCTAATACCTATAGGGTGAGTGTTTAAAAACGCTCATGAGATGCATGGGTGCTCACTCCAGAAATTCCTGAATTTCAACTACCGCCGTTTCGCTTACTACCAGTTCTAACAGGTAGTAAGCGTAGTTACCCAGTAACTCTGCAAAAGTGATAACTATCCTCCTTCAAAAAATTTTTGTTTACAGCCTCATTAATTTTCTGTATACCAATTGCTCAATAATGGTCCTGAAATGAGTACGAGCAGCACAATAAATTCCATAACTGTAGGTGCTACAGCTTCCTGCTGCTGTGACGTGTTGTTTGACCGAGTTCAAAGGAACTGAGTGATAAATGAATCGATTAAATAGAATTAGCCATGTACAAAGCGAATTGACATAGAGCTAAGGAAAGTTGTGTGTTGCATCGCACCAGATATTTATCATTATTATATTTTTCTATGTATCGTTATATTCATCATCTACCATCAACTTTTTTGCGACCTCGTGTGTGCTGTTTCCTTTTCGTCACCGAACTGACCGTTTAACAGTTTTGTTTTGCATCGTTTACGGCATCTTATACGCCGCTCATCTCCTCTCGTTCGGATTCTCACCACCATTCGGACGTGTTGGACAGCGACTCACGACCATCCAACAGGGAAGACGCCAGAACGGGTTTGAACGATTTTGCGCGCTCTCTCGGCGTTGGCCAACTCGTGATTCCGTGACCCGTGACTTATACAAGTACCAGATCTTTTTCCATTTTGTGTTTCCCCAACCATATTGTGAATAAACTCTTTAAACTCCCCTGTCGCCCTTTGTAGTTGTATTCGGTGGTTCAAATCAAAATTCACCATATCTTACACCCATCACACGTTATTTTCTGAAGCTGTTAAGCTGTGCGGGGTTATATCGAATGTTAAACGGCAGGCCCAGAGCATACTCAAACAAGCGCCATAAATGATCAAAAACCTCGCAAAAACAATTTAACGACTTTTTCGTATAAATCCCATTCAATCTTCGAAAAATTAAGGCGGTAGTCGACTAAATTATCTATATGATGTCTGTTTAATACCGCTCATAAAGTAATTAAGAGCAGCACTGGAAATTCCGCCGTTTCTCTACCAGTTCTCACAAGCTTTTGCCCAAAATTGTTGAAACAGGGAATATCGTCCTTCTCAAAAAAAACAAAAGAACAATGTCGACTGTCTCTTTGTACTCACTGCTCAACGATTGCCGTGGTATGAGTAGGAGCACCGCAATAAAATCCGGAACTTTGAACGGTACGACTTGGTACGTAAAATTTTAAATTATGTTTCACCAAGTGTGAAAAATTGATTGAATTAGTAGCTAAAGCCACGAAAACTGGGGGATGTACTTTTGTGGTTCTAGGTAGTAGGACAAGAGCGTTCCAAAAAAATCGTACGTATAATAAACTGATGGAAGTTTAATGAAGAACTTCGATCAGGCACGTCCATTAGAATGATGAAATCTAAATTACTGTCGTTTGATTAACGTTTTTTCAGTTCGTTTCCCCGAACACTTTGCCAGTTTTCACAAACACGTACCTAAACCGAGCAAATTGTACCTTGTTAGGAAGTTAATTTGGTTCCCGAACCGCTCGCCGTATTATATTGCGTACATCGAAACTGGCTCGACCTCCCCCTCCCCTTGGTTTACCGTCTCAGATTGCGGCTAGAATATATACAGAAGGTCGAGAAAGAGTCGAGATTTCTCACGTAAGAACATTGGCTACGCTGCGTTTACGAGAGTGCTCCAAAGTCGGCAACGAAATCATCCCAGACGACACCCCTTACCACGATTAATACCCTTCTCGGCAAAGGAAAGCTGGATGGAGAGTGTTTCTTCTCTGAACTAAACGACGTGACGTGTGCCAACACGAACTCGCCGGATCGTCAAATCAGCAACACAGAAACAATAACAAAATGATTTTGACGGTCACATGTATTAGCTATGCAATGGACACTAAATATTTACGGGCAACTCTACAAATTCGGGAACCTTGAGTACTAGGCGTTTCGACGTCGAACATCGTTCATATAAATTTAATGAAAAATAGATAGGAATGGTGGACAGAGCGATATAAATCGCAGAATGCACGGCAAAGTTGTGTGATGCGTCGCACCTGATGTTCGTGCCAAGGTTTAAGAGCTATTTTCCTACGATGGGGTCTGCTGTACGATAATTCGAGCTTCGAACGACGTCCCAGTGCCCTCTCGACGCTTTTGAATAAGATCCTCAGCTACAAGACCATCCTACGATGTGACAGGTGCAATATCGAACTTGTGACCCACATTACGCGTTAGCAACCTCTGTGCGCTCTAGCGAAGGAAGGGATAAGTTGAGAGGAGCAGAGCTCCATCGAGTGCTGCCCGAAGCGTGAAGGAAGCCAACTAAGGAATCGTCTGAAATTCTTCTCGCTGGCCACCGGCTCCTTCCCCCGCTTTAAAAGTAAACATCAGGTGCGCCGCATCACGCAACTTACATCAATTTGCCGGTTTACATTCAGTTCGTTTGAACGTGGTAAGACACCGATTCACGGTGGCGGAACCTGAAAGCGCTTACAGTTCCGGAATTTATTGTGCTGCTCGTATTTACTGCAGGGACATTATTGAGAAACTGGTACACAGATAATTAATGAGGCTGTAAACACAATTTTTTTGAATAGGATAGTAACCGCTTTTTTAGAGTTATCAGAGTTCAGATGTGGTACTAAGTGCAAAGGCAACGGTTGAGATTACATTTTTCTGATGGGGCCCCTATACATCATATGAGCTTGAACTTAACTGGTGCACTCCATGTCCTTCACAAGACAGAAGCAACCAGTCACACGGACAGCCCGTTCCTTTGGTCGACTAAATAATGATGCTGAGGGGCAAGCAAAACCGTCAGAGGATTTCTAGTGCAGAACCTGGACACGGCGCGGCCGCCAGTCATAAAGCTTGGTGGAGAGAGATGCGTTTGCCAAGGTGGCGAGACTGGCGGATGGGGACTCGGTTTTCGAGACCTTATCAAAGCCTAAATAACAACAGGCCGATGTCGGCACAGCGGGCTGCTCTTATTAAAGTGGCAAATGCGTACCGAATGGTGGGCGCCTCTAGCATTGTGGTCGCGTGTGTAGTTTTCTGGCTGGAGGCTGCCAGGCGATTTGCCAATTGGCGTTGCCCGAACGGGAGTCTCGTTAACTCTGGGGAGAGGACGCAAACTCGTCCAGAAGAAGGGCGATTATGACCCACGTAATAAGTGCGTGGCAAGAAAGGTGGGCAGGGGCTGAAACTGGCCGTTGGACGTTTGCTCTAATCCCGTCTGTGGAGGGCAGGTTAAAAATGAGGCGGACTAGCCCACGATACTCTCAGTTGGAGCTGGGGCATGGGGGTTTCAGGGCGAAACTACCCCGACTCGGTCTCTGTGATGAGGAGACGTGTAGCAGTGAAACTGTCCCCGAAACAGTGGAACACGTACTCCGCGAATGTCCCAGATGAAAAAGTCAGCGCGCACATCTGAGGGAAGTGGTGTTCAGGGATGAGCTTCAGACGGACCTAACCCGTTATGTGTGGCAGCTGCTGGCTTCCCGGAGGACTTTGCTAGAAGTGTCCTGGCATCGTCATAAAATATCCATAGCCTCTCCAGTATTGCACGAGCCTTCGAACCCTCTTCAGGCTCATGGCATGTGCGAAAGGCACAAGGAAGCAGTACGGGAGTTGGCACCCTGAGAGGCTCTCCCTCCGTGCAATGTCAGCCCCCCGAGGCATACAAGAAAGCCGCTGGCGGGCATTGGGCAACCTAGGAACCGCTTAGCAACTGGTAGCACAGGCTGCTCATCTCCCCGCTGATCCCCGGTGAGGGGGCCGACTGGCAGAATGATGAAGGACTCGTGCTGTTCTGGTTCGCTAAAAGCTGGAGGGTGGGATCCTGAAGCCATTTGGCCCAGGAGTTGCTTTCTCTTGTCTACGACTTGGGAACGAGTTTAGAGTCGGACTGGCATAACTTGGATCGAGGGATCGGCTGTAGAATTTCTATCTCTCCTCTCGTCGACTCGGAATATCTTGGCAGTCGATATCGCAAACATCCCGCGAAAAATGTAACTTCCCTAATAGGGGCGAGGCAGTACGCCTTCGCTAAAAGTCGTCGAAGCCCCCGAGTCAGTTAGCTTGGAGTTGACACACGTGAGCGAAGAGCGACATGCAGCTCTCCTTCGTTCAAGATGTGTCCACCCTCAATCCACTAGCGACTTGCGTATTCTTCCTAATTTGTATTCCCCTCCGCCTTGAATTTCCACTCTAACGAGGACGTTAACGCTCGCATCAAAATTCGCCATTCTCATGCAAATAGGTGAAAAGGTCGCGGAACCTCCAGGGTGGGGGTGGGGGGGAGAGAAGAATAAAATGAGACGAAAGTAGGGAAAGGAAAAAGGCGGAGCGGAGCAGGTGAAGATCGTTTGTTCAGAGGCTGGCGGAACCTTGAAATTCCGCATTCATGAAGCAGCTTGGCATAATGAGGAAACCAGAGATAGTTAACTCGAAACGAACTACATGATACGCCAAACTTGAAAACAGCGTAATTGCCTTGTAAGAAACTAACAAAAGGTTTTTAGTTCGACCGGCGAAGAAAACTCTGGTAATTAACGCGCATACTATTTTCGTGAATAACGTAAGACACGTTATAAAACATAAAAGTCGAATAATAAAAAGTAAATATTATGATATAGAGCTCTCCTGACGACCAGGTTTTCATGGAGCATCACGGAGCCTCAGCGTGGCGTGTAAAATAGCAAGCACACTGCGTATATACCTTCCACGTTGCAAGGCACGGAGATTCCAAATCTGTCGTGGCCGTCCTGGCCAAGTTTTGCCATTAACGTGGTATAAACACATTAGGCGCCAACGTAATGAAATGGTTCTTGGGTTAATGGTAAGAAACCACAAAATCTTTATAGGGAATGAGCTGCCAGAGAATTATTATTGAACCGTGATCAAAATTTCCGGTTATCAGGCAGAAGAGCGACTGAGCTGGTTGCTTTACGTTTTGTTCATGATTTTGTGTAGACGAGAAAACCATTTCCCACCGCTCAGTTTGTCACACCCAACCCAACTGGCGGGCGCGAAAGAAACCTTTACACAAACGGTGGGTACAGCTTTCGTACAAGTACGCAACCACTAGGAACATTTTATCTCTTTTATTTTATTTTTTTGTTTTTATGCAACGATATCAACGTTTGATTGTGCTCGTTGATGGTTTCGATATAATGGCCGCGTCAATTGCAATTGACATCATCACTTAGTCACTGAGGTTATTAAAACGTGTGATGTTACCAAGCGTTAGATTTTGTAACAGACGTTACCATGCACTTAACCCAACACTAATTTCGTGACACTTCTCCGTTACATATGCCGCGTTACATTTTCGAGTTTATGTAGCCAAGTAAAGACATAAAATGTCAAAAAAATAATCGTAACCCTGGTGGGACTCGACCCCACAATCTCCGGTTTAGGAGACCGATGCCTTGTCCACTAGGCCACAGGGGCTGTGGCTTGCAACTGGGGTTAAAAAATTTCGTGACGCTTCTCCGTTACATCTCAGGCGTTACATTTTCAAGTTTATGTAGCAAAGTAAAGACATAAAATGTCAAAAATTCTATTTGGGATCTAGTTTTATTAACAACAATGTCGTGATTGGCAACGTTTCCTTCGTAATATTCGATATTGAGTCGAATAGGGCGGATCTCAGAGGTATAGAACGGCTTCTAGAGGAAAGCAGTGAAATTACAGTAAATATACTTAGACACATTGTACTTCTTGCAGGAACTCGCGGTACGATATAGCTAAAGTTGCCATTTTTCCCCGGCCTGCGCTCATTTCCCGTCTCACACCAACCGCCATCGTACTCTGGTTATGTTTCGTATTGTTTACTAGCATTTTTCGATGCTAAATCGAACGGGATGGGCCCCAGAGGTTTTCGACCTTGGAACGTCAGCTAATCCCCTAAAGCAGGGGTCTCCGAACTTTCCAGCCTTAGGGCCAGACTGATTACTCCAGTAAGTTCCGAGGGCCTAAACCATATTATCATTGTTGCTGGTAGTAAAAAGTGAAATAGTCCACTGATGAAAAAAAAAAAAAAAATCTGGTGCATTGCAACACACAACTTTCCTTAGCTCTACTTCAATTCACTTTGTACATGGCTAATTCTATTTAATCAATTCATTTATCACTCCGTTAATTTGAACTTGGTCAAACAACACTTCACAGCAACAGCAAGCCGTAGCGCTTACAGTTCCAGATTTTATTGTGCTGCTCGACCTCATTGCAGGACCATTATTGAGCAATAGGTACACAGATAATTAATGAGGCTGTAAACACGAATTTTTCGAAGTGGATAGTAATCACTTTTGCAGAGTTATTGGGTAATAACTGTTAGAACTGGTGGTAAGCGAAACGGCAGTAGTTGAAATTCAGGAATTTCTGGAGTGACCTCCATGTATCTCATGAGCGTTTTTAAACACCCACCCTTTAGGTATTGGATTGGACTACAATACCAATTTTTTAGCATTCTACTAACATTCCAGCGGAGTTTATAAAGAAAAAACTGCGTTACAAACGCTTTTGGTCGAAAATTTTGATAATTTATTGTGCTGCTCTCGTCATTTTCCCCCGAATGGGAATTTTATGGTATCATTGCCTTATCGAGAGCTATCAATATAAAAAATTTAATCAAAATCGTTAGAGCCGTTTTTGAGAAAAAAAATTTGGTGCTTTGATCACTATGAAAACTATAGTTAACTTTCGGTGGATTTTGCCCATACCCTTATTTTTGCGTCCCATGGTAACTTTCGGGCGAGCTATGAAGTTTGAGCTGATTTGGTACGGTGGTTTTTTCTAAAAATCGTTCACATACACACACACACAGACCATTTTCCCAAATAGTGTTTTTCGGACTCAGGAGGGTCTGAAACGTAAATATCTGAAGAAAACTCAAATTTTTTTTTTTCAGCCGATTACATAACTTTCCTTTCTACTTCGTAGAGCCAAGGAATGTAAAAATCCGAAAAAGTACGCAACGTTTAAAAAAGGTTGCAAATTGGACTAAAGTCCGCCAAACGGCAACACTGCATATTATTAATTTTCCTGTCATTATCTGTAATTTCTAGATAGTCGTAGAGTACGAGCCATGAGGAGTAACGTAATAAAATGTTAGTTGGATTCATTTCAATAATTTGTTAGTTATTATATACTGAAGTTAAATTTTCTGCATATTATTGGAATGTTACTACATTAGATGTTGTTGAACACTTATCAGGTGTTTGATGCTTGGTGACGAGTTGAGTTGTTGTTGTTAAGGGCAGTTCATTGTTCGATCGTGAATGTGAACTACATTGACCTCCGTTTGTTTCTGAACACCTTTCTTACAATATTATACATGTCTTAACTCGATGCAATTCTTCCATTCAATCCTCTCTTTATCTAACTTATCACAAAAACAATAATAATAAGCCTACAACAATGTTATGAGTAGTTAGCCCATGACAATATCAATGTAGATGTCATATTAATAATTATTCAACATAAAATTAGAATACTTCAGTAAACTAAATTTAATTTGCTATAAGAAATATGTTCTCTAAAAGGAGTTTTCAAGTAAGTATGCTAGCTCTCTGCAGGCTGGACAAAATCTGTCCGCGGGCCGAATGTGGCCCTCAGGCCGTTGTTTGGAGACCCCTGCCCTAAAATAACTCACTGGCCCTACTAAGAAAGTCATTGTTTCCCCGAACACCTTTCTGCTCTCGAACATTTTTGCTTTCCTGTGGAAAGTCCAGCTCTTCAGTTATTACCGAATGGATGAACGGATTTCCCCTTTTTCTGGACTTTCCAAAATGTCATCTTCACTCCCCTCAATTTACATTCCTCTCCACAACAGACAGCTCCTCTCAAAGTCAGTCATCCATCAATACTTGTGAACGACAGTCATGTCCCAGTTCTCCCAATGATTCGTCTCTCAGATCGCGCTACTCTCTCACTCACTTTCTCAGTTCGCCCAATACACATTCGTTTCATCTGCCTTTGACATCTAATTGGCTTCCTCTCCCCTTCCCTGTAATACCAACCTGTTTTCACATAGGTAGAGCCCCCTCGTTCGTGCTTGTATACTCAAACTTGTGTCCTACTCTAGCGACTTCTTCTTTGTACATGGGATTTCCCAACTTTTCAATGGCAAGTTGGTGCTTCAGCTAAACCCATACACATGCTATCCATGTCTGTGGTTCTTTGAAGTCTCCCCTGGTCAAAATATATCCTGGGCGGCCCCAGTTGGCCCCCGAACAGCTCCCTCTTCTTCCCTGTTTCGGTGGAACTTATATTCGCTTGTTCTCAGCCCCAATTCAAAAAGTTCTCCCCAGCTCTGTGTTTCCAAAACTTGCATTCTAGTTACATTTCTACTACACTCCGTGCCCAACACGCCCTTGTCCACCGAACTCCAAACATTTATCCATCAACAGCAATTCTCGGCCACCCGCTGAAAAGTTCCACTTTACTCGTTAATATTCCGTACATTAACTATAACTAGGCAACACAGTCAACTTTTTCTGAAGTCTACTTCAACATATTGTTCACAGTCTGTTCGACTCATCAAGCTGAACAGCTATATTGTTAAGAGCAAAAATGTATGTATTAAGTATGTAAAAAGACGCAAAAAGTAAAAATAGCGTTGATTTGCAAACAATAATGTGAATAGTGAAAAACAGTCATACCCTTCAGTATGCGGCCGCTTCTTACCTGCAGAACAGAATATTCAGCATTATTGATAAGTTCAAGGAAAAATTCATAATAGTATTTATATTCAACTGCAACATTAAAATGCATTTTATCCAAATTACGACATCTCGGGCGAGATATCACATTGAAATGTGTCAGGCTTACACACCCCACTCCCCAGGATGCCGACTGATTAGGCGAACGGTCGCGAACTAGCACCTTTGCGAGGGCAGTATGACTGAACGAGGAAGTGCGCCAGAACGACAGCCATCTCGTCCTCGAGTTTCCGCGTCAAGAAACTGTTGATCTCGTGTTGTTTTATCAAAGTGTTTCCCGTTTATTTTTTTATTGTATTCCAAGTTGAGAAGGTATATATAATTTTGATTTTTTTTTTTTCTGGAAAGAGACTTTTTATTTTTACTTTAACAATTTTCAAAGTCCTACCCGAAGGGAAGGAAAGTATAGTAATCGGCCCAAAAAAAAGTTAGGGTTTTCTTCAGATCTTTACGTTTCAGACCCTACTGAATCCAAAAAACCTAATTTCGGCGCGTGGTGTGTGTGTGTGTCTGTAGTTCGATTTGCGGGAGAACGGCTGATCCGATTGAGCTGGTTCTTTTTTGTTTTGTTCGTTATTTTTTGTAGACACCAAAATAAGGTTATGGACGATTTCGGCCGACGGGAAGGGGGGGGGGGACGAACATGTACCAAAAACCAGTGTTTTTCGCATTTTTCTCTGTTCTATCGTACGGCGCTCGGTCCAAGTGGAAATGCGACCTGAGTAAGGGTGAGTCATTTTCAACCGAATTACAAACACCACCAGCCGAAACACCCACACCTTTGTGGTGTACTACCCTGCTTCGAGAATTGGAATCCATAAAACCCGAAATGCAGGAATTGAAACGGGACAATGAATCCGTGCTGGAAGATAACAAACGTATTCGGGAACAAATCGAAACTTTAAAATCGGAAAATGAAAAGTTGAAATCGGAACTTAATGACAATCAAACGATTGTCACCACGATTGTTCTGCACCTCTGCCAGGTAACGCATTGCACACAACATCGCTTTTCGGCCCACATCTCACGGCTCAAATTAGTCCAAGACCAACGCACTGCGACTGCGTCATAATCTCACCCATCTTCAGCAGGCAGGGCGCGACCACCCACTGGCTGGCAGCCAGACATCTGTTAACGCACATCTATGAGTGCACTTATTCTCTGTCTGTGTACAATACGCTCTTGGCGTATGAATAAATGGCAATGTATATATAAATGGCGTATAAGTAATATAAATATGGCGTATAAATAAATGGTAATGTTAACATCTGCTACAAAGTAAAGTAAACTTTCCTAACCGAAAACACAATACACCGAAATGACGATGGGGAGTGAAATCAACAAATACTAGGCATCGTGGTCATCATTCAAACGATGGTTGCTACTTTTCGAAGTTGGATGGCTTCCCACCAGGCGAAGGCACCTCTGCTACCCTCCAGCAACAAATGTGTAAGTATCAACGCGATTTTGATGATAATTGGTTCTTCTAAACTGTAACAATTCATTCATTTTGTACCAACGCACACTTTCTAGGGCATGTACGTACGAAACGTTCAATAGGCCGTTTTCGAAAAACGAAGGACCAAAACGACCCCTCTGCCACAAAAGTTATAAACTGTCGCTGATCTAAAAATGAAAAAAAAAACGAAACCAGACCAGTAGTCTCGATACCGTGCGCGATGCTGGTGGGAAACATTCATACGTGGGATTGTCATCCACGAGGGTTGGTGCATTTCGAGGGATAGAACCCCTGTTCGCGGAGGGAACTACCCCGCCTACGACAAATTTTTAGGTCGGTAGACAATCTAACGTGATGACCGCTTCCCCAAATTGTAATTCCAAGACTCAGAAGGATATAGTTCGAAGCTTAGAAAGAAACCTAAAAAATTATCAGGCCTCGATTTATTTTTCACTTAGTTCATTTCAACTAGGAATTAAAAGTGGGACATGACACAGAAAAGGTTAGAAAACAATGCAGTAAAGCCTGGAACAGGAATCTGATGAAAACGCTATTTTTACTTTCCGCTACCCAAAGGTGAAGAAAAGCGTTGTAATCGTCACCAAAAAAAAATTGGGTTTTCTTCAGATCTTTACGTTTTGAGACCTACTGAGTCTAAAAAACCTTTTTTCAGGGCGCGTGGTCCGTGTGTGTGTCTGTAGTTCGATTTGCGGAAGAATGGCTGAACCGATTGAGCTGGTCCTTTTGGTTTATTATTCACTCTGAAAAAATAACCCTATGTTTTCGGTCAGGAAAAATGTTTTACAACCCCCAAATTTGATACTTTACGTTTCAAGACATGGGGATTCCTAATCTGCAATGTCCGTTCGCCATTCGGGCCGCTTTCTACCTTTAACGTGGTCTGAAAAATCCGTTCTTTCGCACAAAAATCCCATTTGGTATCTAGTTGTGCCCGCCATCTAGGCAATCCGATCGGGCGAAGCCCGTGGTTGTTATGAACGAAAAATGATTTAAAAAAATAACAAAACGCAGACGCCGTGTTTTGTATAGTTTTCAAGGTATTTTTACATCCTGGGTCGAATGGAATATCAGACGTGTACACCTGCGTATAGTGAAATTACAGTAATTACAGTAAGCCAAAGTCAACTAATAAGAGAACTCACGGTACAACGGAAGTAAACGTTTCGTCGTTAGTACTCCCTCCCTCCTGTCTCATCAAAACCACCCACCCGCTCGACTGGCAACGTTGTGCCAATTGCCTATGAGGGCCTGGCGCCAGGGAAATATTTAGTTTCCGTAGTTTCACTGTAGTCAGTTCATGTTTCGTATGGTTTACTAGTATTCGATGCTGAATCGAATGGGATGGGTCTCGGAGTAGTAATACTAGGTCAAGCTGTTCATGAGAATAATAAACCGTTGTGTAATAATTTGAAGGGTTTTATGTTGTGTTCGTTATTTTTTGTGGACACCAAAATAAGGTTATGGGCGATTTCGGTAGATCAGGAAGGGGGGTGGGTGATGATGTACAGTTACGGGCACGATCAGATTGAGCTGTGGCTCGGAACACCGGAGCTTCTTTTATAGGGCAGAGCCACTTGAAGCAGCTCCGATTAAATCTGAGGAGGAAGATATCTGCAGATGAACAGGGAGAGGGGGGACCGCATTGCCGCGATCGGAAGGTTAGGAGAATCGTGTCTGCGGTGCGCAACGAGACACTCTGCCTATTCCTCTTCTGGACTCCAGCGGCACCTCTTCGCTCCTCTTTCTATCTGTACCTGTTGGCTTTACTATTAATCGGAACGGAATATATTGGTTGGAAAGGAAGGATTATTTATTGAGAGACGCCCGAACGATAACCGACCTATAACTGTACCAAAAACTAGGGGTTTTCGCATTTATCTCGAAAACGGCTGTAACGATTTTGATTAAACTTTCAAATTATCTTCTACTAGTCAATACCTAACTTTTCTTCTCTATACGTACCTCCATGAAAATACGGCGAACGAAGAAATAAGCCCATAGAGCAAAAATAGGTTTATTACGCTTTTTGGCAAAACGGCTTCAACGATATTCACCAAACTCGCAGCATATTTTTGAATATTTAATACCTATATATTGACCTGAATAAATTTTCCTCTGATATGATAGAAATGAAAATATATCAAAAATAACGTTTTTTCGAACATTTCCGTAAATTTCAGGGTAACTTCTTCACCAGATGTGATAAATCCTAATGTAGTGTCTTATATTCACCCATACCAACATTTCGTTCTCCATAATTATTTCTGTATATTTTGAACGGAGATATAAGCCAAGTTAACTCAGAAAAGGAGATTTGTCTTATACTAATTTATCGGTATTTCAAATTTCTCAAAAACGGATTTAACGATTTCGATCAAACTTAAGAAAAACTCTCAAATAAGTAGTCGCTACATTTTGTTCTCCATAAATGTTGCTGTAGAAATGTGTTGAACGAAGGTTTATCGCCGGCATATGTAGCTGGTGTTCGAAATTACGGAGGTGGCGGAAAGTTGGGTGTTGCAACGCACCAGATATTTTTTCAGTCGATTAGACAACTTTCCTTTGTACTTCGTAGAGCCAAGGAAAGTACAAAGATGGGCATTACAAAGCTTTTTATCTTACCACATGAAGTGTGAAAAGAAAGAAATGTGATTTATGTGGCTAAAAATATGAGAAAGAGGATCACGCACGATTTAAAATGTGGTCAAACTGCCGTTTTAAACTTAAGACAGCATCTCGATCGGGTAACAAAGGAAATAAACTACACTTTGCGACGTTAAAGGAGGGCTGTGGCACAAAACACCCCATTAATTTTCCCCATCGATGAGGGCTCCGATAACCATATCGAACATTCGTCCATTACCCACCGGGCGACGTAATTTCGAAGCAATTTGAGGACCCCCGGCCTTGTTTTGGGTCCCCGATTGATGATAGAGTTGATAACATCAATCAACGCGTATATGATCTCCCTCAGTAGCACGAAGCCCCCCGTATTTTACGAAAAGAAGAACAAAAAAAAATCGAACCGGTTATAAAAGTAACGGCGGGTCGAACCATCAAAGTGGACCTCCGAAGCTCGTTTTTATTGACACTTGGCCGAGAGATAACCGGCGGAAGCGGTGCCTGGAAATACTAAACCGGCACGACCCCGAGGTCTTGCACGTTGTTAGTATGGAAAGCGCCGGGCTAATAAGGTCCGACGGGTTAATGTTCCATAACGCGTTACGAGGGCTCGACGCCATGTAATGGGAGCTCTATACCGCTCGGTTGGCATGTTAACGGCTACTGAATTACGGCCGATATGAAAAGAGATGTTACCCAATGGAACTGGGGAAACTGACTGCGAAACTTGAGGTCGAACTTGAATGGCTTCGGGCGACTTGAATCGTTTCGCCGCGTTCACAATTTGCATATTCATCGTTTGTTGAAAAAAAGTGTTCAATACTATCAACAATGGTGCGGCTGGAGGTTTTTCTAGATTTAGCTTCCCTCCGCATACGTGTTAAGAGGATGGCGTTCCTCCTGGCAGTGCCAACGCAGTTGGGTTTGATCATGCGTAGGAGGAGGAGGTTCCTACCCCATGATCCTCGACAAGGGACTGGCGAGATTTAACTTAGTGTTACCCTTCTGGATACTCATTCATGAGCTATCCAGGTGTGAGGGGGGAAGGGCCCACGTTTGTAGCTGGGACCCTGGTATATTACACTGATGAGAATCAGAGCAGCGATCCCATTGAGGCAGGTGTTCCAGGCAGTTGTGGCTGCGGTGACGGTCTGTGTATAGCAGGGACTGAAGCGGCAGAGAATCTACATCATGGTGGACAGTCCGGCCTCTCTCAAGGCCTTAGCCTTATACTGTCTTACATCACGGCAGGTGTGGGAGTGAAGGCCCTGGCCGAGGACAACAGTGTAACACTGTGTTGGGTACCAGGGCATCAGGGTATAGAGGGAAATGAACGGGCTGATAGGTTGGCTAAGAAGGGATCAGCGCTGATCCCTATTGGCCCTGAGCCCTTTGTTGGGACTACCAGGAGCCACCTACGTAGAGGTTGGCAAATGGGAGGAGCGGTGCAGGGCTGCTCGGCCTTAGACAGTCAAAACTCTTCATCCGGCTCTCCAGAGGGATACTTTTTGATCTTGACGTAAGTTATATCGTGCACGAATGTAACGTGGTAGGACCTGGTACGCGTTGATCTTTTCGTCGGAGAAATCAGTCTGTGAGCTCCCAGTCGGAGTCCATTGCTCTTAAAATGATTTTAAATTGAGTTGGCAGTATCCCAATTAATAATAGAACGATAACAATAATATGATATCAAGAGCAGATCGAGACAAAAGAAACACAACCGAACATGGCTGCGAACAAAATTTGTCAGATAACTACAACTTTCTGATAACTGAAATAACAGGTCGGATATTAATAAAAACAGATAATAAATAAATAAAACAGATCGAAGCGAGCGAAACACATCATCTGACAGATATAACGGTTAGTTATCCGATAACTAAAGAGCGAAGAGTCAATTTAAAAATAACTAACACCTAGCGCTAAAGGGGCGTCAAAGTGAATTGATGAACGCGGCTTCGGGAGTTAACAGAAGATTTGACTTATTTGGCCTTTAGTGGAGCTAGCGAATGACACTTATTCGTTCACTTAGGGTGTTCCTCAGTGGACTGTCTTGGGGCCCTCACTATTTATTGCGTACATTTCCCTTCTTGCGTTGGACATTGCTGGAAAAATGGTGTGCTTTGCAGACGACATTGTCATGCTGTTTCGAGGTGGGAGGAAGTTGTGCCTAGAGCGTAGAGTTCGTTGAAGGTGGGTACTCGTTGAAAGTTAAATGGCGCTTATGTAGCCATTCAATCCGCCGGTTGCTTTCACTTTTTGAAGTGAAACTTCTATATAGACTAGTCTTAGGATTCTCGAGTCACGAAAATCCGTTACCGGTCACTTGGTAGGGCAAGACGACGGCGAGAGCAGGTGCAGCAGCGACAGAGAGAGGGAAGGCTAGGGGCGGTTGAGAGAGGGCAACTGCGTAATGCGCAGCCACACACGGAGAGCGGGGATACGAGGTGTCCTCCACCATAGTCCCGGCAGTGTGTGCTCAACTGTTATTCTTATTTGCGCTCTCCACGTGGCTGGGCATCATTGCCTCCGCCTGTCGTTTTCGCTCTCCTTAACTTCTTAATTCGCTCGTGTGCTCTCGCCCGGCGGCGTCAATAGAGCGCGCCGCATTGTAGAGTAGACTATGGATGTTTCTTTCCCGGATTGAATTCTGTTTTCCTGTTTAATAAAATAAAATATGTTTAAATAATATAAAAAATGCATTCATTACCCTAACCAAATCATAATTTGCAGTAAACCTGTGAATAAAGAAATGTGTGACAGTCACACATGGTAGAAGTGAAACTTTAACGTGCAAAACCGAATCGCAAAAAAATGTTTACACGATGTTTTACGGGCAGATTGTTAATGTACTTGTCGAATTTGAAAACCTGCTCGTAAAACTTCGAGTAAAAATGTTTTTGCGATGCGTTTTTCCACTTTTCCATAGTTTTTCCACTTGTCCGTTGTGATTCGTTTTTCCACTTGTCCATTGCGATTCGGTTTTGCACGTTAACGTTTCACTTCTACCATGTGTGACTGTCACACATGTCTTTATTTTTCTGAATTAAAAAAGGTCGGGGCGAACGGTGTTTGGCACAATGATTTTTTGGTGGTGCAGGGGGATTCCTTACGTATTAGTCCGCACTCAGTCGGAACGACGTCGGCTCGTTAACTTGGCTTATTCCTTCTTTCCTGGTCTCCCTCAATTTGTCATGTGTCAGGAGTCATCCTCCTTGCACTTTTTCCTCTCTTTGACCAACGCGACGTCGAAGGCCTCCCGTTTTCTAAAACGTGCCTCCTCTCCGACCTACTCGGAGGCTTTTATTTGATTAGCATCGAAAGTCTCACTTTTCCACTCAATCCGATATCTCCCGAATTGAATCTTCGATTCGTCGTACATACGGATCGCGTTTCGAAGTAACGCCCTTTGTGATGGATATTGAAATTCAACCAGTAAAAGAGGTAAAAGGATGGCAGAAAAAAAGGATGGGGGGGGGGGTTAAGGAGGTTCGAGAAACGAGGCCTTTATCTATCAAAAGACGGCGGAGGGACCACTTTTTGAAATATTGCTTCCCTCCTTCAGATAAGAACTCTCTCTGAATAACCAACGGCAATACTGATGGTCGAGTGGTGGAGGGGAGAAGGGGAGTTGTTCGATGGAACAAGATAGAGAAGTTTGCCAGCAGTAAACAATGTCATATCGCGTATTCTAGCCTTCAGTTCTTTAATTTTGAGTTAATAATTCTATAGTTTACTCGGAAAACTGTACCCCTCCCTCCAACGAGTCTTATCAGAATCAGGTCAGCTCTTCCGGAATTACTTTCAGAGTATGAAGTACCGTTTATGAAGTTCGAACAAATGCAACGCCTCGTTCCGTTTTGATTAAATAATTCTTGAACGACTGTTGTCTCGATCCTCGGTTTATTTATTTCCCAGGGGATTGCCCAGTTCCCTGGACTCACCCTACATTGGGCTCTACTCTGTTGTACACCGTGGTGAGAAAACTGCCAACTGAACGGTTCGAACGAGGCTTCTTCAGAGGTTAATGAGACTATCATTGTGTTACGAAGCCGAGTCAAAATATTTCAATTCAGACTTAGGGTAAAAGCACCAATTGTTGACACTATTAGGAAGAAAAATCATTCAATTCTGCGTTATACAAAAGTGTTCAAGAAAATAAAACTTGCAAGTAGTTATTATGAATTGTGAGTTCCTTGTGAACATTTTGCACGTATTGGGCTTACCAAAACATTTTTTGATACTACCACAAACGACTTTTTTCAAACATGGTTATTTACCGCCAATGTTGACACATTTGTCCTCGAAAATTCCATTTGTTGACATCTGCAGTTCCAACTTAAATATTGTCCCATCGCTTTCCAGAAGTTATTGCTCAAGGTAAAAAAGAACAAAACATATTCAAAATAGGTTAAAATATATTTCAAAGAGTTACTTAATTACCTTGGAACAGGAACATACTTTATTAGAGAGGAACACACATTTATTGGGATTGTCTCCGTAAGATTTGGGCGTGGGTAGTTTGTATTTGATGTTGATGATCCCCGTCGCTCGAAGGCTTAAAAACCGTCCTCAGTCTATCGCAGGGAATAAGTGGTGTTACTTCAGCAGCATCTTCAGAATTAATGTTGACAACCAGGCAAACGCATGCCGTCTCACGTTTTTACTTTCCTTGCTCTACGAAGTAGAAAGGAAAGTTATGTAATCGGCTGAAAAAAAAATTTTGAGTTCTCTTCAGATCTGTTACGGGACGAACCAAACCCTTCGATTCAGCGGAGGCTCGTCTGGGGCATTTATGCTGACTGGGCACCTCAAATGCCCCGATTCGCTCGAGACTTCGCAGGAGTCAGTTGAATCCGAGCCGGTTCCCTCGTCGCCGTGTTGCCCGCGCACGCGTTCGCTCCCACTCAGTTCCCTGTCTGTGGTGGTAAAACTCCGAATGTAAATTGAGAATAAAACTCTGTTCCAATTGCATTCAGCTTCTGATATCGTACTAACTTCCCTGACTCTCTTAGTGCGATATCGCTTCAATATAAATCCCCCCCGTAACATTGGCGCCCAACTAGTAGTCGAACTTCCCCTGCATTAGTTTGAGATGCCGGCCCCTCGCAAAAACTTGAAGGTTCTTCTAACGCGATGGGAATTTTTGATCCCCCACCTTCAATTTTTTTGCCCTTCTGCTGTGACCTACTCTCTCGCCCGTCATTATGTTCGAACGTTGTCCGTTCTTGACGAACAGTTGAACACAGCTTTGTCTTCAATCGACGACGGCTGCATGGAGGAAGGCGGCACAGATGTGAAGGAGCTTCTGGTCTACCAGCATCTCGGACACATATACATAGATAAGGTCAATGCTTATCTAGCAGCGAAGAAGGATGAACCTACGGATGCATCAACAGCGACATCTTCCGCGTGTCTGTCCCCCAAACGACCTCGCAACCAACGAGTCCGGGGAAACTACGAACCTCCAAAATGGACTGGTCAACACGAGCCCACATCGCCAGAGCCACATCCCTGCCCTATCTGCGGCAAGCATCATGGGGTAAAGAAGTGCCTTACGTTTCCTCAACTCCAGCCAGGAGGCTCGAAGAATCTACGTGGAAGAGCACAATCTGTGTAATAAATTGTCTGGCAGCCTCACACACGCTGAAGAGCTGCCACTCCACGCTACACGTGTGAATGCTGTAAACACAGGCATCACACCCTACTACACCCCATGAGCCAGGACACCGCACTTGTTCCCAAAAGTGCAGCCAACCACTGCACGGTAGACCCAGCATCTGCGCTCTGCGCTACCTCTTCTGGAACACCTGAGGGCAGGTGTCCTCTGAGGAGGAGGGAAACTACGACTCCCCTCACCCAGAGAGTCGTCTTTGCCAAGAGACGGACCGATTCTCTGAACCACGGACGTCGCAGCTGCGTGGGACGAAGACGTACGATCCACATATTCGACTCACACACCCGATCCACACATCCCAAGATGTTTACGTCAGAGACATTGTGAGGTGACTGTTTATTTGCATTTGTTCAATACTCCCACCACAAACAGGGACACCTTTTGGAACTTTAATCAAAATCATCTCTCTCGCTATGCTCAAGATTAGGTTCCCTTTGTTGGGTGAACAGCAACGCCCTGAACTGCAGTGTTCATAAGTACCTGAGGACAGGCACTTCATCAAGGGCGGAGGTGGTGTTACGGGACGAACCAAACCCTTCGATTCAGTGGAGGCTCGTCGGGGCATTTATGCTGACTGGGCACCGCAAATTCCCTGTTTCTCTCGAGACTTCGCTGCCGTCAGTTGTAACTGAGCCAGTTCCCTCGTCGCCGTGTTGTCCGCGCTCACGTTCGCTAACACCCAGTTCCCTGTTTGTGGTGGTAAAACTCCGAATGTAATTGAGAATAAAACTCTGTTCCAATTGCATTCAGCTTGATATCGTACTAACTTCCCGACTCTCTTAGTGCGATATCGCTTCAATATAAATCCCCCCCGTAACAGATCTTTACGTTTCAGACCCCCCTGAGTCCGAAAAACACTATTTGGGAAAATGGTCTGTGTGTCTGTGAACGATTTTTAGAGAAAACCACCGTACCAAATCAGCTCAAACTTGATATCTAGCTCGCAGGTCATCATGGGACGTCAAAATAAGGGTATGAACAAAATCCATCGAAATTTAACTATAGTTATCATAGTGATCAAAACACCAAATATTTTTTTTCTCAAAAACGGCTCTAACGATTTTGATTAAATTTTTTATATTGGTAGCTCCAAATATGGCAACTACACCATAAAATTCCTATCTATGGGAAAATGACGAGAGCAGCACAATAAATTACCAAAACTTTAGACGAAATCGGTTTTATTTGTTAGGCAACACAGCCACAACCATGTCTCCTTCATTAATTCGCCCTACTTCTTCCTCGACATGGCACAACGTTCTACTTCTTCCACAGTGGTGGTTTTCTCAGTAACACAGCACTGTGGACTTTGTTTTGCCTGGTCGACTTCACTGTATGAAGGTCCAGTTTGTTTGCTGGTCCCTCCTGGTAAGGGTATCGGCTCATTTCCTTTCAGTGATTCCTCCAATGTCTCCGCTTCATTTGACAATTCCTCTTCCCCTCCACCAGTTACGGTTACGGCCGTCTTTTCGACTGTTAGGAACAGCGTTTCTTCTCCGGCCACTGTAAACAGTTCTTGAAAGGACTTGGCAGTGTACTGTGAGCATGTTAATGTGTAAATAATGTAATTGAAAAAGACAAAAAAATAGCTATTAACCGTAGAGAGATAGGGGGGTTGGTTTGATTGTTTGCCTTTCCGATGATTCGAAAAAAAAACGACGTATACTCGATGTTTAAAACTTAACAATACATCGGTTGGATTCGATGGATCGTTACCATAAATCGAGTATTTTTAAAACATCGATGTATATCGTCCACTCCTACGCCAGCTAGCCAGTCAGTTTGTACGACGCAAGTCAAATCAGTTCGAGTTTTTTGACCTTGGGTTCCCCTAGTCGTCAATTTCTATTCCGATACCCCCTCGTACCTGTGGAACTTCTACCGGTGCGGTTGAGAATGGGTTTTTTCCTTTCTTTATTTTCCCTTGCCTCAACTTCAAATTCCTCTCCACAAGAGACAGCTCCTCCCAAAATGCCATTCAGCTACGAACTATCGCGGAAGACTCGTCTCCCTGTTCCCGGTCACAGCTCGCTCTCTCGTTCCGATACAGTTTCCCGCCAGTTCACACATATTTCCGAGTCGTCCTTCTGAGTCTCCCTTTGTACACAAATGCTACTCACTTCATTGCATTTAATACGGTCCTCCTCACTTCACCGAGTTCCTTTATTTTCGATCTACAACTCTCGCCGTCTCGTGCGCTCAAGTTATAAGTGATAGAATGTTCTCCTACAATTAAATCAATTTTCAGACAATATAAAACGTTCCTGCCGACGCTTTATGCATTCGTAGTGCGACAATACCATAATTTCACTAAAATTGTACGTAGAAGTGGAAGTTGAGTGTATCGTAGAACTTTCTGATTTGTCGGCGAGAGCACACGACGGTGCGGGTTGCGGAAAAGCTGTGAACTCGCGGAGGAAAAAGGTCAACTAGTCCTCATCCCCAATGGATTGTGCGAACAAACAACGAGGGTACGAACCGTTAGATTGTTCAAACCTCCTGGATCAGCTGCAACCTCCAGTTTTTAATAAAAAATGAGACGGAATTGTTCGAACGGAAAATGACTGAGAGCGGAGGAAAGATGAGAAGCGATGGAACTCTAATGAAAAGCAAGGGTAGGAATTCAAAGAATAAGTTGCCCCTTTGCCGACATTCCAACATTTGTGTGGATCCCCCTCCCCAGCCGCGCTGGTCCCGCTATTAGGCTCGTCAATCTTTCTACGGAGAGGGCCAAGAACGTTAGTAAATGGCGGTGAGGAAAGTGAGTGAGTGCGAAGAGGGGTTTGTGGTGCGGTAGGGGGGGGGCTTTGCCCCTCTCAGTTATACACGAACGAGTCCTTTCTACTGTCCCTTTCTCGTTCTTCTTCCACAAATCCTCTCATCCGTCCCTTTTTGGAAGCTATAAATATTATATCTAACCGGGGAGGCAACCTTTTCACTTCTCGGCAAAGCTTCGTTTGAATTCAGCGGCTCCTCGCGTTTCGCGAACCCCCCCCCCCCCTCTCAGTCGACTCGTTCATTAAAATATCTGTTGAGAGGCATCATTTAACTTTCCTCAACTCTTGTAAATTCGACAATACGTCGTGTATATTCAGCGCGACTTTGCAGATATATTTATGAAATAAAAACGCTACTAATTATTGCATTTTCGTTAACTCCCCCCCCCCGCATTGCACAATTCGAAGCGCTCTCACTCCTCCGAGACCCATCCCGTTCGACTCAGCATCGAAAAATAATAGTATACGACACGAAACACGGTTTGGCAACAATGAAACAACGAACATGGCCATTTTCTAGGCCAGAAAAACTTGCTCCCGTATTGAAGGTGAAAAGCTGAGCTTGCTCTTGAGAAGGTAGAGAAGCGGAAAAGTATCAAAATTAAACCTAGTCATAATCGTTGAACAAAATTTTAATTAAAATACAAAAAAAAGGAATTTAGTATAAAAAAAATTTGTAACTGAGAGAAAAATAAATGAACTAAACGAACTTAATTAAATCAAACGAGAAAATAATTGTTCGGCTGTGTAAGAAAATTTGAACAGTTAAAATATTCAGACCGTGATGTACTGACTGAATCCCATTAAAGACACCCTCGCGATCGTAGTCTAGTGGTTAAAGACGACGGTTCATACTCCCGACGAAAGTTGGGCATTACTGGATCGGAGCTCCTCGTGATCGCTGTAGTTTTTGCCTGAGTCAGCGGCTCCCCGAATATTTCCAAACCCCACTCAGTAGAATTGGAGTCAGTCTGTACACTGATCTTGGGAGTCGATGACGAAATTCTTGCTTTCGCTGAACTAGGAAAACTTTACTTGTTATCCGGGTAGGAGTGGTGCACCAATGTTGGCCGAAATTGGGATGCTGTTGACCCGAAGAAAACCATGCTGAGCCTCCTTGGACCGAGCCATCAGAATTTTTTTTTTTCCTCAAACGGTGGATGCAGGCGATACACTCGCTGCAGCCACAAACGCTTTGTAAGGGCGTCCATGATCCTCGGATCATGGCCCCCTTGCACCACCCCCAGGCCCCACGGCACTGGTCTCACTTGGTGTGACATCACCTATGCGCCCCCACCACCCCTGCACAAAGCGGAGGATATCCGCAAGTTCTGCATTTGCCACCTCTTCGGGCTGAAGAAAGGGCCTCCCAAACACGCAGCGGCGCGATGCCGCGAGTCCATCGCATACGCACAGCACATGCTCTGCCGTCTCTAGCCCCACCTCGCAGAACCTGCATACCTGTACTTCGTACTTGCCAATATTTGCAAGGTGGTACCTCAGCGGACCAGGCCAATATGATCCTCATATCCTTCTCCCCCAGTGCAAGCACCTCCTTGGAGAGTTACTACCTACATATTGTTCTAGATAAATGTTCCTCTGACAGTCCATTGAACAGAGATAAAAATCAAAATGTGTCGAAAATAACGTTTTTTCGAACATTTCCGTAAAATCCAGGGTAACTACTTCACCAGATGTGGTAAATCTTGATGGAGTGTCTTTTAGTTACCCATACCAACAATTCGTTCTCTATAATTATTTCTGTGTATATATGTTGAACAGAGATATAAGCCAAGTTAACTCAGAAAAGGAGATTTGTCGAATATTAATTTATCGGTATTCCAATTTTGTCAAAAACGGCTCTAGCGATTTCGATCAAACTTACGGAGTACTCTCAGCTAACTAGTCCCTACATAAATGTTTCGGTAGAATTGCGTTGAACGAAGATATAGCACCCGCCTATGTAGGTGGTGTTCGAACTTAAAGGGGTGGCGGAAAGTTGTGTGTTGCTACGCACCAGATATTTTTTTGCTCCTTTTCCTTTTCTAAGTTTTTTATCTGATATCCACCTGGGATAAACATTATTTACACAATACTATACACCATTATATAAATTTGATTCGTAAATTTAATTCTCACGGTTCGTAAGAAATAGAAAGTTAAGTTATTCACTCGCACTTGTGCACTTCACAACATTGCGATCGTTTAATAAAACTCCCTCAGCTTATATTTTGCCACATTTTTTAATCAATGGCATAGTTCAGCTATGGAGAATCCCTGTTGACGTATTTGACTGCGTCAGACGCCTAGAAGATTAGAATCCTGCACTGCCTGCTTCTTCAAACTAATGCAGGACATAGTGCATCATTTCTGTTTCTAGCACGCCCTCTGATCCAGCAAAAAATCACTGAGTTGCTTCAAGTTTCTAGAACATTAAACCGAAAGAAAACTTAGTTTCTATTTTGATGAGTTGGAGAGGTAGCTTTTTTGCCTTACTGGTCATGCTTTAGAAGTCACATCTATACTACTATTTTTGAAAGAGTTTATCAGACTGCTATGAAGGAGATTGCCGAGGGCTTTATAGAGGTCCATAAACACAGCCATACATTTGCATATTGAAGGTTTTATTCCATCACAATCTGAACAACGGGGTTAAAGACGATATCGCCTCATTTAGATTACCATATACTGCAATGTTTCTCCGACAGCCATCATTATGATCAATCAATCGAGTTGAGCGATCGACGAAAATCCGGTTCTTCGGTAACATTTCGATTAGAAACGGGCCTGAAGAAAGCTAAACAGCTTAACGGCTAAATAGCTTCCGCGTTGCGAGGCGCGAATCAATTCCAAAGCGGCTTGAAACGCAATCCTAAGTCAACAAAAGCAACCCCCAAGTTGTGCGGTAGGGAAAATGAAGTCAGTACAAGAGAGTCAACCGAAATTCAGAGAACTGATTACCAAAAGTTCGGCCCCCCAGTTCCGCTCCATTCGCATTCATTCAAACCCGACTACCGGCTCAAAAAAAAAAAGTTCGCCCCTTCCCCCCATCTCGTCGCTCCATACACGAAACTGGGCGAGGAGCAACAATCCCAAAGGAAATTCGAGGCAATCTTTTCGAATGTGATGGGTAAAGTTTGAAGAGCGACCTCTCCTCTCTTTTTTTTTCTCGCCATTTTACTGGAAGGGAGTGAGATGGCGTTTCGACGACAGTGGATCCGTTCGGTGGAAAATTGTGATCCCTGTGGGGAAACACTCGAACACGTTACCTCTTGGTCCGTATTTTAGGAAACGAATTCCTCTGGATATCCCCTCCCAAATCCCGTCGCCAGTGTTGTGTTTGTTGAAGTTGAATCAGTTGGATTGTTTCTCTTCATTCGGTTGACCAAAGAAGGAGCTTGCAAGGTACGAGTGGGGAAATATCGAAACCGTTTATTGAGCTCACTATCAACCGCCATCGACTCTTCAAAACCGATCCCATTTTTACTTTCGGCTACCCGAAGAATCGGAGAAGTACCGCTATCGTTCGAAAAAAAAAAAAAAAAAAATCCTTCATCCCATCTTCTACATTTAAAGGCCAACTCAAGAAATAGGGTAATTCTGCCGTGGCCGGGCACGGCTGATTGGAGCTCTTCTCAAGAAGAAAAAAAGGTGATTTCCGTGTGAAGTATCAATGCACCATATTTGCTCGACTACATTCAGCGCCATGGTAAATTGCAACGTTCAGTACTCGAGAAATTCTACTGCCGACCTTTCGGTCTGAGTTGTGCCAGCCCAGGGGCTCTTAACCCGTCCGCACGTCGTTGACGAGGGAAAGCAACTCCTTGGCCTGACGGCTTCAGGAGCCCACCCTCCAGCACTTAGTGAACCAGACCAGCACGAGCCCTTCCTCAATATGCCAGTGGGCCCCCATCATCAGCCCGTGCTAGCAGTTGCTAGGCGGTCACCCGCTAGCGGCCTTCTGGTGTGCCTCGAAGATCTGACATTGCCTGTGGGGAGAGCCTCTCAGAGTGTGAGGTCTCGTACTGCTTTCCCCAGCGGCGCCAACTAGCCTCTGCTTCGTTACGCCTTTCTTCCCATGCAATGAAGCTAAGAGGTGTCGAAGGCAGGTGCAATGCTGGGTAGGCTGCGGTTCCTTGTCGGATATTTTGACTAAGTGAGGACGCTCCTTGCAAAGTCCTCCAGCGCCAGGAAGCCAGTCGCTGACACATAACGGGTCAGGTCAGTCGGGAGCTCATCCCCGAACACCGTCTCCCTCAAATGTGCGGGCTGACTTTTCCATCTGGAACATCCACAGAGTACGTGTTGCGCTGTATAAGGAGCGCTTCCACAGCTACACAGAGACCGAGTCGGTGTAGCTTCGCCCTGAAATCTCCGTGCCACAGCAAGAGCTAACCCAACTCTTTTTCAATCTGCCCACCACAGACGGGAATAGGACAAACGTCCAGTGGCCAGTTTCAGTGTCTGTCCACCTTTCTTGCCACGCACTTATTAGGCAGGCCTTTATCGCCCTTCTTCTGGACTTTGTGTCCTCTTCATTCAGAGGTAACGTTATTTCCAGGCAGGAAACGCCAAGCTTTTTTCTCCCCTTCCAATTTGCATATCATCTGGCGGCCTGTAGATCAGCCGGGAAAACTCCACACGCGACCACAATGCTTGAGACAGCCACAGTTCGGTAAGCCTTTGCAACTTGTATAAGTGCAGCCCACTGTGCCGAGAGCAGCCTTCTCTTATCATTGGTATTGGCGAGGCCCCACCATCCTTGTACAGCGTAAAGCAGAATGCCGAGGAACAATCTCTTATAGGCCGTGATGAGGTCTCGGAAACTGAGTCCCCACCCTGAGCCCGCCAGTCATAATACCCCACCAAACGTATGTAGGGCCTTCTTTAAGGTTTTCTCAATATGAGCCGCCAGTGACAGGCCAGTCCCGAGGTGAACCCCCAAGTACTGAACCTCACGTACGGCAGTCAAAGCCACGCCACCGAGCCTAATGACCAGCGGTCCTAGACAGCCTTTTACGGTTTTGCTCCTCAACATCATTATTTCACATTTAGTTGGGGCAAATTCCAGCTCGCTGGTTCCACTCCAGGCTTCCAGGGCGCTCGCCACTCAGGCTCCACTTACCTCGAGAGCAGCTCTGCTCGACCCCTGGAGAACCACCACCTCATCATCTGCGTAAGCAAGTACACTGAGTCCGCCGGCAGTAAGCTGCTCCAAGAGGCCGTCGAACACAAGGTTCCATAGCAGCAGTCCCAACACCGAGCCCTGCGGACAGCCCTTCGTGACATTTTTTGAGACTTTCAACGGACCTTCCCGCATTAGCACCACCTTATCCGTGAGGTAGGATCATTTGAAAGAGATCGCGTCGAACGTTCCTCTCCAGTTCGCCACAACGAACGGCCACCAAACATTATCAAAGGCTCCTTTGATGTCCAGGAAGACCCCCAAAACGTATTTGTCACTTGGAGCGGTCTTCACGTTCTCAATGAAAGCGTCTATTGCGTCCACCGTCGACCGCCCAGGCCGGAACCCGTACTGCTGATAACGTTCAGTACTACATTGTACACGTAAAGCCGTGTTTTCCGTCGCGTCACGTCGACCACTAGTTCAGTGGAAAAAGAAGTCAACCGTTTTCCTCGACGCTGACCATATTTGAAATCAGATTGAGACAAGCGCTACCGACATAACGCTTTTGTGTACTTTGTAAAAGTTTACTTTTTTATACTTCTGAGCTTACCATATTATTAACAATTCAGTTGTATGTTAGTCTGTACAAAAATTAAAGTCCCATTATACAGGGTGCGTTCCGAAAGTAATGCAATTGAACTTCTTGTGCTACACCAATTCCGCCGGAGTGTGATCACACCACTTGGCGAAGGTAGTGGTCGTGGGGGGGACTATGAGCTTGAGAAACTGGTCACAGTGCTCTCCAAGCTGAGGAAGCGGCAGGACGTCAGTTACTGTGAACCTACGTTCGCCGACCGTGTCACGGAAAAAACGGAATCGAGCGGAAATTTCGAGGAAACTTGCAATGTCTTGAAATTTAACGTGATTATTTGACGAACATCGTCACTAGTGATGAAACCTGGGTTGTTTTCTAACTCCAAAGCTGTTAGTGGAACACCGACCAGGTCTCACAAACCCCCGAAGGCGAATCAAAAGTGAAAACAGCGCTCGTCGTCTTTTTCAAGAGCAAAGGAGTTGCTTCCTCACGGACAGACAGTTAACGCTGCCTACTACGTGGACGTGCTGGAAAGACTCTGAACAGGGTCGTCAAGGGAGCAAAAAGACGTCTACTTGGGGCAAAGGCGGTAAGACCAAGGGACTTGGAGAACACGGATACATAAGGAGCTCAGCCTCGTAGGCAAAACCTGGAATGAAATAAGGAACCCAACAACCATCTGGTTCATCAGCCCCATGCGATTTTTCTAGGTTCATTCACCGACGTCGAGTTAAATTATCGATAACTTACGGCTACGTCACAGGGGGTTGTAGGCTCCATCTAACGGGAAACCTTCCGACTTTAAAATTTAGCGGATTATGGAGATATTACACCCGAACCAAAAGACACAGCGCTTTTCCCAACTCTTAGTAAATTGGAATTTGTGCTACCACCTGCTAGGCTGGGTTTAGATTCTTCTCAAATGAACCTTCATCCAGGAATTTCCCTCGGGGGAGGATACCACAAAATCACGCCATTTGTAAGCTCCTCTCCTTAAAATAATGACTTCGTTCGTTACGAGGTTATTGACGATAGTAATTTCGGAGGTGTCTAGTAACTCCCAAGTCGGCGAGAAAGATAAGGGATGCTCTGCACCAGATGCTCCTAGCCAATGTCTCTCAATTACGAATAAATCTGTTGGAACGGCGTCAAATTAATTATCAGGTAGCGCGCGGCATCTCCTGGTATTAAAACGGCAATGTAATATTCATGAGAGGAGTAACTGAGATCTTACTGCCGCTCTATGAAATTGTCGTCCCTTGACGAAATACTTTTGTCGTCGTCCTATCTCTCGGCTCCCTCATGCCCCTGCCGTCGCCCCTCAAAACCTGCGAAGCCTGGTTTCACTTGTTCCAGGCCAGAGGAAGTGAACTGCTACAAAGGCTAAGGATTTTCTTGCAGGAGCTCAAATATTTCATAAAGAGAATTCTTTTCTCCCTTTTCCTTCTTTCGTTCCACCACCGACCGGATGGGGTCTCATTTTTTAGAGATTTCAGACTTCCATCCCAACAGCTCTGGGCCGCGGAACGCGGCTTACTGTTACAATTCCCTCCCACGATCCTGAATTTACTGTAAAAAGGAAATCATCGCCACGCAATCGATAACTTGATATACTTTATTTTCGTAGAGGTGTTTCAGACCTGAAATGGTAGAACACTACGACGGTTCTGTGGCACTACAGCACGAAACATCCATATTTCCTCCTTGTGACCCCGATGATGACCAAAGTCGGGAACCGACAAAAAAATTGATAAACAACGAATTAATTACAGCGACGTCCTCCTGATAATACACCGAGTGAATCACTCAACCCGTGAAACGCCCTAAAGACTACAAAACATTCCCCACAACAATCCACTGCTTTTTATAAGGACTTCGCTAAATTCAGAAATTCCGAGTAAAAAAGAGAAGAAAATAATTACGGTTAATCACTAGAAGTGTACCACAGCACAAGAGGAACTGATGTGTCAGAGTCTAGCTTCTTTTAGCGTAATTACCACTCTATAACGCACTGCCAACTCATTTCAGAGAGATAGTACATAACGTCTATTGGAAATGTAAAATAGTTGAGTTTTTTTTATATCAAACGGAAGTGCGTCTCTTCTAGTATTTTTCGCCTTACGCCTATTTTTCAGTTTTATCCAATTCAATTTTTTAGTTCTATCCGAAAAAAATTACAAAAAAAACTTGATATTATCAATACTATCGCACAAAATAACGGTCACACCAAAACAAACAAACAAATTATGAAGACAATATGACTCCAAAAAGACAATCCAAAAACACAAAATACACAGACTTTGACAAGAAGGAAAGAAAGGCATACAAACTGCATTACGCACGGACAACACACTTAGAACCAACTAACTGCAAAGACTGAAAAAACAGGCCCACTCGAGCAAAGTGGGGTACATAAAATAACTTGTTCGCGTAAAAAACGTGTACATAGGACAAACAGGACGAAAAATACGGACCAATTATTCGAACACATTAAATCTCTTAATAGGAACAAAGACGATTCAAATTTTGCCATCCACCTCAAGATAACTGGACATGAACCTACCAAAATATAGGACTGCGCCACCTTACTACGTAAACAATACAAAGGATGAAAAGTGAACATAAATAGTTAAGGGTTTGGTACATCTGAGAGGATGACTTCGAAGTGGACTCCAACAATGGTGTGACGTCATCCCCCCCCACCACCACCAGGCTATATAATCATGTGACGTAACTTGCTGTAACTTCTGAGATTGGGTTTGATTCACTCAAAAGTTATGGTAGTGGTGGGGACGTAACAAGAGAAGAGTTAAGCAAGATCCTCACAGAAGTCACGGCAATGGTGGGGGCATGACGTCACATGATGCTGTAGACTGGGGGGGCATATCAGCTTTAGCTGAGCTGTAGTCAGGGTTGACCTAGATCCTCTCAGAAGTCACGGCAATGGTGGGGGCATGACGTCACATGACGATGTAGACTGGGGGGCATATCAGCTTTAGCTGAGCTGTAGTCAGGGTTGACCTAGATCCTCTCAGAAGTCACGGCAATGGTGGGGGCATGACGTCACATGACGATGTAGACTGGGGGGCATATCAGCTTTAGCTGAGCTGTAGTTGGAGTTGACCTAGATGCTCTCAGATGTCACGGCAATGGTAGGGGCATGACGTCACATGACGATGTAGACTGGGGGGCATATCAGCTTTAGCTGAGCTGTAGTCGGGGTTGACCTAGATCCTCTCAGAAGTTACACAGTTGGTGGGGGTATGATGTCACACGATGATGTGGACTGAGGAGGAGGAGAGGTGTCTTAAGGCATATCATATGGATGGGGGGAGGCCGTCATACCAGCTAAGGGGTGAGGAGGAGGGGTCCTCAAGGTCATCCTCTCAGGTGTACCAGACCCTTAACTACTAACATATTAGAAACATGGCAATCTATAAACAAACTTCAATGGACCGTAGTTACACCACTCCAGACACTACACAAACGAAAACAATCAACTGACGGATTTACAGACCACCCTACACAAAAAAGACTTAGACATAAATAATACCATTACATTCTTTCCCTTCACCTGCAACGGATACGAAAGATGAGTTCAGGCCGAGGAGAAACGATAACTTTTGCTCCATTGCCCCTTGAGTTTCGTCAAGTAGAAGAATTTGCCTCACTATATTTCCTGTGATTTCACTTTTTTCAGTCATATACCTCTGAAACGCATCCTATCCAATTTAGCATCAAAAAACACCTAGGAATATGGACTGGACGGCCGAAGGACAATGCACATTTGGAATCCCGAAGCCTTGAAAACATTTGAGTGGTGGATGGGGAGGGATATAGACGTAATATTCAGAATGAACAATAAATCAAAATGAATCGCCTGAATCGCAAAAATTGGTCGATATCGCCAAAAGTATAATAACCCTCCTTATTCACTCACTCGGTTCATCCCCCAGCAATGAAGTTCAAAAATTCCGAGATTCGCTGGTGAATTGCACACAAATCTGAACTAAACGAAAGGAGACAAATAAAAATACTTGATAATTGTCAGAAGTCAGACTATGAGTAGTAGAACCTCGCTGGTGGCACAGGATTCCTGATTTCATCCAACAGTATTGTTTGCTTTGACATTTAGTAAAACTGCTGACTTCATTTAGTTCATTTAGTTTAGCTTAATGTTCCCCACAACATAACGAACTTAGCAATAACCTTATTATACCCCACAGTAACTCACAAGCCAGAGGAGACGGACTCACCTAACAGGTACGTTAACTTTAGTAACCTTATTTCAGTTGAATTTCTCACACTCCCCAAGTTCAGCAGTAATTTACACAAGCGAAACCCAATGTAATAAGTGTTAGACGTGTGTGTGAGAGAGAGAGAGAGAGTCGAGAAATAGATGAGTGTGGAGAGCGTGAGTGATGACTGTATACTTTGACAGAACAGCGGTATGAGTTGAGTGTGAGTGTTCAAGCGTGGCACAAGGGGGCTCTGAATACATGAACTGGTTACGTGGGGAAGGGAAAGAGAGAGGACATCGAGTGAGTAGCCAGAAAGCTGTGAAACGAGTGTGTACCGTGAGAACTGAGAGACGAGCGTCTACAGTGGGAACTAAATGTGGTAATCCGTTGTCGCTACGGAAATTAAATTGAACTCAATCATACTAGTGTCATACCTATCGATCTGATAGCCGTGGAGCGTCAAAGACTTGAGAGGGGCCCAGGATATGACTAAAGAGGAAAATGGAAGGAACGTCTTCGAACGCTCCAAAGCATGGCAGGGTAGATGGGAGACAGGGACCCAACATAGGTGAACACTCTCATCACTAAGGCCTCCCCTGGGTAGGTGTGTGGTGAGGCAAATTTTTCCCCTCACCCAGTTCCTGACGCGATACAAGAACTTCAGGAGTTACCTCCAAATAATGGAGAAAGATCCCTTCTGCCGCTACTGTGGGCAGGAAACATTAGAAACGTGGAGAGCACGTTCTTCACTGTCCTAGGTGGGTCGAACACCGCAGATGCCTTCAGGAGGCAGTTGTGGAGCTCCTGCCGTCCAAGGTCGTCGGTAGGATGTTGGAGAACGAGTCGAGGTAAGAGGCGGTGGAGGGGCCAGGGGACATGGCTCCACCCTGATGAAATGCCACGCAGGCAATGCCAGAGTGCACCAAACTATGGTTGGTGGGGAAACACACTGAACTCAAACCCTTTGTCTGGAGAAGAAGCCGCCTGAACGGGCAGTTTGCACTTTCCCGCGACTAACACCAGACGGGCTCCAGACCAGAAAGCCCGAGTTCAATATTTCAAGTAATTCGGCCTGCGACGAACAATGAGGTTAGGTAACGTCAATAAAAACCTAAAGTAAATACGACTCATTAAGAAATTACCTTTCCTTGAAATCACGACTGCGCAGGGCGGTGGCCCACAATACCAACGGGTCAAATCTACTTACATCAACATCTTGCACACTCGACGAATGGCGCGGCGATGCTCTGAAGCGGAATTTTCGAGGAAGTTATGGAGCTATTAATCACTGAGACAGGTAGGAATCTAATTTTCCCTTCAGCGAGCTATTAGTAGTCACGTTTCACTCTCCCCTATTCAGCAATTAACACTAAGAGCTCAATGCATTATACCGACCGGAGGTTTGTTGAGACTGGAATACTCGTAATCCAAATACTCCTCGGAGGTTGTATCCGTCGGACTTGTGCCACAATCAAGACTAGTTCATCAATTATGCATTGCAGTGCATCCATACTAAGACTGAGAACAATTCAAAGTTTTTTTAAACATATTTTTGTTGTATGTTTACCTGAATTGTTTCTTCAATAACAATTTTTCAGAATAGCGATTGAAAAAACATTTTCCCCAGGAGAAAAGTTATTAAACAATCTTTTATAAAATATCATGAACAGCATATGCATATCATGGGCAGTGAAAAATCTGTGCATGTGGATGGATTTAGATGGAGGATTCTCATCAGTTCCATCAACATCGCCTCTTCGTTTTCAAATTTTTCGTATTTCTCTTTCGTTCGTACTGACAACCATAAGTTCTGTCTGATCGGATTACCGAGTAGAAGGGCACAACCAGATCCCATATGAAATTTTGGTTCGAAGAAAAGGATTTTTCAGATCTCGTTAAAAGGCAAAAGAGTATGGTAGGGGGGGGGGGGAATAGAAGGAACAAGAAACCAAAAGAGCGAGTGTAATAAAAAGGGAAGGGCGAACGGAGAGCAACCACTTACGAGACCTCACGCCTGAACGAGAGTGGTTGTAGAGATGCCTGGTGTTGCCGTGACGTCCCTATATGAGCTGTGGCCTTGCTGAGGAGAAGCAAAAGGCCACACCCCAGTCAGCCGTCAGCTCCAAGCTAGTGCCGGGAGCTGCTCGTACAGTGCAGTATGCAGTTCCACCGCTGACCGCATGGCAATAATTTGCGTTTTGGCAGCAGCGAGCTTCAACCACATGTCCTGGCACAACTGTGTGACGAGCCACGCGACCCTCTCGAGATGGAGTCTTGCTGCTCTGGGATTATCCGCGAAAACGACTACGCCCAGATCGTCGCTGTGGGGATGTAGCCACTGTCTGAGAGAAGATTGAGTAGTGGACGTCTCGGAGGACAGTCCTCAGCAGGATTGATAGTACTACCCACCTGTCATGCGTACTTCAGCCCACTGGCATCCGCTCCCCTTGGCGGCAGACCTCCAAGAAGCTGGCGAGGATGCTGCCAATCGTCTGAGCGCTCCCAGCACCGCAAGCCACCACATTGTGTTGAATGCTCCTTGTCATCGTGAAATGTACGTGTTTTTCTTTTTTCCTCGACATCAAGGCATACTCACTACCTCTGTTGGTTTATTATTCATTCTGAAGGTTCTTTTTCGGTCAGGAAAACTGTTTTACAATTTGATACTTTACGTTTCAAGACATGGGGATTCCTAATCTGCAATGTCCGTCCGCCTTTCAGGCCGCTTTGTGCCTTTAACATGGTCTGAAAAATTCGTTCTTTCGCACGAAAATCCCATTTGGTATCTAGTTGTGCCCACCATCTCGGCAATCCGATTGGACGAAGCCTATGGTTATTATGGACAAAAAATGGTTAAAAAAATTAACAAAACGCAGTATAATCGCAAATACGGCGTGTTTCGTAGCGTTTTCAAGGTATTTTTACATCCTGGGTCGAATGGAATGAGTATCAAACGTGTACAACTGCGTATAGTGAAATTACAGTAATTATAGTGAGCCAAAGTCAACTAATTGAAAGAACACGCGGGAACTACAGCGGAAGTAATCGTTTCGTCGTTTGCACTCCCTCCCTCCTGTCTCTTCAAAACCACCCACCCGCTCGAGTCGCAACGTACGTCGTGCCAATTGCCTACAGGCGCCTGGCGCGAGGGGAATATTTAGTTTTCGTAGTTCCATTGTACTTAGGTCATGTTTCGTATGGTTTACTTGTATTTTTCGATGCTGAATCCAATGGGATGGGTCTCGGAGGAGTAATAATAGGGTCAAGCTGTTCATGAGAATAATAAACCGCTGTTTAATAATTTGCGGAGTTTTTTAAGTTTTAAACGCTCACGGCAACCTACAAACCTGAATGAACCAGCCATCAAGCAGACACGGAAACTGTCAGAATGACGGAAACTGACTGACCCACCTTTCTTAACAAAATCCAGGAGAACTCTGGATAAATTCGTTTTTACTCTGCCCAGTTGCGTCGTTCATTATATCCCTTTTACCTGTAATGTCTTCCAATCGCAGCAAGCCACTTGAAAAAGTAATTGCCCTTCTACGCCCAAATTACGCTCGTCAGTATATTTTGGTCCTTTGCAGAGTATTTTCTTAGCTTTGCATTGAATGGAGATTAGATGATTTTTCATTTTCCCAAAACCCCAGCAAGCATATGATATTAATCCACGAGAAGCATGATGACTACTGGTACAGTTTTTAACGTGACACGGAAACAGATTCAAATATCCCAGACCAAAGTTTAGTAAACTGGACTACTTTTCGTACTCTCTTCTACGTTCCGTTGGTCTACTTCTGGCACGGTCTCTATTTCAATCGCTTTTACTCGGCAAGGTGCTTTGAATGGTATACGGTTCTAATTTGGGATAATGCCCTTTCAAGCCCTTTGCGCTTCTAACGTCTGGTACAGGCGACATCCTTAATAGAAAACATGGACCCCAGTTACAACATGCGAATCATCTGTGGGTTTTGGTTATTATCGGAATGGTTTCCATCCTTCGAATTTATATTGAGACACGTGCATTTTTTTCACTGTTTAAACGAAACGTATTCCATAAGCTCTGCACCGTAATCGATTTACGCAGATTGGGCTATAATTTTGACGATGGACTTTAATTTCAATAACAAGGCGCACTACTCGTTACATATTAGTTTTCCGTACATGCAAAACAGCGTGATGTCTTCGTACTTGGACTGTTTGCGTCTAGTTCATTCGAACGTGGCCAGTTCAGTCTCGCCGTTATCATTATTAATATGAGAGTTTGAAGTTAGTCAGACAAGTTAGTTCGTAACTATCGCGGGGAAGGAGGAGAAGACCTACAAAACATGAAGTGATAAAACTCTCAGTATGGCGAATGGCAACACGGTGAACTGACTTTGCGAGCCAGGGCATGTGAAATAGGGTAATGTTGAGTGAGATAAGAACGAAGAGGAAGCCGGAGACTCCTATCCAACGCCACGAGACGCTGTAACTTATTCTAAAAGCGATGGAACACTGAGCCAAGGGTTTAACTCTTACCAGAGACCTAACATTTACGAGCCGTCTCCTTGTTGTTTGTGCTACTTAAAATACCAATGTGGTCGTTTAAAATTGACAAGCTCTTATGTTATATAACTTTTAAGCAAACACTAATACAGTTAACGTGTATTGGATTTCAAGACATATAGGATTAACTGGGAACGAAAGGGTACCCCATCTGGCCAGACGCTGTTCGTCCATTGTGGGACATCGACTAGTCAACAAAACAGTGAGAGAAGAAGCCATGAGAACGCATCAGACAGTCTGGAATGCGAGAGTGAGACACAACAAACGCTTTATCTCAGGGCGAACTCACTAAATGAAGGACGTAAAGCAGATCGTGAGGAACATCAGTGCAAAATGAACAAACACATACACCCCTCGGTGCAGGTGGTGTGGCATGATGAGATGAGAAAACTCCCTATCCCGTCCTGGCCCAGTGCCAGAAACTTCAGGGAAAAACGGGCAGTTTTCCCAAAGCGTTTTCTCCAAAATTCGGAACTTCGAGCACGTTACTAAAAAATAATATATATATCGACATTTATGATCCGATGTAGGGGTGTGCGGAGGAAGTGCCAGCCTCATTGGCCCTAACCTTCCTCCGCCCCGTCGAGGAAATTGGGACGGGGACTACTTCCAGCGCACCCTCAACCACTGCAATATCTGCAGGGGCCCACTGCTGGACCCTGGCAGAGGCATCCGCCTTTCACGGTCCTAACCCATGGTGCACCATTTTGGGAAAGATATCCCTTAGGGCTAGAATGGGCGACCATTCTACCCTCCCAGACTTACGGCTTCGGGACCTCCACCCTGGAGGGGTTTGGACTTCCCCCTCCTTGCCGAAGAACCCCAGGTCCCTAGTACGCAAGGACGCACCCCCAACCAGCCACGCCCAGCAGCTGGAAGAGGGAAACGGGCCCCCAAATGCCAGTTTTCCGTCCTTGGGGGGGTTTGGATTCCCTCCTTGCCCAAGCCTATCGACAGTACTATGATCCACTCTAGCACCAGACACTTAATGGAGTTCGTGACTGATGATGAGTACTGAATGAAATAGAGGCGGGATTGGTCGCAGAGATCACGAAAATCTCCCAACACACGTGGGTTGAGGATACGTGCCTTTTTTTTTTTTGAAAGCATGGCGAATGTGGAAACCTCTTGTAGAGATTCTTCTGGCAAACCTTACGGCTCTTATTGCAACGTCTTTCCCTCAATTCACTCACAAAGCGCTGACAGGTACATCGTACACCTTTCCTTCAAACTAAGGGTCCTTAATGATGGCTAGGGCCACCAACTTTGACTGAAATGTGGCTGAACCCCTTTAGGATGATGGGCATAGAAACATGCAAACGCCTGAGGTTGTTCCATGCAAAGCGCCGACTCTGTCCAGGTTTTTGATCTCGGAATTTCCACACCTGCCCAATGGAACTCACTGGTGGCAAGGTCATTGTTTCTCCAAAAATCTTTGTACCTACGGAAATTCCACTTCCCCGGTTATATCCAACAGTGGTTTCCCCACACTTTCCCTCTTCTTTTTCAGATTCCTCTTCACAACTGATACCTCCTCCCAAAATCATTCTGCTACGAAGCATAGGTTCTCTCCGACGACGTTGGTCCTCTCCCATTTCCCAACACATTCATCTTCTAACACCTTTCGCGACGTGGTCGTCTCCAATTATCCCAACGGACACTTGTTTCACCTCTTATCGACTTCTGATTCGGATTTCTCCCTCCTTCTTAGTACAACCAGTTTCACGCCTTCAGAGCCCTCCTTGTCCTGTGTAAGTCACTTCTTCTTTGTACATCCAAGTCTTCAAAACTTGTGATATACCAACTCATCAATTTTACAAGTTCGTGCTCAATGATTCGGTTGCCCCAAAAGCGCCACTGGAGGATCAGCGATTCTGATACGTTCCTCACCTTTTTGACTGAGAGACACACAATACGTGAACTACTAACGATTCCGTGAATTCCGGAATTTCATTGGTACCTTTTTATTTTACTAATGTTATCAAAACGTAATCATGTAGAGGGCTCATTAGACTGATTTATTGCGCTGCTCTCGCTTTCTATGCGTCCTCTATCCTGACTGTCAATTGCTAGCAGACCTCTTGATGGATCGCAAGGTTAACCTGAGGGTTCAGGAATGGCCAATATTAGAAGCAAACACACCATTTAAAGGTGGAAGTGCCACATGCACGGATTGTTATTTTTTGGGGTTGGAGGATATCTCGCTAGACTGAGCTTCTAACGGAAGACTCGCTAAATGACGCTGTCAGTTATACCTCCACGAAAGCTTTGCTAAATCGCTGCTCTATTGTAGTTCCTACAACAATGTGCGACGGTTCTTGGGAGGTCACACGAACTCAGCAGCTACAAAGCAAGCCTTAAACCGTTTCGATGAGTTCGCGAAGAAAGTTATGGCAAACAAACGTGGCCACTTGCCACCAACGTCGGTAGTTACATCAGGTGGAAAACCAGACTAAGAACTCCTACTAGATGGTACGGGATATCCCAGGGTCATACGTCCCTGGAGTAACACACTGGCAATAGCTCTCTATCCATCAGGAGACTGGCAATAGCTTCCTCTCCATCAGGAGACTGGCAATAGCCCTCTCTTCATTAGGAGACTGGCAATAGCCCTCTCTTCATTAGGAGACTGGCAATAGCTTCCTCTCCATCAGGAGACTGGCAATAGCCCTCTCTTCATTAGGAGACTGGCAATAGCTCTCTCTCCATCAGGAGACTGGCAATAGCTCTCTCTCCATCAGGAGACTGGCAATAGCTTCCTCTCCATCAGGAGACTGGCAACAGCTTCCTCTCCATCAGGAGACTGGCAATAGCTCTCACACGATCAGGAGACAGGAGACTGGCAAAGATCAAAAACCTGCCATACTTCCACAGTTCTTGGTTTGAAGGATGCTGAGCAAGCGGTCGGCCAATTGCATGAAAGCCAAACCGCTTTCCTTGCTATCGATTGATATAAATCTCTCATGAGAGTTCAGGTATAGTCATACTGATACGGGAACAGACCTGAGTTCAACCAAGACTAGTGTAATAATGTGCAGACGACTTTCTGGAAATAACTACTCCGAGGTTTTATGTTGAGTTCAGAAGTAGGTGGAGCATTAATCACACAGTGTAGACAAGTAGGCTGTGTTATTTGTATTGAACCCCTAATCGTTCTTCAATATATCAGTTAAAGTGTGTCGCTTTCTTCGGATGAGCCGCCTTCGTTTAACAAGTTTCTCTAAAGCGTGGGGTGATGTTCACTGTCTAATGACGCGCAAATCTACTTCTCGCCCGATAATCTGGATAAAACCACGAAATCGTTGGGCGAGTGCTTAAGTGAAAGCATACCAGGCTGAAAACAGGGGTATGAGGGGCGTTGAAAAAAAAAACAGAGGGGTGAGGATCGTTGAAAGAAGTTGCGGCGGTGAACGGGGGTAATCCATCTCTCATCCGAAGGTATAAATCAACCCCAACCGTCGCCTAGCTCTCCAAATACAAAGCCCCAGCCTCTTTCGTTCCCTTTAGCGAAATCCTATACCCGAAGAACCGAGTCTGAGCTTCTCCGGGCTCCTTCAACCGTTCTCCGGGGATTTCTCAACAATGTAAAAAGTTGGCGAAGGGGAATTAGAAGAAAGCTGAGTTTGGCTTTCGCCCTACACTTCTTTTTTTTTCCTGCGAAAGCGAGACGGAGGGAAATTATTTATCCACTTGGCGCTTCCTTCGAGTCCTTCCTTTTCTAACGAATTACGTTCTTTTGTCAAGTAGCTGTCCTCCGCATGGTGTGCCGGAGGCTGAAGATGGAATTGGAGTTGTCTCTGATTTCCTAGGCCTTGGGAGAGAGGTCTGGATGACGCGGTGCATTCCCCAGGCGTCAACGACCGATGCCTTAGACGGAACCAGCCAGTTCTGCTCCAGATCAGTAATCCTCCGCTAATATTCTAACTCCGTCGGTACGACATAAAAACCCTTGAAGCTCTAAACGCTCAGTTAGCTCGGCACCTCTGGTTAGCTTCCAACTCGACCTTTGATTCTGGTGAAATTCAGTGTTCTTCGCTGTTTTGGTAGAACCTACGTCCTGAGGTTTTTGTTCGCTCTAATTCAAAAAAAAATGCGTGGTACGGGTTTTAGCGTTTAAAATTTGTTTCCCAGCGAGTACGAGCAGAGCCTTGTGTTTCGCCTGATTCCATTGTAAGAACCCCGGCGATCGTAGTCCAATGGTCAAATAGTCAATTCGGGCGTTTGTTAGGATCACTGTAATTTTTGCCTGAGTCAGTGGCCCCAACGTAATATAACGCTGCGACCAATGAAATGCAATTCTGCTGAAACTGAGAGGTCAGAGTGTTCTTAATTGGAAGAGTATTTTATTTTATTTCTTTGTTTTCCATCTTTACGCTCATATCATGACTCATCGTCTCATATGCTGCCTTCAACATTCGACTACGGACAACAAACCAGAGATCATTCACCAGCCCAGATCAAGCTCACTGGTGCTGGCCAAAGACATCTGAAAGACAAACAACGGCTTGCCAAGACCAATAAGCAGGTGAACTAGGAGAAGCAGGGGGAAGGACAATTTCTCTCTTCTTCTATCCATCAAAAGTCTTCACTTCGTCTCGCTAGAACTGACTTTTTCCCCGTCTTTTCTCGTAGTGTAGTGTTTCGTGGATATAATCCTGATGCCAAATCGCGGTAGGAACAATTGAACGTTTATAAATTAGTCCATACACATCATCTTTTCTTCAGCATCTACGCAAGATCTTTGATGCTGCATCATCCTTCATTTCGGCTTCGTCTGTGCCACGGTCAGGAAAAGGTTTTTCTGTTGAGATCCATGCCTTTGTGTTAACAAAGAGAGATATGGAAAGGAAATAGGTGTTAGTGAAGAGAGTAAAGGTGTAGAAGGACTAGGAAATAGAACTCCGGAGACTAGTAAACACATCCCTCGAGGGACGGAAATGTGGAGAGCTCAGTTTTTGGTCGTGGGCTCAGCGGTCGTCAACTGGTGAACAAGCACTCTCAACTCGATTCGGCTTACTCCACTCGGTCCACTCGCCACCTCGAATTTGATTCTCGAGCCGGCACAATATCCAACTATCACTCCTCGTACCGGTGATAAGATTGACGGCTAAGAGGAGAAACGATAGCGAAGCCTACTCTCTATGGGGAGAATGCTGTTGCTCGGGAGGCTCCGTGGGAGTTGCGGACATAGAACTACGGGTTGCGAGGAGTAGATCAAGAAAACAGTGGGATTTGCGGACGAGCCTTGGCCGCAACTCGGCAGCGTGGGGTTTGCGGACACGCTCACGGAGCACTGACGGCGAGTGTTTTGATAGCGATTTAGAGCTCTGATTTTGAAGTTGGCCCCTAAGTGGAACCCATCAATTATAAAATGTGACTTTCAGGTAGCCGCGAGAAATGCTGTCTCCAAACTTTTACCTCAAGCACACGTGTCAGGCTGCAACTACCATTTTAATCAATGTTTGTGGCGAAAAATCCAGGATATCGGCATGGTAGTCGATTACAAAGACGATGAAAAAACGCGACTGGCTTGTAGAATGTGCGCTGCTTTAGCTCTTCTTCCGCCCGATTACATACAGCTAGGTTGGTTTCTGATTTTAAATGAAGCACCCGTCACAGAAAACATGAAAAAATTTTTGGATTATTTCGAGAAGCAGTGGTTGGAAAATGAGAATCAGCCGCCAGCCCTGTGGAATGTTTTTAGACAGCGACATCGCACCAACAACGCTGTCGAGGGTTGGAACCGAAAACTTAATTCGATTGTAGGCAGCAAACAACCAAACGTTTTTGTTTTTTTGTCCAAACTGAAAACTGAGGCATCCGAGGCCGGGTTCAAATATCGGTCTATTAAGTTTGGTGAACCTGGAACCAAAAGGAGAAAAACCTACGTCCAAATAGACGAACACATCGAGAAGGCTGCACAAGATTTTGCCGAAACGAAGGACCTCTTCTCGTACATCAAAACGTTAGCCCAAGTACAACAGCTAGAGAAAAAATAAGAATGCTGCCAAATTATTTCATTCCATAATGGCATGCTTTGACTGACCACGCACTAATTCAATGTGTGACACAAATTTTTAAACAGGCTCAGTCCTTTTTCTCGATAGAGCCATTCCTCGGGTGGTACACTAGCAAGAGCCTTGCTTGACAATCTCTCATTATGTAAATAGTGTTATTGCTATAGCCTAGGTCATGCATCATGATAACTCTGGCAACGATAGCATAAAATCTTCGCTTGAAAAACCGTTGGCGTGGGACCCAGAGCAATGGCTCCACTCGTCCCACAGCCACTTCTACCCCAGAGCTAATGTCCTCCATGGTTTTACCATTAAGTGGCCAAAATCGACTACTTTCGGTGTTTTATAGGCTTCATCTGGTTGCATTTTGTATTTCTTATCGAACTCATACACGGTCTCCATCATATCAGTGACCACACTGAGCTCCGTGAAGATTTCCACGTTCCTGGATATAAATTGAGCCATGAATAAAATTTGAATTTGCCGTCACACTTAAATGAAAGCGGTATCGAGTATTTGAGTTGGCCCACAGCCTACTGAATCTGGAAATTCTTTTCGTATGTCTGGTTTTCTCTGGGAGGTTTAATCCTCCAGATTGAATTGGGAATTTCTTTATAATAACATTTGGATTGTTTACTTATCCAGATAGAGGATTATTGATTATTAACAGCAGAAAAGAAAAAAACCACGTGCACCTGTTGAATAGGGACTACTTTTCTCGGCCCAATTTTGCCGTACGTCGAAGTCCTCCATTATTAAAGTTAACGTACCTGTTAGGTGAGTCCGTCTCCTCTGGCTTGTGAGTTACTGTGGGCAAGCGCTTTCGATGTAAAGACATCATCGTCTGGCCGTTAAGTCAGTACTGGAGTCAGTCAGTTGGTCGTGGTCTTTATATACAAAGAGAAAGGTGAAAGGGATGATGGAGCGTCCTCCATTATTCTCGTCTCGCTGATGCTTCCCGCACCTACCTACCGTCAAACTTTTTTCGTATGAAAGTATTATCTTTATTTTCCCTCCCGTCTACTCTAGTCGTAGGACGACGACGTTCTTCGATCACCTGTTTCCCGTCCCCACTAAAGGAGAATCGCCGAGGATCAACTTGAAGGAATCGTCGCCAGGAGCAATCTTCATCATCCCACCTATAACGTACCGGTATGCAGACGCCTTTCAGTAAAATTTGCCGTATTCGACCGTCATCGACCCTCGAAACTCACAATCCGTTTTCCGATTGATCAGTTTCCGCAAGAAAATCTGAAAATACAGAAGGAACGTCGGCCGCTCCCGTCTCGGATTGCCTTATTTCCGCTCCCTGATAAGTCTCGAGAAATCATATCATAAATTCATATTTGCATTAATTCCACGGCCCTCGGAAATTGTAAGTACAATTTTATAGGTACAGGATCTAAGTGATCAAGCCTAGTACAGATACGAAGTAGGTACCGTTCAGACTGGTATACCCATTTAGAAATTATAATTAGCTAGGTGTGCTCATCTCCCGTGTGCTCATCAAGTCCCGTATCGAAACATATTTTTTCTGTGATGCCCTGAGAAGTTTTTTTTGTAATAAACAAGTGTAGGTAGCAATTCGACACCTTGTTCTCTTTCGTCTCCTCAAGCCAGGTTTTACAATTATTTTAGATATATATATCTTTTCGATTAAATTTTCATGAGTTCAATATTTAAATTTGGTTAGTATCACAAAATACGGTACACATATATCCGTTTCCATCTCAGCCCCTCTCACAACTTATTTCTTCGTTAATGCAAATAACGTCCTTCGGATTGAAAGCACCAACAAACCCAAACAAGTGGTGCATGATAACTATGCTGGACGTGGATAGGCAACTGACTACCCCCGAGCACCAAAGCCGATAATAGGCAGTGGCAAAAACGTCCACGCGACTTCTCATCCGTCTGAAGAAGATCAACCTTTACTCGCCAGGTGGCCTATTCTCATTCCTACGCCAAGGAGCATTGACCACAAGGAAATTCTAACCTTTTAGAAGCGAGACTGGGAGATGAAAAGCCTGCAGGAGGCCAGAAGGGAAAGGAGCGGGTAATTCGCCTTTAATTATCCCTCCGGAGGATGAAGGCAGTTCGGCGTCAAAGTGAAGCAGAGCGATACCAACCCGAGGAGGTTAGTTCGAAGTTTGAATGGGAAGTAGCCTCATTTCCCGAAGATCTTTGAAGCGCGACCGAACTTGATTTTCGTCAAAGACCTTCGTCAGAGCACCTGGTGGCTGATTGTTATCCTAATTCCTCTTTACAGTTAATGAACGTTCAGTAGAGAATTGAATCTTTCTTCGCGTTAATAAATTGCCAATGATTGCACCACACGATGCTTTAGTATTATAGAACGGCATTTTGACGCTACTTGAGATGCTAATACTGCCTAAATGCGTCCAGTGCAGCATAATTTGTTTCATTCAGTTATTATAACGAGGCCAAGAAGTTGTTCTACCTGTGTTTTTTTTGTTTTAATTATAAGCAGCTAATCGCATAAGTTTCCTCAACCCACACACAAGGCGCTGTACCTTCAACGCCGGAACAAATAGGTATTTGTTAACGGTCAAAACAGAAAAAACGAATTGAACACTGAAATTTTAACGTTTGGAGAATCTCATTTTGGTTTGTTATTCTTCCTGAATGAGACACCTGTGTGGCCAGGATAATGTTTTTACAAGAAACCAAATCAGCAAGGTATTTGTCATAACTTAATCGAATAGGACAACTCTCGGAGATGTAGGATGTAGGATGGAAAACTGTGTAATCACAGTAAATATAGTAAGACGAATTCGACTACCTGAGGGACCTCAGGAGCTGAGTTCTTATACAAAGGGGCGACACATGAATAGTACTCCGAATGCGTGAACTGGCACGGGAAAGTCTATCAGAGGGAGAGTTTCTGCCTGTCCTCATTTCCCGCACTGCCTCTCGTCTCACTCCAACTGTTCGACGCAAAGCGCCGAATCAGTCCAGGTTTTTTGACCTCAGAATTTCTGTACCTGCGCTAATGGGACTCCCAATGGCAAAGTCAATATTTTTGGAAATACCTTCGTCCTCAGCCCTATTGTTACCTATGGAAATTCCACCTTTTGAGTTAATTCCAATTGACGACGAGTTTCCCCTCCGTCTGGACATTTCTATCTTTTTCCTACTCCTCAATTTCAGACTCTTCTTCACAACAGACAGCTCCAACCAAACTCACTCACCTACGAACTCTGACGAAAGTCACTACACTCCCTTCGATAGACTTTCCCACAGCAGTTCACACGTTCCTAGTACTATCCTTGTGCCGCCCCTTTGTACAAGAACTCAGCTCAATTCTAAACTCTACTCAGTCCTCCTCACGCTCACCGGGTTTCTATATTTCGGTCTTCATCTCTCCCTCTCATGCGCCCAACACCCACGAAACATCAGTTCGACTAGTCACGCCATGCCATGGTTATGTTTAGTATTTTCCAATGCTAAATTGACTGGGATGATTTCAGAGGTTGGAGACTGTGCCAAGCAGGGGAACCAGAAAATCATGGGAAATATTGATGGAAATATCAGCATTGGGTGCATGAAAAGGGGAGCTTGAGGCGAAGTATGAAAAAATAAAAGAATGAACGTGGTGAGCGCGAAAGAGGAGTGTCTTAAAACTTTGATGTCACGTAGCGAACAAGGGAATGAGTGTGCAAGGGAATTTGGGCGCGACACAAGAAGTCTCTGAATTGAGAAACTGGGTTGTGGGAACGAGAGCGGAGCACGAGAACTGAGAGACGAATGTGCATTTTTGTGTTGGGTCTGGGACAACCTGAGTATTGGAATCTAAAGAGACGAAGTAAGCAGAATAAGCGGAAAGCGGATATTTTGGGAAATCCGTCGTCGGCTTCAGTAATAAACATTACGCCCTTTGTTAGCAGGAGAGGCCGATTGAACAAGTAGTTCAGATTATCCCGAAGCAACCACTCCAGGTCAGAAAGAGTTGGACTGAATGCTGAGGGAAGGCCCGTGACTTCCCATTGGGGGCAAGAGCATCGAACTTATTGATCATGGTTCGAACTATCAAATCAGAGTGAGGATTTTAGCTCGATAATTGTGTGGAATATCTTCAGTCCCCCATTTAACTTAAGAAGGTAGGAAAACGTAAGAATTAGTCACATAAAACCTGACTTATCCCAAAGATGTAGCTGCAACACGCTCAGTATGATGAATTATTGCTTAGTTATTGCTGCTGTGGACGAGCAATAACTTCCCAGCTCTGACTGATACTAAGCAAGCTTGCAACCGCATCACAGTCAGTTCGGGAGGTTACAAATGGTGACAGACTAAATGACACTACCTGCTATGTCAGCAGTGGCTTGGCTCTTGATGGCTCGCTAGATTAAAAGAGAATAGGACTGCGGAGCATCTGCCAAAGCCGAGGGAAAAATGACTTGAAGAAGTCCTGGTCACAATGGGCCCATTTCCTATCATCCAAAAAATGTAAGGATCCAACTTAGGCTCCTACAATGGGTTCTAGAATCTTCTGGTATTGTCCACATATTTGAAGATTTCCTTCCATCACTTACCTCGTACCTTGTCCCTGTCTACTATACGGCCTTTCAAATGAAGCGGTGGCCTCCCACGTCTTCAGTAACTCAGCTATTTTTCGGACAAGAAGCCTTCAATGCGAGGCTTCTCCTATTCTTCAAACGCAGGACATTTGGGTACTGCCCGTGCAACACAGGCGCTGTGGAAGCCGAGGCGCACGTCCTGTATGACTGCATCTTGGGATGGGCGAGAGCGCCCCCATCTCCCACAGAGAGCCAATCCTCGCCACTGAATCCTCCATTCAGCGCTGAGGACTGGAGACGTGGAAACCACACCCAACCGACCAAGGTATACACATTGCACAATAGAAAAGGCAAAACAAAACAGAACGTGTAATTACAGGTCATGCCACACCTGTGTACATGTCCCTGTTCACTCGTACTGGAAGGTGAACTGCGTGCCGCAGACACCGACCTAATAGTGCAAGCATCCACACCTGAAGAGGTGGACAGCAAAGTGGACACATTTACCACAGCACTGCACTCTGCTGGGCTCTCTGTACTTGGCCAACAGAAGCACAGGGCGATCAAAGTCCCATGGTGGACTGAGGAACTTAATCCCCTCAAGCAAAGTGCAAATAGAGCCAGAAGGATGTACCAAAACACTCGTGACCCTGATGCCAGAGCAACACTCCGAACTGCCTTCATCCAAGAGAAGAAGGCCTTCCACCGCGCCATCAAACGAGCCAAACGGCAAGGCTGGCGAAATTTTGTGGAAGCGGAGAGCTCTGAGAACCCCTGGGGCAGACACTACAAGTCCTCCATAGGAAAAGCAAATGTAGAGCAGGTCTTAGCTGCGATGCAAAATGAGTCAGGCTGGGCCTGCAGTATCGAACGTTCACTGGAAACCCTCCTTGAGAAGGCGTTCCCAGATGACCAACTAGCTCGAGACACTGAAGCCCAGAGGGCAGCAAGGGAGCTGATCATGGACCCTCCGAACGAGCCCGACATCCCATTGTGGACAACAGGCGACCTCGGCAGGGCTCTTGCGACCTTAAAGCCCAACAAATCTCCTGGGCCAGATAAAATAGAAAGCAATATGCTAAGGAAGGCTGAGCGGACAATCTCCAGCGGTCTCCTTAATTTATTTAATGACTGTCTGCAGGTCGGACAGTTCCCCACTCAGTGGAAGTCTGCGCGCGTTGTCACTCTTCAAAAGGGAGGCGACCGCAATCAGTCGGACCCGCGATCATGGAGACCACTCAGCCTTCTTTCCATATTAGGCAAAACACTAGAAATCTTGATGTTGCAGTCCGTCGAAGGAGTCTTTGGCCGCAACCTCACAGGCAGGCAATACGGGTGTACCAAAGGAAGGTCCACGCAGGATGTCATTGTCGAGATTCGGCGTGTTTCCCTGCTGGCACCGGCTAAGTACGTCGTAGCAGTTCTGATTGACATCAGAGGAGCGTTTGACAACCTTTGGTGGCCAGCGCCCTTAATGAACTCAAAGGTAGGGGAATCCCCGCAACCTGTACTCGCTCGTCAGAAGTTACCTGACAGACAGAACTGCTACGATCGAAAGTAGGCATGTCTCCGTCCGGAGAAAGATTGAGAAGGGGTGCCCACAGGGCTCGGTCCTAGGACCAGCACTCTGGAATGCCTTCTTCGAAGGTCTTCTCAGGAAACTCATGGAGACTGACTGCGAGCCGTACGCCTATGTGGATGACTTGACTGTGCTGATCTTTGCAGAGTCAGTCCGCCAAATTGAAGAAAAACCCACCACGTGCTCCGCACTGTCAACCAATGGTGGGAGCACGTCAAGATGCAGGTGGCTGAGGAAAAAACCCAGCTAATCCTCTTGAAGGGGAAAGTGAATAATCCACCCACAATACGCTTTGGCGGCCACAGGCTCCTTCTTGAAAAGCACATCAAGTATTTAGGAGTGAATATAGGTGAGAGGTGGGGTTTCAACCAACACCTCCAGTCCCTTAAAGGCACTACCATTGCAAGGTTTGCCTCACTGCGTGCCATTACTAAGGCCACTTGGGGTGTGTGTTACCACGACACCATCCTCATGTATAAGGCCATCTATTTAGGTGTGATTGGCCCTGTTGTCTGGGGTAGCAAACTAACAGTCAATCAAAAGAGAGTATTGGCCCAATCCCAGAGAGCCGCGCTCCTGTGGATCACCAAGGCCTACAAGACTGTATCAACGGAAGCACTCCAGGTGATCACTGGTCAGTTACCAGTTGATTTGGCTGTTGAGTGCATGATTGACAAGTGGAGAGTGAAACGGGAGCTTCCCCCGCTTTGGGCTGAACTCCGTGCGGATCTCACCACAGAACAGAAACTTGCCGCCATCGATGAATGGGCTCTAGAGAAATGGCAAGCGAGATGGGAATCCTCGTCAAAGGGACGTGATACGTATGAGTTCTTCCCCAACATCCGTGAACGTCTTTCTAGAAAATGGGTTAAGCCAGACCACTGGACGAGCCAGTTCCTCACGGGACATGGTGACTTCAATGCGCGGCTCCACTTCTTTTCTCTGAAAGACTCTCCATTATGCACGTCTTGTGCCTCCAGTGCGGAGGAAACAAGAAACCATGTGCTGCTCCACTGTAGTTTCTACAACAGTGAGCGACGGTTGTTGAGAGGGCAAACGAACTTAGCAGCTTTGACTGCTACAAAGGAAGCCTATAACCATTTTGCAAAGTTCGCAAAGAAGGTAATGGCTAAGAAACGTGGTTATAGTTGATCAGTCCTTTTGAAACTTGCCACCCAAGTAAACAGTAAGATCAGGTAGGGAACCAGATTAAGAACTACTCCCAGATGGTACGGGATTCCTCAGGTGGTCACCTCCGCGCGGTAACACACGGGCAACAGCTCTCTACGGTGAGACTGGCTAACGACCACATACCTGCCGTACCTCCACAGGTCTGAGTTCGGTGGATGCTGCAGGGGCCGGCCTCTTGCATATTAGCGAAACCGCAACTTCTATGACTGATATAACCCTCGTCGAGGGTTTAGGTACAGTCATGAAATAAAGAAACAGATCTGTCCCTGTTCACTCCACAACACACCAGCAGGACGATCACGGCAGCACGAGGAGAGCCCCGAGATGGCCTGGCTCATTTCCCCCATAAGGTCCAGAACCATATTGGGCATTCATGGAAGATATGTTCAACTGTTTCCGTCCCCCCGCTAAAGCATTATTCTATGGTCGGATTAATTCTATGCAGTGTTTTTTTAACCGTGCAATGGCCAGTAAGCGTCGTCTTTAATTGAGTGTAGTTCAACTTTAATGCCTGCGTCGCGTATGCTTCCACAGAGTGATGGAAGGCGACAGGCTGGCTGGCAGTACAGGGAAAACTCCAACAACTGCAGCGACAGACGTGTCTTGCTATTAAAGGGGCAATGGGTACCTGCCCTACTGCTGCAATGGAAGTCCTTTTGAGCATATCATCTCTCTATACATATATTCAGAGGACTGCTTACCTGGGAGCGGTAAGGCTTTTGAAGACAGGTAAATATCTCCACTAGGGTCAAGGCGAGCCTCCACGGAATAACTACACAGTTAGAAGAGGCAGCAGTCGTTGTGTACTGACGTTATGCCAGAGCAGAAGATCTTTTGGTTGCCATTCAGTGTCAGCGTCCACTCACGGGAACAATGGGAGAAGGAGACGTTCCCAACTGAGGTGGGCGCCCTGCAGTGGTATGCCGATGGTTCAGTTATGGTAGGCAGAGCTGGAGGGGGCATTGTAGGGCCCAACTACAGTCTTGCTAAGCCGCTGGGAGAGTACACCACGATACTTCGAGCGGAAATCCTAGCTATAAAGATCTGCTCTATAGAGATCCTGAATAAAGGACTCAAGGGCAAGCAGATGTACATACTCTCAGACAGCCAGGCCGCCTTAAAGGCTATTGCAGCCTATAGTTTTAGGTATAACCTGGGATGGGAATGCCTTCGCGTGTTCAAACAGCTCGACGCCCGTAACAGGCTTTCCCTCATCTGAGTGCCGGCTCATAGGGGGCATGAGGGCAACGTAAAAGGCTGACCGCCTCTCGAAAAGGGGTACAAAATCCCTACCCATAGGGCCTGAACCAGCTTGTTGTACCCAGTGGTCTTATAGAACTCAAACCTCTGTAGTCGATGTCATTCCTGACTTTGTCCCAGAAGATATTGTTTTCAATCTTCTTAACTGCCGTCTTGCAACTGGTATATCATGGTTCTGGCACCATTGAAATTGGGCAACCGTCCTATCTTTTTCCACCTTGTCGGCTCTCTCATTCGCATTTCGCGCCTGGTACACCCATTTCACTGTCAAGGTGTTGCCCTTCAATGCGAGTACCTTTGTTTTATTTCAGGAACTGCCAATATAAGAAGCAAACAAGAGTATCACCTCGGGAGAGCTGATTGTGATGAGACAAAGGTGGCCACGGTACACCAGCCGGGGACTGCAGGCTGGCCGCCCTCCATCAGTCGTCCACTGACGATCGTGATTCTACAGACGTTAGTCCGTTGACCTCATGAACGCTCGACGAAACACGGCTTCGCGATTCCGTATCAAGGGATTAAATCAACCGTATCTTTCAATGATTAACTTTGTTCGCATCGCCAGCTCGAATTTCTCTCGGGCGTCAGGAAAGGAAAAATAATTGGGAAAACAGGGACCACAGTGGAAGTGTGGTCCCTCTTGCGGCGGTTCTCCCTCCCTTTCAACTCAACACCAACCTCATAAATTCAACCCAACGGCTCTTTTTTTTTGCTCGTACCTCGGGACCCATAAACAAGTCAGGTGAGCGACGTACATCAAAACCCTTCAACAGTTCACGGTCCAGGAAATTAGCTGAAAAGCGAGCCGGTAGCTGCGATAAAGACTCTCTCGATTTTTCCCGTTTATGAGCGCTGTTTGCTACAAACGCTGACAAGCAGACTTTATTATTGAATTATTAATCGACAAAGCCACTCAATCGGTTGAAAGCCGCTCCATAGTTCAGATGACTGGACAGGAGAAATCAAGTAAATAAATTTGTACGTCAATCATTAAGTTATTCTTTTAGTCAATGCTGTCACCGTGTCGGTCGATTTTAGTAACATTTTTAATCACACTTTGACTATGATCGTCCACTGAGTCAGTTGAGTAGTTCAATGCCACCCTCTCTGCCGCAGAGACCAACGCTTCAGAAATCTCAGGCCAAACCCTTCCTCTTGCAGTCACATTTTTTACTGGACGTCGGGTAACCTGCTCTTAGCGCCCCATTTACTCCTGAGTATTGAGAAAAAACCCAGCTCCGATTAGCACATTGCATCAGGCTAGCACTCACGCCTCTCTACGATGGCAACACTTCTTTTTCGACTTCTCCCCTCACATAAGAATCCTGCAGTGTGTCGCCCTCCTCATACACCGTACATACAGCCGAACAGTTTGAAGATTCAGGTATTTTCTTCGTCTCTTCATTTTTCATTCCTGCGAGATACTAACCCCGCGTGAGCAAGATCCATATTATTCAGGGCAAATTGAGCGATGCAGTTCCTTCCTCCATTTTCATTGGAGGAAGGACCAGGAATATGCCTCTGGCGTGAGGCGGCCAACTTTGTCTTCTCCCATGCACTGACAGCTTGCCCAACTTTGGTACGAGAAGATGCCATGGGAGGCAGCATCCATCATCACACTGCAGTCTGGTTTGGTCTTGCAGTTTCACCAATTTGGCTCAAGTACGCCCCAAATGTCCCATGTCCCGTTAAAACCAGCGTAGAGTGGACCAAGTTTTGGCATTTGCTTGGTCCAACGCCTCTTCTGGGCTGTCCCGTTCGTCTTCCTACTTCCCAAGGGCACTACTCCCCTCCTTTGCGTCTGGGCTGTGCTCCAGCTGCCCCTTTTCCACTCAGCTTCCAGAAGATGGATTGGGATGACATCAGCTACCATCAACACTGCCTCCTGAGGAGCTGAACGATACGATGGCTTCATCTGCTGCTTACCAGACATGGAAACTAAACAACACCTTTTTTTAAGTTCTTGGTGGCTCTCGAAAAACCCCCAGTGCGGCCAAAACTGGGCCTATTGGGTGGACGAGCATGAGCTCCCTCGTGTTCTCCGAGTTCCACCCCCAGTGTCCCCACCATTCTCGTACAAAAGGCATGACGACCTCGAAGTGCATCCCTGCACCCTCCTCTGGCCGCAGCTGATGAACACCAAGCACTCTGAGGCGTGCTGCAGCCAGCACCTCACACATACACAGTACATGCTCCACTGACTCCAGCTCTACCTCACAGAATCTGCAGTTCTGTACCTCTGACTTGCCAATCATGGCCAAGTGGTACCTTAGTGGACAGGGACCTGTACGCCGGCCACATATCAAGCCATCTCTCTCCAGGCTGAAAATCTCTCTCGTTTGAAACGACAAATTGGTGTCCACCATCACGCTCAAACATTGAACTGCTTCCCTAAATGTGCCCGTGGTAGTCGCAACGGTATTCCCTTTCCCGCTCTGGGTAGCGGAAGTTTGCATACAGACTTCGTCAGTTTCAGCCCTGAGAACAGGCTTGTGAAACCTGCTGGAAGATGGGGCATCGCTGAACAGAAATACTGAGGGAAGGCGTCGAATAAATTATAGATTCGATTGATCAATACTTCCCCACAGGTAGGACTTTTCGATACGTCGGGAAAAATGCGGACAACGTCAATTGAAAAGTAGAGTACGCCGCTTTCATTCGATTTGTTTCAACATTCTCGTCGTCCCCAAAGCTTTTCTCTGGAAATCATCTTCCATTTATTTGAATGCGGTGAATGAATAGTTCCCAATTCTGTAAAGTGCTCTAATCTGCTACAGCTTTAATTTTCTTTTCGTTCTGGGACGACGGTACCAGTGACGAGGGTAGCGGATTATTATGTAGGGTTGAAAAATTACTGTTCCCGCCGTCGGTTGCTTCTCAATACAAAACGGGATAACCCAATATCCTTAATAACTCCTCCATTACGTTATTCTTACTTCCATCGTAAGAAAAAGGCCCAACAGCCTGCCCCTCGTGAACACAGACCATAAGCCCCAGCGTTATATACAATGGGCAATTCTGTAATTAAATTGCCTGGTGAGGGATGTTTTCTTCGCCTCAAACCAAATGGAACTCGACTAGCGCTTTACACAAATTCGTCCACTGGAATATTGATGGCTGGTGCCAGCATGAGTGCCCAGGGGGGAAGAAGGAATCACAAGAAAGTGTTTTCCTGCAACGTGACCATCAAGGAAAGCGCCAGATCTTTCACACAAACCAGATTTCACATTGGAACCGAATTACGCTACCGCCAGCCGATTGTGGTAGCCGTTTACTGTTGTGCGAGGGTTTCAGGTGTTCCTTGTCCGTGCGTGTTGTTGGATAAATAGCATCTATTATCAAGTCGGTTTTCTGTCTGGAGTTAATTACTTTGCACACCGCAACTGATTCTGTCATCAACCGTTGATCGGGGCTACACGCCAGACCACATTTACGTCACAAGGCAAGGGAATTCCAACCCTACCGTGTCTGCCAATCGTCTAGGCCATATTTTGTCTTTAACGTGATGTAAAAAATCCGTACAAAATAAATTCAGAAAAACCACGATGTATTGGTCTCGAAGTCACGTTTTCCGATCAAATTTTAAATCTCTTTTCAAGGTATAGTCACAGAAACAGTTGTGCGGAACGAAATACGGGTGTAGGTTGGTGAGAGACACTCCAAGCCACCCAAATTGATCAAATTCAGTTCTGGAGTTACCGTTGGAATTTCGAAGACGTTACAAAAAGGCGTCACCATCTGTTTTTTGCTCACATTTGACTATGTTTGGCACCTAATTGGATTAACATGAAATATTCTGTGTTAGGAGAGGAGTGTTAGCGGTGTGTAAATGATAGTGCTAGTGGTGCTGGGGGAGTGGTGGCCAAGCGCATTGGGGCGTGAGGCCTTCTGAGCCAGGTGGGGATAGAAACAGCGGACTCTGGTTCGATCCCCGACCGGGCGCCTCCCCCCTCCAAACCCAAGGTGGGTGAGGCAATGGGTATCGGCGGCGGCTGGGACACTGAGCAGGCCCCCGACCGGCTCATTGGGGAGTTACGATATGGGCCCAATGAGGCCACAGCGAAAAGCCACTGGACCTGCAGCTCTGGTGGAGTCCTATGGCCCGCAGCTGCATCCCTGCTATCTTCTTCTTCTTCTAGTGGAGCATCTCCCTAAACATATTTATTACAATTATGGCATATCGTCAGAAACTAAACTTCTCGCGATGGTTTATAACGAAAACTACTTCAAACATGTGAGCTATGTGGCGTGCGTTCGGCGCAGCATATCGACTGGTTTCACGTGCTCGCCGCTTTCCACTGAACAACATCGGGAACCAGGCAGACGCCTTCACTGTCTAACAAAGGCGAACTTTGCCATAACCTTAAGTTAACTTCGCAACCCTGCTTTGACTCAACAAATACACAGGTCCTGAGGTATGCAGAACAGGGAAGGTGGTGTGATGGAATGGCTGTGGTTGTGATTAACCCAGAAAGCATGTCAAGCCATCAAGTTTCTGAATCATTGTCATCCAGGGCTGGGAAGTGGACAGACAGCAGCACCAATGGGTTGTCTCTGGAGTAGGACTGTGGTCTGATATCGTCGCCGTTGGTCCCGACTAGTCTGCAGTGATCCTGGATGTCCAGGTAGTATCCGGGATCTTGCGCTAACATGGTAAGGCAAGAAGCGCAAATACGACCAGACGGATCTTCGTATGGCGGTGTAGGAAGCTTGTGGAGTGGAGGTAACATCAGGGTTGCAGCATTGAACGTGTCCTGGCGTGGTGTGTAGTATAAGAAAAGTGCTGAGGAGATGCATCGGCTGGACGTGTCAGCAGGCGTTCTCCGAGGTATCGCCACCCGCTTGTTGCTTGGACTGTACCTAAACTGGTGATCGTTCTACTGTGCAACATCCTTCTTTCTTTCCCCGTTCGAATCCTTCTATCCCTAGAGCCAGCGTAGGGTAGTCTGGGCGCCCTCCCCATTTCCTTACTTATTATCTATTTAGTTTATCATTTTCTCCTTTACAGTGAGCTTCGGAAAAAAAAAATTAACGACATTTGGAACATTGGCACATCGTTGACCTACAAGCCACCTGGAAAGCATCCATTTTTACCCTCCGGGAAAATCCTGTTTCAAACGATACTCTACCGCCACTCATTCTACAGTCTCCAATCTTCTAACTCTGCTTTCAACCACCGACGCTTCATAAATTGGCCCACTCCTCCAGGTTCAGAGACTCACTCAGTTACTTTGTGGGCTGAATTTTGAACAGAAGGGAGGAATCTCAATAATCGTATTGCCCACGACGAAGATGGAGAGGTGATATGAACTGTTGGCGTGAATCATAACACTTGAATTCAAAATAAGAACGCAGAAAGCGTAGCTAAAAAACAAATGACTCTTTGACCATCGATCAAAAACAAGGAAAGTGAGAGGCGAAGAGAGACAAGCAAAGAATGAGAAGGGAAAGAGACAACAACAACGGACAGAGAAGGTAACCTCTAGAAGGGTTACAGTCAGGAACTAAATGTCTTTTACGTGGTTCAGTTACGGTTTTGCTGTGCTTAAGCCATTCGCTGACTACTTTGAACATTTACGCGCTGAATCACGACATAACTCTGTAATTGATTGAAAATCGAGACTAACAGTCCACGTTATGAATTCAATGAAGACGCACATCAAACCAATTTCACGTTTGAAGTGTTTCCAAAGTTTAACTTAAAACTCATATTCGTTTCTAAGTTTAGAAATAATTCTCTTCTTTATGGTGAACCTGAAGTACATTAAAAGGGGCCCTCGGCAGTCTGGTTCAGTGGATCGGAATAATAATGCGATGGATTAACTCTGTTTTCAGCACTTAACGCAAATCCTTCGCCCTCGAAACGATGATAATGGTCGACGTTTTGTATTCGAAATAAGGGCCAGGGAATGAATAGCGGTTCACTAAGATCATTCCCGATGGGACCTTTTATACGGCAAAACTCTTTGGAGGGTCGTCGAGTTGAAGCTCGTGAATTGAATAATGAACGGGTTAAGCGATTAAAAGTGTATTCGTTAGACACTTGGTAGCGATACCGAGGTGATTGCATTATAGACACAAGATGGGCTGGAGTCTACCTACGTAACAACTCAGGTTCCCAAATATATTGTGATCCCTGCTCTACAACATGTCAATTTCCACGAAGCCTTCAAATCTTCGAAGCCTCAGTGACGAACAAACCTGAGGATACACTGCAATGGCCGCCGTAAAGCTCCCCTGTCTCCGACTTCAGTCAAAACTGTGTTTCCGGGTGTTGTCGTTCATTCAATCCTCGTTCTGAAAGAATCTACCCTCTCATCTTTCCCAGCTTCACAAAGTAAGAACGAAAGTTATATAAAGCGCAAACACTTTTTTTTCGGTTATTTTCAGATATTACAATTTCAAGGAGTCTCGAGCCCAAAAAACGTCAACTAGAAAAATGGTACGTGCGATGAAACAAAAACCGCGTGCTGCTCCAATGTAGTTCCCACAACAGTGAGCGACGGTTGTTGGATGAGTAACCAAACCTGCCAGCATTGATTGATTGACTGATGTCATGATCCTTTGACGAGGATTCCCATCTCGCTTGCCATTTCTCTAACGCCCATTCGTCGATGGCAGCAAGTTTCTGTTCTGTAGTGAGATCCGCACGGCGGGGGAAGCTCCCGTTTTACTCTCCACTCGTCAACCATGCACTCAACGGCCAGGTCAACTGGTAACTGACCAGTGAACACCTGGAGTGCTTCTGTTGATACAGTCTTATAGGCCTTGGCGATCTCTCTTTTGATCGACTGTTAGTTTGCTACCCCAGACAATGGGGCAGTAGCCAATCACGCCTAGATATATGGTCTACATGAGGATAGTGTCATGGTAACACAGACCCCAAGTGGCCTTTGTAATTGCTAGCAGTGAGGCAAACCTTGCAATGATAGTGCCTTTAAGGGGACTGGAGGTGTTGGTTGAAACCCCACCTCTCACCTATATTCACTCCTAAACACTTGACGTGCTTTTCAAGAAGGAGCCCGTGGCTGCCAAAGCGTATTGAGGGTGAATTATTCACTGCCTTTCAAGAGGATTAGCTGGGTTTTTTTCTCAGCCACCTGCATCTTGACATGCTCGCACCATTGGGTGACGGTGGGTTTTTTCTTCGATTTGGCGGACTGAATCTGTAAAGAACTAAATAAATTACAAACTGCCGTACCTCCACAGGTTTGAGGAAGATGAATTGTCAATTGTCACCTAGGGAACTTGTCACGCTCATCTATTGCCCACTCTCGGGGATGAACCCAGCACTCTCACGACGGGATTGAAGCGTGAGGTGGCAGAGCCAGTGTCGTTTCGCCTGGTCTTCCTTGTGGACAATTAATAGGTTTGGTGGACGGTGTTTTCCGCGGAGTGTTGTGCAAGCTCCAAAATCATCACGACATTCCCATTGGTGAGTCCGTTGTGTTTCGTGGTTTTGAGGTCCCGAAACGTACTTGATAAGGTGTAGGGCGTATCTTCGCGAACAAAAAATGGGTATCCAAAATTGCATTTGTTGCCCCCCCCCCCCACCTTCGCAGGGACGAGTCCAACAAACTGCATCACGTCATTTGAGCTTTCCCGATGGTTAAGAACCTTTGAAGTGGCTGCAGTTCGCGTCGTTCGAATAACCACCAGGTAAACCTGCGCTGGCAAGCCAGATCGGCAATATTTCAAAGTTGCAAGGCTCCATAGCGCGTTAACGGCAGAGAAGGGAATCCTGGGAGCGTCGCTTTGGAAAGATGAGACAAATCAAAGCGGTTACCGCTATCGACAGGTTGATCGAGTATTCAGCCTTCGGAAAAAGCGACCTCCTCAATTCAGTACTTGGCAGGTTTTCACCTTCCGATAGCAACATTAACGTTTCTCCTTTGGCTTCTCTCCAAAGGAATCTCGGGAGTTTCTTCGGCGCGGAGGCACTTAGAACGTTTCGCCGGCCAACGCTAACAACCGGAACATAAATTAAGGAAAGAAAATTGACAGGCTTAGACGATATTAACGAAATCTACTTCCCGGAACGTCGGTCTTGAAAAATATGTTCGCTTGCGTCGTAAGAAACGAAATTATCAACCGTGGCAAGAGCGGCGCCATTTCTCCTTCTTATAATATGAACAATAAAAACTGAACGATCGCTATTTGTTAACAAGCGTTAACACTCAGACACACTGTGCATTATCGTTGACATCCGCTTCTATTCACAAGAAAAGAGAGAGAGAGAGAGAGATACGTCATGAGGGTTCTCATTGAAATAGGAGGAGCGTTTGAGTGTAGGCAAATGCAAAGAAGCGCACGCCTTCGTAATAAGAATTATGGATAGGGGCGCTTGATAGGATGGGTCTCCCGTGAAACTATTTCTTCAAGAACTTCACAATGCCTGTTTGATCTCAATCGCGGGGATGGGAGCCGTTTTCCGCCAACAAGGTTCTGGCGCTGAGGCGCAAACACAAAATGAGTATGGAAAACGTGTGAAGGACCCACGTCGACGGGGCAAATCTTCGTGTTTCCCCCCAGCAGAGAGAAGGGACGTTGGTCGGGAGGTGTTGGGACGGGAAGAACAATAGGAAATTCGCACAACGCGAGGAACATGCAAAAACGCAACTGAAAACTGCTGGGGGCTTGAGGAGCGGGGAGGGCCCTTCAAGAGCGAAGGAAGGAAGTAAAGGAGAGGGGACACACATTTCATGTTTGCGCCGCAGTGCCATAACCTTGTCGGCTTCCATCCCCGCAATTGAGATCAAACAATGCCCATTCTGGCCTGTTCCCTTGTCAAAATGACTGTTGCTTAAGACTCGTAAGAGGTTGGAGGTTGCAGTTTGGTTAGCAAGTGAGGGCTCAGACAATGGTAATTGTGCTTTGAGCATTGCCCGTGGCGTTGGAGAGGGTACCTGGCCTCACGGCCTTTACCCCTCTCCAGCCAGCACCAATCATCTCTCGGAGGAGGGGGGGGGTCCAGCAGAACCACGGTCCCCACAAGGCCAATCCCATGGCATCACGGCCGACAGCGCCACACTTTAAAGGCTCCTGAAGCCCCCATGGTACCCATTGTATTTGGCTGCACCTTGAGCAGCCTAAGGACCTGAATGGGTGGCAGGCCCTGGTGCCGGAATTGCCAAGAGGGGATTGGACTTGCCCCCGCACCAGCCATGGAGAAGGGTGTCAGGCCGTCTTTTACGGCCTGAGCTGCGATCCCCTTTCCGACGTGACGAGGGCGGACTACTCTATATTCGGCCGCCCTCTTCCGCGACCCACCCATCTCACTCTAACCTAACATCTAACACTAACCTACACACTCACACATCCATTCAACTCTACAATACATTCACACGTTTCCTGATGGTCCAGGGGCGGACTACTCGATATTCATCCCCCCTGGATCCATCCCTACACTACCTAACCTACAGAACACTGACACACAGATACACAACACATACATTCACACTCATTCACTCATATATACACTCAGCCCTTAAATACAGTCACACCGGTGGTCCAGGGATCGGCTACTTGATATTCGACCATCCCTGGCACCGCCCACTCAAAACCACACACTAACACAAAATAAACACACAGCCTAAACACCTACTCCTGAGGCCCTGCGCACATTTCCTAACCTAAGTGCTTCCCGATCCTTTAAAACCCTTTCACCATATAAAACTTCCTTGATTCCTAACCATATTCGTATCCCACTGGCTTCCTATTCCTATTACCTCGTTCCTTGCCCTATTCCTTTCCTTGAGGGCGGAGGTTTAGTAATTTTCCCCAGAGAGATGTTACCCATGCGTCGCCGCGTGGAGGTATGACCACTGGGGAATCCCGCACCATCTGGAAGGAGTTCTTACCCTGATGTAACTATTAACGTGGGTGGCAAGTTTCAAAGCGAGCGATCAACTGTGACGTTACTTTGTCATGACCTTCTTCACAAACTCGACTTGCCTAGTGGCAGTCATCCAACATCCGTCGCTCACTGCCGTGGGAACGACGGTGGAGCTGCACGTTCTGTGTTTCTACCGCACTGCAGGCACAAGACGTGCACGACTAGAAGAGTGTTCGAGCCAAAAGAAGTGGCATTGATGTCGCCATGGCCCCATTCAGGAGGACCTGAAGAACATTCAACGCGGAACATCGCATTTGACATACAGTTCCACCAATTTGTTTAGGGCAAAGGATTTTTCGCACGAAGAGCATCAAAATTCTCGAACTCCTCGGCGATTTTTAATTAATGGAAAGTACGAGCGTTGGGAGTTTGAAAATTTGAAAAGCGAACAAGATAAAAGAGGAAAATTAGCGCCCGGGTGTACAGGAGGAGTAATTTTTTATCAAGACCTGGAAGATTTGCTGCCTAATTAAAAATCTTTTCACTTCTCCACTCGGAGAATACTTCTCACAAGGCCGCTTTAGAACTAATTAAAGCGATAGACATTAACATTCCCCCTCCGCTTCAGCACCATCGAAGTCGCCATGCTCTCTTTTATTCTGTTCTCTCAACGGCATTTCTCCTTCTGTGTTCCGGGTACCTTATTTCTGGTTAGTCGTTGTTTTTATTCTTCCCACCGCTTCCGTTGTTTTCACCACTCATCTCCAGGTGTCAGAAACGACGCAGTTCGATAGGAAGTTAGAAGTCCTCGAGGCAAATGAGCAAGTTTTATTTGTGAAATACTAGAAGGGTGAATCGTCTACATCTCGATCTTCATTTGAATATTCAAATATTACGGAAATATTGTTTTAATGACAGACTGGAAGCTGGAATTGCGCTGTCATTTTCCGCTACCCAAAGCCAAAAATAAGTTGAGTTTTCTTCGGATCTTGGTTTTGAGGCCAATTGAATATGGCGTGTGTGAGCGCATTGCGTATGGTTGCCCTGGACGTTGCTTTTGACACAGCAGGCCTAGACTGGTTGCCTCTGTCGTGTGGGTGATCCTTGATTTGCTCATCAATTATGTGAGCTCATTGTGCTGCGAAGGCGTGATGGCCTAGCAGGTTGGAAGGAGGCGTCAGGGTACAAGGCAATAGGGCATGTCGTTCGTCAGGGGAGGGGGATGGTGTAAGCATGTAACTTATTGAGTCAATGGTACCTAGTTAGAGTATGAGTGAGCATGGATGGAAGTAATTTATATGGCTGCTAGGTGGGGCGAATGGGTGAAGGGTGGGAGCGTGGCTAGGAGGGAATCCAAACTCCCCAGGGACTGAAAACTGGCATTTGCAGGGCCCGTTCCCCCCTTCAAGCTGCTGGGTGTGGCTGGTTGGAGGTGGGTCCTTGCATACCAGTGACCTCGGGTCCTTCGGCAAGGAGGGGAAGTCCAAACCCCTCCAAGGCGGAGGCCGTAAGTCTGGTCGTAACTCCGGGAGGGCTAGCGACCATTCTAGCCTTAAGGGATATTTTTCCCAAAATGGTACAGCGGGGGTCCACAGCCCACGGCGCAAGACGGCGCACCATGGGTTAGGTCCGCGAAAGGCGGATGCCTCTGCCAGGGTCCAGCAATGGCCCCCTGCAGATATTGCAGTGGTCGAGGGTTCGCTGGAAGTAGTCCCCATCCCAATTTCCCCGACTCTTTTTGCCCGATGGGGCGGAGGAAGGTTAGGGCCGATGAGGCTGGCACTTACTCCACACACCCCTACATCGGTTCATAAATGTCTTGTATAATCATCAATCTTGTAATTAATACTGCACTGGGTAAGCTGCCTCAGGAACTAGGGTTAGATCTCGCCAGGTGAGTGAGAGGGTGCATTGGCATCCTGGGTACCGGAAAAGCGACAACCCTCGCTGCACCAGGAGAAACTGGCTGCAGGATTCTATTGAGAGCTTCGAAAAACATCGTGTCAATCCTTGCATCCACATTTCCTGCACTTTACCATCCCAATAGAAGGGAAAAACGGGGAATTCTGAAACATACTAGGGGAGCTCACGGCAGGATTCTGTTCAGCACCCCAAATTACATAAGAGTAGTGACATCATCCCTGCGTCTACGTCTCTTGTACTTCACCATCCGTGGAGAAGGGAAAACCTGGAAATCCTGAAACGTACGAGGAAAACCGAAAGTAGCATCCAAATCAGCTTTGAATAAACGTAGGAATAGTGACCCGCATCCCTGCATGTTTCACCCACATTACCATCCTGGGGACTGGAAAAACAAGACCCCTGAAGTGTACGAAAACACTGACTGCCCTTCGTGCCTGCATCAACGGTTCTGACACATACAAGGAAAATCGACAGTGGCATTCAATTAAACTGCCCTAAAAACGTGAGAACAGTTTCCTCCACACCTGCATCAACGTTTTCCGCTCATTACCACCACTGCGAAATGGAAACTTTGGAAATCAATAGCATCATATCAAGCAGCTCCTCAATCATCGTAGGAATGAAGCCCTTTATTCCTGCATCCCTTTCCACATACATTAGCATCCTGGGGACCGGAAAACCGACAACTCTGTTGTGTACAGGAGAAACTGACTGAAGGATTTTATTCAGAGCTTCAAAAAACATAGTTATCATAGTGATCAAAACAACAAATTTTTTTCACAAAAATGGCTCTAACGATTTTGATTAAGGTATTAAAGAAATTGGGTTATATCCGCCAGTAGGCAAATTACTAAGGTTAACGTACCTGTTAGGTGAGTCCCTCTCCTCTGGCTTGTGAGTTACTGTGGGCTCTTAGTTCATTGTGCCGTTGCTATCCGGTAGTTAATTCATTGAAAAAGCGCAATACACCAACTTTCAAAATATGAACCCTCGCGGAAAGACGTAAATCCGACTGTCTAGACTGTTTGTTGATGTTTTCTAACTTTTCAGTAGCCCCGAGTTGAAAAGCTAAAGGTTTATTGAATATTACTAAAGTTAACTTACCTGTTACGTGAGTCCGTCTCCTCTGGCTGGTGAGTTACTGTGGGCAAGCGGTCTGACTTGACGGCCAGACGATGATGTCTGTATATCAAAAGCGCTTGCCCTTAGTAACTCACAAGCCAGAGGAGACGGACTCACCTAACAGGTACGTTAACTTTAGATTTTGATTAAATTTTTTATATTGGTAGCTCCCAATATGGAAACTATACCATATAATTGCTATCTGCGGGAAAATGACGAATTACCAAAACTTTCGACGAATTCGATTTTAGCGCGGATTTTAGAGAAGACAACCGTACCAAATCAGCTGAAACTTGATGTCTAGCCTACAGGTTACCATGAGACGCAAAAATATGGGTATGAATAAAATCCACCGAAAGTTAACTATAGTTATCATAGTGATCAAAACCCCAAATATTTTTTTTCTCAAGAACGGTTCTAATGATTTTGATAAAATTTTTTACATTGATAGCTCTCAATAAGGCAATCGTACCATAAAATTCCCATTCGTGGGAAAATGACGAGAGCAGCACAATAAATTATCACAATTTTCGACCAAAAGCGTTTTTCGCGCAGTTTTTTCCCTATAAACTCCGCTGGAATTCTTGTAGAATGTAAAAACAAAATTGGTATTGTAGTCTAATCCAATACCTAAAGGGTGAGTGTTTAAAAACGCTCATGAGATACATGGGGCTCACTCCAGAAATTCCTGAATTTGAACTACCGCCGTTTTGCTTAGTACCAGTTCTAAACGTTTTTACCCAACAACTCTGCAAAAGTAACTACTATCCTTCTTCAAAAAATCTGTGTTTTCAGCCTCATTAATTATCCGTGTACCAATTGCTCAATAATGGTCCTGGAATGAGTACGAGCAGCACAATAAATTCTGGAAATATAAGCTCTACCGCCTCCTGCTGCTGTGACGTGTTGTTTGACCAAGTTCAAATGAACTGAATGAATTGATTAAATAGAATTAGCCACGTACAAAGTGAATTGACGTAGAGCTAAGGAAAGTTGTGTGTTGCAACGTACCAGATATTTCCTATTGTTCTCCCTGGTAATTCAGAACGTGCCGGTTGTAATTCGGTTAGCCCGTTCGAATTGTTGGGATTCCCAAGCGCGCAGTTTCGCGCAAACCGACTAGAAATCCAGTCGGACATTGCGAGCTCACCAGAACTGTATATGCTTGTATCTTCGTGTGCAGTGCCACCGCCTTAATTTCGTCTCAGGTCAGACGTAAAAGGGCAATGTTACTCGGCGAGATAATAATTTCTTTTTTTTTGTAAATAAATCAAATGTATGTCGTGTGGCTCACGGGTTCCTCCTTCCCCACCACATTGAACATTACACTAGCAGTTCTGAATTTTGCACAAATATTGGCTATTATCGATTATACCTGAAATACAAACGAGTTGGTGTGAATAGATTTCTCAAAGATGATGTTTACGAAGAGTTCGAAATACATTATCCATACTTCTTAGCTCAGCAGCTAGGTGCTAATGCAGCACATTCATTATTTGCACTGTATTAAATCCGAGTATGAAGGTTGGATTCGTCAGCATTCAAACGACAATGTTATCAATGAGCGACAAAAATAAAAGAACAAGAAAGAAGGATTCCTTCGAGAAAGATGAGCGGGATATTCAATAAACAATTGGGTTAATTTCGCCAGTAGGTAAATAATTAAACGTAACTTACCTGTTAGGTGAGTCCGTCTCCTCTGGCTGATGAGTTACTGTGGGCAAGCGCTTTTGATATACAGACATCATCATCATCGTCTGGCCGTCAAGTCAGAGCGCTTGCCCACAGTAACTCACCAGCCAGAGGAGACGGACTCACGTAACAGGTAAGTTAACTTTAGTAATATTCAATAAACCTTTAGCTTTTCAACTCGGGGCTACTGAAAAGTAAGAAAACATCAACAAACAGTCTAGACAGTCGGATTTACGTCTTTCCGCGAGGGTTCATATTTTGAAAGTTGGTGTATTGCGCTTTTTCAATGAATTAACTACCGGATAGCAACGGCACAATGAACTAAGAGCCGCTTTAGTCTAGAATTAATCTTAGGAAGCTTCCTATGTACGTGGGCCTGGCCAGGAGTATTTTCACACACACACAAAAACACCCGTAGGTAATTCCAGAGGATTGGAAGAGGCTAAAGAAAAGATTATGGGTGAATGTTGGTGCGGTTAGGAGCGTGGACTGTCCTACCCCAGCTCGCAATTATGGGGTTCACCTTCGAGGTCAGAGGTAAATCATCTTTCTCTTACAAAAAAAAACCTTTCTTAATTCTGAAAAGCTGATGTTTCCATTCGAATGAGCGCAGTGTCGTACTTTTGAAACCCGCAGAGAGAAAAGAAATTCGCCTAAAGACCGATACTACTCTTGCCGCAGGCCGAGGATTTTTTTTTTGTTTTTTTTTTCCCCCTGTGCACCCCAAACCCGCTTTTCAGAGAGTTAAAAGGGCTCAAAAGAGTAAAAATATCGAGCTCAAAGGCGGTCGAAAAGGGGTAATTTTGAAGAGAATTTTCAGCTTGGGAATTTAAGAGCAATTGAGAGAATCTTGAAACAGATCCGCCAACATTGAGACGGCGAGGCACAATCGCGGCCAATATATTCCCTCGGCTACCATTTTGGCTTTAATGACTCGACCGCCTCAGGGAGAGAGAGAGAGAAAGAGCGCAGTAAAGGGCTCGAGACTGCCAGAGGACGGTTGCAGGGGCTGAAGATGGTGGATGGGGAAAGGGTGGAAGAACCGCTCCATGGTAATGGCTTTCACTGTTGATTTTTCATCGCGGTGCTTTAAACGTTTTCAAACGCTCATCTTTATCTGCTCCGTTCACTTTTTTTTTCTTCTTCTCTTTCCAGCAGCATTTCTCTCAGAGCGAGATCTCGACTGACGACGAGTCGAAGAACCTTAAGGTTAAGATAAGAAGTACCATAAGAACTCCCTAACTACCAAACCAAAAGGTCCCTAAATGTGTTTTTGAACTTTTTCCAAGATTCAGTGACCACATCAAAGCGAAGGGCTGTTTTCTACCAATCTGTACTCATACTGAGGCGTCTCCTACTATTTATCTAACCATCGACGCAACGGACATATGAGCTGAGACACACCAGGAAATGGCATTTTCTGAATATTACAAAATCATTTTTCTTATCTCTATATTGAGCTAGGAAGAGATTCATTGGACTCACATGGGAAAGTACACACACAAAATTAACGAAGATACGCACTGAGTATCAAAAAATTTACGACTGGAAGGGAGTGAGGGAAGTTGCGTTGAAGTCCCTCAAACAGGCCCCCTCCACTAAACTGTGATTTGGATGTGGTCTATATTACCAATCGTCTTCGCTCATCATACACCAGAATTTCTGGTACATTTCCTGAACTTTGAAATTTTAATATTTATCGGAGGGGCACTGCTACAACAACGTTCATGGTAACAGTTGCCAGAGAGGCATTGCTACAGAACGTTCTCGGTAACACTTACTGAGGGGGCCTTGCTACATTAATGTTCACGATAACAGTTATCAGAAGAGCACTGCTACAGAACATTCTTGGTAACACGTACTGGAGGGCCACTGCTACAGCAACGTTCATGGTAACAGTTGCCAGAGGGCCACTGCTACAGAACGTTCTCTGTAACACTTACCGGATGGGTACTGCTATGGTAACGTTTACGATAACACTTACCAGAGAGGCACTGCTACTGAACATTCTTGGTAACACGTACCGGAGGGCCACTGCTACAGCAACGTTCATGGTAACAGTTGCCAGAGGGCCACTGCTACAGCAATGTTCTCCGTAACGCTTACCAGAGAGCCACTGCTACAGCAACGTTCACGGAAACCATTGCCAGAGTGCAACTGCTACAGCAACGTTCTCTGTAACACCTACTGGATGGGTACTGCTACGGTAACGTTTACGATAACACTTACCAGAGGGGCACTGCTACAGCAACGTTCACGGTAACACTTACCAGGGGACACTGCAACAGCAACGTTCACGGTAACACTTACCAGGGGACACTGCAACAGCAACGTTCTCGGAAACACTTACCGGAGGGTCACTGCTACAGCAATGTTCTCCTTAACGCTTACCAGAGGGCCACTGCTACAGCAACGTTCTCGGTAACACTTACCGGAGGGGCACTGCTACAGCAACGTTCATGGTAACAGTTGCCAGAGGGCCACTGCTACAGAACGTTCTCGGTAACACTTACCGGATGGGTACTGCTATGGTAACGTTTACGATAACAGTTGCCAGAACGCCACTGCTACAGCAACGTTCACGGTAACACTTACCGGAGGGCCACTGCTACAGCAACGTTCTCGGTAACACTTACCAGGGAACACTGCTACAGCAACGTTCTCGGTAACACTTACCAGAGGGACACTGCTACAGCAATGTTCTCCGTAACGCTTACTGGAGGGCCACTGCTACAGCAACGTTCATGGTAACACTTACCAGGGGACACTGCTACAGCAATGTTCTCCGTAACGCTTACCAGAGGGCCACTGCTACAGCAACGTTCTCGGTAACACTTACTGGAGGGGCACTGGTACAGCAACGTTCATGGTAACAGTTGCCAGAGGGCCACTGCTACAGAACATTCTCGGTAACACTTACCGGATGGGTACTGCTACGGTAACGTTTACGATAACAGTTGCCAGAACGCCACTGCTACAGCAACGTTCACGGTAACACTTACCGGAGGGCCACTGCTACAGCAATGTTCTCAGTAACACTTACCAGGGGGCACTGCTACAGCAACGTTCACGTTAACACTTACTGGAGGGGCACTGCTAGAGCAACATTCTCTGTAACACTTACCAGAGGGACACTGCTCCAGCAACATTCTCGGTAACACTTACCGGAGGGCCACTGCTACAGCAATTTTCTCAATAACAATTACCGGAGGGCCACTGCTACAGCAACGTTCACGGTAACAGTTACCAGTGGTGCAGCACCATATGATACAAGATAGTGTTCGTGAGGGGTGTGGGGGGGAGGGGGCCGCTGCACCACCGGTTAGAGAAAAGATTATGGCTAAATGTTGCTGTGTTGGAACGCAGACTGTCCTTGCCCGCTCTTTTCTATCTCTTTGTAATGGAGTTCGTCCTATGATTGGAGATGAGTACGGGTGAAGGACAACTTCAGGATACTTGTTCATCGAAGATTCAAATGGGAAGTGGGTGATGGTCCAATGCTTCAGGATAGGGCAAAGGTATACTCAGGGTCATTAAGAGGTGGTCTAGCAGGTACAGAACTTTATGGGCCGTAGCAGCCCCAGTACACCAGCGCTCAACCCTGGTGGTCCAGGCGCGGTTCACAACCAACTAGTCACTGCTTTAGACTTGGCAACATTTTGGAAGCCTTCACTGCAGTCTCACTGTCCTAGACTCCCTACGCCCAATCAGTCTTCTGATGGAGAGCAAGTGGCTGGAGGCTGAGATTCTCTCTTCGCACCACCAGTACGTTCAACTGCCGCACCATGGCGTTGCATTCAACTCGTATTTTATCATGAGCCGGGGCATTCAACACTGCCTGATGGCCAGCGGTGTAGAACTACACGATTCAGTACTCGGATTTTCAATTTAGTCACATTCAAGTTCAGTACTTTCGCAAAACAAATTTGCAGCAATCTCCCCTGTTCTTAATCCATTAATAACAATTTTAATACCAAAGACAAAGTTCAAAATACAGTATCTGAACGTAAGAGCCACTTAACGAACTTCCGGAGAGCATATTTTGGTTTATAATTATGTATTTGGTAAGGAACAAGGTTTTACAAACCCCCCCTCCACCAATTTTGATACTCAACGTTTCCAGGCATTAGGGTTCTCAATCTGCAATGTCCGTCCGCCTTCTAGTCCTTTAATGTGGTCTAAATTCTTTCACGCAAAAATCCCATTTGATATCTAGTTGTGCCGATTGAACGAAGCCCATTGTTGTTGTGGGCAAAAAATTCATAAAAACGCAATTTTGGCCGCTTTATTGCAATTACGTATCGTCGTTAAGGGTATTTTTCGATGCTGGGTCTATTTGGAACGAGTCTTAGAGGTCTACGACTGTGTCTAGACCGAAAACGGTGAAACTACAGTAATTGTATCGAGCCGAAGTCTACTAGTTGAAAGAACTCACAAGACAATACAGTGGCAGTAATCGATTCATCATCACCCTCCCATCTCACTCCTACCACCCGCCACCTCAATTCGTTATGTCGTGCCAGTTGCATGTCGTACCATGATCAGGTCATGTCATGTTTCGTATCATTTACTGGTATTTTTTTATGCTGAATATATTGCAATGGGTTTTGGAGGTGTTGAAACACGTCAATCTGTGCAAGATAATAATTAACCGTTGTGTAATAATGGGCAGCATTTTTTCATACAAGTTTCAACACGATGTTCTACAGATAACGGAGACAGTGACAAAATAATGCAGATTACCGTGTACATTTCAAGCCGATCACGAAATTCACAATGGAAATTCCTATTCGAATGGAATCAATGAGCAATACTAGTCTCAAGAAACTGATTGGAATGCCAGTCGTCATATCCTGAATCAGTATGAAGTTATGCTAGTTCAGTAGTGAAGTTTTTAAGCTAAAAGCACTCATTCTCCAGTATTTAGCTTTCCAAAATGTATGCGGTGGGGACTCTGGCTTTTTCCATTTCTGGACGACAAAACACCTAAATTTTGAGCCCGATCAGTGCCTCACACGTCTCCCTAGTAAGTACACCGTTCAATATTAGTTTCACATTGAGCCCAACCCCTGAACCAACGTCGGCTGAGGGAGGTAGAACGGTTTTTCAATTTCGTACCAACTTGTTACGTCGAAGTTACATTTGTTCAACAAAACGTTCTGTCGACAGTTCAACCAACTGCCCGCAACCCGGTACGATCTCGTTGATCAAACGATTCGCACCGTTTCACTGATACGACAGTTGAACGGCGACAGCAAAAGGCTCGGAGGCTCGAAAGTGATTCCAGCATCTGCCGACTCGTTGTCAAATCCATTCCAAACGGGTAAGCGCGGGAATGGGAAAACAATGGTTCAGAATTAACTTCAAGGCAAAACCCTAGATTTCGAGGTAAGAGAAGTTAGAGAGCTGAGGTAATCGAATGAACAAATGCTTTACCAAGTTTCAAGTGCTGTTCCAACCCTGAGGCGAGAACCTAACCAAGCTGTATCATTAGATAAACAACAACTGAGCGAAACAACCGACTTTCGAGTTGGGGCGAATTAAAAGAGAAACTGATTACAATGTGGTTAATTAACCTTAACCCTTTGATGAAAAATGTAGTCGCAATCATTCATCAATTCGACAACTCACGAACGGACCATTACGTTTTTATTTTACTTTTTTTCACATTTATCTAACTGTCACAACGAAAACCTGACATTTGGTTGAGTCAAAACCTTTGCGAATTAATCTTTATTATTCACGATTAAAGGCGAACCATTTTGATCCCTAAGAGAATAAGACAAAATCGTAAAAATTTCCACGGTTTATATTTTATAGTGTACTAGCTGGTACCCGCGACTTCGTCTGCGTACTTTTAATTTGAATGTTATAGATTATATTGAAAGAACGGTATAGATTTGGGTATAACATTTGGTTAAAACAGAGTAGGTATATTTTAAAAAATTAAAAAATATCTGTTTACAGTAGGTATAAGGTGTGTTCTATTGAGTGGCAGAAAGTACCTACGAAATTTTATTGGTCCCTCATGTTCAAGAGACACTTACAGGGGCCAGCGTCACGTTGTGTACAAAAATATTTTAAAATTACCTAAATTAAAACATTTTTGTAAACAACGTTTGCTGTTTTGTTATTATTTGTTAAAATGTGATGATTGTTTGGACTCGACACTCGCGAGCTGGCCACGTACAGTTGGCCGTGCGAAAAACATTTTTTCTCTAAATGGTCATTGCGCTTTGTTAATGGTCATTGCGAAGGCGGGTTTGAGAGGAAACTGGATTCTTTTAAACTGAAAAGGTAAATCTGTAGGGATCATGGGTATGCGGGGAATCACAACTTATTCATCTTTAGCTATTCCTGTCATTATAATTGCTCTAATAATATTGCGTCCTAGCTGCGTAATTTGCAATCGAGTCCCATTGCATAGTCTCGGCGCTTCGAGATTTCTCATTAACAAAACTGGAACCAACTTTCAGTCTCAGCTTATGAGACGGCACTCCTGACAGCTCTAAAGAGTTTAGAAACTCTGTAGGATAAGATGTCACCTGTTCACTGTCCATGACAATATCTACTGACAAATCCCTTTTTTCGCAATAAAAGGTAGACTATGTCCTTTCTCAGGGTCTAAAGATTGTGTGTGCCAAATTTCATCAAAATCGGTTGAGAGGTTTAAGCGGGAAAGCGTAACAGACAGGCAGACTGAGTTACTTTTGCATTTATAATATTAGTAGGGATAATGGACAAGTGGTGAGAGGAAGGGGAGCTTCTTCTGCTAGGCAGACCTCTCCACAGATCAACAACTTGCCGCCATAGTTGAATGGGCATCAGATAAAATGGCAAGCGATACGGGAATCATCACTAAAGTGACGTGACACGAGTTTTCTCCCAACACCCGTGAACGTCTTAGGAAAAAGTGGCATGTGCTAGAGCACTGGACGAGCCAGTTCCTGGCGAGTCACGACCTCAGTGGGCTCCCCTTCTTTTTCCACAAAGACCCTGTCCTGGACGTCTTTTGTCTCCAGTGCGGAGGAAATCAGAAACCATCTGCTCCTCCACTATAGTTCCTTCGGCATGAGAGACTGCAATGGTAGGTGTACTCTGGGCATTGCCGTGGCGTTGGAGAGGGTGCTCAGCTTCGCAGCCTTTACCCCTCTCCAGCCAGCACCAATCATCTCTAGGGGATTTCCAGCGAGACCACAGTCCCCACGAGGCCAATCCCATGGCTTCACAGCCAACAGCACCACGCCCTAAAGGCTCCACACTGCTGGCCATAGGCTGAAACCCCCGTGGTACCCATTCTATATGGCTGCACCTTGAGCAGCCTAAGGACCTGAATGGAAGGCAGGAATTGCTGAGAGGCGTTCTACCGGCACCTACGCTTTATCTCCATGGGACTACAGAGATTGGACTTGCCCCTACTTGATATTCGGCTGCCCTCAACCACTACCCACCCATGTCACTCTAACCTTTAACTACTAACCTACATACACACTTACACAATAAATATTCATCCTCCCTGGATCCATCTCTACACTACCTATTCCTACAAGACACTAACACACATACATTCGCACACATTCACTCACATATACATGCAGCCCTTAAATTCATTCACACCGGCGATCCAGGGATGGGCTACCTTGATATTCGACCATCTCTGGCACCGCCCACTCAAAACCACACACTAACACAGAACTCACACACAAACACATAACCTAAACACCTACTCCTGAGGCCTTGCGCACATTTCCTCGCAACCTAACCTTTTCCCTATCCTTTAAAACCCTTTTGCCGAACCATTTCCACCGTACAAAATATCCCTGCTCCCTAACCTAATTGTCTTATCCCACCGCCCTTGCATTCCTAATGCCTCATTCCTGGCTGTATCCCTATCCTGATGGTGATTTTTAATTCTACAATGGAACACATGGCGCTCTCCACACTCACACAGCCCGTCCATCACCAACCCGAATCCCTCCAGTGGCCAGTGACGAGCTGTGTGGTGTAGAACCCAAACCTCATCCATTCTGCTCCTATCCTTTCTCTTACGTGTGGCAGCCAAGCGTGCATCCATCTTCCTTTCTCACTATTCTCCCATCTCTCCTGCCACTCATTGATAACTAGCTTGTCGATGAGGGCTTTCCTTTTCCATCCCTCAACTTCCGTTTCTCCCCCTTCTTTTTGTTGGAAGAGCAGTCAGATGTTCCAGCTTGAACTCCGCGAAGAAGGTTTATGACAAAAACAAAAGACTACAGTTGATCTCTCTCTGAGAAACTTGCCGTGCATGTAAATGGTATGATCAGAAGGGAAAGCAAACTCCTCCCAGATGGTATGGATTCCCCAGGGTCATACCTTTGAGTGGTAACATATCGTCAACACTCTCCACCGGGTGATTGGATAGATGACAACAAACCGTACCTCCACAGCTCTGGCTTCGGTGGGTGCTGAGCGACTTTGTACGCTCTCACATGCTAGCCAAACCGCAATATCGCCTGATCTTTGACTGATACACTTCTAGGAACAGCCCTGTGGATGAGAATATTCACTGCAGAGACACCAGAGAAAGACAGCTCCTCAACAACTCCAACTTGGCCTAATTATCTTAAGCACTGGAAGGTGACGTAGTGCAAATCGACGCACCCATTGAGGGGTTTGGCAAGGTGGGCTAGTTCCACCCCTAGCGAGCTGCGCTTTAGGATACTTACAGGAGAATGTCATCCACTGAAGTAGCACAATTGGCCAACCGCCTGTTGAATTGACCATGGGGTGCGAGCTGAAACAGTGGAAAGAGATTGGGAAGCTGCACATGACTGGGACTAGGGATCCAGATATGTATTTAGTGAGTTAGTTCCAGCCATCACGAAGCGTAGTGACCGGTTTATTATCAACGCCTACGAAAGTTTAAGCAAGTCGCTTACCGAAGAATTACTACCTCTCCGCAGTAAACCGCTTCAAGGCAAAAACCCTCCACGACGAGAATCCTGTGGAGACAGGAATTCATAACTGTTAGGAAGCTTATTGGCGATGATTAGTGTCGTGAATTGCCGATGGGAGCCACCTTCGACTAAGTACGTTAAATCCCTTTAATAAACCCTGTTACCCGACAGGAACGAACCTCCCCTGCTCGAATCCCAATATTTGGCTCTATCTCGGCAGCCAACTTCCAACCGGTTAAGTTGTCTCAGTTCCCAACTTAGTTTCAATCTTGAGTTTATAGTTGAAACCGTAAAGTGTTTGAGAACCTCTACTCCCCTCCTCACTCCTCGGCAGTTCATTAACTCGCGTTATCATAACAAATCACTTCAAGCTGTTCCTCTTCCTCTTGATGATCCTACCATTCCCGCAAGGATTTCCAGTCTCGTTGACGCGCAGCTACCTCTAAAGCCCTTCGATACGTGTCCCTTGTTTACCCCCACTCCAACCCTCGTAAAGTAACTACGTTAGGCCTACAGATATTGAACAACTTTGAAGGATGCTTGGTTTCATTCTCCGCCAACCATTACGATAATCTACGATATTGAACTGTGAAGTCCGATTTTTCTGAACGTTTTGGTAGTTTATATGCTTCTCGACCCAGCACCACTTGACTCCAACTGTATCATAGCTGTCGCCTCAACAGAAGGCTCATTGCGATTAACTGCGAGCCGTGCGCCTATGCGGATGACCTATGCTGATCTTTGCAGAGTCGGTCCGCTTAATCGAGGAAAATGGTCACCCAATGGTGCAAGCATGTCAAGATCCAGGCTGCTGGAAAAAAACCCAGCAAATCCCCGCAATACGCTTTGGCGGCCACAGGCTCCTTCTTAAAAAGCACGTCAAGTATTTAGGAGTGAATATAGGTGAGAGGTGGGGCTACAGTCAACACCTCCAGTCCCTCAAAGGAACTACCAATGCAAGGGCGCAATTGCGATTAATAAGAACACTAGGGGTGTGTGCTACCATGACACTATCTCCGTGTACAATGCTATCTATTCAAGTTACTGCTCTGATGTCTGGGGTAGCAAACTAACAGTCAATCAAAAGAGAGCATTGGCCCAATTCCAGAGAGCTGCGCACCTGTACATCACTAAAGCTTATAAGACTGTATCAACAGAAGTACTTCAGGTGATCACTGGCCTGCTATCAGTTGACTTTGCCATTGAGTGCATCATTACCAAATGGAGAGTGAAACGGAAGCTTCCCCCACTGTGAGCTGAACAATGTGCAGATCTCACCACAGAACGGAAACTTGCCACCACCGACGAATGGGCGTTAGAGAAATGACAAGCGAGATGGGAATCCTCGTCAAAGGGTCGCGACACGTATGAGTTCTTCCCCAAAACCCGAGAAGGAGGTTGAACCAGACCATTGGACGAGCAAGTTCCTCACGGGACCAGGTGACTTCAATGTGCTCCACTTCTTTTCTTGCAAAGACTCTATATCATGCACATATTGCGGAAACAAGAAACCACGTGCTGCGCCACTGCAGTTTCTAAAATAGTGAGTGACGGTTGTTGGGAGGGCAAGGAACTTAACAGCAGTGACTGGTACAAAGCAAGCCTATAACCATTTTGCCGAGTTCACGAAGGAGGTGATGGCTAAGAAACGTGGTCACAGTTGATGTGTCCTTTTGAAACTTGTCAGCCAAGTAAATAGTTAGATCAGGTAGAAACCCAGATTAAGAACTCCTCCCAGATGGTACGGGATTCCTCAGGTGGTCATCTCTGCACAGTAACAAATGGGCAACTGCTCTATCAGGAGACTGGCTAACGACCAAATACCTGCTGTACTTGAAGGCATTGCAGGTTTGATGCTGCAGGGGCTGCCATGACTGATATAACCCTCGTCTAAGGTTTAGGAACGGTCATTAAATAAGGAAGCAGATCTGTCATCTCAACTGCTCAGCTCTTTTATCACTTCACCTTCGTCTGCTGCACCACAAATGCCAGCATATCGGTGGTCATGGCTCTCCCCTCAACTGTTCACAGCTTTTTTGTCATTCCGCCTTCGTCTGCTGCACAACCAATGCCAGCATATCGCCCATTGGCATCGCCGGCCACGACTTAGACAATCGAAAAGGCTTGTTACGCCTTCTGGTCCAAGGGCAAAGGCGATGCTGACACTCTCCAGGAGGGATCTGAGGGTCTTGATTAGCTTCCTCACCAGACACTGCCCACTCAGGTATCACCTCAACAAGATGGGCATCTCAGAGGCGGTGGAATGAAGACTCTGTGGTGAGGGGGGTGAGACGGCAGAGCACATCCTATGTGAGTGCCCTGCCTTAGCAGTCAAACGCTTTGAATACTTTGCCCAGGGGACTATTGAGCCCCATATCATAGCAGGATCTGCGGTGAAGGACATACTTGGCTTCATAAAGGGGGCAGGTATGTACGACGCCTTCTACTAAGGAAGGGCCTGTGTCACAATGAGCCCAGGTGTGGCTGCAGTGACAACGGGACCATGTCCCGCATGCCCTCGGTGGGAGGGGGGGGGAATGCCAGCATATCAGGGGTCATGGCTTTCCTCTCAACCACTCACAGCGATCTTACGCCAAAACCAGTCGTCACAGCTGTGGCCTCAGCCCCCCCCCCCTCCACCACCAGCTATTCAAAGAGAAAGTGGGAGGAGCCAGAGCATTGGACGAGCCAGTTCCTTACGAGGCATCGTGATATCAGTGGGTGGCTCCACTTCTTCTCTCTCAAAGCCCCCTATCCTGCTCATATTGTGCCTTCAGTGCGGAGGAAACAAGAAACCACGTGCTCCTCCACAATCTGTCTCTAACTGTTCTTCTGCTTCGTCTGCTGCATTACAAATTTCAGCCTATCATAGCACAATAATACGGAGTCACTTTGTATCACATTGGTACAATTTAAAAAGAAGGGGATCCAGAGTGGGTTACAAACCGAAGTGTAGTTAGAAATCAACCATTCATAGTAATAATATTTTAAAATCAATAATTCGGGAATGAGACGACAGTAGATGAGAATAGGAGCGCAATGTATACATTAAAACGAAATTGTGGAGCGGAACGCATTGGTCTGGCATGGAGAGCAGTTGAAGTGAGAACTGTTGAACACGACATTTGAAAAACATGGGAGGTTTTGGGCTGAATTGCTTCTTTCTTGCAACAAAGAATCTAAATAGAATGTTCTGGGACATTTCATAATTCCTCAAAAGTAGTAGCAGGAGGTTGTGGTTAAATAATAACTACGTGCCGTGTCACCACGTCTGGATTTATATCTGTTGGACTTTTTCCTGCCTTCAGTTCCCCAACCAACTTAGGTTGATTTGATTGCTCTTCTTTCTATTTACTTCCTCTGATGGATCCCACTTTCACGTTTAGAGCAGTGAGCGTGGTAGCGCTCTGGAATGGGTTTGCTTTTCTCTTCAGAATAGTCTCCACAGTGTAAAACGTTCTGTTTGTTAGCAGTACTGATGGTGCTCACTCGGCAAAATTAATGGTAACGACTTTGTACGAAACAGATAATTTATCTTGGTTTTTCTCATTCTACTCGCGAGTATCTAAATACCGTTATCTCATTTTTCCTTCCCGTGTTTCACAATACTCCGCCCAACTCAATTTGCTCCCACAAGCGAAATGGAGTTAGTTCAAGTGTTAACGAGTCTTTACACACCGTCGAGAAAACGAGTAGAAACGCAGTATTCGTAACAAGTGAACGACCATCGGTTTCCGCGGGATTGTTACCGGAATACTTCCGTTCGTCGGCCCCTACAATCAACGGAGAAAGGAATTTCGGTTATTGGAACGCACTGAATCGGGAGGCTCAATATATTAAGTTATCCGCTCTCCCTCTCCAGACATATCAGAAATGGGCGGGAATCATGCTCGTTCGGCGGGAGATCTCCAATTTGGATCGTTAGAAGGAGTTTCCTCTCTGCAATCAGTTATCGGCCTTCACACAGATACTCCATGCCCCCCATCCCCCCACCGACCGTTCAATTCATTTGTGCTCGGGTTTAATTGTCTCTGGCGTTCGAGTCGAAAAAAGCGAATGCTCCAGGTATCTATTTGTCATTTTTACTTTCCTTGGCTCTAGAAAGGAAAGTGATGTAATCGACTGAAAAAAAAATTTTGAGTTCTCTTCAGATCTTTACGTTTCAGACGCCCCTGAGTTCGAAAAACCCTATTTGGGAAAAAGGTCTGTATGTATGTGAACGATTTTTAGAGAGAACTACCGTACCAAAAACCCTCAAACTTGATATCTCTCCCGCAGGTTACCATGGGACGCCAAAATAAGGGTATGAACAAAATCCACCGAAAGTTAACCATAGTTATCATAGTGATCAAAACCCCAAATATTTTTTTTCTCAAAAACCGCTATAACGATTTTGATTGAATTTTTATATTGATAACTCTCAATAAGGCAATTATACCATAAAATTATCAATCGTGGGAAAATGACGAGAGCAGCACAATAAATTACCCTAAACTTTCGACGACATCGATTTTAGCGCGGTTTTTAGAGACAACAACCGTACCAAATCAGCTGAAACTTGATGTCTAGCCTACAGGTTACCATGGGACGCCAAAATAAGGGTATGGGTAAAATCCACCGAAAGTTAACTATAGTTATCATAGTGATCAAAACACCAATTTTTTTTCTCAAAAACTGCTACAACGAGTTTGATTACATTTTTTATATTGATAGCTCTCAATAAGGGAATTATACCATAAAATTCCCATTCGTGGGATAATGACGAGAACAGCACAATAAGTTATCACAGTTTTCGACGAAAAGCGTTTTTAGCGCGGTATGTTCCTTATAAACTCCGCTGGAATGTTAGTAGAATGTTTAAAAAAATTGGTATTGTAGTCCAATCCAACACGTAAAGGGTGAGTGTTTAAAAATGCTCATAAGATACACGGGGCTCACTCCAGAAATTCCAGAAAATAAAAAGTGAATTGTCGTATAGCTAAGGAAAGTAGTGTGTTGCATCGCACCAGATATTTGTTATTAAATTTATTGCAAGCGTATGGACTCACATCGTACATTCGTGAGGGGCATAGTTTCTTTATTTCTCACGTCGTGACATTTCCCGAGAACGTGAACCGCCCTATTCTCCTCAGCCTCTCCTCATTTCAGGATTAGGCAAAGGATAAAAATTGTAGAAGAATTTAAAAAAAAGTATAAAATCGTTAAGTTGCAGTTCTGAAATTGAACCGAATTTATTGGAAACGTGAAAGTTCAGGAAATGGACCAATTTTATTAGAAATGAAGGAAGTGAAGAAGGACAAGAAAGTAGAGAAAGTAATACAGTTCGGAAATTGGATGAAAATTATTGAAAAGTCAAGCGAATGTAGTTGTGAAATGAGTACAAGTTGAAGTGGATTGCTAGCTCATACCGCACGGTAGCTCAAGTGTTCCCAATCCATCTTCTGGCAGCAGGAAGAGCGACCGGAAAATAGCCACCAGAAGAGAAGGAGAGCTGTGGCACTCGGGAAATGGCAAGACGAGAGGGACACAGGTGGACCAAGCAGCTGATTTTAGCACTCGGTTCATAGTGCGGGTTGGTTTTTACCTTGGGCGTACCAGCACCCAATTGGTAAGACTGCAAGCCCAAACTGCCATCACTGCTGGACAATGGTGGATGGTGCTTCTCATGCCATCTTCTCGTGCCAAAGTGGAAGACTCAGTCGGCAAGCTCACGCCAGAGGCATTCGTCCGCTCTATGGAGAATGAAGACACGGAGGAAATAGCGCTTCTGAACCTCCCAAACTGCTGACTAGTATGGGTGTAATAATTTCAAAGTTCTCATTATTTGATCGCCGCATTCTGGGCTTTGCCCAGAACCAATCTCACAAGAGTGTACACCTCGTTGTTCTTCGCCTAGACGCCGCTTGTGTTATCTTATGCTTCTCATTACGCATAAGTTTCACTCTTCACGCATTTACTTGAAATTCTAATTTATAGGTTCACTCTACCTAATTTGCGCGGAGTAATAAACCAGTAATCCGGCAATATAATTTATTGCGACTAATAGGGTAAATCACAAAAGCGAAATTAGAATTTCAAGTAAATTCGTCAAGAGTGGGACTTATGCGTAATGCGAAGCGACTGACTAGAGATAACATAAGATAACACAAGCGGCGTCTAGGCGAAGAACAAAGAGGTGTACACACTCGTGAGATTGGCTCTGGGCAAAGCCCAGAATGCGGCGATAAAATAATGAGAACTTTGAAATTATTACATGGGAATGTCAGGACGCCGCAGGATTCTCTAGAGGGCGAAGAGGTCAATTAATTATAGCTGCCATCGCAGAGATGCAACGTGCTAAACGGTTCCGGGTCTGGGCAGGAATAACTTCATAGGGTTACTACGCTGGGAGATAAACCCTTTAGAGAGATACGTACCCCGGCACATGATGCACATAAGCCCCAAATGCGGGTGAGTTGCCAATCCATAATCACCCAGAGGTATTTCACCTGTCATAAGTTAGAGCCTCGCTCTCGTCTTTCTGGTTCTTCCGTTTAGTAAAATTACACTTACTGACGAACTGTGAGCCCAGATGGCTCGATTCCTCCATAGCTCCGAAAGAGATCGCATCTTCTAAGGGCAAGCGACCTCCTGCCTTACATAAACGTGAGATTTGAAACATGAACCTCTTTTCAACCCAACAGGGCAGTACTTCGTCGAGGGAGATTATTTGGAAAGAGCGAGGAAGGCGCGCTAAAAAGGCTGATTTAAAGCTCAATATACTCTGACAAGGGTCGCTCCAGATGGTCGCGGTAGAGATGCTTAAAAAAATTGAGGGGGAACCTTAGACGTGCACCGCCTTCTCTTCGAAGGACCCTTAAACTCGAAGCCTAACTTTTGAAAAACCTCGGCTACTGTCGCAAGGGGACCCCCGATTCTTTCACGCGTTCGTGTTAACTGATCACATGAGGTCTACTTATCCGCCCATATCTAGTACGACGCGTCACACAACTTTGATGCGGAGTACCGGGTTATCTGGATATTGTAGTGTACCTAGTCCCTCCATAAGTTCTGTTACAAACATTCGACGAACTGTGTACCTCGAATGAGCGCTCGTTGAGACAGGCCTTTGAACTCGGTGTTTATCTTAGGTACGAAGCCAGAAATCACCGCCCAGTTCTCGTTCATTAGACGTATCGGTGAGATGGAGAGTGAACGCGAACAAAATCGTCAAGCTGTCATTATATGGCGAGTTTTTCAGACATTGTTCAAACCCGAACATCATTGGGAATCAATCGATCATTTCACATCGATTCAGTTTGCCAAGGATAAGCCTCGATTCGGTCCTCCTCTGTAAGGACGAGGAAAGTCATTAAAGCGGTCCAAAACCAAACCACTTTGGAAGCAATAAATCTTGACTGGGGAAATGGATATTTCTTCCCGATCCTTGTCACGGGTCATCAAACATGACCACAAGACGAGTGCCTATCAGAGAATGACCAGACAAGGCTCACTGTGGCTTTTAAAAATATCTGGTGCGTTGCAACACACAACTTTCCTTAGCTCTACAACAATTCACTTTGTACATGGTCTTTGAACTTAGTCAAACAACACGTCACAGCAGGAGGAAACGGTAGCGCCTACAGTTCTGGAATTTATTGTGCTGCTCGTACTCATTCCAGGACCATTAGTGAGCAATTGGTACACAGATAATTAATGAGGCTGTAAACACGAATTTTTTGAAGAAGGATAGTAATTACTTTTGCAGAGTTATTGGGTAATAACTATTAGAACTGGTAGTAAGCGAAACGACAGTAGTTGAAATTCAGGAATTTCTGGAGTGAGCCCCATGTATCTCATGAGCGTTTTTCGACACTCACCCTTTAGGTAATGGATTGGACTACAATAACAATTTTTTTTAACATTCTACTAACATTCCAGCGGAGGTTATAAGAAAAAAATAGCACTAAAACGCTGTTCGTCGAAAATTTTGATAATTTATTGTGCTGCTCTCGTCATTTTCCCACGAATGGGAATTTTATGGTATAATTATCTTATTGAGAGCTATCTGTATAAAAAATTTAATCAAAATCGTTAGAGCCGTTTTTGAGAAAAAAAATATTTGGTGTTTTGATCACTATGATAACTATAGTTAAATTTCAGTGGATTTTGTTCATACCCTTATTTTGGCGTCCCATTGTAACCTACCGGCGAGATATGAAGTTTGAGCTGATTTGGTACGGTGGTTTTCCTAAAAATCGTTCACAGACACACAGACCATTTTCCCAAATAGTGTTTTTCGGACTCAGGAGGGTCTGAAACGTAAAGAACTGAAGAAAACTCAAAAAAAAAAATTTTCAGCCGATTACATAACTTTCTTTTCTACTTCGTAGAGCAAGGAAAGTAAAAACCCAGAAGCGAAAGAACCAAAGCACTGCTGAGCAGGTACAGTAACGGTGGCGATCACAACATTTTGTTTACAACTGAAAATATTTTTATAATCGAACCAAAATTCAACAGTTTTTGACCTTAGCTCTCGGGAGGCTCAAGAAAAATTGGGAGGGAAGAAAGGCCATCATTCCGCCACGGAGTGATTTTATTTGTAGGGGACGTGGGAGGGAGGCCCCATGAACTTACACCTATACAGAACCGTTTAACACATTGCATCAGGTTGGCCCCCACGTCCTTACGAGAATCTTGCCGCATGCCGCCATTCCCACACATCCTTCCATACTGCACAGCAGGAGAGGTCTTTCCTCTGTGTCATCAGTCTTGATCCTAGTGAGGTACTGGCCCTGGATCAACACGCTTCAGCCTCTTCTGGGTGAGCACTGTGTTGACAAATTGAGCAATGCCCCTCAAGTTTTCCTCTGAATGCAAAATGGAGCTGACGAATTCCTCTTGCGTGAACTGGCCGACTGTGTCATCCACAGTGGCCTCCAGCCTGCCCACTCATGGAACGAGAAGATGTTGTGGGAAGCGCCAGCCAGTATTGCCCTGCAGTACAGGCAATTTGGGCTTGCAGGCTTTCGAATTCGGGGCAAGTAAACCCTAAATGCTCCATGGCATATTCGGAACTGAGTGAGGTAGAAGTCAACCTCCCCGTGGCGTGTCCAAGCCATGGACCAATCAGCCTTCTAGGCTGTGCCCCACTCATCTTGCCACCTCCCAAGGTTCACATACATTGTTGATTTTCTGGTGGCCATACTATGGTTGCCCTATTGATGGGTTCAGCTCCTTCCACTCTGCTGCCAGAAGGTGATATGACACTTGCCAGCAATGCGAGCTATGCACTTCATGTAGTAGGCAATGCTCATTGTATCAGCCCACACTCCTGCCACATTTAAGGGGGGATTTAAGGCACCTTTCTTGTGCTTGCTCGCAGCTCTCTGGTGTTGGCCATCAAGTGAGAATTAGCTGTTGTTACAGTGGCTGCTTGCTGGATATGAGAACCAAACGACAACATGGTATCGAACTGCCTCCCTTGTTTGCAGCTCTGTGGTCTCCACACGAATAGGCGGGAGAGTCTCCGTTCGTCGCGTCGTCACCAGGGCTAGCTCTGTTTTTTTCAGGGCAAGGGACAGCCCATGAGCTCCTATCCACCCCAGTCGCATTACCCGCTCCATCTCTATCTCGGCTCCGTTAATACCTCTGGTGATAATTGGCCGCCTCATTGATGGTTTGGAGGGGAGTCTGCTTTGATGGCACCACAGAGCTCCATTTTCGCGAACGAGGGGTTAAAACTCGGGTCAGAAATTGCCAGGAAGATTTTCTTGAGTGAACAGTGAAGCCCACTGCTTGAGAGAAAACACTGGACCTTCCAGCAGGACACCTCTCCAGCCCCAAAGTCTCGAACGATGCAGCAGTGGCGAGAGCTGAACGAGTTCATCACTGCTTCAGATTGACCCCAGGAAGCCTAGATTCGAACCTCTTGGTCCCGTGTTGAGCAAACGGCTTGTCACAGAGGGCATCATAATTTGGGAAGTTTGAAGTCTCCACTGGTGGAAGTTATTCGCAACTTTCCACAGGAAGTGCTCCGTGCCGATGATTAATTCCAGACGTTAAAAGCGTGTAAAGGCCAAAGGCCGACATTTTGAGCGACTCATCGTTTTATTCTTCTTACGCCAGTTAATGATTTTAACAATGAATAATGTACCACGCATTTTTCCTTGTTATGACCGGACTAGGTATTTTCTGAGCCTGATTCCGTTATGATCCAAGATAAAATCGCACATCGGGGAGCAGAAGGTTTCACAATACGTTATGAGGGCTTTTATCTATGATTAGTATTGAAGTGAGTATTTACGCATTATACTGCAGCAGGCGAGGTATGTAGCAGTGTGCCCTCGAGAAACTACTTTCTTTAGCCCACACCGATCGCCTTTATAAGGTTGGCGAATAGATTGGGCCGATCACCTGCCGGCGAAGCGATAAAAATTAAGTCAGTTGATTACAGCAACCAATCGGACTCGATTATTTGCATCCCGGCGATGCATTCCGTTCTACGGCTCCACCGTAGGAGAGAAGAAGTAATTTGATTGGCTTCGTCACCTCACATATTCAATATTGCAGGAGAGAAACCCAAAGGTACAGAGGGTTTTCCACCGAGACGAAGGTAGAAGGTTTTCCGGCGCATCGAGATTGGTATTGGATCGTTCGTTACACTTCACTGCAAGTGGAGAAAAACGGAGTGGAAACCGAATTAGCATTTACATGAGATATTACATGGAGCGGAAGGAAAAGGCGAAGCAGGAGAAGTAGTCCGTGTTCCGCTAAGCTTGACAAAAACTTTCCCGGAAGATTCGGAGAGGAGAAAGCTAATCCCTAATCTAAACGACCGAGAATTCGGTGGCAAAGACAAGGAAAGAATAGAAGAGCGATCGATTTTACCACTGTTCAGACCTTCAAAGCTTCGGCACAAAGTTATCATTCATCGTCGATTATGCTTGGTTTAATACCGAGATACAGAACGAATCGCCGAGACCGCTACGTTGGGAACATGATTCAATTATACTCACTATTAAACGAAATTAATCGAATACAGGCGACCTCGTTGGACTGCTCTGTGAATGTACCCCAACGCGCAACTAAACGAACCACACTCACCGCACTCCCCCTTCCACTGCCACGATATTCAACTAACTAAGAGGAACCGATCATTTCAGACTCTAGTCTTCTAGCCACCGTTCTAATGGATAATGGTCCATTATAATCATTTCCCCGTGTTTGGAATGGTACACAAAATTTCTGCGACGCATCGCGCAACATTCTTTAGCTCCAAGTACAATCCACGATTTTTACCACTGAAGTTATCTTCATTCAACACATGCCTGCTTCAACGTTATGTTATAGAACTCGACATTCTATGAGAAGAGGCTGACAGTGCTTAGCGGTCTGGACTTTATTAGGCTGTTGCTACTTATCGCTCAACGTTCACTGAAATACTTTAGTATAGGTAACTGGCGGAAGTAGAAACCTTAATGTTTTGGTAACGTTACGGCTCTGACATTATTGACATGGAACTGCGAAAAAGTTGGAAGGAAAAACGACGTTAGTTTAAGTTCCGTAATTTCTGTAGTTGCACGTAATTTTACGATGTACATTAATAAACAGCCATCGTACAGGTAGCTGATAGGACTATCATCCTGATTTTTTTGAGAGCGTAAGTGTCATGGAAGTGTCATGAGTGTTCTCACGAGTCAAAATTGTTCAACCGCTGATCTGTTGACACGACATATTTAATCAAAATCCCTTGCGGCTGCCGCTGGGAAAAAAATTATTTTGGGTTTTGATCATTGTTGGGCGCATACTGGGGGAGATTTTAGCTGCGAAGTAAATGAACATCGTGAGTGTGAGTTAGGACTGTATTACACTTGACAGAAAGGAATTGAGTATGAGTATATAAAAGCGCACAAGGGACTCTAAATACATGTGAGCTGGTTGGTGTGACACTAAGTGCAGGAGCACGAGAGAGAGAGTGAGAGAGAGAGAGAGAGAGAGAGAGAGAGAGAGAGAGAGAGAGAGAGAGAGAGAGAGAGAGAGAGAGAGAGAGTGAGAGTCGAGTTGGGAGTAGCGCGAACTGAGAGATGAACCATTGGGAGAACTGGGAGACTGTATCACGAGCTGAGGGATGACTGACTTGGAAGGAGCTGTCAGTTGGGAAGAGAAATCTAAAATTGAGGGGTGGGTAAGACAGATCGGAAAGTCCACGACAGGGGTAATTTCCGTAGTCACTTGGGAATAACTGAGGAACTGGGCTTTCCACGGGTACAAACTAAGGGGTTGAGAGTGCGAGTGCGGATATTCCAGAGGTCAAAACTCAGCTGATTCGGCTTGTCGAACAACCACAAAACAATAATAAAATACTATACTACGAAGGGCTAAGGAATGTAAAAAGCCAGCCAGAATGTAAAGAATCCAGCCCCTCCTTCTCTTTTGATACAGTGAAATACATTGAATTTCTCAATTTTTGCCCCAAGGGACGTATGTTGGATGTACTTGAGAAATTTGAAACCATCAAAAGCAACGGGTTAGATAGGTGTTTAAATGACGTGATTCCTCAAAGCATTCCTCCATTGATGGCTTCATTTTTATGAGACCTTTTTTGACCTTAGTACAATAACCCCTTATTAATTTTCCCCTTTCCGCTATCCCGCTACGATGTACCTGCCACTGGGAAAACCCGACCCAACGTTCTGTGTATAAGAGAACCTCTCTGCTCTTCCCCTATCAGTTGCTTTTTTACTTTCCTTGGCTCTACAAAGTAGAAAGGAAAGTTATGTAATCGGCTGACGAAAAAAATTTTGAGTTCTTTCCAGATCTTTACGTTTCAGACCCTCCTGAGTCCGAAAAACACTTTTTGGGAAAATGGTCTGTGTGTGTGTCTGTGAACGATTTTTAGAGAAAATGACCGTATCAAATCAGCTCAAACGTGATATCTAGCCCGCAGGTTACCATGGGACGCCAAAAAAAGGGTATGAACGAAATCCACCGAAATTTAACTATAGTTATCATAGTGATCAAAACACCAAATATTTTTTCTCTCAAAAACGGCTCTACCGATTTTGATTAAATTGTTTACATTGATAGCTCCCACTATGGCAACTATACCACAAAATTCCCATCCGTGGGAAAATGACAAGAGCAGCACAATAAATTACCAAAACTTTCGACGAAATCGATTTTACCGCGGTTTTTAGAGAAAACAACCGTACCAAATCAGCTGAAACTTGATGTATAGCCTACAGGTTACCATGAGACGCAAAAATAAGGGTATGGGCAAAATCCACCAAAAGTTAACTATGGTTATCATAGTAATATAGTGACCAAAACACCAAATATTTTTTTCTCTCAAAAACGGCTGTAACGATTTTGATTACATTTTTTATATTGATAGCTCTCAATAAGACAATCATACCATAAAATTCTCATTAGTGGGAAAATGACGAGAGCAGCACAATAAATTATCAAAAGTTTCGACGAAAAGCGTTATTAGCGCAGTTTTTCCCTTATAGAGTCCGCTAAAATGTTACTAGGATGTTAAAAAAAATTGATATTGTTGTCAATCCAATGCTTATTGGGTGAGTGCTTATTATCGCTCATGAGATACATGGGGCTCACTACAGAAATTCCCGAATTTCAACTACTGTCGTTTCTCTTACTACCAGTTCTAAACGTTTTTACCCAATAACTCTGCAAAAGTAATTACTATCCTTCTTCAAAAAATTTGAGGCTTACAGCCTCATTAATTATCTGTGTACCAATTGCTCAATAATGGTCCTGCAATGAGTACGAGCAACACAATAAAATCTGGAACTGTAAGCGCTACCGCTTCCTGCTGCCGTGAAGTGTTGTTTGACCAAGCTCAAATGAATTGATTAAGTAGACAAAGCCATGTACAATGTGAATTGACGTATAGCTAAGGAAAGTTGTGTGTTGCAAGGCACCAGATATTTGTTATTAAATTTATTGCAAGCGTATGGACTCACGTCGTACATTCGTGAAGGGCATAGTTTCTTTTTTTTCTCACGTCGTGACATTTCCCGAGAACGTGAACCGCCCTATTCTCCATAATACTAATTTCAGATACTCCCATGGTTCGCATCCTTCTAAACAGAATGTTTCTATCTAATAATATCAATGGCTTTACGTACATCAAAAAACAGCAAAATCATAATTCGAAAGCGTAAACAGAGCATCATCAATTCCTCTCCCCTCACGAAAACCAAATTGCGAGGAAGTACGAACAAGTACCTGTACAAACAATCACGCATCCAACGCTCAAGGATTTTTGACAGTACACTTAACATGGATATATGCCGGTAGTTACTAGGTTCGGACTCAACTCCTCCTTGGTACAGCGGAATTATTTTACCTACTTTAAATGCTTGAGGGACGTTTTACCGAAGAATATCGAAATTACTCGTGCGAGCGATAGTACGCAGCCGCCTATAAGAAGGGCCATTTTTCAATCCTTTCTCACGCGACACCCCTTTTTTGTCTAGTAACAAGATGGCGATGCAGTTCCTAGTCGCGCGACGGCTGAAGGTTAAACTGCTTGTCATTTCCCCGGGGGGAATCGAGAAGCGAATGTTACCGGAGTGGCGTTAGATATCGTACATCACAAAAACAATATTATTCGAGAATTCCATGAGATAACAGAGGTTATTGCTCAAGGCACTCGGGAAAGGCTAAGTATACCGCTAGGATCTCCAACGCGGATACGAGGCGCTACAGCCTCCAGCGAGAGAGGTTTCTCAATTGTTGTTTTTCAGTTCCACTGGAGCCTTCTCTCTCGTATTTTTTTTTTGTATGGTACGAAGTTTATCAACCGTTTTTCGTGGAGTACTGGAAAGCTTTATTCTATTTATAAGCCTCCCCTCCCACCAGTGTCAGTTCCCTTTTAAAGGAAGCTATTCATGACTTGTCTCAATATGCACCTTGCTCGGGTATTAATTTAGGATATTTTTTCAGCGAATACAATGAAGTTCAATGCCACCATGAAAATGAAACACGATGTTTTCGGTCTGGAAAAGCCCCCCAAACCATAATTTGATAATTTACGTTTCAAGGTATCGGGATTCCAAATCTGAAATGTCCGCTGTCTGGGCCATATAAGGCCTTTAACACGGTCTACAAAATCCGTACTTTCGCAAACAAATTTAGATGCCCTTGGTAAACGAGCGGTGCGTAGCAACACACAACTTTCCGCCACCCCTTCAAGTTCGATCACCAGCTACATATGCGGGCGCTTTATCTTCGTTCAACGCATTTTTACAGGAACATGTATAGAGAACAAAATGTAGGAACGAGTTACCTGAGAGTACTCCGTAAATTTTATCGCAATCGTTGGAGCCGTTTTTGAGAAAATCGGAATACCGATAAATTAATATTCGACGAATCTCCTTTTCTGAGTTAACTTGGCTTATATCTCCGTTCAACACATATAAACAAAAATAATCATAGCGAACGAAATGTGGGAATGGGTTACTAAAAGACACTCTGGACGATTGATCGAATTTGGTGAAGCAGTTACTCCAGAATTAACGGAAATGTTCGAAAAAACGTTATTTTCGACACATTTTCATTTTTATCTCTACTCAATGGAATTTCAGAGGAAAATTTATTCAGAACAATACGTAGGTATTAACTATTCGAAAACATCCTGAGAGTTTGGTGAAAATGGTTGGAGCCGTTTTGCCAAAAAGCGTAAAAAACCTATTTTTGCTTCATGGGCCTATATCTCCGTTCACCGTATTTTCATGGAGATATGTATGGAGAGGAAAAGTTAGATATTGATTAGTAGAAGATAATTTGAAAGTTTAATCAAAACCGTTAGAGCCGTTTTCGAGAAAAAGGCGAAAAACCCTAGTTTTTGGTACATTTTCGTTCCCCACCCCCCTTTCCATTGGCCGAAATCGTCCATAACCTAATTTTGGTATCTGCAAAAAATAACGAAAAAACAAAAAGAGAACCAGCTCATACGTATCAGCCGTTCTCCCGCAAATCGAACTACAGACACACACACACGGACCACGCGCCGAAATTAGGTTTTTTAGACTCAGTAGCCCTCAAAACGTAAAGATCTGAAGAAAACCCAACTTTTTTTTGACACGATTACTATACTTTCCTTTCCGTTTGGGGTAGCGGAAAGTAAAAATGAAACAGACGCACTCCCGTCTCCCGTCAACCACACGTCAGCTCGACTCATTACACAGTACCAATTGCCCAAAGGCGCCTGAAAAATGTAATTTTCGTTCCGTTGTAGTCAGGTCATGTTCTTTTACAGGTATTTTTCGATGTTGAATCGAATAGGATTGGTCTCAGAGGTGTGAAACTACACCAAGCTGTGCGAGACAATAATTGGTTGAAATCGCTAGCGAAAAATTTCTTGCGTCTGGCCCCCTGAACTGGGCCCCTTTTGTTGAGGGCCCGATCGGTCGATTCTGAGCGACAATGGACAGACAACTCTCCTCAAGCTCATCAAACCCCATCACAACAGCAACTTCCACCTTAACAAGTTTAAACCATGCATCGCCCCATTTCGCTCAATCTCATCTCACCTTTTTCCATTTGTATTGAACTTGGCTTTAAGAGAATCATTGTAAGTACACAACCAACAATAAATATGTTTTTATACTATTTTATACCAAACTATGGAAATACGTTGGAAATAAACCACTGACAGAAGGTTTCCCTGGGGTCACCCACACCTAGGTTTCCCCTGGGCCCAGGTCAACCCCCTCAGAAAACTGGGGGATTCCCCAGCGCACGAAGAAGGTGGTACCTCGACCGGTATAAATATCGGAAGGGCCTCTAGCCACTTCAGGCAGTCCCATTCCGACCTCCTGCCAGCGCACGAAGAAGGTGGTACCTCGACCGGTATAAATATCGGAAGAGCCTCTAGCCACTTCAGGCAGTCCCATTCCGACCTCCTGCCAGCGCACGAAGAAGGTGGTACCTCGACCGGTATAAATATCGGAAGGGCCTCTAGCCACTTCAGGCAGTCCCATTCCGACCTCCTGCCAGCGCACGAAGAAGGTGGTACCTCGACCGGTATAAATATCGGAAGAGCCTCTAGCCACTTCAGGCAGTCCCATTCCGACCTCCTGCCAGCGCACGAAGAAGGTGGTACCTCGACCGGTATAAATATCGGAAGAGCCTCTAGCCACTTCAGGCAGTCCCATTTCCACCTCCTGTCAGTGACTACTCTCAAACCTCATTTCATTTTTAAACTTAAAAAAGCAAACGACTCTTTGCTTATTGAGTGTAGCTGTTACTCTACCCTGAAGAGTGTACATGTCTCTTCAATAAACTGGTGTAGCTGTTACTTCCCTTCAGGAAGTGTACTTGCTCCCGGTAAAATTGTAGTGCAGCTGTTGATTCCCCTTCAGAGGTTCGTACTTGCTCCCATATTTTTGGGAAATTAGTGTAGCTGTTGATTTTATCATACTTTCTCCTATTTTCCTGTGGTGCAGCTGTTGGCTCTCTTCAAGGGCCGTACTTGCTCCCAATTTAGTATACAGACGAGCTGTTGATCCTCCTTCAGAGGTTCGTACTTGCTCCCATATTTTTGGGAAATTAGTGTAGCTGTTGATTTTGTCATACTTTCTCCCATTTTCCTGTGGTGTAGCTGTTACCTCCTTCAGAGGTGTACTTGCTCCCACACGAGGTGTAGCTGTTCCTCATAACGAGGGTACTTGCTACCTCACACTAGGGACGCCTCCTTCAGGGGTGGACAAGGTAGAGTCACATTTTACAAAAACTAAATATGAAAGGACATGCCAAATCCAACCAAAAAAGTTATTAACTTCAAAAACGTCATAACACCATTCATTCGCGATCGTGTGCACCTCCGACGTCCATCCGTTTATTTTTTACAACCCCCCCTCAAAATTTGATACTTTACGTTTCAAGACATGGAGATTCCGAATTTGCAATGTCCGTCCGCCGTCCGGGCCGTTTTGTGCCTTTAACGTGGTCTAAAAAATTCGTTCTTTCGCCCAAAAATCCGATTAGGTATCTAGTTGTGCCCGCCATCTTGGCAATCCGATCGGACGAAGCCCGTGGTTGTAATGGGCAAAAAAACCGTTAAAAAAATTAACGAAACGCAGTACAACGCGGGAGCTACAGCGTTTCGTCGTTTGAACTCCCTCCCGCCCCGCCCGTCTCATTAAAAAAGCAACCGCGCTCGAGCCGCTTCCCTCCCAACACTCAACTCCCCCCGGGTTCGCTTCGAATTTCCCCGACGTTTTGGTTTTAACACGATTCAATTTTTTTAGATTCTTTCGTTTCATTCTCATTTTGTTTTTTTTTCATAAGATTTTTGGTTAAATTTTGATATTAGTATTTAGCGTGCATGTTTTCATGTTAAAATTCAGTTTTTTCTAGATACTTTCGTTTTTTTGTTTATTTTAATATTACGATTCAGTTCTTTTCGACCTTTTTTGGGGTTTCATTATGATATTTTTCGATGCTGAATCGAACGGGATGGGTCTCGGAGCATTAATGCTAGGTCAAGCTGATTATCCGAATAATAAACCGTTGTGTAATAATTTGCAGGGTTTTTATTCTTCAGCTCTAATTTATTTTCGTTCAGTTCAATTTCATTTTGATTCGATTCCTTATAATAGAAGCCATAATTTATTTCCGAATTACTTGTATTTCCTTATTTTCCTTCTCTTTGACGTTCATTTATTTTCTATCTCATGTACTTATTTATTCATTTGCTCATTCAGGCAGCAGCCTTGGTCCTCCAGCCCTATACACTTCAGGCGTTGAACCTAAAGGCTTAACCATTAACTTCCTTCACGTCTAACCAATAATAAACCGTACAAACAAACAAAATACAACCCCCTTCACGAAGATGCCGGGCGGACAGTTGAATTTCGTCAGAAGCGAAGAATGAAACTCTTCGCTACTAAAGCCGCTGGCCAATATAAGACGTGGACTCGTAAAATTTCCCGGAGAGCAAAAAAGGAGAAAACGAAAAGAGGGATGGGGGGGAGAAAAAAATCACGATCACGGACTCGAGAGAACGAGTGGTCTAAGCCTTCCCCTCTTCCAACAAACAAACGTGTCGAGAGAATTTCCCGGGCAACATACGGCGACAGGGGACAACAGGAGGAGGGCCATAAGCCAGCCGCTCGAAGGAAATTAAAAACGGGGGAGCGGAGAACCAACATACCGCAGGCTTGTAAAACGACTACACGCAACGGCGGGGTTGCAACTGAATAAGCGAAGTGAGGTTGTGCATCCGATTTACTGACTCGGGGAGAAGTAGGTTGCAACGAGTGGTCGAAACCCCAGAGGAGAACATGACTGACCTGGTTAAAGAGAAGAGATAACATGATCGTGGTCATTGAAGCACAAGGGAAACCGGACAACAATTCGCTGCTGATTCAATGTTGATTCTCAATGGTTATAAAGCGACGCTACGCACATTGCCGCCTTGAAATCTCCAACAGCAATTCATTTCCAAGTTCCACTTTACATTTTTGTTTAACTTGATGGTGAGCGTATCGTGTGGGGGTACGCAAGCCTTGTCATGTCAGCCAAGTTCAACCACCGATTCGTGTGCGGCGTCCCATATATTTCCCCACAAAATTCATGATGACGTTGAGATCCATCCCTGCAACCTCCTCCAGCTACTGCTGAGCAAGCACTCTGAACCGCACTGCAGCTGTCACTCATAAGTACACAGTGCATGCTCCACCAACTCCAGCTCTACCTCGCAGAATGTGCTACGTACTTCTGACTTACCACCCTTGGCCAGGAGGTACTACCCGCATTCTCTCTCTCTCCAGACTGAGGATCCCTCTTGTTCGCTCGCTGGAGAGTTTAATCAACCACCTTGACTGCCTTTGGCCTGGCGCATCCCGCCAATAGACTGCCCTTCCCTTGGCACTTCTCCTCCCACTAGCTAACACTCCTGACCAAGTGGCTCTAGGTCAGTGGTTCTCAACCTTTTATGAGGTATCGCCCCTTAGTGGAAGACGACTCACCCCTGTCGCCCCCCTTCTCTCAGTACGGTATACCCTTATTTAAATGTAAGAAACGTGTTGTTGTAAAAATAATAGACTGAATTATTATGTTAAATGATTTATTATTATATACAATTATTATTATTTCACTTAATTAATTTACCGTTTTAATGGCTCCCTTGTGCTAGGTGGACTGCAGTCAAAGCCTGAATATCCGGCTGTATGTTGGTCAGGTGAAGGCGCAGGTCTCTTTTGGTCCAAACATCCAATTTGTTCCTTTGTTTTGTGAGGAGCTGGACGACAGAGCTGAATCCTTTTTCCACTAAATATGTGGATGGAAATGAGGTTAGAAGGGATTCAACCATTTCCCACAGTTTTGGATAAGATTCCATGAGTTTTACCCAGGCTAACTCGTAACCATGCTGCTTAAAAATCATCTTTGCCTCACAGTCATATTTCAGGTCCAAAAACTCTGTCTGCAAAATATGTTCAAGTGTGTCCACCGCGTCAAACGAAAATGGATCAAAAAACCCAATCTGGAATTTTAAGATTGGCAATGTCTTCAAATCTTGATTCCATGTCACATTTTAGCTTGTCAAGGTGGTCTCAGAAAGTGAAGATTTGGTCATCTTCAAGATGGAGGGATTCTGAGCATTTTTGTAGGGATGGAAACTGACACAGTTCACCACGACCTATATTACCTTTGAAAATGGCAAACTTGGCAATGAATGAACTGATAATGCCTTTTGCTTTGATAAGATTCATCTTATTTCCTTGCAGCTTCATGTTGACCTCATTGAGTTTTTCGAAAATATCAGTCAGATATGCAATCTCGAATTTGCGAAGTCTCAACGCTTGACTCAATTCAGGGTCACAAGAATCGAGAAATTCAGTCACTGTTTCGAACAATTCCCTTACCGGCGCGCAACTCAATCTTGCACACTTGCATATTTTATACAGATCATATTTTTTTGCCCATAATTTTCTTAAAAACGAGTGAATTTGTTTTTGAAACGCTACCATGTTTCTGCGACACTTAAGATTCTACTCTACAGAAGAGTTAGTTTATTTTTTCTGCCTTTTCATACTGATCGCCCCCCTGTCGCCCCCCACAAATTTATCGCCCCCCTTAGAACCCAAATCGCCCACCGGGGGGCGATCGCCCCCAGGTTGGGAACCACTGCTCTAGGTGGTCCGTACGAAGGGCCTCCTCATTCCCTTCTATCCCTGTCCTCCTCCAGAGATACCCCGATAGTGCCCCCCTCTTTCTCAAGAGAAATTACTCTATTTTCAAGGACAAATTACGAGCGGGAAATGATCAGTGAAGCGATTAGTATTATCGTGTTTGTGTATGAAAAAATCTAATGAGAATAATTTAATTATTGATTGGTTGTTTTCGTCCATTGAAATGTCGATTTAGATCCGTGTAACGGCAAATTTCTCAATCCCCAATGTGCAACGTGTCGATATGAAGTGATTTGCTTGAGTGACTTGCTCGTTTAGTTTAGAGTAATGTGTCCTCTGCTGAGAGGAGGAGGAGGAATGTGCAAGTACTCGTTCCTCTCAAATCACAGCAGTTATGTGTTTGTGGGCTTAGATGCATTTGTGCGAATATAATTTATTTTCATAGAGAATTTTTCTTTTTTTTGGTATAAGTGTAATTTATTGAGTTATGAATGGGAATTGTATCATTGTGATAAGAGACATTTGTTACTTGAGTGATAAAGACACGATCAGAGACTGCGTAACGAAATAGGATGTTGTATAGTGATTCCAGGGGAAATGGAATAGAGGGCTTTATGGCCCTAATTTCCCCTCGGATGACAATGCTCCAACAACCTGCTTGCAGAACGCGTCATGACGTTTGACGCGGCCCCCGTGAGCATCACATGATTCAGTGACTTACTAGTTACCGCAGGTACGACAGAGAGCATCTGCAATGTTACGTTCCCGACAACTTGGACACCTCATCGCTGTACGCTATTTTTTACACTCAGTAGGCTCTGAAACCTGAAGATCTGATGAGAACTCAATTTTATTTTTCTTAAGGTCGATTACATAACCAGCCCTATTTTGTAGAGTTCTAGGGATACATAAGAAGTAGAAGAATAAATGGAATGTGACGAAATCAAAGAGAAAAGGGAGAACAAGGAAATAAATTATTATTGGCCATGAATCCATAAATTGGGGGAAAAAAAACAAAAGAAGATAATTAAGACAAATTCGAAAGGACACTTATTTTAAAGGAGAGTTACCTTCATATGTTACCGAAAAACGGAATTTATAAACTTGTAGAAACAGGAACTGAAATTTAAGGTTGAATGTCCTTTCCTGCCTGCGGTATGCTTAAATATCTGGTGCGTTGCAAACACACAACTTTCCTTAGCTCTACGTCAATTCACTCGGGTACATGGTTTTTTTCTACTTACTCAATTCCTTTGAACTCACAACTCACAGCAGCAGGAAGCGGTAGCGCCTACAGTTCTGGAATTTATTGTGCTGCTCGTACTCATTCCAGGACCATTCTTGAGTAATTGTTACACAGATAATTAATGAGGCTGTAAACACAAGTTTTTTGAAGAAGGATAGTAATTACTTTTGCAGAGTTATTAGGTAATAACTGTTAGAAGTGGTAGTAAGCGCAACGGCAGTAGTTGAAATTCAGGAATTTCTGGAGTGACTCCCATGTATCTCATGATCGTTTTTAAACACTCACCCTTTAGGTATTGGATTGGACTAGAATACTAATTTTTTTAAACATTCTAATAACATTCCAGCGGAGTTTATATGGAAAAAACTGCGCGAAAAACGCTTTTCGTCGAAAATTTTGATAATTTATTGAGCCGCTCTCGTCATTTTCCCACGAATGAGAATTTTATAGTATCATTGCCTGATTGAGAGCTATCAATATAAAAAATGTAATTAAAATCGTTAGAGCCGTTTTTGAGAAAAAAATTTTGTGTTTTGATCACTATGATTACTATAGTTAACTTTCGGTGGATTTTGCCTATACCCTAATTATTGCGTCCCATGGTAACCTGTAGGCTAGACATCAAGTTTCAGCTGATTTGGTACGGTGGTTTTCTCTATAAACTGCGCTAAAATCGATTTCGTCGAAAGTTTTAGTAATTTATTGTGCTGCTCTCGTCATTTTCCCACAAATGGGAATTTTATGGTATAATTGCCTTATTGAGAGCTATCAATATAAACAATTTAATCAAAATCGTTAGAGCCGTTCTTGAGAAAAAAAAAATTTGGTGTTTTGATCACTATGATAACTACAGTTAACTTTCGGTGGATTTTGTTCAAACCCTTATTTTGGCGTCCCATGGTGACCTGCAGGCGAGATATCAAGTTTGAGCTGATTTGGTACGGTGGTTTTCTCTAAAAATCGTTCACAGACACACATACACAGACACACAGACCATTTTCCCAAATAGTGTTTTTCGGACTCAGGGGGGTCTGAAACGTAAAGATCTGAAGAGAACTCAAAATTTTTTTTTCAGCCGATTACATAACTTTCCTTTCTACTTCGTAGAGCCAAGGAAAGTAAAAAAGGGATCACAACTGTCGGAATAAGGTCCCCAAAGTGAGGCACATCAGGGCTGCTGGTTCAATCAAAAGTCAATCCTAGCGATTAATACTTTTGCATTGGAGTACCGATTGCTCGTTCGAATAATTGAACCTGAATGATTGTTGATTGCTGTGGTGCGTGATACAAGTATGTACAACTTGACTCACATGTGGAATAAGTGTAGCACTCTAGTAGGGGATTACCAGATGTTCCCAATGGTGTCTCGGCTTCGCCTCGTCCCCCATTCCTTTTCTCGCTTCGCTTAGGTTTTGGTCTTGCGTCGCATCGAAAATTGATTTTTCTTACGACAAGTACAAAGTGGTATTTCTTTATTTCTCCTTGTTTTTGATTGACTTTAAACCTTTCATCGTCACTAAAAGGATTTCGAACTGGTAAGTGTACTTTGAAGTATTTCGACTCTGCTTTGAATCAAATGATAGTCCCTTTCACCTCTGATGAAGCCTCGTTTGAACCGATTAACTGGCAATAACCTTATTTCAAAAACCGTCTTTGTATTTGCTCTTGCCGAATGGGTGTAGCGGCCCGTTCGCTGGTTGATCAGGGGTTCAAATCTGCGTGGTGGCGCTTGGCGTCCGTTGGACTGCACCTGCTGCGATGTTGTCTGGTGGGAAGGGGTTGTTTCTAACCTGGTGTGTGGTCCAGTGCCAGAGGCTCCCACGCCTCGAGGTCTATCCTCCGGTTCGTCCAGGCCTGCGCAAAGCGGACGAACTGGCGTGTAGCAGCCTGTGAGGAGAGGAAGCCGCGCACCGCATTCCTCTGTGGGATGGCGGCACTGGCCCTCACATCCTCGTACGAGCTGCAGTCGTGGAGGACGTGGGCCGCATCCTCCGGGACCGTTGTCCCACAGAGGCACTCATTGAACGCGCGCCTTTTGAAAAATTTAAGGCGCACGTTGAATGCCCCATGCCCCGTCAGCAATTGTGTTGCCGCGAATGTGGGGTGCCACCACCTCATCTCTAGGCGGTCCAGCACCGATGGCATGATGTGAAGCAGGTGGTGGGCGTAGTTCTGCTGTCGCACGTTGCCACTGGTCGAGCAGCCAATTCTCGGCAATGGCAACCTGGCGCTCAGTAGCTATTTGCTCGTGCCAGGTGTGTTCCAAGCGGCTAGCGCGATTTATGAGCTCTCGAAGACCGAATCCCGAAACCATTTTATGTCACACCATTCAAGACACGAACCAAGCAACAAACAAATTGTGATCCCTCAGAGAACACTCCTCCGTTGAGAATTAAAACTGCAAAGCGAATGCCAATGCCTTCTTGCAAATACCATAGATACCACCGAACGCGAAACGCTTCAAGAGATCCAAATTCGTAATCGATGGAAAACACCCGAAGATAAAGAAACAAAACAAAAAACAGACTCGAATAGAGCGAAACATCGGGGACCGAAAAACGGGTTGCTAGGATAAACTGAGAAAAGCTAATGGGGTCAGAAGTGGGAGAGTTGAGCAACAGGGAAGAAGATGAGGAGGTTGAAGTCGATGAACTGCATTTGATAACAGAGCAGAATAAGCAATTGAAGGGCAAACTGAAAAAGCGCGAATTTACTCTCTGAAAATGAGGGCAAGTCAGAAGAGTGAGAGAGAGAGAGAGAGAGAGAGGGGGAGGAAAGGGGACGGAAGAAGAGCTCGGAAAAGCTTGGAAAGCGGAAAGCGAGGCCAGAGAGTTAAATTATAGAAGCTGAAAGCAGCTACCTATCGATTGAAAAAGGTCTTCGTTTTCCGCGAGAATAACGGTTTATTCGCACGAAAGAGGAAGAATAAACCAAAAAAAAAGAAGAAATCTTTCGGTGAATTAATACAGACGCGGGAGAGGTGTGTGTGTGTGTGACCAGCCGCAGTGGCTTCGGAAGAAGAAAAGAAATCACGGCTTTAACTGGATTAACTTGGCTGAAAGCCCCAACTAAAGCACTCTACCGTAAGTCTCCTATTAGCTAAAGAGCATCGTCGATTCAGAGCGCTAACTACAAATTCTGGAACATTTTCAACTTGAGTTTTACTTCCCTCGCGCTCTGTTCGAGGTACAATCAGAAATAACCGCCTGGAAACGGTTAATTGCCAGAATAACATTAAAAGATCCATCGTGCGGAAGTTCCACGAGATTAGTTTGCTTCTCCTTCTTGGTATGCTTATATGCCTATACTATCTGGATGTTAGGTCTGTATAGGTTAGGTCGGTAATTTTTTTTTTTCCCCCGAGGGCATGCGGGAAGGGTCTCTTTGTCACTGCGGCCACGTGTGGGCCTATTGTGACTCTAGCCCTTCCTTAATAAAAGGCGTCGTACATACCCGCCCCCTTTATGAAGCCAAGTATGTCCTTCACCGCAGCTTCCGCTATGATATGGGGCTCAATAATCCCCTGGGAAAAATATTCAAAGCGTTTGACTGCTAAGGCAGGGCACTCACATAGGATGTGCCCCGCCATCTCGTCCTCCTCACCATAGAGTCTGCATTCCACCGTCTCTGAGATGCCCATCTTGTTGAGGTGATACCTGAGTGGGCAGTGTCCAGTGAGGAAGCTAATCAAGACCCTCAAATCCCTCCTGGAGAGTGTCAGCACCGCCTTTGCCCTTTGACCAGAAGGCGTAACAAGCCTTTTCGATTGTCTAAGTCGTGGCTGGCGATGCCAATGGGCGCTATTTTCCTGTGTCTCCCATTGAGCCAACAAGCGGTTCAGGTGACTTTTGGTCATACCTACGTGAGGTTCAGGCCCAATGGGTAGGGCTTCTGTGCCCTTCTTCGCAAGGTGGTCGGCCTTTTCATTGCCTTCATGCCCCTTGTGAGCCGGCACCCAGATGAGGGAAAGTCTATTGTGGGCGCCGAGCTGCTTGAGAGCATGAAGGCATTCCCATGCCAGCCTGGACCTAAAACTGTAGGCCGCGATGGCCTTTAATGCAGCCTGGCTGTCCGAGAATATGTAGATCTGCTTGCCCTTGAGTCCCTTAGAGAGGATCTCTTCCACGCAGATCTTTATAGCTAGGATTTCAGCTTGGAAAATCGTGGCGTACTCCCCCAGCGGCTTAGCCAGAGTGTAGTTGGGCCCAACAATGCCCAGTCCAGCTCTGCCTCCCATGACTGAACCATCGGTGTACCACCGCAGGGCGCCCTCCTCGGTCTTGAACGTCTCCTGCTCCCATCGTTCCCGTGAGTGGATACTTACCCTGATTGGCAGCCGAAGGTTCTTTCGCTCCGACATAACGTCGGTAGCAAGGACCACTGCCTCATAACATTAAAAGATCCATCGTGCGGAAGTTCCACGAGATTAGTTTGCTTCTCCTTCTTGGTATGCTTATACTATGTGGATGTGAGTTGCCGCAATTAATATAGGTTAGGTCGGTAATAGATATTATTGAGTGGATGAGGAATATCAAGTACTAACCCCACCACATATAGCTAGGGGATAGGAATATTCTAAGTATATTAAGTCCATGTGATGGAACGATGTTTCTGGTCACCAACCTGGATGCGCAGGTAGCCCGAATAGCAGCCACACAGCCGGACAGGGTAACAGTTCCAGTTAAACGTGCGCTAGCAGACCGCATGGCGTTAGTGGATCAAGTTACGGCCAAACAAGAGGCAGTGAAAGAATGGATGCTAGATGAGTGGCAAGCACGCTGGGATAGGAAAACTACAGGTAGACATACGCAACAACTGTTCCCAAAAGTAAGGAGGAGGGCCAAGTGCCCAAAAATAAGCCCTGGATATTATTCTACCCAATTATACACCGGACACGGAAGCTTCAACGCTAAGTTGTTCGAGTTCAGGAGAAGGAGCTCTCCAAGGTGCCCGTGTGGACACAGAAGGGAAACTGCTGATCACATCCTGAGAGATTGTAGTCTGTTCGCAACAGAACGAGCAGAGTTGACTGGGTCAACCCGCTACACGGGGCCACTACACAGGCTGATTGATCAGAGTAATGGCGGTTGCATGATGAAGAGGTTCGCAAGGAAATGGCACGATCGGCGGGGTACTATCCCTGATATGGTAAGAGAGGGATGAGGTGCAAGGATTGGTATGTGTGATGCGTTTCTGTTAGGATTAGGTTAGCCTGTGATATAGGTTAGTTTAGGCTAGGGAGCCTGGGGCGGAGGGTGGAGGAATATTAAGTGCTCACCCTCTCCCCCAGCACCAGTAAGAGTAGGTAGTGTAATCAGAGGGAGGAATATCCAGTACTCTCTCCGTAGTGTGAATGTAAATTATTATGGATGCATGTAAATTATACATAGTGAATGCATCAGTTATATGTGTTTTGTGTCTTGAATGTTAGCTTCGTTAATTACTACATTATTTTAGCGCTAGGAGGGCCAGTACACAGAGCGAAGACTCTGCAAAACCGCCTGGACTAGACTGGGACGGTAAGAAAAATCAACAATTGATCCAAACACCCAGTTGGACGTCCATTCAGGTTAGGCTATAATGGGAATACTCCAAGCTATAAGAAGAGGGTGCAGAGTACCTAGCCAGACGAACTGTGTGCCTTACCTCTGCCCCTGCCCTAGTAAAATTGAAACAAAAATAAATAAATGATTGAGAATCGCTGTCTCAGCCGATCAAAACCTGGCTCCGCCACGAGGTCCAGCTCGGGCATACCAAGAGGTATGACTAGTGCTGTTCCCAGGCACGCTGGAAGGCGTGCCACTGCTAAGGCGAAAGTGTCCTTGTAGTCACAGAGAAGACAAGAAATAGAGGTGACCGGAATTAATGGATGAGGATGGAGAAGAACAACAATAAATGGTAAGGAAGTGCTGACAGGTTGATATAGGCCACAGGAGAGGCTGAGGCGCAGGCTCCGTGGGAGTTGCGGACATAACTACCTTGGCCGCAACTCGGCAGCGTGGGGTTTGCGGACACGCTCACGGAGCACTGACGGCGAGTGTTTTGATAATGGAGATCGAGTCAAAGAGCACCGATTATCACCGAACTATAAACAGCGTATCAGGTGGTCAGTCTTTCGATAATGGAGATAGTGTCGACTTCTCGCGGAAAACAAGCGATTGTGTACGACGGTTTCAAGTATCGCTGTCACCGCAAAAATGAAAAGTTTGTGTCGTGGGTGTGCATGAACGATAAAAAACTTAAATGCCCCGGCAACTTGAAGACAACACCGAACTTGACAATTTTATGCCAGACCAGTCACACGTGCAGCGGGATCGATGCGATTGAGCAGGAGGTAATCGTTAAAGTAGATGTTTGTCGCAAACGCGCGAGAGAAGACCTATCCGTTCCTGTAAATCGTATTTTCCGAGAAGAAATGGGCGAGCTTATAGACAGAGGATACGATTTCGTCGGTATGATAATCTGAAAACATCGCTGTGTACGATCAGACGGAAGGCATTGGGAGCGGAGCAAAATCCTATCGACAGCGACCATTTGCACATTCCCCCGGAGGTCAGGACGTTTAACGACGGCAGCGATTTTTTGATTGCAGACGACTCTGATGGTGGAAGTAGAATTTTAGTTTTTGGAATAAGCGACGCAAAAAGTGCTGTGGAATCAGCTGTGACGTGCTTCCTCGATGGGACGTTTTTTAGTTGTCCCAGGCAGTTTAAGCAAATCTACACAGTTCATGTTGACATGGGATCAACTGGCGCAGACACAAAAGTCGTCCCGGCGCGTTTTTCGCTTCTGCCCGACAAAAAGCAGACGACTTACGAACGGTTTCTAGCTCTGATTTTGAAGTTGGCCCCTAAGTGGAACCCATCAATTATAAAATGTGACTTTGAGGTAGCCGCGAGAAATGCTGTCTCCAAACTTTTACCTCAAGCACACGTGTCAGGCTGCAACTACCATTTTAATCAATGTTTGTGGCGAAAAATCCAGGATATCGGCATGGTAGTCGATTACAAAGACGATGAAAAAACGCGACTGGCTTGTAGAATGTGCGCTGCTTTAGCTCTTCTTCCGCCCGATTACATACAGCTAGGTTGGTACATCAAAACGTTAGCCCAAGTACAACAGCTAGAGAAAAAATAAGAATGCTGCCAAATTATTTCAGTCCATAATGGCATGCTTTGACTGACCACGCACTAATTCAATGTGTGACACAAATTTTTAAACAAGCCTGTTTCAGAAAACAGCCAGTCCTAAGCCTGGACGAATTGTGAAGGGAAATTTCTGTCCGAAAACTACACGGTTCTCTTTCCGTGCAACCCTTTCCACCCCTCGCAACCCAACCGTGTCCGCAACTCCCACGTCCGCAACTCCCACGCCACCGAGGCGCAACCGTCTCCCCACCAGTCCGGAACAGCAGGTCACCAACTCCACTACTGAAATGCGATGGGATAATGATTCTGGTCAACACCAACTCCGCTATCTACAGAAACTGCATCTTATTGTTCATTTTATTTCACGTACTCAAACAACACTTCGCCATTAGCTGCTCAGTAAACCCCTCACGGCCTTCTTGTAAACCTATGAAAGGAAGGGGGGAGTGCAAGGCGAAGGGCTCCTCACCATCAGGCAGTAGTCGTCAACGTTCTGTCCGTCTGTTACATGCGTAATTGCCAATGCTCCCGTATTCACCAAAGTTAACATATCTGTTAGGTGAGTCCGTCTCTTCCGGCTGGCGAGATACTGTGGGCAAGCGCTTTCGATTTAAAGACATCATCGTTTGGCCGTTGAGTCAGTACTGGAGTCAGTCAGTTGGTCGTGGTCTTTATATAGGAAGAGAAAGGTAACGGGATAGTGTAGCGTCGGGGATGGGTGAGAGGAGGAGGAAGGAGGTCATGCAGCTCTGGGGAAACCCGCAGGAGGTAAAGGGAGAAGAATACAAGGTATGTCTGAAATACGTAGTCTGTTGATTGTCGATTCTAAGTATTTTATGTATAGAGTGGTCTGCAAGTCCGTCAGTTGGTTGTTTTCGTTTGTGTAGTGTGTTGAGTGGTGTAAATATGGTGTCGCATTTTGTGTTGATTTGTTCGTTTATGGTCTCTCCATGTTGTCCATCCCTACGTAATGCGATTTGTTGTGTTTGATGCCTTTCTTTCCTTCTTGTCAAAGTCTGAACAGGGCAGTCAGGAACAGAAGGGTATGACGATTTCTTTTAACGCCGTTTCGCGCCAATCGTATTTCTCATGGAGTGCACTACCGCAATGAAGGTTCATTTGGTTAGAGGAGTGGATTTTTCGTCAGTGACTCAACGAAGAACAAACATCTGACTATTATTACACTCAAGTGAAGGGAATAGGAAGAGGTCGGGCCACAACTACGGCTAACGTGTGGATGTGCGTTATTCAACTGGTGTTTTTGTGGCTTATCTGGCCCAACCTAAGCGAGCTGTACTCCTCTGGATCACCAGACAGCAACCACTGAAGCACTCCAAGTGAGCCCTCCCTGGATGAGCGCTGCACTCTACTTTTTATCTGAATGCAGTTTGGAGCTGACGAAAGCCCTGGCCTGAGCTGACTACCTGCTTCTTCTATTGTGGCCACCCTCCTGCCCACTTCTGGGACGTGAAGCACCATCCACCAATTTCGGCATGCAACCTTTCCAATTCGGTGCAAGTAAGCCCTGAATGCTCCATGTCCTGTTAGAAACTAGACCAAGCGCTGTTCACTCTTCAGGGTTCTGTCCCACTCATCTCGTCACCTACCAAGGGTCACAGCCCCTCACCTCACATTCTTCTTCTTTTCTGGCGACCGCACTCTGGTTTCCCTCTTCATGGGGATGGTGAGTGATGTCGTGGGTGTTCCTCCACTGCACCGCTGCCCAAGGCTCCCTGAGGAAGCCAATCAGCCCTCACCGAAATCAGAGTATTGAGTTCACAACGCTACAACCCGCTTTGTGCTTGCTCGCGGTCCTGGGTAGTAATCTGAGGTTATGGATCTGTTTGTTGTGTAACTGCTTTCCCGGAGCAAGCGCAGGAAAATCCGAATGAAGAAGATCCATCCTGGAGTCGTCAGTTAGTATCGTGGCTTACTGATTGTGCATAAATCTAAATCTAGAAGCTGATTTTAGCGGGGTCATTGCAGTCGACTGTTGTTTTATTCCTCTGAACAACATGACTTTTCTTATATTTTTAGAACGTTCTAATACAACAAGGCTGGTGAACCCCTCTTACTACACTTTTCCAATTTTCCGCGTACTTGGGCCAATTTTTCAGGTTTTGAGATTGAAAAGGGCAAGCCACGCGTCACAGTAAATTAGTCGAATAGGTTGTTTCAGGCACTCGGAACTGCTGCCCTTCAGTTGTTTGGGCGCCCCCGGTTCCTGAGCTTCCGCAATCGCGGATGAAGAGAAGGATTAGCAAAGCGGGATCCTCAAAACAACGGCGGCAGCAAATTACAAACGGCGCAGCAGTCGCCTCGATATGAGAGTGCGCCCTCGGAGTTCTCTGATTGGAAGTCGAAACGAGAGACCTTCGTAATTGTGCCCTCGAGGAAACGGACAGAAGGGACAGGGAAGTCGCTCCGAGAAGCAATTATTGCGAGAACGTTGTTTACTTGGTTACTGTTGGCTTCAACTTCAATCAACTGTCGCTGAACACTTCCTTCAGGCTCCTGTTATAACGCCTTTTAAGATTGCATCAAGCCGAAAGCTTCAACTAGTGGAAACAACTGGGGGGGAATTGAAAGCTTCGTCTGAGATTCGCGTACACCATTTTCAACGGTGAACAAACATCCCGTATAATATTATCCAGGCGAACTAATGATCGCAATAACGGAGGCAGTGAGTTCGTCAATATCTCAGGAACGAGGACGTGTGAAAGGCCAGAACACCCCTGGAAGTGGAAGCGACCAGCGCCACCTATCTCTGATTTGAGCAGCTCTTGGTTGAAGGGCTCAAGGCAATGCAAAAGGTACCTGACTAGCGGACAAGACCGTCACTTGTGGACTTATTATGACCATCCTCCAGTCATTCATTCTTTAAATAAGTCCAATGTTCTATTTCGGCGTGTCCATGGAATCAGAGTTGGAAGAAGGGGAATTATCTCTAATTGAGCCCACGCTGACGTAATTTCGACAGGTATAATTACGAATGTTTGCTGATACATTTTGAGATGTGCTGAGTCCAGAGCACCCTTTTTTCATAAAAATTGACCGTTAAGACTGTTTCATTTATAAACGTGATGCAATTACGTCCTCTAGCTTCTCTCCTACATTACATCACAAAAATATGTAATCGTACGTTCAATAACGCAATCCAGGCTACAGAAATAACTATGAAAGAGAAAACAAGCGTGAAAAACGCTAATTGGTGCACTGATAACATCTGGTACGACGGACTACATCACGTTCCTCGGCCCCCTGCACAACCACCATTTTTAGTACAAGAGACACTAATCCAACTTGTTTTAGCTCATGTTTTCTGAATAATACACCATGTTTTCAACAAAACATTATTACCCCCCCCCCCCGTATATAAAAATGTGATATTTTACGTTTCAAGACATGGAGATTCTAAACGTAAAATGCCACTTCACCGTTCAGGACATATTTTGCCTTTAACGAGGTCTGAAAATTCGTTCTTTCGCGTAATAGTTCCACTCGGGGTTCAGTTGTGCTCGCCTAATCGGCAATCTGACCGGACGAGTCCCATGATTGTTATGAGCAAAATATGGTTGGAGAAGTTGGCCAAAAACGAAATTTGGGCAATTTTAATGGAATAAGGATGTCTTGTAAGGTATTTATCGATGCTGAGTCGAATAGGACAGGTATCAGAGATGCACTACTGCGCTTACATAGACATTTCCATCAGTTGGAAGCATGACGGCTCGCACTGTCTGTCGATAAATTGAAGAGGACCTTTCTGTGGTAAAACACATATTTTCAAGGAAGTGGCATATATACTGACTGAGGAACATGGGCAAACCCACGACCCTGAAATTAAGAGCATTATATTCTACTGACTGAGCTAGCCGGGCCACTTGTTGCATCTGAAGGGACTACAAGGATCTCCCCCGTGGAGATACACTGCCCCCCAAACTTGTAGGGACATGATCTTCCGACAAGGGAAAGTGATGTCCCAGGCACATTTGGAAGATGTGGTGGAACGACGGAACGAAACAAGATCAAACGCTCCTCTCATCGGAACTTCTATGAGAACGTCAACTCAAATGTTGAAGCCAGCAGATGTAGCAGAGGAGGGAGAAGGGAGTGACGGCTCACGCGATTCGGTCGGCCAATCAATTGAACCTAGAGGCTGTTATGGAAAGGATTGGATCCTGTGGTGATAAGGAACGGAACAAAGTTCGGTTCAACCAACCAACAGTGAAGATGCAATCGACGGCAAAAGGAGGGGTGGAGGGATCTCGTAACTGCGACGGAGGAGGATCTATTTTGGCATGCGCAAAACGAAGATCCACTGACGAAGCTTATTGTAAATACTTGGAGACTGACCTGGAATATAGCTGGTATTACGAGGAAGTGGCCTTATTATGTCATACGCCCAGTTCATTTCATTACAACGCTTTGGAGCGAAGTAGACCTTTCTGTGATAATACACCTATTATTCACAGAAGTGTTCTATTATTGTGTACTGACCGAGGAGACATTCATTTCTGATGAAGTTTTCAACAACGAAAAATAATCATAATGTTGTGTAAAATGCGAAATGAAAATGTTCAGCCTTTGAATTCGCGGAGTGCCTCGCAGCATAAAAAGAGAACATGTCAGTCGAAGGAAGAATTTGGTGGTATTGCGACGAAAACAACAGAGCATAAATTGTGCATCAACTCACCACTTGCAACCCAAGTTTTTTCAATACCTGTAAAAAAAAAAACAGAATAAGTTAGAAACGATACATAAAAGAAAACAAAGCGGCATGATTCGCAAACAAAAATGTGTAATACGTAAATATTTGTTAAATAAGAGCGGAACTTCAGATCATGAGTCGGTGATTCCTTTTCCTTATCTCTTCTTCAACGAAACCTTTCGGGAGACGTTCAAACCTAACGACAAAATTGTTAATTGCAACGACCGCTTCCCGCGGAACAGTTCATCTTTCCTCCGATTGAACTCCTCACGAACCTAACATGACCTTTTTCAGGAGGCTATTTACCATGTTATAAGAACCTTTAGTTTAGTAAAGCTCACAGAATTATTCACTACCAAATTTACTACTTTCGTGGGCTCTCTAAATCGAAAGAACTCTTCACATAGCAAATTAATGTCATCAACGTCGAATGAATCCATTTTAGGACAATTGTGTCAAAACAAATTATTCCATTTTCAAGAAAATATTTTCAAAATCCCAATTATTCGTCAACAGCAGGCAATGACGTTGCATTTCCTTTGAAATCAAGTATTGCCAAGCGAATCTTATAAAGTTTACACTTTTCTAAACAAACGAATACTACGTGATAATCAAATGATGGCTGTGAGAAACAGACGCTGTTCAACCTGTCTGGAGGGGGGACACGTAGAGGCTGGAGACTACAAGAGAAAAGAACTGAAGCCGGTAATTTTCTCCTAGGACGTGCGCAGATTATGGGAAAGAATCGCACGTGCGATGCCCCTTTGACGAGGATTAACATCTTACGTATCTATCCGAGGCTCATTCGTCTAGCGCTACTACACCGTTAGAAGAGCAGATAACGAAATCATGTCAATAATAAATTTTGACGCTATTACAGTAATCAAAAATCAACAAAAGGGGTGTCATTGCGCATCTGATTCGAAACAGAAACATTACTGTAAATTGTACTTCAATAACATTTTCTCAATATTAACGAAACCGTTAAAACACTACCCTCTACGAAAAATCACGAACAAAACAAACGCCGCAAATTACGCAACGGTTAATTATTGTCACGCACAGCTGGACGTATGTTAGTCTCATACCTCTGAGACCCATCCCATTCGATTCAGCACTAAACAATACCACTAAACGATACGAAACATTTACTGACTAAAACGGACCGACGAAAATGATATTCCAAGCGATTGGGAGGGCATGACGAGTCGAGCTGATCGGAGTAAGACGGGAGGAAGGGCAAACGATAGAACTGTTACTTTGCTTGTATTGTACAGCGAGTTCTTTCAATTAGTAGACTTTGGCTCACTATAATCACAGTGATTCCACTGTTATCTAGATCTAGTCTAGTCGTACACCTTTTAAACTCATTTCATTCGATCCAGCGTCGAAAAACACCTAGAAAACGATTAAGAACACGAAGTAATTGCGATAAAATTGCCAAAATTGCGTTTTAACATTTCATGTCTTTACTTTGCTACATAAACTCGAAAATGTAACGGCCAAGTTAACGGCCAAAAGCGTCACGAAAATTAACCTTAGAGGCCGATTGGACAAGGCAACGTTTTAACCCAAGTTGCAACCGCAGTCCCTGTGGCATAATGCATTAAGGCATCTATCGGTCTCCAGAACCGGAGGTTGTGGGTTCGAGTCCCACCAGGGTTACGATTTTTTGTTGTTGACATTTTATGTCTTTACTTTGCTACATAAACTCGAAAATGTAACGCGGGATATGTAACGGAGAAGCGTCACTAAATTTGTGTTGGGTTAAGTGCATGGTAACGTCTGTTACAAAAATGAAAAATATTTTTTGTGTTGTAATTTTATATTTCTTTATTTAAAATAAACAAAATTATATTAAAAGAAAAAGACATAAAATGTCCCTCGTGGTTGTTTGTTGATTTTTTGTATCATTTTTTGCCGATAACATTTCTTGTTCCCAAATTCAGAAAAACCACAGGGTTTATTATTGCGCGAACTCACGTCGTTGCGAATTTCGTCGAGTGTGAAGCATCACCCACAAAAGGCGAAGAACATGAGGGCTGCAAGGCGAGTCAAACGCACTGGAAGTACGCAGTACACATGTAATTATATTAGGATGTCAGACAGTCTTTGGATGTCGTTCTTGGAAACAGTTCGAGGTTTCATTCGGGATAAAAAAAACATTGTAGTGATGCCTATAACATACAGTGCCTGCTTTAATATCAGTTTCCATCCGTAGGCAAAAACAAATATTGACTGACGTAAAGAGCCGCAAGGACACACTGATTCGATTGAAGGAAAACGCGTCAAAAAAGTATCGTTAGATCAGGAGCTCGACTCGCTATATTTCCACTCCCCTTCTGAAATAGATTTTCGAGATAAAGAAGGTCGACAGCTGTTTGTAGGAACGGTCCATCAGCAGCTGCTTTGCAACAGAATAAATAAGGAGACGTCAGAGTCGCCAACTTAAAGGATATCTCTCCCCCGGCGAAGACCTTCAAAGCCCCACAAAGGGCCCTGGCAAATGTAATATACCCTTCGTCAAATAGGCTCCTGGTTCACGGCCACTCAACCGCGTCGGCCAAACGAGAACCTAGACTGCAATATGACATGTAAAGAAGGTCGAGAGAGTGACCTCACGACGACACGTGAAAAGTAGCAAGACCCGACCTCCCCTCATTCAACAGCTCCTTTTGTTGCTTTCTCCTTTGCAGACCAGAGTGAGAGGCAGCGAACCTTCTATTTACATACACTACACGGACTGTACAGCTTTCAAAATCACAGTGACCTCGGGTATAGGAATTGTACTACATTAACAAATTATCCCTGATGAATATATCACATTTCTGAATTGTAATCACGTTCTACACCAAATAAACTGCACGTATATCTGCGCACCCAATTAATATGGCTCAGCCAGTCAGTACAAATTTAAAATTCGACCGGTGTGTTTATTCAAACTCTTAATAAAGTTTTGAGGTATTGGCTATAATTATCATCGCGATCTAAGCTCGAAACATTCGACTACTTAGAAACCGCGACGGCATATCTTATTTCACTTTTTTCACAGCTAGTTGGAAACTATAACGTGCCGCCATATGTGAACGTAATTCCGAGTGTACAACGGTTTATTATTCTCTAGCACAATTTGACGCAGTTCCAAACATCCGAGGGCCATCACGTTCGATTCAGAATCGAAAAATACCAGTAAATCATACGAAACATGAACTGACTACAACAGAATGTGGTTTTAGTGAGACGAGAAGCAGTGCAAGAAATGAGGGCCACGAGAGACTGGTAGTCGTATAGTTCGAAGGCAGAAACCAGTTGAAATCAGAATCTACATCGACTCGCCCAGTTGTTGCAATATATGCTACAGACGGTCCACACAACATCTTGCACAGCTTGACGTAGTTTCACACCTCCAAGACTCATCCCATTCGATTCAGCATCGAAAAATACCAGTAAACCATACGAAACATGACTTGAAACCAACGGAATGTGGTTTTAGTGCAATGGGAGGCAGTGCAGGTAATGTACGCAGACCCGGGAGAAAAGATAACTTTTGCTATATTGCACCGGGAGTTTCTTCAAGAAGTACAATTCGCGTCATTATACTTACTGTATTTCACTGGGCTCCATCTAGATGCAGTCCTACAGAACTGTCCAACTCAGCTTCGAAAAATACGTAGGAAACTAAAGTTAACGTACCTGTTAGGTGAGTCCGTCTCCTCTGGCTGGTGAGTTACTGTGGGCAAGCGCTTTCGATGTAAAGACATCATCGTCTGGCCGTTAAGTCAGTACTGACTTAACGGCCAGACGATGATGTCTTTACATCGAAAGCGCTTGCCCACAGTAACTCACCAGCCAGAGGAGACGGACTCACCTAACAGGTACGTTAACTTTAGTAATTTGCCTACTGGCGGACACAACCCAATTTCTTTAATACGTAGGAAACGATACCAAACACAACATAATTGCAATAAACCTTTATTTTTCTTTTTGGCTACTTTTTAACCATTTACTGCTCGTAACACGACGTGCAGACTAGGGATTCAACAAAGAAAAGAAGAGCTCAATGTTAGCATTTGCCGGAAGGTCGACTTATGTAATCTCGAACGATTTTCTCACAAGAGCATTTTCTAAATGCAGGAAAAGGCTCAGACGTACCTTTGACAAGAATCCCCATCTCGCTGGCCATCTATCCAGCTACCGACATTATGCCCGAGCGGGGGAACATTCAGTTTGTCATTCAGCGTCAAGGCGACGGAAATCCAGATGCGTGGCAGATGAGCCCCTGAGTAATGGGTGGACGCTTGGGGGACCCCAGCTACTGCTTACTGGGGTCCTTCCGAACCTTCGGAGGTCCAAACTGTCTTGCCCTGAGAGGAGGAAAAGTGCAATCGAAAGATGGTACAGGCCAGCGACCATTCTGGCCTTGAGGGTTGTTTGACCCAAACATGGTACCACGAGAATGCATTAGTGCATTATTATCTGTGCATTAGGGGCCACAACAGGTGGCTGCCTCCTCACGGTAAAGTAGGTAGAACGGAGCAATCCCAACACCTAGCTTGACCAAGGCCGGAAATTGCTGGAACTTGCGCTTACTAAACAGACAATGTGGTAGTTGTGGAGGGGAAATCTACCATCGTAAATTTCGTTTTTAAACTGCAGGGTCTGAGGGAGAGACATTCCCGAATGCTGAATCGTAACCCCTCACTGGAACGGTGGAAGAGAGGTGGGTTCTCCGCAGTGTTACACTGACCGAAGTCTAAAGGCCGGTCCAGACGCTCCGTTTTCCGCCACGACTTGCCTGTGCAGACCAAGTCGTTGCAGACAAAACGTTGCGTGGGGACCGGAAACGGTGAGGTTTTATGTCCGTCGGTAAGTCGCCCAGTTGCAGCGATGTCTGAGCTGAGGACCTCTGAAATCCGTGGCAAGTGTGCGCAAACGTAAGTCGTGGTGGAAAACGAAGCGTCTGGACCGGTCTTAACTCACGTACTCAGGCCACCGCCTCACAAATTGAAGATCTGGCCTCACCAATCTTACCAGACGATTGCTTGGGTTCGGTACTATTTTCAAATCAAAACAGCACGCAATACTAAGGATATTGTGTGATTCTTAGCTCCACATATTTCACCGCGGTACTAAAGATAAACATCCAACGTCAACGACGTCAGCAGATGCTGCCTTTAGAATTAAACATTTTTATTGCTGAATTGCTCCCCCTCCCTCCCTCTCACCAACCTCCGCAAGAGGATTTTTGAACGAGGGCGTTCCGCCCCCAGGGCCGGACGTTGTAAGAAGCGGCGTTTTATTGAGAGGGGAAGCGAGCAGAAAAATAACTCTGACGGAAGCCGGATTAAGTTTAACCGGTGGGTTGGCGGAGGAGATTACTGGCTTTCAAATGGAGAGACCTAATCTGCGTTTAGGCTAAACCCGTCGTAAACTCGTTGGAAACCCTCCCCTCTACTTCTACGAAAAGAAAAAAAAAAAAGAAGAAGAAAGCTGTTGCCCTTTAAGTTGCTTCGTTCTTAATGACGCTACAGTTAAGAGCCGTTGGGGAATAATGGCATTTATTTACGAATTAAAAGACTGACCTAATTACTCGGATTTGCGGGATCAAATCGTCCCAGGTTAATTTTTTATCATCGCGTCAGTCGCAACGAAAAGAAGCAGTTAGCGTGAAGTAACTAAACTAGTTGAGATCCTCAACACCTAACTACTAAACTCACTTACGTTTCTAACTTAGCTCCGACGAACTATTTGGCTGAGAGCGAATGTTGCGATCTTCGTAGAACTCGGAGAGCTCTAACGTTTGCATTCCCATTTGCTTTGGGAAGGGATAGAAATCGTACACAAAGGTACGACTGCAATGAGTGCAAAAAATGACTTGGATCGAAACATTAAGTGTGCTACTCGTAGCACTGAGAAGATTTTAATGAATAACATCGACTTTCTTACATAATTGAAGCGATACGTCCTGTCAGTAAATTGTCTGTGAGGTTGGGTATCAACAGCCAAAGCGTAGATGTTATGACATCGGCTAACAAATTCTTACGTTTCTGAGGCTGGAATTAAAATAATGGAATGAGGGGGAAAAGGTATGTGGGTGTGTGGGCCAATAAGCGGGAGTCAAGGGTCATATAAAGTAGTAGTACTTGGGATCTTCCGGGACAGCAGCAGTGGTGTGATATGCAGACATCACCTGCCATTATGCTCAGTATCCATCAGAATTGGCCGCTCCTTGACATAGTTTGGCTGACGAACAGGAACTCAGACTATCGCTGTACTATCCCACGAGTTTTTTTTTGAATTAGTGGACTTTGGCTCACTGTAATTACAGCGATTTGACTGTTTTCGGTTTGGACGCAGTGATACACCTCTGAGACTCGTTCCAATTAGACCCAGCGTCGAAAAATACTAGAAAACGATACCAAACATGAGGAGGAAGTGCAAATGATGAAAGGATTACTTTCGCCGTGGTGTCTCACGAGTTTTTTTGTGAACTAGTAGACTTTGGCTTACATTGATTTGACTGTTTTCGGTTTGGACGGAGTCATACACCTCTGAGACTCGTTCCACTTAGACCCAGCGTCGAAAAATACTAGAAAAGGATACAAAACATGACCTAATTGCGATGAAACTGCTAAATCATGCATTCCGGCTATGGAGAGATATCTGGAACATTAACGCCATTTGTGTAGCGCAGCTGCCTTCTGCAACGAGGTGTGCAAAAGGTCATGCAAGTCAATTTCAATAGCTGCATCGCGATGCAGGCTGGAACAAGTTAATTGCACCTTGTCATCAGGCTGGGTAGGAACGGCGCTACCAGATTACGTTTGAAGAGACATTGAAACTTAACATCATCTCTGTCAGCCTCAACCAGTTTTGCAGCGATCCTGGATGTCAATGTGGAGTTAAGAAATTGTGCACAAAGGAGAAGAAACATGAAAGCACTGTTCTACGAATGGCAATATCAGAAGCTCGGTAACTCTCATGTTCTGCTACACTATGCTACGTTGCCCAATTGCAGCCCAATAAATTACCTTTCCGATGCATGATTTGGCAGTTTCATCGCAATTAGGTCGTGTTTTTTTTTTACCCGAGGGCGAGTGGGACAAGTCCCTTTGTCACTGCGGCAGCATATGGGCTTATTGTGACGGCCCTTTCTTAGTAGAAGGCGTCGTACATACCCGCCCCCCTTAGGAAGCTGAGTATGTCCTTCACTGCAGATTCCGCCATGATTTGGGGTTCAGTGGTCCCCTGACCGAAGTATTCAAAGCGATTTGCTGCCAAGGCAGGGCACTCACACAGGATATGCTCTGCTTTCCACAGAGTCTGCATTCCACCGCCTCTAAGATGCCCATCTTGTTGAGGTGATATCTGAGTGGGCAGTGCCCGGTGAGGAAGCTTATCAGTACTCTCAGATCTTGTCTAGAGAGCGTCAGCATCGCCTTCGCCCTTTGACAGGAAGGCGTGACAAGCCTTTTCGCCTGTCTTAGTTGTGGCTGGCGATGCCAATGGGCGCCATTTTCCTGTATCCCCCATCGAGCAACCAGACGGTTCAGGTGACTTTTCGTCATACCTACGTGTGGTTCAGGCCAGATGGGTAGGGATTCTGTACCCCTTTTTGCATGGCAGTCAGCCTTTTCATTGTCCTCATGCCCCCTGTGAGCCGGCACCCAAATGAGGGAGAGCCTGTTACGGGCGCCGAGCTGCTTGAGCGCATGGAGGCATTCCCATGCCAGCTTAGACCTAAAACTATAGGCTGCGATGGCCTTTAAGGAGGCCTGGCTGTCTGAGAATATGTAGATCCGATTACCCTTGAGTCCTTTGTTCAGGATCTCTTCTGCGATCTCTTGGGTTTTGCCCATTGTTCGCGGCTGCTTATTCAGTCAGCATGCTGTCCTTATTCACAGCTGGCCGCAGACATGCCCCTGGGGACAATGCCGTGGCCGTTCCACTATCCACAACCCGTGGTCGCGCCTGGTAGCATGGGCATGCTCCTGGGAAGATAACCCAGAACCAGGTAGGTTGTGTTTGGTATCGCTTTCTAATATTTTTCGGCGCTGGGTCGAATGGAACGAGTCTCAGAGGTGTATGACTGCAACCAAACCAAAAACAGTCAAATCACTGTAAGCCAAAGTCTACTAGTTCACAAAAAACTCGTGGGACTGTACAGCTAAAGTAATCCTTTCACATTCACTCCCTCCCATCTCACTTTCACTACCCATCAGTTCTGCTCGTCACGTCGTGCAAATTGCCTATATTGGCCTGGATTATGCCATTTTCGTCGTAGTCAAGTCATGTTTCGTATCGTTTACTGATATTTTTCGATGCTGAATCGGATGGGATGAGTCTCGAAGGTGTGAGACTACGTTAAGGTGTGCATAAGAATAATAAACCGTTGTGTAATCATTTGCAGCGTTTTTCATGCATGAACAGTAGAAGTTAGAAGTGATTGTGAAACAATTCGGAACAACCCAAAGAAGCTCTTGGATCCAAAATACTTTAGTGGGAGTTTTCCTTTTATTCTGTTACGAGGGGGGTTTGGAGATGTTTAGAGATCCGCTGGCTCAGAGAAAATTACAGGGATCGCGAGAAGCTCCGATCCATTGCCCAGCTTTTGTCGGGATTATGAACCATCGTCGTAAACCATTATACTACGATCACGAGGGTGCCTTTAATGGGAGTCCGGCGGTACGATTCCATAACTGTTAAGTGTCGATGACAAATGGTCATCAGATAATCAGAAACAACCTCAAAAATTCTTGTGTTCAAACGATTTTTCATGAAGCCTCTTTGACTAACAATTCAAGAACTGTAAACACCAACCAAAACTGTCGACTGTTCCATCATTGGAGTTTCAATGAATGTCGTGGCATGAGTAGCAGGAGCCCAATAAATTCCGTTTTTTTAAGCGCAGGTGAGGTTGATAAAATTGTGTGATTTTGTATATTTGCCGAAAATGTACACGTAACACGTAGGTTACACTCATGTAACTATTAAATCCGCACCAAGATGACGCAGTAACTCTTCAGAACCCGAGCAATTGAGGTGAGTTCTGTTAAGTTGATTGATCCGACACGTCAATTGAATTAGAGGACGATCATTAATTTCCACAGTGGGGAAGAAAGGAAAGATAGTGGAAATGTGTTGAAACCCTCGAGTGAAGTGGGGGGGGCGTTTTATTTGTGTAAGCCACAAAGAGCTGGGCCGTGAGCGGAGGATCCGAAGTAGATGTTGTATGTATTAGCCCAGAGGAAGGGCGTGGATGGGAGAGCAGGGAAGAGTAAGTGGGAGTTAGGGGCAGTGATCGATCTAGTCGTGCGGTAGCACGTAGCCACAGTGGGCTGGCAGACTGTGGGTTAGCAAAGGGAGGGAAATGTCGGAGCGGCAAAAGGGATAAAAGGGGATCTGGTGGGAACAGCGCTGGCCAAAATCCTCACGTTTGCCTCAAGCTGTTCCAACGGACCAATTAACCGCCGTCGGGAACGAAGGGAGAAGGGACGAAACAAAAGGGTAGAAATGAATACGGGTTTGCGCTGCACAACGAACGTTTTGAATTGGAACGACTCAATTACGAGGCCTAATCAACCGGATCTTATCGCGAGCCGACCTAAAAATGGGCGGGTTCGCCACTTGAAACTCAAAAGCTGGAAATCATCAATCTCATCCCGCGCGACATATTACCACCGAATACGAGATCCCTATCCGCACCCTGGCAAAGCAGTTAGCATTTTTGGAACAGGACGATGAGTTGAAACGAAGCAGTTTTTTAAATCGCTTCAAGCTGGTTCCAGAACTCACATAACCATGTGATGCCGCCCTTTGCTCCGCCGTCTTGTAACTGCAGACAACACACGCTCAATGTGGTAGTAAGGTACCTCCTGGTACTGACCTGCTACTCATAATCAAACAGCCCACATCACTATAGTACTCAGCAAGAACAGTGTCTCATATGGACATTGCCCCTGAATTCACTCAGAGTCCACAAATCCCTCTCTGTTCTATCTCCCGGCAGTCAGACCAAACCAAACGGCAACATATTTATTAAATTCACTCACTTCTGCGGGCATGGAATTTGGCTTCACCTCAAACCTACTTTAACTGGAAATCTTTTATGTCAGGTTTCGTAACGTGTTCACAACGAGGGAGTGGAAGTTCGTCGACCCAATGTAAATACATCAGACAAAGACCAAAAACTCAAATTAAACTATAAATAAATGACACTTCTCAAGAAGAAAACAGCGGAATGAGATGAGGAACGCAATAGGAACCACTTCGAATTTAAAAGAGAAGATAGAAATGAATCGAACTCCTTTTTCAATATTAAATGAAATTAACCTAATAGTTTAGGGAAATGAACGGGCTGACCGGTTGGCTAAGAAGGAATCGGCGCAGATCCCTACTGGCCCTGCGCCCTTTGTGGCGACTACCAGGAACCACCTACGCAAAGAGGTTGGCAAATGGTAGTGTTGGCGTGATGAGGGCAGGCTTGTTGGAACAAACGCAACAGCTATTGCCTTCCACTGAGCTCAAGTTCTATAGTACGCAAAGATCGCTCCTACACAGCAGTTATATGCAACACAGCAACCCCTGGCGCCTGTTAAGTGCTGCCGCAGCACCTGGAAACAACGGCAGGACCCTGTTGACACCTTTTCGATTAGTAGCAACGTGTTGGGGAAAACGCACACACGAGCCCGAATCAAAAAAGAGGAGGACGCAATGAAAATGTCAGAGAGGATAACTGTATCACTGTATTAAATTTTGCTGAGAGAAAGCAACGTTCGTAAGGAAAACAAAGGTAACGTCCGCTAGAAGTGACAGAAACAAAGACAAATAGGGGAACCTTCTCGCAAACTCATTGAGGAGGGATGTCTTGACGATGGAGGCTGATTAGGTTGGCAGAAGTGAGAGTTGTCTGGCTGATAACACTGCTATCAATTGATTCTGCTAATCTGATAGCGTAAATATTCGGAGCGTTTTGGCTTGAAATGGTTGAAGTATGTGAAATGGGTGAAGTTGGTTGGTGAGTGTGAAGGCGCCATGATGCGAATTTCAACTCTGAATTGAGTAAGTTTGTAATAGAAAAAACAGGGAGGATAGGTGCAGGGCTGCCCAGCCTTAGACAGTCAAAATTCTTCATCCGGCTCTCCAGAGGGAGGTCCAAGGAGGTGCTTGCAGTGGGGAGGAAGGATATGAGGATCTTATGTGGCCTGTTTACAGGTCACTGTCCGCTGAGGTACCACCTTGCAAATATTGGCAAGTGTGAGGTACAGGTATGCAGGTTCTGCGAGGTAAGGCTAGAGACGGCAGAGCAAGTGCTGAGCGTATGCGATGGACTCGTGGCATGGTTGTGTGTTTGGGAGACCCTTTCTTCAGCCAGAAGAGGTGGCGAATGCAGAACTTGCGGATATCCTCCGCTTTGTGCGGGGGTGGTGGGGACGCATAGGTGACGTCACACCAAGTGAGACCAGTGCCGTGGGGGCTGGGGGTGTTGCAGGAGGGCCATGATCTGAGGATCATGGACGCCCTTATAATAGTGGCGCCTTACGCTGCAGTGAGGGTATCACCTGCATCAACCGTTTCAAAGAAAAAATATCTGGTGCGTTGCAACACACAACTTTCCTTAGCTCTACGTCAATTCACTTTGTACATGGCTAACTCTATTTAATCAATTCACTTATCACTCAGTTAATTTGAACTTGGTCAAACAACGCTTAACGACAGCAGAAAGCGGTAGCATTTACAGTTCCGGAATTTATTGTGCTGCTCGTACTCACTACAGGACCATTATTGAGCAATTGGTACACAGATAATTAATGAGGCTGTAAACACGATTTTTCAAAAAAAGGATAGTAATCACTTTTGCAGAGTTATTGGAAAATAACTGTTACAACTGGTAGTAAGCGAAACGGCAGTAGTTGAAATTCAGGAATTTCTGGAGTGAGCCCCATGTATCTCATGAGCGTTTTTAAACACTCACCCTTTAGGTATTGGATTGGACTACAATACCGAATTTTTTTGACATTCTACAAGAATTCCAGCGGAGTTAAAACGCTTTTCGTCGAAAACTTTGATAATTTATTGTGCTGCTCTCGTCATTTTCTCACGAATGAGAATTTTATAGTATCATTGTCTCATTGAGAGCAATCAATATAAAAAATGTAATTAAAATCGTTAGAGCCGTTTTTGACAAAAAAAAATTTGGCGTTTTGATCACTATGATGACTATAGTTAACTTTCGGTGGATTTTGCCCATAACCTTATATTGGCGTCCCATGGTAACCTGCGGGCGATATATCAAGTTTGAGCTGATTTGATACGGTCGTTTTCTCTAAAAACCGGTCTAAAATCGGTTGCGTCAAACATTTTGGTAATGTATTGTGCTGCTCTCGTCATTTTCCCATGAATGGGAATTTTACGGTATAGTTGCCATATTGGGAGCTACCAATATAAAAAATTTAATCAAAATCGTTAGAGCCGCTTTTGAGAAAAAAAATATTTGGTGTTTTGATCACGATGATAACTATAGTTAGCTTTCGTTGGATTTTGTTCATACCGTTATTTTGGCGTGCTATAGTTACCTGCGGGCGAGGTATGAAGTTTGAGCTGATTTGGTTCGGTGGTTTTCTCTAAAAATCGTTCACACAGACCATTTTCCCAAATAGTGTTTTTCGGACTCAGGAGGGTCTGAAACGTAAAGATCTGAAGAAAACTCAAAATTTTTTTTTCAGCCGATTACATATCTTTCCTTTCTACTTTGTAGAGCCAAGGAAAGTAAAAATCACACGCACTCAAATCTGGCGATCTTGCCGGCCACCCCAAGTCACCCCTGAGAGAGACGAGGCGTGCGGGGAACATCTGCCGCAGTTTCACCATTGAGATTTGCACTGTGTGGACCGTAGCCCCATCTTGCTGAAACCAAATATCCCCCAGATACTCTTCTTCATCTAACTCGTTCAATTCGGGTTCAAAAAATCTTTCCAGCATGAAAAGATAACGCTGAGCATTGACGGTAGCTGTCCTTCCATCCTCCTCGAAAAAATAAGGCCCAATCACCCCAAATTTTGGAATGGCACACCACACAGTGACTTTCGGGGAGTGGAGAGGTCTCTCGTGAATTTGTCTTGGGTTGCGGTCACATCAATAGCGGAAATTTTGTTTATTAACCGCTCCAGAGAGATGGAAGTGGGCTTCGTCCGAACTGAAAAAAGTGGACGTTGGTGGGATGCGGTTTATCATCTCTTGGCATCGATTCAAGCGGTTTTGGTAGTCTGGAGGTGACAATTCCTGAACAATCATAATCTTGTACGGATGGAATGACAAGTCCACGTGCAAAATCCTCCTTACTGAGGTGTTAGAGATGTTCAGTGCTACTGCGTGCCTCCGAGCAGAGCGCCGAGGCGACTGTTCCACTGCTGCTCTCACTCGAGCCAAATTTTCAGGTGTTCTTGCGTTTCTTGGTCTTCCCGCACCTCTACGCCTTACTGTGGAACCTTGTATATCATTCCTACTTCTTCGTGCAGGGGATGTCTGTCCAACGGACGAACGAGTCAGTCCCGTCTGTCGCCTATAAACCTTGGTTCACTCAGGCGATGCTTCGGTGGATGGTAGCAACCAACCCGCAACTAATCGCTCAATTCATTCAAGATCTTAAGCGCACGGGAGGGCCCGTCAAATACCACACTCTATCTGGAACGGCCGTGTTGTGGCCCGGGAGTGGAATCGAGAGGTCTACAGGATTCTTCAATCTTCACCCGGCTAGTTACCGTAAGACAGACGTTATCGCGAACGCTCAAACGTTAAACAGGAACTGATTTTATAAGAAGGGAAAAAATGAGAGTGAAGAGAGGATAATTTAGGTTAATATCGGCATAAAGCGATATTTGCGAGCTGGGCAATCGATTTACACAAAATCGCGGACGTTGTGGCAAGTTTCCGAGCCACCGGATGGATGCTCTTGAAGAACTAGCGGAGACTAAAGGTTGTATGCAGTTTGGGTATACACCCGCAATCACAATTAGATGTCGGCGAGCCTTTATTCGATGCCTCGTCAACTCCACCACATCATCTTTTTTGTGGCTGTTGATCGTATTTGTGGCAGTTCTGTTCTACACACACACACAACTTACAACCTCGTCCCGAAGTACATTCAGTTGAGCCAGTAGTTCACTTAATACAGTATATCAACATAGCACAGTCACAGTAGCAGTTCACTTCCCTGGGTAGAAAATTGAGGAACCAGTGAGGGGTGAATACGGGGATAGTAATTATAGCTCTTATTCAACAAATGATATATTCAATTTCGGAGAATGATGAGTTGAAGGCCTTGTTCGGGCCTCGGCCAGCTTGGCCCGTCCAGTTCCTTCTTGTCCATCATCCTCTCCCTGCCATATCCAGCCTCAGGCTGAAGTTAGTGCTTTCTGCGTCTTCCTCCGCGCTGGAGCTACGCCATTTCCCAATAATTGTGCTTTTCGTTCGTCTAACAACGTCGTCCGCTTCTTGTCATCGATAGTATTCGCCTTTCCAGTCCACCTTAACGCTCACCACGAACAGGCCATTCTGAAGACTTTCGACTCTCGACTTCACCGAACATCGTGCAAATTATGTCTGAATATAATAAAATCCTCAAGAGACATTGAAACAGACTACGGTGGGAATTCGCTATTCAACGTGAGAAGGATCCGAGCGGCAGATTAGTTCAAAACCTACCGTCATTTGCCCTTTACGTGATGCCCGCTAATCAGATCTGAAGGTGCGAATTGAATGCCTTCCCAATACCTCCGTCCATCCAGCAACGAGGGCGCCCAGTCCCAAACAGCGTATCAATTCGTTGCCTTGTTCCACTCTTCACAGGGGACAGTCACGTATCAAGCGCAGTCACCAGAACGCGGCAGAGAATGCACGCGCTCAAATTTCTCCACTCAAGTCCCGCCTCCGCCTTATCATTGGACGTCGAGAAATTATTATACATAGTGTTCATAACATGGTAGCACAGCAGTGAGCACACTGGTGAACTTCGTACCCGTATTAACCTACGCAAGACCCCCCCTCAACCAAACTTCACTATTATCGTCGGATAATAGACGCCTAATTTGTTTAACCATGATACGCCCAATCAGGCAGTATGATTGTTCCAATCGCAGATCAAAAGAGTCCAAACTCTACAGAACCGCTTCGCCCAATAACCGGTGCTCCATGGGGCGCGAGGAATTCCGTTATCCATAAAGATCTCGACGTACCACTAGCAGAAGACGTCGTAAAGTCAACAATGAACCGCATGCACGCGGTGCGTAGTCTCCCACCAATCCTCAGCTTTTGGAAACCTCCTCAACTCATGGGACCGACTACTCCACCCCTTACGCCTTCAAAGAAAAAGAATGGTCGACCTGTTGGACTTAACAATTAGTCCCACAGTGATAACTCAATTAACTTATTGACTATTTAACAATCCATTACAATAAGTAATTAACAATACTCATTATTATTATTATTAATCCAGATTTATAGTAAGAGGCCCTGTTAAAGGACCCTCGCACAAGCTTCGCTCTATTCGTACAATATAACGAGCGGTGCGTAGCAACACACAACTTCAAGTTCGAACACCACTTACATATGCGAGGCTATATCTTCATTCGACGCATTTTTACTGGAATATTTATTAGAACAAAATGTAGGGACTAGTTAGCTGAGAGTACTCCGAAAGTTTGATCGAAATCGTTAGAGCCGTTTTTGAGAAAATTGGAATACCGATAAATTAATATTCGACAAATCTCCTTTTCTGAGTTAACTTGCCTTATATCTCCGTTCAACATATATATTGTGAAGGCACAATTTTGGACGCGGAGAAAAAAGCGCGGGAAGCCGCGTCCCCACTGAGCGCCAGCCCCTCCAAGGGAAGGAGAAGCCGGGCCCTGCGGTTGAAGAGGCCGGCGGAGCCTCAGGAGGTTGCCGCCGTCGTCGCCCGTTGTCGCTTCGAACTGCTAGAGAAAATCTGAAAAGGAGATTTCACCGCGAAGACGAAATATTGAGCATTACACTTTATCATCTCGCTTTTTATTTTGAGCGAGAGCAAGGTGAGCCGCAGCAGCTTTTATTTTATATAATTTTTTTCCATATAAATTTGATTTCTTTGTCCATTAAGCCCATTTGTGTGGTGAGACGCCCTCCTTCACGGATCAGGCTCCCCTTTTGTTGAAAAGAATCCCTGGTTGGTTGTCCGCCCCCTTCCCTGAGAAGAAGGAGTTCTCAATTTAGTTCAAATTGGGAAGAAAAAGATCGGCCCCGAACATTACATATTGGCGCCCAACGTGGGGGCTCGATCTGTTGGCGAGTTCAATCAGGTGCTTGTTCTTGGGAGAAACAAACTCCGTATCGCTCTTGGCTTATCTCAGTCAGAGGTTTCGTGAGAATAAAAACATTGTCGTCCTTTCTCTCTAAATATCTCGCTTTGATCTTATCGCAAAATAACGATGGATCGACCGATCAGTAAGCAACTAGATCCAAACGCCGCGGGTTTAGAACAAGAACGCCGGGACAGTGGCATTGAGGTGAGCGCTGTTTTAGCGCAAAGCGGTGATCGGCAGGAGGGCCCCATAGAAGAAAAATGTGGAGATGTCTGGGAGGATAAACTCAATCGGTACATGCAACACATGGTAAAAAAGGTTGAGGAAGTTGTGGATAAGTCGTTTGAGAAGTACATGAAGGAGCAATCGCTGCTGAGGGAGAGTTTGGAGGTGAAAATAAACAAAACGGAGGCCCGGATACAAGAAAGGGTAGAAAAACAGGTGACGGAGACCGAGGAACGATTGAGGGTCAAGGTCGCCGAATGGGGGGAAGGTGTGGCAAACGCAATAGAGCGTAAAATGCTGGAGCGCATTGAAGGTGTCCAGTTGGTGGCGGAGATACCGTCAGGTAGATTAGGGGAGATGGAAAAAAAAATTGAGGTTTTTGAAAATACTTTAATGGAGGATAGAACACGCCGTGAAAACGAAATTCAGTATAAAGAGAAACATTTGCAGAACAGAGTGGAAAATTATGTGATGTCGGGAATGGGCACTGTGGCGACAGGTGAGATGGGACCTAGAGGGGGGATACCTTTATCTTCAGAAAATTTAAAGCCCCCGACGTTTTCGGATAGGTTTGAGGAACATCCCATGATTTTCCTAGAGGAATTGGATGATTATTTCGATCATTTTCCACGGGCGTCCGACTGCGAAAAACTCAGAACTTTAACTAAGGCACTGCAAGGCATGCCAGGAGAGTGGTTCCGGCACCGAAAGTCAGAGTTTTCCTCCTTTCAGCAGTTCCGAACTGCTTTCATTAATCAATACTGGGATGGGATGGCTCAATTCGACCTGCTTCATAAAATGTACAAGGGTAGGTTCCGGGGGGGGGGGCTCAATGGAGCTTTACGCTCGGGACTGGTTCCAGTTCATCAAGTTCCTCGACCACCCTATAACCGAGTCGGTTGCTATCAGCGCTATTATAGGACACTATTCCGAGGATGTGCAGAAAGAGCTGCAGAGGGCACGAATAAAGGATAGAAGGGATCTCTTTGAGGAGCTCCAAATGATTGAGCGGTGGAACTCGCGAGGAAGGGGATACCATGGGCCCAGGGAGCAAAATGATGGGCGACACTCGAGGGACGATAGGACTCGCAGGGAAGAGGGTTTCCTCTCCAGGAACTCCAGGGAAAGTTTCCAGTATACGAGATACAACAGAACGAACGAGCGTAGCAATGACCGAGGAGCACATCAGACAAATGAGCGCGGGCATAACAATTCGAGCGAACCCGAGTATAATCGATCAGGATCGGTGAATCGCCAGGGTGAGCAGGGTTTTGGCAGCAGAAACATAAGAGGAGGTTCAACAAACGAATACAACGAGAGGTTGGAGTGTGGTCGTCCCAATGCTAACCGTTCGCTACCCACCAATTCGTTGATAACGGAAATCGTTAGGGATGCCGGCGCTGATAGAGATCCACGGGATCACGGAGGAGTTAGGCAGGTCGCATCACTTGCTCCTTTAAACGAGTAGGCGCCTCCTCCGGTACGAAGACGATTTGGGTGCGGAAGGAGGCTGTAGAATGTCGGTCATTAATCCACTTGCCCTTACCGATGGTCTCCGTCGCGACTGTGTTTTGCGATGAGAGACTGAGCATTTTTGACGACCCACAGGAATGGCTCCTCGACGAGACCACTCCAGAAGCCCTTCCTGTTCTGTTACCCGAAATCCCTGTCGTTTTGGGCCAAGTCCAAGTCACTGCGCTCTTGGACACGGGAGCTGTTTTTTCGTGCATCAATGAGGAGTGGTATCAGTCGAATAAAGAATACCTCAATATTAAGAGTAACCTACCAGTGAAGAATGCTCAAGTGGTCACTGCGACGGGTCAGAGGTCGACCGTAATTAAGACACAACTTCTACTACCATTACACATCTCACATTTCACATTCTTTATTAACTGTTTGGTCGTGAGGAACCTAGTACGCCCAGTTATTTTGGGCATACAAAGTCTGAGACAAATGAAGGTTCGAATCGATGTGGGTCAGGGAGATATCACTATCCTGAATCAAACGGATTCGCAGCCACATTTCCGGGTGGCATTTCTGAATAAGGGAAATCATGAGGTCTCTAGCTTAACTGCATGCTCAGTTGGTATCATATTACTGGAGCACCTGAAGATACCGTCCTCAAATATAAGGAATCTGGACGAGGCCGACATTACTAGGCTTCTCTATGTTGTCAACAAATACGAACGCGTTTTCTCCAATGTCCCGGGTAGAATCAGGGGTTTCGAGTATGAGCTTAGGGTAGCTCCTAGTATAGAGGCATTCAAGAAAAAACATTACCAAGTCCCTCTTCCCTTGAGAGAGGCTGTGAGACTGGAAATATCCAAAATGAAAAAATTAGGTATCATTAGGAAATGTAATAGCCCATATATCAATCCTTTAAGAATCGTCAGGAAAACAGATAACTCATTGAGACTCTGCCTGGACGCGAGGTCACTAAATGTCCATTTAATAGATGAACCCGAAGCTCCTCCGAGCCTAGATCACATATTTGCCATTTTTGCAGGCATCAGATACTTTACCACATTCGACCTGACCAATTCATTTTGGCAGGTGTCTCTAAAGTACTCATCGCAAAAGTACACGGCATTCCTATTTGAAAATCAAGTCTACGCATTTAGAGTGGTGCCTTTTGGAATCAAGAGTGCGACGAGTGCTCTTCTAAGGGCCTTAGCCTCTTTATTCCCCCCCGAAACTAGAACGTTCTGCATACAATTTGTAGACGAGTTCGCAATATTTTCAAAGAACGCAGTTGAGCACCTAAAGCATGTAGAGTTCACTCTTCGGACGTTTGCGGATAATGGGATCACAGTAAGGTTAGAAAAAGCCCAGTGGTTGAGGGATGAGATAAAATTTCTTGGTGTAATCCTATCCCCTCGTGGTATACGAGGTGACCCGGAGCGAGTTGAAACGATCCTTAAATACCAACGTCCGACTAATCTATGTCAGCTTCGTTCCTTTTTCGGATTTATAAATTTCTATCGTAGGTTCCATCCAAATTTATCGTACTTTTGCGAACCATTGAATAAATTATTAAAAAAGGGCGTCAAATGGAAATGGACAGAGAAGGAAGAGGAGGCATTCCGTGGAGTCAAGTCGACATTTGCCAGATGCGTTGAGTTGTGCTTTCCGTGCCCCACTGAACCATATTATCTTTCGACCGACGCGAGTGGAAAGGCATTGGGGGCTCACTTGTACCAAATTGTCAACGGAATAGAGCAACCCATAAGTTTTGTGAGTCGATCTCTGACAGATAGTGAGCGCAATATGACTGTCAGTGAACTCGAACTCGCTGCAGTTTACTTCGGACTGGACAAATTTAGGCGTTTTGTTTATGGAACCAGAGTGATTGTGAGAACGGATCATAAGGCGTTGGAGCACACCAAGACGTGTGTCTTGACATCAACTCGACTATCTCGTTTGATTTTGCTTCTTCAGGATTTCGACTACCAAATAGAGTATGTGCCCTCTAGGTATAATTATGTGGCAGACGCTTTAAGCCGCTTCTGTGGTCCTCCAAACTCCCTCTCGCGAAATGAGGTCTTAATTGCATCTATTGTGGTCCCCGCTGTTATTGACGATATTTTCCAAAATTTTGCCAGCCACCAACATCGGGACCCTAGTCTTGAAAGAATATTTGAGAGGATGGCACGGGATATTCCAGGGGATACTAGACGCTTCATGGTGGACAAGGGTTATCTCTATTTCAAAATGAAAGAAAGATGGAAATTGATGCTCCCGGCCCACGCGGTGAAAGGGGTAGTAAATTTCGTTCATACTTCCTACGCACACTGCGGGGTCAGAAAAACGTTATCGGTCCTCAACGAAACGTTTACTTCAAAAAATCTGCGCTCTCGGGTAAAGAACTGCCTTAAGAGTTGTCTGGTCTGTCAGCGAATAAAGATGGCCCCATGCCTGAAGCACCCAATGCTGACGGTGGCGGCAAAGTATCCCAGAGAGACGATCTCAATAGATTTCTATGGGCCACTACCCCGAACACCACAGGGATTCAGATATGTTGCAGTTTTCCTGGATGTTGCGACAAAATTTGTGAGGCTCTACCCCATACTGAAGGCTTCTGGCGCCGCCGTCCTTGACTGTATTTTCCAGGATTATGTGCCAAACTATGGGCGGATCAAAAGGGTGCTCTCGGATAATGGTTCACAGTTTAGAAGTTCGGTGTGGGTAACTCGTTTGCGGGGAGCAGGGATTCGGATTGCTCGTACAGCGATACGGCACCCAGCGGCTAACCCCGTTGAACGATATATGAGAACCTTCGCTCAATTTATGAGGGCCGCACTGTATGAGCAAGCCCACGACCAGTGGCACCTGCACTTGGAACACATTGAGGTCGCTTTCAATGAAACGTCCCATGGGTGTACGGACACGTTACCATATAGGCTGTTTTTTGGTCGACCCGTTGTGAGATACTGGAGTCGCCACATAACTGATGATGGATCTGCTAGCATAGACTCGGACCAACATAACTTGGAATTGGAGGATGCATCCACAAGATGTACCTTGAGAGCCCTAAAACGAGCGCAAGTTCACCAGCACGATCAGGGTCGGAGGTTTGGTAACGTCCAAATTGGCGATCTAGTTCTGGTGAGGGCGTTGGTAGTGTCCTCGACTCGAGAGAAAATTTACCATAAATTTCTCCCTAAATTTTCAGGCCCTTTCAAGGTTTCGAGAAGTTTCGGAAATGGATCCTTTGAACTGAGCAGTCTCCAAGGGACTCGGATAGGTGTATACCACCTATCTCACCTAAAACGCTTCCACATGGAAGACTAATAAATATAAATATAAATATAAAAAAAAAAAGGTACTGTCTACTCACGTCATATTTATTTTCTTGTATTGTTTTGTGTTATTTATTATACTGGTTTAGTTAGTTTAGGTTTCGGTCAATATGTATTTAATAAAAAAAATAAAATAAAGTAAATAAATAAAAAAAGAAATAAATAAAATAAAATAAATAAAAAATAAATAAATTAATTAAATTAAATTTAAAGGGAGATTCAACGGTTACTTCTGTTATTGTATTAATGTCCATTAAACGTTGCATGTAAAAAAAAAAAATAATAATAATAATAATAATAATTTAAAATAAATAAAAAATTTTCTTTATGAGTCAAAATAAGTTTAAAAAAAAAAAAAAAAACCTGATAAATGAATGAGGGGAGTCTCAGTTATGATTATTATGGGCACTAATAAAGTCAAGTTAGGCGGCATTCCCCCCCCATGCTCAGACCTCACACGAGAGTCAGGCAGAAGTCCCATCAAGTGCCACCAAAGACCCCCCCCCAACCATCGATCCGAGTACTGCCCACGAGGAATGTTGCAGGTTCGCCCATGAAGATGCTCTCTCAAATCGGCATCTTCTCTTCGGGAGGAGGGGTGATGTGAAGGCACAATTTTGGACGCGGAGAAAAAAGCGCGGGAAGCCGCGTCCCCACTGAGCGCCAGCCCCTCCAAGGGAAGGAGAAGCCGGGCCCTGCGGTTGAAGAGGCCGGCGGAGCCTCAGGAGGTTGCCGCCGTCGTCGCCCGTTGTCGCTTCGAACTGCTAGAGAAAATCTGAAAAGGAGATTTCACCGCGAAGACGAAATATTGAGCATTACACTTTATCATCTCGCTTTTTATTTTGAGCGAGAGCAAGGTGAGCCGCAGCAGCTTTTATTTTATATAATTTTTTTCCATATAAATTTGATTTCTTTGTCCATTAAGCCCATTTGTGTGGTGAGACGCCCTCCTTCACGGATCAGGCTCCCCTTTTGTTGAAAAGAATCCCTGGTTGGTTGTCCGCCCCCTTCCCTGAGAAGAAGGAGTTCTCAATTTAGTTCAAATTGGGAAGAAAAAGATCGGCCCCGAACATTACAATATACACAGAAATAATTAAAGAGAACAAAATGGGCGAATATGTGACTGAAAGACACTCCATTAGGATTTATCACATCTGGTGAAGAAGTTGCCCTGGAATTTACGGAAATGTTCGAAAAAACGTTATTTTCGACACATTTTGATTTTTATCTCTGTTCAATGGACTGTCAGAGGAACATTTATTGAGAACAATACGTAGGTATTAACTATTTGAAAAACATCCTGAAAGTTTGGTGAAAATCGTTGAAGCCATTAGCCAAAAAGCGTAAAAAACCAATTTTTCACTCATAAGCCTATATCTCCGTGCGCCATATTTCCATATATATGGAGAAGAAAAGTTAGGGATTGTTTGGAAGAAGATAATTTGAACTTTTAATCAAAATCGTTAAAGCCGTTATCGAGAAAAATGCAAAAAAACCCCTAGTTCTTGGTACATTTTTGTCCTCCAACCCTCTTCTCATCGACCGGGATAGCCCATAACCTTATTTTGGTGTCTAGAAAAAATAACGAACAAAACAAAAAAGAACCAGCTCAATCGGATGAGCCGTTCTCTCGCAAATCGAACTACACACACACACACGCGCATACGAACCACCCGCCGAAATTAGGTTTTTTAGACTCAGTAGGCCGCAAAACGTAAAGATCTGAAGAAAACCCATCTTTTTTACTTTCCTTGGCTCTACAAAGTAGAAAGGAAAGTTATGTAATCGGCTGACAAAAAAAATTTTGAGTTATTTCCAGATCTTTACGTTTCAGACCCTCCTGAGTCCGAAAAACACTATTTACGAAAATGGTCTGTGTGTATGTGAACGATTTTTAGAGAAAACCACCGTACCAAATCAGCTCAAACTTCATATCTCGCCCGCAGGCCTCCATGGGACGCCAAAATAAGGGTTTGGACAAAATCCACCGAAAGTTAACTATAGTTATCATAGTGATCAAAACAATAAATATTTTTTTCTCAAAAACGGCTCTAACGATTTTGATTAAATAGTTTATATTGGTAGCTATTAATAAGGCAACTAACCGTAAAATTCCCATTTGTGGGAAAATGACGAGAGCAGCACAATAAATTATCAAAATTTTCGACGAAATCGATTTTAGCGCGGTTTTTAGAGAAAACAACCGTACCAAATCAGCGGAAACTTGATGTCTAGCCTACGGGTTACCATGGGACGCAAAAATAAGGGTATGGGAAAAATCCACCGAAAGTTAACTATAGTTATCATGGTGATCAAAACACCAAATTTTTTTTCTCAAAAACGGCTCTAACGATTTTGATTAAATTTCTTATATAGATAGCTTTTGATAGGATAATCATACCATAAAATTCCTATTTGTGGGAAAATGACGAGAGCAGCACAATTAATTATCAAAATTTTGGCCGAAAAGACTTTTTGCCGCCGTTTTTTCCTTTTAAACTCCGCTGGAATGTTACAAGAATGGTAAAAAAAAAGTCGTGTTGTAGTCCATTCCAATACTTATAGGGTGAGTGTTTAAAAACGCTCATGAGATACATGGGGCTCACACCAGAAATTCCTGAATTTCAACCACCCCTGTTTCGCTTAATACCAGTTCTAACAGTTATTACCCAATAACTCTGCAAAAGTGATGACTATCCTCCTTCAAAAAAATTTGTGTTTACAGCCTCATTAATTGTTTGTACACCAATTACTCAATATTGGTCCTGCAATGCGTACGAGCAGCACAATAAATTCCATAACTATAGGCGCTACCGCTTTCTGCTGCTGTGAAGAGTTCAAAGGAACTAAGTGATAAATGAATTGATTAAATAGAATTATCCATGTACAAAGTGAATTGACGTAGAGCTAAGGAAAGTTGTGTGTTGCAACGCACCAGATATTTTTGATACGATTACACTTTCTTTTCCCTTTGGGGTAGCGGTAAGTAATCAAAATCAAAATGTGTCCAAAAGAAATAAGAACATTCGTACATCCCGGGGTAACATTTCGAGCATTTTCGTAAATCCCGGGGTAACTGCTACACCAGATTTGATCAATCTTACAGAGGGAGCCTTCTAGAGAAAACCCCCATAACCTCATAACCACATTTTGTCCTCTGTTATTAATTCTGTTGAACGAAAATGAGAGCCAAGTTAACTCAGAAAAGGAGATTTTTCGAAAATTTATTTACCGTTTTGGTCAATTTTCTCAAAACCGGCTATAACGATTTCGATCAAACTTACGAAGTATTCTCAACCAAAAAGCACCTACATTTTGTTCTCGATAAATGTTCTTGTGCAAAGGCGTTGAATGTAGATATAACGCGCGTGTAAGTACCAGGTCGTCGAATTCACGGGGGTTGGGTAATGTTTTGTGTTGCTACGCACCATATATTTATGATTTAATTTTTTAATTTAGGAATAAATGTAAACAGATGATTCTTTCTTTGTTCTAGAAAAACTTAGTAATGGGAGAAGCTGATGAATATAGGTGGGAGCGTAATGAAATTTGGAAGGAATTCGTAGGAATTTAGCGACAAATACACTCACATTCTCGTTAATAAACTTTTTGGTCGGGCAGACGCGAAGATTGGTTATGTGCACGCCTTACCAATATGTTTGTTACGATGTTGATATTTCAACCCGATTGCCGTACAGGAGCATCTGTCAACTAGTAAGACCAATCGTACGTCATTTGTGGTGATAACGATAATCTGTTCCAGAGGCAAAAGCAGCGGTAGAGGCAGGTTGGATGTTCTCTCCAAGGGTGGGAGGAAAGCTGAGCGGCGCAGGGTTGCTTAGTAACCGGCCCAGCGCTCCCAATGCTCAGGCTCAGTCATCCGTTTGGTGCCACCGACGACCTATCGAAACACTAGCGACGGGCTCTGCGCGATGGGATAAATTCGACGCGACGCGAGACATCGAAAAATATCCATCTCTGGTGATTTTGTGTTGTGTTGAGTGTCAAGTTCAGTTATCGTCCGAACGACGACGTTCGAAAAAAAAAAAAAATGATTCCAGCTTGTCGACGACCTATCAGTGCAACGCAGGGTTTCGTTAATTATTGAATTGACAAAAAGCGTTGCCGGCCGCCGAATGATGTTAATTTCAGGTCTATTCTTCGTCTTTTTGCCCGTTCTGTGCAGCTCGGCGATTATGAGCAACCCAGACAGCGTATCGTCGATATGCGAATACACGACTTCCTGCGCCTGCCGCGACGGACGTTTGTACTGCCACTGCGACCAGTACGATGAGGTAAATGGCTAAATTCGCCTCAAGGTACAATAAATGAATAAACGTTATTCCGTAAAAAATATTGGCAACCACAAAAGGTAAGTGAATAACAAAAAAAAAACATGAACGAGTTAATTTCAAAGTGGTTAATTAGAATGTGCGAGCTGAGTAATGGCAAAGCGTACAGTGAGAATATTTTCGAGAAAATTCGAAAAGAATGGTTACACTGTGAGTCACAATATTGTACAGCCGCGATACTACAACGAATCTGGACAGTTCGTTATTCGAATGATATCATAGCGTCTCCTACAGTAAATATTGCTCACGAATGAATCATTATCTTCCAGACGTACGCTCATTGTCAACTAGTACTTCCTATGACCCTGAAGGGTTTTCTTAAACCTCCTGCAATTCCTACCGAATTTATGGAGCAAAACATAGACTTTTTTGTGAGTACATTTGCCTTATAGGAGGCTATCGGGTGAGAAAGCGTTCTATAAATTCTTCAGATAACGTTACATTTGAGAGTGACACGTTTCCTGGTTATTGGTAGCTGATCGCCCTAAAACAGTGGCGAACCTACTTTCCTCGCAATTCAATTTGGCTTTATGGCGCTTCTGAAGCCACTTTAAAAAACAACTAGAGTGCAGCATCGCCAAACTGTACACAAAATGCATAAATTCAATGACACGCTGTTAACGCTGATGCTGTATTTTCGTTCAACGCGATTTCACGGAAACGTTTCGGAGAACAATATCTGGTGCGTTGCAACACACAACTTTCCTTAGCTCTACAACAATTCACTTTGTACACGGCTAATTCTATTTAATCGATTCATTTATCACTCAGTTAATTTGAACTTGGTCAAACAACGCTTTGCGGCAGCAGGAAGCGGTAGCGCTTACAGTTCCGAAATTTATTGTGCCGCTCGTACTCAGTGCAAGACCATTATTGAGCAATTGGTACACAGATAATTAATGAGGCTATAAACACAAATTTTTTGAAGAAGGATAGTAATTACTTTTGCAGAGTGATTGGGTAAACACTTTTAGAACTGGTAGTAAGCGAAACGGCAGTAGTTGAAATTCAGGAATTTCTGGAGTGACCCCCATGCATCTCATGAGCGTTTTTAAACACTCACCCTTTGGGTATTGGATTGGACTACAATACCAATTTTCTTTTACATTCTACAAGAATTCCAGCGGAGTTTATAGGGAAAAAACTGCGCTAAAAATACTTTTGGTCGAACATTTTGATAATGTATTGTGCTGCTCTCGTCATTTTCCCATAAATGGAAATTTTATGCTATAATTTCCTTATTGAAAGCTATCAATATAAAAAATTTCATCAAAATCGTTAGAGCCGTTTTTGAGGAAAAAAAATATTTGGTGTTTTGATCACCCCATTGTTCAAACCATTATTTTGGACGCCAAAATAAGGGTATGAGCAAAATCCACCGCAAGTCAACCATAGTTATCATAGTGATCAAAACACCAATTTTTTTTCTCAAAAACAGCTATGACGATTTTGATTAAATTTTTTATATTCATAGCTTCCAATAAGGCAACTATACCATAAAATTCCCATTAGTGGGAAAATAACGACAGCAGCACAATAATTTATCGACATTTTCGACGTAATCGATTTTAGAGTGGTTTTTAAGGAAAACTATCGAACGTAAAGCGTTGTTTGACCAAGTTCAAATTAACTGAGTGATAAATGAATTGATTAAATAGAATTAGCCATGTACACAGTGGATTGACGTAGAGCTAAGGAAAGTTGAGTGTTGCAACGCACCAGATATTGTTTTGGAATCTTCTTGAATAAATGCATTAAAAAAAGAAAAAAGAAGTTATTGAGTAATGGGTGGTCTGTGATACTTTTTATATTATCTAGAGTTAGATGCTTTTATATGCACATTAAAATTGACTACTCCTTCGTACCTATAAGACTGTTGTGCACAGGATGTACTTTAACGAGCAATTCGCAGCTTCATAGAGGATCACATTGTGTATCTGACAAGATATTCCGAAGTTTACCACCTTTCCATTCTTTAAATAATTGAGTTGATGAAGTTCTTTCGAAAGCGGCAAAGCGTTCACATTTCTTTAATAATATTTTCAACAGAGCTTTTTGCGTTACGAGAGCTTCCGTGATTATGATTTTTCTCGCTCGACCCCAAACGACAAGGGCATAAATTGATAATGATTGAATAAGGGCGAACTATAAGATTTTAATAGTTTCAAGGGATAGGAAATGGCGCACTTCGAGGGAAATAGGTGTCGTATATTATTTAAGGTTAAATTTTCTTGGCGTGAAAGGTTTTCATCTAGCAAAATCCCTAAATATTTCATACTTGATATTCTTTCAATGGTTGGACTTCCAGGATTGATTCATTGAGCAATTGTACCGTCAACTAAGGGGCTTTATTTCTTTTAATTGAAACACTCATAATCTTAGTTATATTTATTTATTGAATCTTCCCAGACACTAGCATGTGAGATGAGCGCCGTATCGTCTCAGAAGGCCGCTAGTTCGCGATCGAGTTGTGTTTTCAAGATGGTGTTTATGGTTGTTTAAAGAGTATGGGACCTGCTCAAGAAGAACTCAATTTTGTATACTGTGCTATGCAGGAGAAGAACCCAACTTAATAGAGATCAACGGGGAAAAATATCGGCAGTTGTGGAGACGTACTGGAGCGAAGATGTGTACTGCTTCCAAAGCCCAGAAGCAAACGCAAAATCCAACGCGCGTCATTTCCAACAAGACGAATGCGCATAATGTAGAGCAAACAAGAAACGAAAAACGCCGCAAAACTCCGCCCCATTCAGTCACAGTCGGTACATTATCCTCTTCGTACGAGTCGGAAAGCTTTTATGAGGTTTTATTTTTAGACTTAGGGCAAGTAGGGCGATTATTTTCCTCGCTTTGGTCGTGATAGGAAGTTTTTATTACCGCGTTATCGCTCCCGCGCATTCGTCAGCCGGCAATTCAATTTCTTTCCTCGGGTTGAATTAAACCGTTACGGAGACTCGCAAAAGCGGAGTTTTTCTTCATTAGAAACCGCTAGTTATTCATCTACAAATCAAAACTGGAAGTCGTACAGTTCGAAGACGACCTACGCCGAAGTTAGGGTAAAATAGTAATCAGGATCTACGTCGACTTGGCCAGTTCGTCGGGTTGTTGTTGCCACATTTGCTACAGATTAGCCGCACAACATAGCTCGTGCACAGCATGACCGCGCAGCTTGATGCAGTCTCACGCCTTTAAGACCCACCCCGTTCGATTCAGCGTCGAAAAATACCAGTAAACCACACGCAACATGACCTGAATACAACACAACGTGGTTTTAATGAGACGGGAGAATGTGCAGGAAATTAGCAGCGACCAAGAGATCTTACTACTTACTCTAGCTCCTGGTTTGTAAACTAGCTCCATCTCATTACGTGATGTTGCGTATTTTATGTTAATTACTATTTGCGAGGGCTCAGAGCATCAGTGACGTACTGAAAACACTTTGAACAGGATGCTGTGTCGTGTACCCTTTAGTGATGGCAGTTTATGTGGGTTGATGGAAGAACCAATGTTGCCAATCTACCACACAGTCCCCCAACAGCATTTTCCCCTATAAGCCGAACTCGGGGACGCGCGTTTCACACACACGGGTAGTCATTTAAAAGTGCAGCGCATAATGAATTTGAGACACGCATTAAACGCGCGTGAAAGGTAGACGGTAGGAATGAAAGGAAGATGGGATCACCCTCTTTCGCTTAAGATGAGCAAGATAGAGGATTTCGTGGAGATTGTTTAGGAGATTTCGTGTCAACGCTGTGACACAAATAGCAACAACATTTTGGAAACTTCAAATTCTGATAAGACACTTGTCACGCATGTGCGGGGAACTCACGGATAACAATATTGATGACACAACCACGCAATAGTTGACCTGTGGTTCACAAAGTACGAAATAGTTACAAAGTAGGAAGCTGAAAATAGGGAGTTACTGCAGCAAACAAATAAGGGCTGGTTATAACTAACCCACTATAACATAATGCTATGCATATAACCTGCAGACACTCCTGAGCCGATTTTGAAACATGAATGGTGTCATGTAGATTGCTCTGCACCAAATGAAGAACCTTCTGATCTTAACGGAGAGCTTTTCATGGGAAATCAAAACTTTCTGCCCAACATTTGGAATTTTCTAAAACTAAATTACGATTTCCTTGATCACGAATAAAATCCATGCAAGCCTAATCCATGAATATTGAACGACATAATACGACTTCCACTGAGAATAAGGACCTGTTGATCCCAATTTGGAGCCACTGAATCGTAGAGTCAAAGTGTTATCAATAAATCAACTATGTGATCGATGCTACGATATTCGGTAATGTTTTCACGCTTAAGACCAAGGAAAAGTTGGTAGCCCGCGGAACGTGTCATTTTTCGCGTTAGACGTTTCAATGACGATTTACTCTTCCACTATTTTCAACGTTCAACTAACTCCATTCTGATTGACGGAGGAGAAACGAATTCCATCCAGAACGTTTGCCTGTAGTCGTGCTATTGCGTGTTAGCCGCGATTGGAAGCTTGAAAAAAACGAGAAACCCATTGCAGGAATATCACCGAGAGCTTCATGAAACGGACTCGAGTTGTGCAGAACTCGTAATGAAAGAGGGCGCGAGTTTTTATTTGCCTCGTCCTCGAATTGCTCGCTCCTTTGAATACGACATAACTGAGAACGGGAGGAACTACATGACTAGTTATTTTATTTCTACTACATCCCTGGGCGATGCTACGTTCTCATTAACTGGACTACAATCACTCGATCGTGTTTATCGCCATTTTCAGCCTTTTTTCGTAGTTCGACGCAACAGTGGATGCAGTGCAATTTGCGAATGAGGTAATTGTTTCTAATAAAAGATCTGCAATTGAGAGCTTTCAGAACACACGGAGCAAATTGATTCCAACTGTAGCACAGATTAAACTATCAATCAGTTTCATTCCAAATAATACACCTATGTCTTCAGATAGGATCGATGTTAGCCACTATTCCCAAATTTGATACTTGACGTTTTAGGGCATCGGGGTGGCATGGGAATGCAATTGGGTTATATCCGCCAGCAGGCAAATTACTAAACTTAACGTACCTGTTACGTGAGTCCGTCTCCTCTGGCTGGTGCTGCCCACAGTAACTCACCAGCCAGAGGGAACGGACTCACCTAACAGGTACGTTAACTTTAGCATTGGAATGCCTTCATGCGCTCAAGCAGCTCGGCGCCCATAACAGGCTCTACCTTATCTGGGTGCCGACTTATAGGGTGCATGACGGCAACGAAAAGGCTGACTGCCTTGGGAAAAGGGGTAATCCCTATCCATCGGGCCTGAACCCTGTTCGTAGGTATGACGAAAAGACGCCTGAATCGTCTGGTGGCTCGATGGGAGATACAGTGTCGCAATAGGCCCATATGTGACATAGGGACTTGTCCCGCATTCCCTCAGGCAAAAAAATATCTGGTGTGTTGCAACACCCAACTTTCTTTAGCTCTACAACAATTCACTTTGTACATGGCCAATTTTATTTAATCAATTCATTTATCAATCAGTTAATTTGAACTTGGTAGCGCTTACAGTTCTGGAATTTATTGTGCGGCTTGTAATCATTGCAGGACCGTTATTGAGCAGTTGGTACACGGATAATTAATGAGACTGTAAACACAAATTTTTTGAAGAAGGATAGTAATTAGTTTTGCAGAGTTATTGTAAAACACTTACAACTGGTAGTAAGCAAAACGGCAGTAGTCGAAATTCAGGAATTTCTGGAGTAACCCCCATGTATCTCATGAGCGTTTTTAAACACTCACCCTTCAAGTATTGGATTGGACTACAATACCACTTTTTTTTAACATTCTGCAAAAATTCCAGCGGAGTTTATAAGGAAAAAACTGCGCTAAAAACGCATCTCGACGAAAATTTTGATAATTTATTGTGCTGCTCTCGTCATTTTCCCATTAATGGGAATTTTATGGTATAGTTCCCATACTGGGAGCTACCAATATTGAAAATTTAATCAAAATCGGTGGAGCCGTTTTTGAGAAAAAAAATATTTGGTGTTTTGATCACTATGATAACTATAGTTAACTTTCGGTGGATTTCGTTCATACCCTTATTTTGGCGTCCCATGGTAACCTGCAGGCGAGATATGAAGTTTGATCTGATTTGATACGGCGGTTTTCTCTAAAAATCGTTCACAGACGCACACACACGCAGACCAATCTCCCAAATAGTATTTTTCGGACTCAGGAGGGGGGTGAAACGTAAAGATCTGACGAAAACTCAAAATTTTTTTTCAGCCAATTACATAACTTTCCTTTCTACTTTGTATAGCCAAGGAAAGTAAAAATAGGCGAAGTTTTGAAGAAAATGTAGATTTAACTAAAATTTTCTGTACTGCACGCAATGCCCCAGATGTTGAAAATAAAATTTAGACAAATCCTTGGCACAGTTTGTGTATAATATACCAGTGGACAATAAAAAAAAAATCCATGAAATATGTTCAGTAGTAAAGGAGTAAAGTGTTCCTGAGTGCTGAACAACGTGATTGTTCAGAAGTCGAATGAGTGCTCGTATATACGGACGATCTTCAGAACAGCTCGATGGGGCATGATATACGCGATATTTGGGAGACGGAGTCCCAAGGGTTTTCAAGCCGTTTGCGAGGAAAAACCGTATGGGCCCGACGTGGAATTTGAAAAATTGAGTGCAATGGACATGTGCAAAAGCGGATGCGCGCTCGGTTTGGGTATTTTTTAAACCCACTTATAGTTGTTCGATTTTTAAAAATTGTATTACATTTTATCCGTTATATAATAAACTATTTTTTAATATTATTTTTGATAAATGGATTTTTTCACCCAAAAAATTACATACGACTACCCTTAATTGCCATCAATTTTGAAGAGAAAAAATAATATGAACGTGCATGTGGATATTAACAATTTTCATTATTCAAACACGGGCAATGCAATGCTTATATGTGAAATTTCAGAACCACACGAAACCATTTCATACGCTCTGAAGAGTTCGAATATTTCTAGAACGTAACATTCAACGCACCAACGACGAAAAAAATGCCTCCAGAGAGAAAAGCAACACACAGCTATACTTGTTCTTTTGGCATACGACTGTCGCGTACGCGATAAGGAATTGGGGACGTCATCGGTCATGAAAATGATGACATTTATCTCTCCCTCTCACTCTCTCTCCCTCTCCTCCGTTTCAGCCGGCAATCCTTTGACACACCTATCAATCCAAGCGATAGCCGAGATATCAAACGGAGGGAGCTCATTTTTCACGGGACGTATGGAAAGAGGATTAAGGATTAAAGATTAAAAAGGGCGCGAGAGGAACCGAAGGGGCCAGTGGCCCGCAATCATCCATCTTACCAAACGGCTCAAATAAATTTTATACGGCGGCTCCCGAGTGTCGAGGGAAAAAAAAAATCGAGCACGGAATTGGCGTTGAAGTTGTTGGGCAGGGGGTTAAATTATTACGTCATAGTTCGGCTGAAAAACTTTTCAGGATATCCGCATCAATCACATTATTATTTCGCCCAACTGTTTTCGAAATATATTTTTTTAAATTGGTAACGGCAAGAACAACTTGCAACTATAGCACAGCCGATCAAAGCAGTGAAGGCAACTACGTGAGGGGTAGTATTGTGAAGAAATAGTGCAATTGAGTCGAAACAGGTTGCCTAAAAGAATTCAGATGTATGTGAATACACGCCAAGAATGAGTTTATTAAAATGAAACACGGATCAAAACACCATTTACGCATTTGTGTGACCCGTAGTCAACCCGGGTCTGTTTCCTTAACGCTCAGAAGAGAGACGTAAGCTATCGTGCAAGAACCAGGGCACTCGTTCAGTATCAACCGAACCCAGACCCAGTCTAGTGCGGGGGTGGAGAGCTGTTGCCTTGTTTCGTAGAGAAGGTATGACCCTGGGGAATAAAGAACATCTGGGACAAGTTCTTAACCTGATCCAACTATTGACTTGGGAGGCAAGTTTCTAACGGAGAGATCATTTGTCGCCTTTTACGAAAGCTGGGCAAAACAGTTTGAAGCTTGAAGCTTGCCTAGTAGTAGTCAAAGGATGCTGTTAAGACAGCCGTCACTCACTGTTGTAGGAACTACAGTGGAGCAGCGTGTGGTTTCCTCTGCACTAGAGCCGCAAGACGTGCAGGATGAAAGTTGGCCTTTGAAGGAAAAAAGTGAAGCTGCCCATCGAAGTCGCCACGTCACGTAAGGAACTGGCTCGCTCAGTGGTCCGACTCAAAACACTTTCTCCTCAGACATTCATCACATATTGGAAAAAAACTCGTAAATGTCACGTCTCTCTGACGCGGATTCCCATTGCACTTGCCATTCGCCTAATGCCCATTCACCAAGAGCTCAAAATCCATTGGTTGGGGAGTTCATAACAGAGTTTGGCCCAGAGCGGGATAAACCACTGCCACTTGTCGACTCAATAGCGAAGCCAAAGGCGTGGAGTCTTTCAGTGGATGATGTCTAGTAGGCCTTTGGTAATCTACAGGGGCTCATCTCTCCTTTCATTGACAGTGTTTAGTACTCCAGACGATGAGGCCTATCACGCCTTAGTGAATAGCCTTGTTCGTGGAGACTGTCAACACAACCAGCCAGGCACTACCAGCACGGCCACGCTAATTGCTCGTAATAAGGGTAGCTCCGTTGACGTACTGGTGGTGTTGGCTGAAACCCACTGCTCACCTATATTGACCCTCAAGTACCTACTTGCTTCTCAAGGATCCTTTTCTTGGCTCTACGAAGTAGAAAGGAAAGTTATGTAATCGGCTGAAAAACAAAATTTTGAGTTCTCTTCAGATCTTCACGTTTCAGACCCCCCTGAGTCCGAAATACACTATTTGGGAGAATGGTCTGTGTGTGTGTGTGTGTAGGTGTGTGTGTGTGTGTGTGTGTGTATGTGTGTGTGTGTGTGTATGTGTATCTGTGAACGATTTTTAGAGAGAACCACCGTACCAAATCCACTCAAACTTGATATCTCGCCCACAAGTTACCATGGAACGCCAAAATAAGGGTTTGAACAAAATCCACCGAAAGTTAACTATAGTTATCATAGTGAGCAAAACACCAAATATTTTTTTTCTCAAAAACGGCTCTAACGATTTTGATTAAATTTTTTATATTGATAGCTCCCAATATGGCAACTATACTATAAAATTCCCATTCTTGGGAAAATGACGAGAGCAGCACAATAAATTACCAAAACTTGCGACGAAATCGAGTTTAGCGCCGTTTTTAGAGAAAACAGCCGTACCAAATCAGCTGAAACTTGATGTCTAGCCTACAAATTACCATGGAACGCCAAATTAAGGATATGGGCAAAATCCACCGAAAGTTAACTATAGTTATCATAGTGATCAAAACACCAAATTTTTTTTCTTAAAGACGGCTCTAACGATTTTGATTAAATTTTTTATATTGATAGCTTTCAATAAGGGAATTATAGCATAAAATTCCCATTCATGGGAAAATGACGAGAGCAGCGCAATAAATTATCAAAATTTTCGACGAAAAGCGTTTTAGCGCAGTTTTTTCCTTATAACTCCGCTGGAATTTTAGTAGAATGTTAAAAAAAATTAGTATTGTAGTCCAATCCAATACCTAAAGGGTGAGTGTTTAAAAACGCTCATGAGATAGATGGGGCTCACTCCAGAAATTCCTGAATTTCGACTAGTGCCGTTTCGCTTACTACCAGTTCTAAAAGTTTTTACCCAATAACTCTGCAAAAGTAATTACTATCCTTCTTCAAAAAATTTGTGTTTACAGCCTCATTAATTATCTGTGTACCAATTGCTCAATAATGGTCCTGGAATGAGTACGAGCAGCACAATAAATTCCGGAACTGTAAGCACTACCGCTTTCTGCTGCCGTAAAGCGTTCAAATTAACCGAGTGATAAATGAATTGATTAAATAGAATTAGCCATGTACAAAGTGAATTGTTGTAGGGCTAAGGAAAGTTGTGTGTTGCAACGCACCAGATATTTTCCTTCGTCAATAGATGGGACGGTGCCTGAACATGTCATGAGTGATAACAATAACGCACTGGAAGGCAATCCGGCCATAGGACCAAATTTGTGTGAGTCAGATTCTTACAGTGGGTTGTAACTGGTGGTTGAGAGATGGCTGGTTTTACGCTCGGATAATCGAAACGAAGTAAAGTTGACGTCTTCTGGCTGCTGGTACAGGCGGATCCTGGGTGGATCCTGGGGACGTTGACAGAAGACAGAGCGGCAAAAGAGGGTTTAAGGGAATTAACGCGACACCAAAGCGGGTTGACAGGAGGAATTGAGGTACACACGTTGGTTCCATAGCTAACCGCTCCTTAATTCCCGCCAAAACATCGAGCAAACTGTAATGGTTCGCGGTGGGCTGCAGGAGGTGGCAACACTGACCACCACCCGTGCAGCCCGCCGCTGTTTATATTAGCGTCGGAGCCGCGTTTCTCCATCAGAACAGCTGCCGGCTTCATTGACGAATCATTCCCTGTTTTAAGCCAGTGTTTTAATTTCTCTTTAGATTGTGTGAAGTAAGGTAAGCGATCAGAGCTTGGTGTTTCATATTCCCCATTGTCCCTTTGTTGTTATTAATACAATCCGAGCATAGGTTATTTATTTCATTTTAAAAGGAGTTCGTTTCATTTCATTCATTTCGAGTTTTTGCTGATTAAATTCAAGTGGGTCTTAATTGCTTTATAATTTCATTTCCCATTACTTTCTTGAGAGCCATTATTTTATTTATTTCATGGAGTGAGTATTATTGAGCGTATTTGATTTGTTCTTTTCTTTTGGGCCCAGACACGACTTTCGCGCGTGTTCTGTATGCGGGAATTGTAAGACAATTCCCCAAGTACGTTACAAAACGCAAAATTAACGTTCCTCATGCTCTTAGTGAGTGGTCTGCCCTGGTTTACTTGGGCTGACTGAATGGAAAATTTCTATAGGTATATTTTGTACTTGAAAAACAAAAGAAGTGATGCTAAGTGAATGTGTGAACTTGACACAACCCAATTGGAGAAATTTGCACACCAGTACGACCAAAGTTATGTCATAGAGCGTTGTACTGACGGCAGCAGCCGCATGAGCAGCGATATAATGAATGCGTTGAACGACTAAAAGACGATTGAGCCATGCGTTCAAGTTTGGGCTGTAAACACCACTCAACGCAGGCTTGCCTTTCTCAGCCACCAAACTCTCACGTACTAGTCACCCATTCATTCCTTCTAACAATTTTTGCGAATCCATTGAGCAGTGAACAGTTCGAAAGTCTCCAAAATAAATTTTTGGACGTGAGCAGAATATTAGTACATTCAGAAAGTTATGGAACAATATAAAGGCGATTCAGGTCTGATAAATCACCTTCAAGCCGTTCATTATCTAAAATTAGTTGAAGCCTATTCCCGAGTTTCCACCGCCTTTTCGTCGCCCTCGCACCTTCTGCTTCCACGCCTTCAACTCCTCCGAAAAGCCAGTTTGTTTACTTCGTTTTACCAAAGTTGTCTTGGAGCCGTTTGTGTTTACCCAAACATCCTCCTTACGATTCCTTCGAGGCTGTTGAATCCTTTAGGACGAGAAGCTCGGCTCAGTTATTCCGCTCTCTCACTGAGCGGCGGGGCCCCATTTACGAACCTTGCCGCTTTCCTGAGCTTGCGGAATAATTAACGGAAAGTTTTTGTCCGATTCTGACAAAACTCTCCTAATTTGAAAGGCCTCAACCTTTCAACCCGTTTTGAGAGACTTCGTTCCATTCAGGGGAGCACAAGTGAAGTTGACGCCTTACGGAGCTTGGGACGGGGGATTCTCTGCGTGACGTACTTGAAGAGGAGGGGGAAGAGAGAAATCACGAATACGGTATTCAGTAACGAACAAACGACGCGAAGTTTAACAATTTAATACTCAGTCGCAGTATCTGAATCTTCCATGGCATCAACTCCGGAAAAATACACAGCGCGTTACGAACTGACGAGCAGAAGACCACATCGAAATGTATTTCGTCATTTTTGTCCAATTTCTGTTCGCATTCTACAGTTTATCATTACTGTGTTGGCTGCGAACGATTTTTTCGTACATATGGGGCCGAATAATGAGTAAAAGTACATATAAGTTATATACTCTGCACCTCGTAAGTCTGCTGATACAACATCTCAACATAATAAAAAGCTCGCTCCGAACGCTTGGCTCCTTAGTTGTCGGTTTGCCTTCGTGTGTTGCGGCTGTTTCGTAGTCTCTAACAAATCGTACTTTTTCTCCAAGTGTAAATTTTGAAATCATTGAAAATGTTGTTAAGTGAAGAATAAATCTTTTTAAAAACATTAATTTCGGGTCTGAAGAAATATCTGGCGCAGTCAGTATAGGACAATCGTGAAACCAAGGAAAACGCAGTAGTGTTTTTGGCGGAACGAAGATCCTACCTTCACAACAACACACAAGCCAACTCCGACAAAGGACAACGAACAGTACGGGACGTGTAGACAGTCAACACCTCAACAAACAAGACCGTTTCAAAGACAACCATCATTCGGATAATCAAAACCGAAAAACTTTCACATGATTCAAACGGATAATGAGCACCCCCAGGAGCCAGAGGCCCAAAACGATGAAATGTCTGTCCCAAGTGGAACTTACACCCCAGGTTTTTTCGACGGAAATAACTTTTTCCCGTACGATTTCAATTTAGGTTTTGAAAATCTTGCGATTGAGTCACCAGAAACTCAACAAGAGGAAACCAATCATTTTTTAGAGAAATCCCAGGAGTCTTAAGCTCGCCGTCAGACTCCTCCCATTTAAAACCAAATTCTAAATTCCTACATCCGAAAAAATCCGCAATTTCCCATCCCCCATCAGGCAATGCTATCGAATTATTTTTAACAGGCCTAAATTTACCCTACGTCGTCCTTCCAAAGCTCAATGTAAGAATTATGGTCGACACTGGTTCTACTCGATCCTTCATCTTAGCAGATGTATAGCTCGTAAACATTTCTCCAAAATAATAGAATTCAATAGAGCGTTTTCGGTAATCTGCTTTAAGTCCTTCCTCTCCATCCTCAGAAGGTTCTGTCTTGTTTCACATGATTGCTCTGAGATACAGCGTTTGGGCTGCTCCAGCAGTATTCCAGACTGTCTGATGCATTCCTCTGCCATATTCCACCATAGTCCTCTTAACTAGCGACACAGAAATCCCACAATGGGGAGGTACCGTAGACGAACCGTGTCTGGCCAGATGGTCCACCTTCTCATTCTCAACGATCCCCTTATGCCCAGTAATCCAATACACAAAATCTACTCGCGTTTTCTAAAGGTAGGCACTGACGATCGTTCCAACAAGCCAAATGGCGCGGTAGCGCTCCAATGGAACGACGTGAATGGCGAAACTCGTCGGGTAAGGAGGGGAGTGACGGGACGTGATGGAATTCCAACCAGTCCAAAAGCCATCGCGCCGCGCCAAAACAGCATCACTCCAACTGCTCGTGAATGGAGAAACGCGACCCGGCAATATGGACAGATGGCGCGATGGAACGAACGTGAGTGGGGAAACCGGGCACTTTCCTGTGATTCAAAATCGAACAACTCACTTATCGCCTTTTGCCCTGTGTTTAATCTGTCAGTTCTTTCCCCAATATACGTTTTTTTCGCCGCGAAATGAGTGTTTCCAACAAGGATTTCGTATTTTCCGTAATTGATTTATACAAGGAACATAGCTGCTTGTGGATAACGAGTGACCCAGATTTCAGCTCTTCAAAATTCATCCCAGTTGCCAGAAATCGTAATGTAGAAGCGAGCCTCTCACGGGGAGTAATGCACTGTCTCATGACGGTGTCTTCTTTTTTAATCATTGGTGTAACCAAATGGAGTAATTGAAAGTAGGCCTCTTCATTCATTCGCAAGTAATTTCTCCAGTCAGATGGTTCTCTTGAAGTAATTTCCGTAATTTTATTTTCTTCTGTTGAGAAACCATTGTTTCACCCACTTCCGTTTGGGTCTTCTTTGTTTGGCGTACAAGCATACAACTGTGGTCAAAAGAAGAGATTCTTCTTCGTCCATCTTGCGGCAAGACGCTTTTCAAACTATAATTAATAAATCAAATGATAATACAGGTAATAGGCAATTTCGATACACCACTTCCTCTTCAAAAGACAGAACGGCGCTGGTGGATTGGAGTGGAGTGGAGCGATCGTGAATGAACCCCACTTTCGACTCTTCTTTCCGTCATTCCAATATCGCCTGACTTCGCGCCGCGCCACTCCACTTGCAACGATCGTCAGTGGCCGCCTTAAGGAGTTAAGCCGCATCCTGCCCTCTCGCGCCAGTTTTGACATTGTGCAGTAGTTCATCAGCGCCTTACAAGACGCTTGACTAACAGTCAATATGTTGATAGTTCTGTTGCTACAGCCTTCCCCATGCATTATGATTACCCCGGCGATGAGAGCATAGACCTCTGCTTGAAAAACCATTGGATGATGCCTAGGGCAATGTGCGTGCCACTCCTCCCCGAGCCACTTCTCCACACCCCGGAGCCTGTGCCCTCTGGAGTTTTCGATCCATCTGTAGAGATGTTGCCATTAGGAAACTGACGACTCTCGCTGTTCCATAGACCCTGGCCGCACATTGAATTTTTCCTATCGAACTCCTTCATGGACACCATCATATCCGTCACCATGCTGAGCTCCGTGAAGGTCTGCTGTTAATTCAGTTCATTTGGAACTTCGTCAAACCTAACTCCACTTTACTAGAAAATGTTCGCGCTCATAGTTGTGGCATTTATTGCGGTGCTCGTAATTGTGCCACTACCATTATTGAGCAATCGGTACACACAGCATTCATTGGACCGTGAACACGATTTATTTGGGAACGATAATGATCACCGTTTCAGAATTATCGAGTAAAAACAGAGAAATAGTGGTAAGTACAATAAAAGGATTGAAATTCAGGAATTTCTGAAGCATCTTCTACACATCTTATGAGCGTGATGAAACTATCGTCGTATAGGTATTTGATCGGACTACTACCTCAATTTTTTTTGAAGATCCTAGTCACGTTTGAGCGGAGTTCATAGATAATTGTCGAAATGTATGGTAATATATTGCGTTGCTCATTTCAACATTGTACATCGTCCAGAATATTATTGGAAGATGAAACGAAAATGCTTCGCAGCGCTGAATTAATATCCCATTCCAGGGCTCGCGACACAACGCCCAAATCAAATGCACGCGTGTGACTACCGATGGTTGGTTTGCCTGGAGATGAAAGGCAACTCCGTTTCCCGCCGACGGGCTTCTTGTGTTGTCAATTTCGGTCAGAACGGTTGTGCAGGGAAAAAGGGCAATTATTTCGGGTTTACCGAACGTCGACAGACAGCCTGATGGTGGGGAAGAGGAAAAGAGGGAGGAACAACAGAAAATAAGTGCGTCAACATGATCTCTGCGCAGGGTGGACCGATCACGAAACCTAACAATCACTAATGATGATTTTATGGTACAGTCGTATCATTAGGAGCTATACACAAGTAACATAATCAAAATCGTTAATGTCTTTTGTAAAAAAAAAATTTGGTGTGTGACTATAGTGATAACTATAGTTTGCGTCCCATAGTAACCTGCGCGCTAGATTTGAAGCTTAAGCACAGACACAGCCATAATGTTTTTCGGACTCAATAGGCCTCATCACTTTTTTTTCTCGCCCGATTACATAACCTTTCATTTCTACTCCGTACAACCAAGGAAAGCAATAACTTCCAAACCGAAGAGGGCAAACCGCGACAGAGTCAAATTACTGCCTCTAGCCGAAATATCGTTCACTTCGTTTCGAGTTTTAACCTTTTCTGTCTGTCGATTTTCACAGGAACGCGGGGGTTTTTTTTGGTTCACCATGATCAAAGCGGCACTGCAATCGGCCAAATAAATATACCAGACTTTTGCCTAACGCGAAACTCTCTCGGTGATCCCCTGAGCAAATAAACTCAAATATATTAAAATGTTGTTTCAGAAACTTCCTATATCGAGTTTTGAATAAAAAATGAAGCAATCGGAACGATTCTCAAAGTTTCTCAAAGAGAGTTTCAACCTTTTTTAAAAACGACACACAACACACAACTTTCCGCAATCCTTTCAAGTTCGAACTCCACCTGCATACGCGGGCGCTATATCTTCGTTCAACGCATTTTTACAGGAACATTTATAGAGAACAAAATGTAGGGACTAGTTAGCTGAGAGTATTCCGTAAGTTTGATCGACATCGTCTGAGTCGTTTTTGAGAAAATTGGAGTAACGAGAAATTAATACGCGACGAATCTCCTTTTCTGAGTTAACTTGGCTTATATCTCCGTTCAACATTTATATATACAGAAATAATTATGGAGAACAAGGCGAATGTGTGACTAAAAGACACTCCATTAAACCGTTTTTAAACACTCACCCTTCAGGTATTGGATTGGACTACGATACCAATATATTTTTTTACATTCTACAAGAACTCCAGCGGAGTTTATAAGGAAAAAAATTACGCTAAAACGCTTTTCGTCGAAACTTTTGATAATTTATTGTGCTGCTCTCGTCATTATTCCACGAATGGGCATTTTATGGTATAATTGCCTTACTAAGAGCTACCAATATAAAAAGTTTAATCAAAATCGTTAGAGCCGTTTTTGAGAAAAAAAATTTGGTCTTTTGATCACTATGATAACTATAGTTAACTTTCGGTGGATTTTGCCTATACCCTCATTTTCGCGTCCCATTGTAACCTGTAGGCTAGACATCAAGTTTCAGCTGATTTGGTACGGTTGTTTTCTCTAAAAACGGCGCTAAAATCGATTTCGTCGAAAGTTTTGGTAATTTATTGTGCGGCTCTAGTCATTTTCCCACAATTGAGAATTTTATGGTATAATTGCCATATTGGGAGCTATCAATATAAAAAATTTAATCAAAATCGTTAGAGCCGCTTTTGAAGAAAAAAAAAGTTTGGTGTTTTGATCACTATGATAACTATAGTTAAATTTCGGTGGATTTTGTTCATACCCTTATTTTGGCGTCCCATGGTAACCTGCGGGCGAGATATGAAGTTTGAGCTGATTTGGTCGGTGGTTTTCTCATAAAAATCGTTCGCAGACACACAGACCAGTTTCCCAAATAGTGTTTTTCGGACTCAGGGGGGTCTGAAACGTAAAGATCTGAAGAAGCCGATTACGTAACTTTCCTTTCTACTTTGTAGAGCCAAGGAAAGTAAAAAGAGACTGTGATAAGGTGATCTGTTAGTGAGGAAGATATGTGAAGAGATCGAGAGGATTTCAGGTTTGTGGGAAGACGAGCGAGAGATGAAAAGTAAACTAATAAAAATTAAATTGTAATTCCCCTGAATTTAAAAGTGAAATAAACACTATTCATATTTTTAAAAACAGAATGTGTTTTCATTCTTTCATTTCTTTAATTACCAAAAATCACATTAGCGAAATTTTCCTTAACTCTTGCAAACAACGTTGTGTTTCTCTTTCCTTCGCCGTGAACCCTGTTAATACGCATATTATCATGATCGTACGTCAATATACCGCAGTTTTGCTACAGGAATTGCCTAGCACCAACAACCACCTGGAGCTATTTGGTCAAGCTGCGGCTAACTCACTCCGATGCCTACGACCTCCAATCAGGCGTTCCGGTGTGCCGCCAACCGCAGCATACTGAGTAAATATTAATCGCATTTACTCGACAAGAATCACGACGTTCTCGTAATGAAATGAAAGCACGAGGCCCGCTTCTCATTTCGAGGGCCGTTTATGGAAAAGAGACTCCTCTGGAACTTCTCTCTCTCACCCCCCTCGTGTTGCTTTCCTCCTAACCCGATTATTTCGCCGCCGCTCATCGAAGCATCTGGGGCGTGGAAATGAGGGGCCCCTGGGGGGGTTTTTCTAGAAACAAGAACCTTTTAAGGGCTGGGGGGAGGAAAAAAATGGAAAGTAACGGTTTTTCTGCCCTTTCCCTTAATTTACAATGGGAGTCTTTCCTGCTGCTCTGAAAACACTCGAAGCTGCCCCATTACTCAAATTAACCTAAGCCTATTAACAAAGGTGCCGAGAGAGGGAAAATTGAACGTGAACCCGTTCAAACAACCTGACGTTCGGTTTCACGGGAAATCCCTCGGTGCAGCAGTACCGCGAAGTAACGAATAATATGATCCCTGGAGCACTAAAACAAAATGATAGCCATTCCCAGAAGAGCCACTGGACGTATACTGCGCAGACGATTCTGACAACCCTGTACTGCTCCTAACTTATCATCCCTGCTTTTTAGCCTCCGTGTTTGGCAGATGGCAACCTCAAACTCTTTTATTAGTTGGATAGGATCATCGCAAATGATAATTTATGATGAAAAGTTCCACATCATCATTCCTATCGCGTTTATACAGAATAATATCGACTGTAAGTGGAAGGGAAATGAATGTGCTGATGTGACTGCGTGGGAATGCACGTTTTGACCACAACTTTGTAACTGAGGGAAGAATGTTACGTAGCTCGCGTATTCGGTTACGTTATAAAGCGAATAAAAATTTAAAGAATTAAATTTCCTTACATGATTACTGTTTGAGTCAGAAAATTTACCCTACACTTTCTTTCCTATGCCCTGTCCCTCCTCGCTGTTAACCCTTTTATTTCCTTGTTTATTGTTATCTGTTCACCTATTATTTATTCCCTGTTGAGTTGGAGTCGGACACAGAGATGGATAGCGACCTTGAGAGAGCCTCTGCTGCCATCTCACCTGAGACCTCTTACCGCCTTTATTTACTCTAATCACTATCTCTACTTATCACATTTATTATTATCCGCCGTTTCGTACTAACTATCAACACCTGTTCCTTTTATACCAAAATCCTTACTATTTTCACGTTTTCCGCGCGTTTTGGTTTATTATTCATTCTAAATAACAACCCTATGTTTTCGGTCACGAAAAATGTTTTACAACCCCCCCTCAAAATTTGATACTTTACGTCTCAAGACATGGAGATTCCAAAGTTGCAATGACCGTCCGCCATCCGCCATCTGGGCCGTTTTGTGCCTGTAACGTGGTCTAAAAACTTCGTTCTTTCGCACATCATTTCATTTCACTCAGTTCATTTAAACTTGGTCAAACATCACTTCACGGCGGCGGAAAGCGGTAGCGCTCACAGTTCCGGAATTTATTGTGCTGCTAGTACTCATTCCAGGACCATTATTGACAAATTGGTACACAGATGAGTCTGTAAACACGATTTTTGAGAAGAGGGTAGTAATCATTTTAGCAGAGTTATTGGGTACAAAATTTTGATAATTTATTGTGTTGCTCTCGTCATTTTTCCGCACATGGGAATTTCATGGTATAATTGCCTTATTGAGAGCTCTCAACGTAAAAAATTTGTTCAAAATCGTTGGAGCCGTTTTTGAGGAAAAAAATTGGCGATTGGATCACTATGATAACTATAGTTATTTTTGCGTCCCATGGTAACCTGCAGGCTAAACAACAAGTTTCAGCTGATTTGGTACGGTTGTTTTCTCTAAAAACCGCGCTATAATCGAATTCGTCGAAAGTTTTGGTAATTTATTGCGCTGCTGTCGTCATTTTCCCACGCATCAGAATTTTGTGGTATAGTTGCCATATTGGGAGCTATCAATATAAACAATTTAATCAAAATCGTTAGAGCCATTTTTGAGAAAAAAATATATGGTGTTTTGATCACTATGATAACTGTGGTTTAGTTATGGTGGATTTAGTCCATACCCTTATTTAGGCGTCCGATAGTAACCTGAGGGCTTGATATCAAGTTTGAATGGGTTTGGTACGGTGGTGCTCTCTAAAAACCGTTCACAGACACACAGACCATTTTCCCAAATAGCGTTTTTCGGACTCAGGGGGGTCTGAAACGTAAAGATCTGAAGAAGCCGATTACGTAACTTTCTTTTCTACTTTGTAGAGCCAAGGAAAGTAACGAGATTATTCCTAAGCTAATTACTCTTCGTCACGTGCCTCGTAGGTATGAAACAAGTTCAGGCGAGGAACTGGTAGGTTAGGCGTCGGATGCGGAATGTAGAGCACTGAGCACCTCTACGTAATCACGCATGTCCGTAGTGTCAGTCAAAGCCTAATAGTTTTTCTTATCTGTGAGCAGCTAAGTTGAGTGCTATTAGTACGATAATTACCCGCAAAACCTATTAACAAGCAATACAACATAACATGCCTGATACAACATAAGTTGAGATAGTCACACGGGAAGAAGTGCTACCGTAACCCCTTGACTTGCACACACGTGCCTAGGGCCACCAGTACATAATTAAAGCCACATCATCAGGCTACACCAAATTTTCCAATAGAAACCGAAAAAATTGACGACGCGAAACTCAGAAAAGCCCCAAGTCGCAATTCGCCAGGAGCCGAAGAGGAAGAAAGAAACAAACGACAGGTTGAAGGATAAAAAGGAGTCGCAGTTCATTTCGAGAAGACGCGGCACCGTGCAGTGGATGTTGAGGGGTAGGTCTGGACGAGCCGACGACAGGATAAAACGCGTTTGTCAGCGGAACGAGGCAGGCGACCGAAGCGTCTACTGCTTGCGTGGCACACACTTCTCCGGGTAATGCGCCGGGGCCCCTCAGCGCGAACTTAACGCAACTTGAAGGAGATAAAGTGACACGGACGGGCGATATATTACCACCGCTCCCCCCCCCCTACTTCTGCCCTAAGGAACCTACGGAGCTACAAAATCCCTTATCCTGGCGTTTCGCCTCTTAAAATAAATGGATAAGAACAAGAAGAAGAAAACGTTAACCGAAATTTATGACAACGTATTTTCAGTCGATAACCCACCTATTTTCTAGCTTCCAAGAGAGGTGTATAAGAAAAAAAAAATCCGACGCTGCGCTCCACACATTTCAAACCCCCATTTCAACAAATTTATACAGAAACGCTAACGAAAAACAAGCATACTGATAATTATAGGAACCACCAATTAGTTGTCACTACACAATATTATCCTTGCGTGCCCTAATCACCGAAATTAGGGACACGAGAAAGAGAAAACGTTAATAGGTCTTAAATTATGTTCATTCTGAATAGTGTTACACTGAACTCTCTAATGTATCCACCCTTTCTGTTGTATTAAACTCGGTATTCGTCACAACACCCTTAACTTTAACCCTAGAATGACATCAGGGGTCCTTTGGACCCCAACGTCAAACTTCTTTTCGCCATGCCACTTTTCTGTGAATCACAGCTTCCCTTCTCCCCCTCATAGATACACCTCTAACCCTCTCCTTCACGATTCCAGTATCAGATAATCCAGTTGCCATCTAGAAATCGAACAGCGTCCGTATAAAGTGGCTCTGGGGTCCAAAGGACCCCGTGTTGTAGTTAACGTGTGATCTTTTGTGCTTTTGTCGAGAGTCAAGAGTCGTGTTTCTCACCCATTTTTGTAGTTGTGTCGTGTGTGGTCAGGAGAACAATAAATTAATTGTTTGTCTGGCCGCCAGTGGGTGTTAGCTCAATTCCAGTAGGTTCCTCCAGATTCGGATTTGATAATAAGAAAACTCTCGTTTCCTACACACCTAAGGAAAACGAAGTCGTTCTTCTGTCTTCCCTACACCACGATGATGCCATAAATCGTGATACTGGCAAACCTGAGATCATTGTGACATACAATAAAACCAAGGGTGGGACTGATTTATTTGATCAGTTGTGCCACACGAACACCACAGCTAGGAAGGCGGTGGCCAATACGTTTTTTCTTTGGTACGCTTGATCAGGCAGGAGTCAATGCCGTAGTTCTTCATGGAATGACCAAATGGGACAAAAAGATTCCTCGAAAACATTTTCTATACAAACTGGGCAATTGATCAAACCATGGTTGGAAAAAAGATATAAATCAACCATACCAACGTCTCTCAAACTTACGATTCGCCAGATTTTGGGAAGAACCCCTGACATTGCTTCAACTTCCAATGAAAAAACGATGCTTGATAAGCAACAGCGATGTGCTTTCTGTAAGAGGGAAGAAGACAAAAAACACCAGAAGATTGTGTCAAGGATGTAAAAGACCAATGTGCGATGAACATCGTTCAGCGAAATGCTATGAATGCAGCGAATAGTGAAAATTCTCGTGCTCGGGCACTGAGTCTAAAAAACCTAATTTCGGCGCGTGGTCCGTGTGTGTGTCTGTAGTTCGATTTGCGGGAGAACGGCTGATCCGATTGAGCTGGTTCTTTTTTTGTTTTGTTCGTTATTTTTTGTAGACACCAAAATAAGGTTATGGACGATTTCGGCCGATTGGAAGGGGGGGTGGGGGACGAAAATGTACCAAAAACTAGGGTTTTTCGCTTTTTTCTCGAGAACGGCTGTAACGATTTTGATTAAACTTTCAAATTATCTTCTACTAATCAATACCTAACTTTTCTGCTCCATACATATCTCCATGAAAATACGGTGAACGGAGATATAGGCCCATGAAGCAAAAATAGGGTTTTTATGCTTTTTGGCAAAATTGCTTGAGCGATTTTCACCAAACTCACACGATGTTTTCAAATAGTTAATACCTACATATTGTTCTCAATAAATGTTCCTCTGACAGTCCATTGAACACAGATAAAAATCAAAATGTGTCGAAAATAACGTTATTCGAACATTTCCGTAAATTCCAGGGTAACCTCTTCACCAAATGTGATAAATCCTAATGGAGTGTCTTTTAGTCATCCATACCAGCATTTCGTTCTCTATAATCATTTCTGTATATATATGTTGAACGGAGATATAAGGTAAGTTAACTCAGAAAAGGAGATTTGCCGAATATTAATTTATCGGTATTCCAATTTTCTCAAAAACGGCCCTAACGATTTCGATCAAACTTACGGAGTACTCTCAGCGAACTAGTCCCTACATTTTGTTCTCTATAAATGTTTCTGTAGAAATGCGTTGAATGAAGATATAGCACCCGCGTATGTAGCTGGTCTTCGAACTTACGGGGGTGGCGGAAAGTTGTGTGTTGCTACGCACCAGATATTTTGATTTTGATTCAGAAAGCATTTGACTTTTGAAATATTAATATCTTGGTTTTTTGAGAAGCATATAGAATTTAGTTTTTTTCAAATAATGTAAGGAAATAAAAAATTTCGAACGTATTCAAAGTTTCCTTGTGTTTACTGTTAATAAAAAAATAAAACATTTCACCAATTTTTGTTTTGTTTTGTTCCTTTTCTTTAATCCCAGAGTGAAAAAGCAAACTTAGTTGGTCGAAATAACAACTAGAAAATAAAAATAAATAAAATAATAGGTGTGGGGTCCAGGGGACCTCTGTTGTCAGATTAAGGTGAATGAATAAGGTTTTCATTCTAGGGTTAATCAATTTATGTGAAAACTTCGACGCATTTTCGGAATAATCAATTTTTGGTGCACTATGAAGAGCGTGTAATGCACAGCCTGCAACGCTTTTTACCACTTAGATTGCGTTCTCCTGAGCTTGAGCTTCAGGAATTGAATTGGGTAATTCACATTTATACCATGACCGTTGCAAGGGCAATGGATGAAACTATCAAGACGATTTCTTGGAAACATTCTTGAACACAGTGCTGAAATTACGAGTAAAACTTCCTAAGGAAACCGCACACGACTATCCCAATGTGTATCGATACGATATTTGAGAACGACGAAACGCGGGTTTAGTTCAGAACTTGTGGATTAAAAGTGTTTCAGTTAGGGAAAGAACAGTTGGGTTAAGAATAAATTTGAAGGCCCTCTGAAAAAAAAAAAAAGTGGAAAAAGGACGAAGAACTCAAATCGCCCATTCAGTTCACGTGCCCTCGATAATCATCTACAAAAATTCAATTTCCCGTTCCCCAACTTTTCGTTCCCTCGTACCGAATCGTTCCCCATCATAAGGTTGGAAAGAAGAGAGTGAGGGGGGGGGGGGCGAGGACCCCCGAGGCTCCATCAAGCAAATGACAACTGATTGTAAGCGCAAATAGGGAGAGGACGAAATGTGATTTTGTTCTCTGTTTTGTTCTGCCTAATTCTTATTTCGCTGGCATAATAGTTAATTAAGAATGACAAAACACGCAATTTCGTACAAATGCCGAAGAGAATAAACTGAACGTGTTTGTTTCTGTGGAGCTGTAGTGCAAGAGCCTGGGCACTCACTCAGCATCCGCCGAACCCTGGCCTGTGGAGGTTCACGTTGTCATTTACCCGATTTCTCGACACATGTGTTACCAACGTGGAGTTGTGACCCTGGGGAATCCGTACCATCCGGGAGAGGTTTTTACTTTCCTTGGCTCTACGAAGTGGAAAGAAAAGTTATGTAATCGGCTGAAAAAAAAATTTTGAGTTCTCTTCAGATCTTTACGTTTCAGACCCTCCTGAGTCCGAAAAATACTATTTGGGAGAATGGTCTGTGTGTCTGTCAACGATTTTTAGAGAAAACCACCGTACTAAATCAGCTCAAACTTGATATCTCGCCCGCAGGCCACCATGGGACGCCAAAATAAGGGTATAAACAAAATCCACCGAAAGGTAACTATAGTTATCATAGTGATCAAAACACCAAATATTTTTTTCTCAAAAACGGCTCAAACGATTTTGATTAAATTTTTTACATTGATAGCTCCCAATATGGCAACTATACCATAAAATTCCCATTTATGGGAAAATGACGAGAGCAGCACAATAAATTACCAAAACGTTCGACGAAATCGATTTTAGCCCGGTTTTTAGAGAAAACCATCGTACGAAATCAGCTGAAACTTGATGTCTAGCCTACAGGTTACCATGGGGCGCAAAAATAAGGTGGGCAAAATCCACCGAAAGTTAACTATAGTTATTATAGTGATCAAAACACTAAATGTTTTTTTTTTCTCAAAAACGGCTCTAACGATTTTGATTAAATTTTTTATATTGGTAGCTCTCAGTAAGGCAATTATACCATAAAATGCCCATTCGTGGAAAAATGACGAGAGCAGCACAATAAATTATCAAAATGTTCGACCAAAAGCGTTTTTAGCGTAGTTTTTTTCCTTATAAACTCCGCTGGAGTTCTTGTAGAATGTAAAAAAAAATTGGTATTGTAGTCCAATCCAATACCTAAAGGGTGAGTGTTTCAAAACACTCATGAGATACATGGGGCTCACTCCAGAAATTTCTGAATTTCAACTACCGCCGTTTCGCTTACTACCAGTTCTAACAGTTATTACCCAATAACTCTGCAAAAGTAATTACTATCCTTCTCAAAAAAATTTGTGTTTACACTCGGAATGCAGCCGCAAAAATCTCACTAGTTCTTACTTTTATGTTGGTATAGTAATTCAATTTAAATAGACATGATTGTAAGAATACATTGTTAAAAATGTGGATATGCGTTTTATTCAAAAATTAAAAATACATGACCGCACTGATATTCTGGTTGACATTTGTGGCCCTGGTATAGCAAAGGGTTGCCGACTTCTGACATAGAGCAGCAAGATTCGTTGGTAACAGAGTTATGTGCAGAGTGAGGGAAGCTATCTTTTCACTCTCCGCTTGTCCACCAAGCACTCAATAGTGAAGTCAAAGAGCAACTGGCCAGTGATGACTCAGTGGCTGCTGTTTTTTTTTCTCAAAAATGGCTCAAAAAATTTTTATTAAATTTTTTATATAGATAGCTCTCAATATGGCAATTATACCATAAAATTCCTATTCGTGGGAAAATGACGAGAGCAGTACAATAAATTATCAAAATTTTCGACGAAAAGAGTTTTTAGCGTGGTTTTTTTCTTATAAACTCCGCTGGAATGTTAGTAGGATGTTAAAAAAAATTGGTATTGTAGTTCAATTCAATACCTATAGGGTGAGTGTTTGAAAACGCTCATAAGATACATAGGGCTCACTCCAGAAATTCGCTTACTGCCAGTTCTAAAAGTTTTTACCCAATAACTCTGCAAAAGTGATTACCATCCTCTTCAAAAATTTTGTGTCTACAGCCTCACTACTTATCTGTGTACCAATCGCTCAATAATGGTCCTAGAATGAGTACGAGCAGCACAATAAATTTCTGAACTGTAAGTGCTACCGCTTCCTGTTGCTGTGAAGTGTTGTTTGACCAAGTTCAATTGACCCGAGTGGTAAATGAATTAATTAAGTAGACAAAGCCATATAGAAAGTGAATTGGCGTAGAGTTAAGGAAAGTTGTGTGTTGCAACATACCGGATATTTTATGTCTACTTTCATTTCAGTTATAGACACGCCCATTACCGCGTCTAAATGTTCGTCTGTTAACCGCGAACAATACTTATTTTTGCGGTAGTTGAGGATTGAAATCGCTCACACAAACGTGTACTACCAAACATAGTGATTATTTGCTGAGCGATCATTTTCAAGTCTTCAGTTCTCAGAACTCAAACCGCCGTATGGGCCGAGTCAATGTTTTCTTTGAATGCCGAATTACTTAGCAAATCTACCATATTCATTGAAAAGGTCCGAATTAAGGGGAGATCTTTTTAAAGCCAGTCAATCGGTTTACTAGTTAATAGTTGAGTTGACAAGTTTCTTTAACGGCTTTTTGCTTTGGTATGTTTTTCTTGAGAATCTCAGGTTTGCGGGCCGCGCCGAGCTAAATGGCAAGTGAGATGGGAATCCTCGTCGGAGAGACGTGATATTTATGAGTTTGAGTCAGACCACCACGCACGTCTAGGGGCTTCAGTGCAGAGGAAACAAAATACCAGGCCAGTCCTACAATGAGCGACCGTTGTTGAAAGAGCAACGTAAACCTTCCAGCTCGGACTGCAGGTTTGCTGAAACTGCTGAGACTGCTCGTAGAGCAAGGCTACAGTCCACGGCTCCTTTTGTATGTTTTTCGACTCTCGTATTCTCCTTGTTTTGTGGCATATTCATGTCCATAAACATCCGACTAAATCAACGCATTTCAATTAAACTATGACGATTTCGGCGCAAGCCGTGGGACACCAGGCATTTAACAAGATTTCAAGTCAGGCTCCAAATGGCTTGATGCGAGGCCAGAGTGACTCCGTTGCCTTGAAACATTTCAGATAAATGTAAATCAATTGGACTGTTGTTCACGTCTGACTCGTCATTTATTGACGCTTCGGAGCTTCAAGGTCGATGCAGAGGGTTCTAGAGACAAAGCGACGTTACGCTCGTTGTCCAATTCAATTTCAACGGAAGAGTCGACATCATTCGTTTCTGTTAACGCATTTACCGGTGTACACACCGTGAATCTTGTAGCGCAACTGTATCACAAGATGTTTAACGAGGAAGAGGTATTTACTGCAATAAACAGCTAAAGCTCGATTTGTTACTAGTTCTAGTCTATTCCGAAAAATATCTGGTGCGTTGCAACACACAACTTTCCGCAGCTCTACAACAATTCACTTTGAACATGTCTAATTCTACTTAATCAATTCATTTATCACTCAGTTAATTTGAACTTGGTCAAACAACACGTCACAGCAGCAGGAAGCGGTAGCGCTTACACTTCCGGAATTTATTGTGCTGCTCATACTCATTATAGGACCATTATTGATCAATTGGTACACAGAAAATTAATGAGGCTGTAAACACAATTTTTTGAAGAAGGATAATAATCACTTTTGCAGAGTTATTGGGTAATAACTGTTAGAACTGGCAGTAAGCGAAACGGCGGTAGTTGAAATTCAGGAATTTCTGAAGTGTACCTCATGTACCTCATGAGCGTTTTTAAACACTCACACTTTAGGTATTGGATTGAACTACAATACCAATTTTCTTTAACTTTCTACTAACATTCCAGCGGAGTTCATAAGGAAAAAACTGCGATAAAAACGCTTTTGGTCGAAAATTTTGATTATTTATTGTGCTGCTCTCGTCATTTTCCCACGAATGGGAATTTTATGGTGTGATTGCCATATTGGGAGCTATCAATATACAAAATTTAATCAAAATCGTTAGAGCCATTTTTGAGAAAAAAATATTTGGTGTTTTGATCACTATGATAACTATAGTTAAGTTTCGGTGGATTTTGCTCATACCCTTATTTTGGCGCCCCATGGTAACCTGCGGGCTGGATATCAAGTTTGAATGGATTTGATACGGTGGTTTTCTCTAAAAACCACTATAAAATCGATTACGTCGAAAGTTTTGGCAATTTATTGTGCTGCTCTCGTCATTTTCCCATTAATGGGAATTTTATGGTGTAGTTGCTATATTGGGAGCTATCAATATAAAAAATTTAATCAAAATCGTTAGAGCCGTTTTTGAGAAAAAAATATTTGGTGTTTTGATGACTACGATAACTATAGTTAGCATTCGGTGGATTTTGTTCATACCCTTATTTTGGCGTCCCATGAAGACCTGCGGGCGAGATATGAAGTTTGAGCTGATTTGGTTCGGTGGTTTTCTCTAAAAATCGTTGACAGACACACAGACCATTTTCCCAAATAGTGTTTTTCGGACTCAGGAGGGTCTGAAATCTGAAGAAAATTTTTTTTCAGCCGATTACATAACTTTCCTTTCTACTTCGTAGAGCCAAGGAAAGTAAAAAGGCGCCGTGGAAAAATCGCGAATTAAACATGAATCACCTCAGTCGGATCTACGCGGGCGCCCTAGCCTACAGTTAGGATCTATTAGTCACTTACCGAGTTCAAGTTTCTTTTAATGTCTACTATTATGCATTATTAATTAATAAATCTCTTTCTCTCTCTAAGGTGCTAAGCCTAGTTTTGGGACAGTCAAAGGAATATAATCAAACGAAAGGCATCGTCATCCTGCCTTCACGTTGCGCATAAAAATAGTACAACTTAACAAGAAATTATATCAAAGAGGGGGCTGGAGGTCAGAAGTACGTCATGAGAAGAGGATGCGTGCGTGATTACTATACCAGAAACATTATTAAAGGACGCACAGGCAACCGCACCTCATTTAAGAGGATTTTATTCCACCTGTGGTACGGTAAAAGGATGAGGAGGGACGAGTGCAACTTGGAACAGCAGCAGATGCAACTCCCCCGAGGGCCTGAATCCAAAAAGCCTTCCATCATTACCGACGGCAAAGGATCGGCGATGTATTTCCAAAGGGGGGAAGTAAATGTTCGAGGATTAACTGCACCGCCAGGCTCCTGAAGTGAAGTTTTTACCTCCCCCTTCGGCCTAAGCAGGAAAAATTCTGCGCTCTCAGAATCAAATATTCATAAAGGCTTTGCTCCGGCTCGCGGGGCGTTGCGGCGAGTGTGGTAGAAAAATTGTAACCTCTGGGCAGAACATTTTTCTCTTTCCGGCGTAGCTCCGTGAAACTAAGTAAGGACGGACACCGGTGGGCTAAAATCGATTAATAGACTTCCAAGGCGTGAACGTGTCTCTGATCGACTGGTGGAGACATTGCAATGCAGGTCTGTTTCCAGTCATGTGAGAGTTGTATCAGTCGACTGTCGTGGAGGTAGCGGTTTCGTAATGCACCAATATGTTTAAGAAAGGAGAGAAATAGCGTAGGTCCAGGGAAGAAAACGATGCGAAAAGCACTAGTTTCCGCCTCGCGCGGCTCGTCGGAAAAAAGCTGGGTGTGGCGGGGGAAGACGATTGGCAAGAGGTAATGTCGCTGGATGCCGAGCTTGCCGTCTCGCAACGAGGCCCAAACAACATTTTACACAGTGAGCCAACGACGGTTGCGTGGCAGATGAGCCCCCTAGTAGTGGGTGGGAGGTCAGCAAGCCCAAACTGCCCCACCCTGGGATAAGGAAAAGCCGTAAGTGCCATCAAAAGAAGGTGCGGGCCAGTGACCATTCAGGTCTTAAGGGTTGTTTGACCCACAATGGTACCACAGGGCCACGTCAGGAGGCTGCCTCCGCAGGACAAGGTAGGTAGAACGGAGCAATCCAACTCCTACCCAGGGCAAGGCCTGATAATGCTGGAAAATGCGCTTACTCCGTGGACATCGTGATGGTCGGGGGTGGGGGGTGGGGGTCGCTGGAGAGTAGAAATCCCATCCCCTTCTCTCGTTTCTAAACTGCAAGGTTTGAGGGAGGCAGGGGCCACCAGGGCGTAACTCCCACAGACATCCCCGAATGCAGAACAGTAACTGTGACCGATGCATGAGGCTCACAGTAAACTACCAACCATAGCAAATTACCCAACTGGTACTTCGATCGTAAATAACATTAGACATTAAATTATTCCATAATTTTCATACTCATATCCTCTAAAGGTTTTCATACTCTTTCTACATGGATTTTGATCAACCTGAACTTTATGCAGGAAACAACTTACCGTAAGAATGAGTAGAAGAAGTAAAACCTGTCTAGGGTTAACCTCGAAAAGGGTTTACTTATTATCTACTTCTTAATTTGCCAACAGTACGGAAGACCCGTCTCATACCGTCTATTTCTATACTATTAGGTGTAGAAGTGGACATTATTCCGGGATTTACGTAAAAGTTGAAGGAGTTTGACGCATATTATAAACCGATTGAAGATTATCACGAGCGAACGTTCGTTGGCGGGACTGGTAATATTTTCCGGCTACTTCACTGAAGTTGCGATTCAAGTTGATAAACATAAACCAACTGACCTACGATTCTCAAAGAGCCACGAAACTAGCCGGGGCATTTGAATACAACTGAAAACCTAATCGAACTTTCTTCGCAAACGTCGAGATTTGAGTCGAAAGGAAAACTCATAACCTTTCCCAAGCTTTACACATCGGCTTCAGGCTGTACGAGGCAGTGGAAGAAATGCTTTTAAGGAGTAATATTGACTGCGTCTCAATATGAGATCTTCCGAATTCCCGTTGTTTCCTCTGGCTGGGTTCGGTTGGCGATACAATCCATAATATTCTTCTGGGCCATTTCAGAGCGAGGGCGTTCCAATATTACGACATATACGCTCCACGAATTAGGGATTTTCTCCAAAACTGTTTACTTCGAGAGAGATTCCGGAAGTTTTTGCAAAAACCGCTATAAATTAAACTTAATTCGTATCTTTTGATGACTTCAATCACCTACTGATGAATACTTTAACATTCGTTCTTTATAAACATCATGAATGTACGGTTATGCCTGAGTGGGTCATCATTTTCCCAAAAACCGCTTCAACGATTTGAATGAAACTCCCACAGGTTTTAAAAAGTCGATACTTAGACATTGATCAAAATGAATGTTCCTCTAATAATAATGTGCTCAGTTCCGAATAGGATATGGAGCATTCAGGGCTTACTTGCACCGATTGGGAAGGCTGCAAGCCCACACTGATGATGTTTCACATGCCACCTTCTCGTGTCAGAGTTGGGCAAGCTGGTGGCGCAGAGCGGAAGACACAGTTGCCAGCTCGCGCCCGAGACGTTCAGAGGAAAACTGAATTTGCCGGGGCAGTGCTCAACCAGAAGAGGGTGGAGATTGCCAGTATCTCGGAGGGATCAAGAATGAAGACACGGAGGAAAGGCCACCCTTGACCAGCCTAAACTGTTGGGCACACAACCACTGCACAGAGCTCCGGGAGGAAAACGATTGCCACTGCACCCAGTGGTCTCGCCGTCCGGATCCCCGGCCAGGACACCTCGCACTGATCCGTCTAATGGCCTCAGCCTGAAGAGTGGGACTACCCTCTACCCATCTGAATTCGAACCCTGAAGAAAAGCTCGAAGTTATACTTCATCCCCACTGAGTCCCTAAATGCGGAGCAGGCCCCTCCAGCCCTACCTGACGATTTTGATCGAGCTCACAAAGTACTTTCAGCTGAAATTGTCTACATTTTGTTCTCTATGAATGCGGAGATACAGAGCCAGCGTACACTGAGGCGTAAGGGGGGGGGGGCATGTTTCGCAGATATTTTTTATTTGGTCGCATGAAGCACCACGAAGAAATTCTTTTTTCCTCGAACACAAGTTTCGGAGCACGGTGCGGTGTAGCGTTTGTCCAACGAATCTCCCAAGCCAACGCATCGAAAAACATTAAAATAAACTAATAGCCTCCACTTTGCGAAGGCTCGAATTATGCCCTTCCTCGAAGAAGCCTCTCCGTGTTGTTGAGTAAAACCCCGTCTGAATCGAGCTCAGCGCAAAGCCGAACGGTGAGAAACAGTTGCCTCAATACTCTCTTCGCTATTTCCAAGTCATAATTTCCTCAGTCCGTGAGTTCAAACGAGAAAATGAGGTTATGAAGATTGCGAAAAGCCAATTCTACAAAGAAGGGGAAAACACACAAATCGGTACTCCAAAGAGTTGCGAAGCAGCGGAAGATTTGTTGTGAGGTGGGGGGGGGGGGGGACGAAAGGACCTTTGACGTTTCGCTATCGGAATTTTTTACGGAACGATTTTATCTTTTGGAGCGAGGAGAAAACGAGGGAATCACATTGACTGTATTTTCTCGTTTACATTACGAAGGTTGAGCAGAGCGCAGGATGATAGCGTTTCTCATAAACTTCTTACAAAATACATTTTTATTCGACACGTAAAACGTAAATTGAAGATACGTATCTTCTAAGCTAGTTCGTAAAAACCAATGAGAAGTAGAATAACGAACATGGCGAAAAGTCACTTCTTAAAAAGTGACTTTCTTTCCGAGTGGATGTCGACAAATCCGCACTGTATGCCATTTTCAAAATCCCACGTCACCACGAGAAAGATTCGTAGCCAGGCCTTCGGTAGCAAGTACGTCCGAAGGTGGCGCAGCTTTAGCAGTGGCTTCAGTGGAGCCTTGGCAACTTTTGCAAATATGCTCAACAAGGTCCACGCAAGTCCTAAGGCACCGCCATATCTCGAGGACGCCTCCAGCCTAGACTCAGGATTCGCCAATGACGAAACCACGAACTGCACGCTATTACCTCGATAGGAGGGCACCAAGGAGACTTGAGCTGCACTTCTACGAATTCATCTCCAATCCACACAGGTTGCCTCACAAACATGTGCGTGGTACCTGGGGGGAGCGCCCGATGTACTATGGAGCATTAAGACTCATCTGCGACGGCTAATGCGCCAACCCACACACCTGACGCGAGATAAAGCCTTACTTTCTGAGGTAGCTTACTCAGCGCAGTATCAATGGCAAGATTAAAAAGTACAGGAGACAAAGGGTCTTGCCTGAAGAACGCCATGCCCTATTGCCGCGTCCCCAGACATCCTACCTCCGACCTGCAAGGCCGTCACACCTCCGCAGTACAAAGAGCTCGCACAGTTCTGGCCAGAATGCCCGCTGGACGTCGCAAATGAAACGAGACAGCTGGAATCGAGACGGGAGGTGCTGGAAGACCCCGGAACAGGTCATTAGCTCCTCGGTCTATCGTCAATAGGGACAAAGACAGTTCGCGCCTCATCCTAGAGGACCGAGGGACACATAACGCTCGCTAAGAAAACCCAAAGGGAGCAAGGAACAACAATCTTCAGGGATGTGGCTGGAACCACTCACGAGAGGCTCTCAAAACGCCACAAACACCCGAAGATTAGGCTGAGATTACCCATGCCCTGCATCCTCCAGCGCCTCAGCCGGGTTAATTTGAGACGACAGCTATACTTTCCTTACCCTTTGGGTCGCGGAAAGTAAAAACTCTTCAAAACAAAATCGTCTTTAAGGCCGGTCCAGACGCTCCGTTTTCGACCACGACTTGCCTGCGCAGACCAAGTCGTTGCAGACAACGCGTCGTGGGGACCGGAAAACGGTGAGGTTTTAAGTTCGTCGGGAAGTCGCGCAGTTGCAGCGATGCCTGAGCTAAGGACCTCTGAAATCCGTGGACATGGGAAAACTCCCGCCTTTTTAATAACCATTTTCGTGACCATATACGCCAGTGCCTGGTTCTTCTGATCCCGTTCAATATTTTTTTCTTAACTACACAGACAGCAAAAATTTACCACAGGAGAACATCCTCCATGGCGATATCACACAAAACTGAGCGAAAAGTCTGTATCGTCTGGACGCTACAAGTTGCTACGCTTTCATTCCGTCTTGTCCATCAGCAAGTCTACGCAAACTTAAGTCGTGGTGGAAAACGGAGCATCTGGACCGGCCCTTACAGTCTCATTAATTCTTTGTGTTAATCTGTTCCTTGATACTTATCAGGGATGAGCACGAACAGCACAATAAATTACGGAACTGTAAGCGCTACCGCTTTCTGCGTGATGTTTCCCAAATTTAAATGAACTTAGCGAATAACTTGAATAACAAAAGCCATGAACACAAGTGGACTGACGTGAAGAAGCTAAGGAAAATTGTGTGATGGAGTGCGATTTCTTCCTACGTCACGGGGCTGAAGGAAGAACATATTCAGTGTTTCGATCGCTATGACAGCCGTAGAAAGTTATGGGTCAAAATAACTACAGCGAGTTATGGATCAATTTCAGCATCGCACAAGCTGAATACCAAATGTGAGCTGGTTCGGTTAGCCGTGCTGAATCGTCTCCGAATTCGGGGGATTAGCCTCAAATGAAAGCAAACAATAAACAATTATTCGGTGGACATAGTAACTTTTCGGTCTACCTCGTACGCCCGAGGCAGTAAAAAGATTTAGAACGATGACCACTCCGTTTTGAATTGGTTGAGAATCGATACCTCAAAACCAAACGGAGGGGGGCGACAAACAACGAGAGGGAATGGAAGAGACAACGAGCGAAGGGCTTTTCGCCACCTGATATTTATTCGCCGCTAATCGAATGCGAGCGGCGCTGTTTCAAAGGGAATGTAACACAACGCGCGCGCAAATGAGGATCGATATCGATAAATCACATAAAGAACTCTGTCAGGTCGCCGCAAGTCGGAAGGACGCCGCAGTAGATAAGCTCACAGAGCGAACGACGGCTTCACTCGTCGCCTATTTCCTATTGCGTTCGCCAGAGAACACACGCACACACATCTCTTTGTCAGTCCATTAGCGCTAATGGGGTTTCGAACGTGAGTATTTACAATCCAGCTCGCTTCGTTATACTATTCGTCACGAGTTTCGAAGGTCAAACGGAGTTAGAACATAAACCACCGACGGCGTCGACGAGAAATGTTCAGATTTGATTCACTCATTCATTCATTTTACCATGGAATTAGCTGTCGACTACAATCTCGCGAAAAATATATATTGTGCGACGCATCACACAATTTTCCTTGACCTAGCGTGCATTCGGCAATTCTACTGACACTAGAAACTAATCAAATCTGTTTTCATTCGGTTTATAACGTTCTTCGCGTTCTGGAATTTATTGTGCTGCTCCTACTTGTTTCACGACTATTATTGAGCAGTTGTGTAACGGGACGAACCAAACCCTTCGATTCAGCGGAGGCTCATCCGGGGCATTTATGCTGACTGAGCGCCTCAAATGCCCACCAACTTCAACTTTTGTACCCTACTGCTGTGACCTACTCTCTCCCGTCATTATGTTCGAACGTTGTCCGTTCTTGACGAACAGTTGAACACAGCTTTGTGTTCAATCGACGACGGCTGCTTCGAGGAAAGCAGGACAGATGTAAAGAGGCTTCTGATCTACCAGCAAAGAAAGGTCAACGCTATCTAGCAGGTAGCAAGGTTATCGCAGCAGCATAAACCTACTAGTCGGCGGAAACCTACAGATTGTACACCACACAACTACTCAATCCCTCATCATGCATCAACATCGACATCTTCCCGCGTGTCTGTCGCCGAACGACCTTTCAAACGAGTCCTGGGAAACCACGCGCCTTCAAAATGGCCTGGTCGAGACAAAACTCCATCCCTGCCCCTTCTGCGGCAAACATCATGGGGTAAAAAAAGTGCCCACGTTTCTTCAACTCCAGCCAGGAGGCTCGAAGAACCTACGTGGAAGTGCACAATCTGTGTACGAATCGTCTGGCAGCCTCACACACGCTCAAGAGCTGCCACTCCTGTCAACACAGGCATCTCACCCTGCCCCACCCCATGAGCCAGGACGCCGCACTTGTTCCCAAAAGTGCAACTAACCACTGCACGGTAGACGCAGCATCTTCGCTCTGCACTACCCCTTCTGGAACAGCTGAGGGCAGGTGTCCTCTGAGGAGGGAAACTCCGACTCCCCTCACTCAGAGAATCGTCTATTGCCAAGAGATAGACCATGGATGTCGCAGCTGCGTGGGACGAAGACGTACGATCCACACATCCCAAGATGTGTACGTCAGAGACATTGTGAGGTGACTGTTTATTTGTAGTTCTAAATTCAATACTCCCACCACAAGCAAGGGCACCCTTTTGGAACTTTAATCGAAATTCTCTCTCTTTGCTCAAAATTAGGTTCCACTTTGTTGGGTGGACAGCAACGCCCTGAACTTCAGTGCTCATGAGTACCTGAGGACAGGCACTTCATCAAGGGCGGAGTGATGTCCCGGGAGGAACCAAACCCTTCGATTCAGTAGAGGCTTGTCCGGGGCATTTAAGCCGATTGGGCACCTCAAATGCTCCGATTCGCTCGAGACTTCGCTGCTGTCAGTTGTAACCGAGCCAGTTCCCTCGTCGCCGTGTCGTCCGCGCTCGCATTCGCTCCCACCCAGTTCCCAGTTTGAAGTGGTAAAACACCTCCGAATGTAATTCACGAATAAAACTCCTTGTTCGAATTGCAATCGGCTTGATATCAACTCTCTAAGTGCGATACCGCTTTCAATATTAATCTCCCCCGTAACAGTTGGTTTAGAATACTGATGACGTGATTTTTATTAGAGGAGGACCACACCCACCGTTTTGTAATAATCAGGGTAAAAACTGTGAGATATGGTAGTCGGTGAACCAAAGGGGTTGGAAATTCTGGAATTTCTTAAGTACCTCCTATGTCTATTTCGAGCGTTATCAAACGCTTATCGTATAAATACTTGATTGAACCACCGCGCTAATTTTTCCTACTGACGCTAAAGATCCTACTGACATTTGAGCGAAGTACATACGGAAAAAACTGCACTAAAACCTATCATCGTCGAAATGTTTGCTATGTACCGCCTGACTCCCTTTAAAGGTATTAAAGAAATTGGGTTGTGTCCGCCAGTAGGCAAATACTAAAGTTAACGTACCTGTTAGGTGAGTCCGTCTCCTCTGGCTTGTGAGTTACTGTGGGCAAGCGCTTTCGATGTAAAGACATCATCGTCTGGCCGTTTAGTCAGTACTGGAGTCAGTCAGTTGGTCGTGGTCTTTATATACAAAGAGAAAGGTGAAGGGAGTGATGGAGCGTTGGGGAAGGGGCGGGGAGAGGTCTTGTTGGTCAGTCTTGTTAGTAGTACCTTAGCCGGACTGGCTGTGTTAGGTATTAAAGAAATTGGGTTGTGTCCGCCAGTAGGCAAATACTAAAGTTAACGTACCTGTTAGGTGAGTCCGTCTCCTCTGGCTTGTGAGTTACTGTGGGCAAGCGCTTTCGATGTAAAGACATCATCGTCTGGCCATTTAGTCAGTACTGGAGTCAGTCAGTTGGTCGTGGTCTTTATATAACGGTCCCTTTAAAGGCACCGGGCAATCGTGGTCTAGTGGTTAAGACAATTGTTCATACTTCTCGACGTAAAGTCGAGGATTGTCGATCGGAGCTCCGGCGCGATTGCCATAATTTTTGCCTGAGTCAGCGGATCCCCAAACGTCTCGAAACCCCCCTCGTAAAAGCTGATCTATTGTGTTGCTCTCAATCTTATGGTATTTTCGCGTTATTTAGAGCTGTATATAGAAAGAAATTTAAAGAAATTTAATCAAAATGTTTAGAGCCATTTTTGAGAACTATGGTGTTTCGCTGAACAGCCTTCATACACACCTAACACGCTGACCAGTTTCCCAAATAGCGTTTTTCGGACTCAGTAGGCCTTAAAAATTGAACGTCTGCAAATGACCTTTCTATTTCGTACAGCCTAGGAAAATGAAAATACACTTCAAGGCCGTGCGCGATGGCAAAAATCGAGAATGTTGATCCCACACATTAACAAGGTAAAGTTCCCACAATAACACAGCACACCGCAGCGAATGGACAAGCGCTGTTTTTTTTTAGTTGGTTGAATTCACAACTTAATGTTTCACTGAATACGTTTCGATGAGCCGAAGTGTTGCTAATTGCTCGAAATGACGTTAACCTTGCGAAGGTAGCGCTTTTGAGGGACTGAAGGTGTTGGCTGGAACGCCACCGCTCCCCTATATGTTAATACATTATTGTAAAGCGCGTTCCTGGGAGGGAGGAAAAGCGAAACGAATGCCATTTTAAACGAACCGTTTATTATTCGGATGCCCCACGCATTATTGGGTGCTGTTCGAGACACCTAAACCGCTTGGGACCATAAATCGGAACAGACTCACCAATCCGCAGTTGGGACTCGTCAATGGGAGTGCCGTGAATGAATTCGAACTGTGCACAACACTTCTGTGACGTAACACTCGGAAAATACCGTTCACAAATCAGGTCGATTGTTTAACGAGCGGTGCGTAGCAACAAACAACTTTCCGCAATCCCTTAAGTTCGAACACCACCTACATATGACGGCGCTATATCTTAGTTCAGCGCATTTTTACAGGAACATTTATGGAGAACAAAATGTAGGGACTAGTTAGCTGAGAGTACTCCGTAAGTTTGATCGAAATCGCTGTGCCGTTTTTGAGAAAATTGGAATACCGATAAATTAATATTCGACAAATCTCCTTTTCTGAGTTAACTTGGCTTATATCTCCGTTCAACATATATATACAGAACTAATTATGGAGAACGAAATGTTGGTATGGGTGACTCAAATACACTCCATTAGGATTTATCACATCTAGTGGAGAAGTTACCCTGGAATTTACGGAAATGTTAGAAAAAACGTTATTTTCGACATATTTTGATTTTTATCTCTGTTCAATGGACTGTCAGAGGAACATGTATTCAAAACAATATGTAGTTTGGTGCGCCAAAAAGCGTAAAAACCCTATTTTTGCGTCATGGGCCTATATCTCCGTTCACCGCATTTTCATGGAGATATGTATAGGGAAGAAAAGTTAGGTATTGATTAGTAAATGATAATTTGAAAGTTTAATCAAAATCGTTAGAGCCGTTTTCGAGAGATATGCGAAAACCCCTATTTTTTGGTACATTTTCGTCCCCCCACCCCCCTTCCCATCGGCCGAAATCGCCCATAACCTTATTTTGGTGTCTACGGTGCCACTAAGAGTGCAAGGTGCACAAAGTTGTTGCTCCAGCTGTGTTTGGGTTCATCCAACTGATGAGCGTGATAAAGCGGTTTCAGGCAAATCGTGATGGATGTTGAATGATCATGATGAGAATTGAATAACGATTAACGAAATAATCAGAATAACCTGTAATAAATTACTGTCGTGATAGGCGATACTACATCCTTCTTGCTACTTTACTATAATAACATTTTTAACGGACACGGGGAGGGTTAGCAAACAAAAGAGAAATCTCAAGTTTCCAACTTTGGTGCTTTCAGTGGAAGAAAGTGGTGGATGGGATATGAGGGCTCAGGCAATACCTAGTGGGTCACATTTATCTTCTAACTTAAGTTTCGTCAACGGTTCCTCTGACCTATGCTCACCGTTTTGGGAGAACTGAAATGGAGGTATTGCCATACATCGTCATTAGTTGTCACGATTCTTTTAGTGTTTGGAAAATCTTTCTCGGGAATCTACGGACGGCATTCTGGAGCTTGGCGGCGGTTAAGGGCTTGTTTTATTACAGCGGCTTTCACGAGGGAAGTAGAAGTTCTAGCAGTGTTTCAGATGTCCGTTCTCTCCGCACGCTTTCGACGACTTTCCCAGGGATGTGGGAGAATTGAATGATTTCTCTCTCACTCTCTCTGTCTCTCCCCTACGCGATAAACAGGGCTGGAGCGAAGCCCTTGATCCATGTTATTGTATCCTCGGACTATTGTCCCGCAGCATCCCGCTCGACTGCCCGTTGTACAGATGCCCGATAATTAGCTCAAAACCCTCCCCCCAGCTCCTATTCGATTCACCCCAGGCTTCTCCCAGTCGCCTCGTCTGTCTTTGTCCCACGTCAGTTTCTTCGAAATGGCCGATGAGCGATCGCTGTTTACTCGAACCCGGTGTTTTGAGTCGAGTTCAGTTCTGGGATTTCTGTTGCCTGAGCGTTAGAACGAGTCGACACACATCAAATGATTCCTCTGTTGATGATTTTGTCCCTCCGCTGCACTCATTTACCTACAGTTTTTTTAGGCGAAAGATAACCAACGTATTGCATTCGTTTACAACAATATCTGGTCCGTAGCAACACAAAAGTTTCCGCAATCCACGTAAACTAGACGACCTGCTACAAGCACGAGCGCTATATCTCCGGTCAACGCATTTCTACAGGAACATTTACTGAGGACGAAATGTAGGTACTAGTTAGCTGAGAGTACTCTGTGAGTTTCATTGAAATCATTTGAGCCATTGTTCAGAAAATTAGAAAATCGATAAATTAATATTTGACAAACTTCGTTTTCCGAGCTATCGTGACTTATATCTCCGTTCAACAGACAGATACAGAGATAATCACTGAGAACGAAATGTGGACATAGGTTGCTAGAAGACACTCCGTAAGATTGACCAAATCCATTAACCCGCTTACTCGGGAAATTACAAAAATGTTCAAAATAACCTAATTTTCGACGCAATTTCATTTTTATCTCTGCTCAATGGACTGCCAGTGGAACATTTATTCAGAACAATATATAGGTATCAACTATTTGAGAACACTCTGTGAGTTTGGTGGAAATCGTTGAACTCGTTTTGCCAAAAAGCGCTAAAAAAACCTGTATTTCCATTTCAAGGCCAACATCTCCGTTCACCGTATTTTCATGGAAACGTTTACGGAGAAGAAAAGTTTTGTACTAACTAGTAAAAGCTAATTTGAAAGTTTAATCGAAATCGTCATAGCCTTTTTCGAGAAAAATGCGAAAAACCCTAGTTGTTGGTACATTTTTGTCCCTAACCCCCTTTACCATCGACCTAAATCGCTCATAATCGCTTATTTTCGCGTCTTCAAAAAATAACGAACAAAACAAAAAAAGTACCAGCTCAATCGGTCCAGCCGTTCTCCCGCAAATCGAACTACAGACACACCCACAGACCACGACCATATTAGACAGGGTGAAAAGTACTGGCCCAAGTCCTGTATCCTGAGGCACCCCCTTTCTCGGCGCAATCTCCTCATTTATAAAATCGTTTACTTCAACGTATTGTATTCTATTTGACGAATAACCACCATTTTGTCGCAATTTTTCAAAGAGTGAGTACCGTTTCGAAAGCTTTCTCGAACTATCATAAAGATATGAATTAAAATCAGGCTAGCAAGGTAGAAGTGATTAATCTTCGGGTATTGTACATTAGAGCGTGAGCGGGGGGCAAGTCACATATAAAACAACGAAAGCAGAAGAAAATAAATGAGCGGGGCATTGAACGGTGAAAATTTAATTTTCCGCTAGAGGAGGCAAACAACGTAAACCATGATGACGAGGGGGGTGGGGTGGGGGGGGTAGTCAAAGTTCCCCAGCAATAATAATATTCAACAGTAAGAAGGTTCAGTTACCAATGAACTCGAGTCTCTCGTCATACCCGGCCGTGCGGCTTCAAATTCAGCTCTCCCTCTTCTCCCCGTTCATTTTCACCTTCCTCACACTTGAACAGGCATCTCTTCAACCGTGGAGCTTTCCGCCTTCAACGAGGTAATGAAAGAACTTTCTGGACGACTTTCAAACCCAAAAGTTTTCGAGTGCACACGCCCATCCCATTTACACTCTTTGCTAGGTTCCGTTGAACTCGCGGCTCCGTGGAAGTTTTGGAAGGAGGTATTTCAGTGAAAACTTCCTTAAATACGTTACAATTTTATTAATTTGAGTCACGGCGGAAGAAAACTCGAGAACGAGAGAGAGTGAGAGAATAATAATAACATTCGAGTTGAGCTTATATTTCGTTGAGAGAAATATTTCGTCTACAAAGGTCCTATAAAAATGAAGAACTGCACAAAGTAAATCAGCGTAGGACCATTCAGATACAGACAGCTTGAAACCAGCCCAACTCAATATTTATTCATGTCTGGGCCTCGTTACGAGTTGACCGTATCATAGACAGAAAGAGAGACTATTTATTAATCTGTACGTACATAGAGATCAATTCCACGTTGAGAGAGACTGCAAAATTACCGAATAAATGTATATCCCTTCATCTCTAATTGTGAAAAATTATTATTGGTTGGGCGCACAAGTAGGGGGGGGGGAGGCATGAATTCGGAAATAAATGAACGTGGTGAGCGTGAATGAGGACTTGATTACACTTTAAGTGATATGAGTTTGAGTGGACGAGCGCAACACGAGGGGACTCAGAATACACGTGAACTGGTTGTGTCGGGAACTAGAGTGAAGAGAGAGTGAGAAGAGCTGTGACTGGCCCAAGAGTTGATAGTAGAGCAGTGTCTATAGTGACCGCTGGGAGACGAGTGTAAATAGGAAGAGCTGTGCGCGTTGGAGAAGGAGAGAAATCGAGGGGAGAGAAGGACATTTTGAAAAAGCCAAAAAGTAGGAAATCCGTTTTCGCTTCACAAGTTAAACTTTGTTGAGAAGAGACGAGTGAATGTGCAGTTCGGACTTTCCCACGGCTAATATGAAAAAGGGTCCAGGTCAGAAATAGTTGAACCTGAGAAAGGCCCAAGCTCAAGATTCAAACTACTTTGGCCGGTGCCGAACAACTACCATAATCAATATCATATACCAACAATAACACGCCTAAACCACCAAATAAAATATCAATACATTTTTAATAATTAGTCTTTCATCACTCCTGAAGGATTGAACTGTTTTGGCTTTTTGAAAAAGGGATATCAGTCATTAGGCGGGATATCAGTCATTAGAAGGGATACCAGTCACTAGAAAGGATATCAGTCATTAGAAGGGATATCAGTCATTAGAAGGGTTTTCAGTCATTAGAAGGGATACCAGTCACTAGAAGGGTTATCAGTCATTAGAAGGGATATCAGTCATTAGAAGGGATATCAGTCACTAGAAGGGATATCAGTCATTAGAAGGGATATCAGTCATTAGAAGGGTTATCAGTCATTAGAAGGGATATCAGTCATTAGAAGGAATATCAGTCATTAGAAGGGATATCAGTCATTAGAAGGGATATCAATCATTAGAAGGGATATCAGTCATTTGAAGGGATATCAGTCATTAGAAGGGATACCAGTCATTAGAAGGGATATCAGTCATTAGAAGGGATATCAGTCATTAGAAGGGATATCAGTCATTAGAAGGGATACCAGTCACTAGAAGGGATATCAGTGATTAGAGGGGATATCAGTCACTAGAAGGGATATCAGGCATTAGAGGGGATATCAGTCATTAGAAGGATTATCGGAATCTACCAGTCCCTTCCAAAATTTTGAGGATCTTTTTCCACTCCATTCGTCTAAAACTTCTGTTATGCAGCTTTCGTTAGCCTAATTTGTCGATTCTAGTGCCAAACCATAATGGGCACTCCGTCAGGAAATGATCTACTGTCTACTTTCCCACGTGTAATGGTTTGCGACGGCCTGCTGAAGTCGGCAACACTGTTGCTGCTACCCGCGCAGTTCGTCCCTGTTTATATTAGCAGTGGAGCCGCGTTTTTACATCAGAATGGCTACCGACTTCGCAGACGAATCGTCCCCTTTTCCTAAGCCAGTGAATCAGTACTTAAACGTCCCTTTATATCCTGTGAAGTAAGGTAAGCGATCAGAGCTTGGTGTTTCATTTTCCTCATTGTCCCTTTATTGTCATTAATACAATCCGAGCATAGGTTATTTGTTTCATTCTAAAAGGAGTTCATTTCATTTCATTTCTATTTTTCCTTGATTAAATTCAAGTGGGTCTTTTTTGGTTTATAATTTCATTTCCCAGTACTATTATTTTATTTATTTTCATCAAGTGAGTATTATTGAGCGTATTTAATTTGTTCGTTTCTTTTGGGGTCAGACACGACTTTCACGCGTGTTCTGTACACGGGTGAATTGTGATACTATTCCCCGAGTACGTCACACACGTTGATTGACTTTCTCAGTATTATGTTGTTTCCCCAATGAGGGAATTTGTGAAAAAAGGATTACCTCATGTTTTTATGACAAATTGATTATCAGTGGTATAGTTTACCGCGATAAGCTCACCTTACGCCTCCAGTGCAGAGGAAATAAGAAACAACGAGCTGTACGACGGTAGTTCCTACAATAGTGAGCGACGGTTGTTGGAAGCTCAGCCAAACCTTCCAGCTTCGACTATTACTAAGAAGAACGCCAACAGTTTATTCCTCCCTTTGAAACTTGCCACGCAAGTGAATAGTTGGACCATCTGAGAGGATGGGTTAAAAACGCCTCCCAGATGGTACGCATTCTCCAGAGTCATACCTCCTTATGGTAACACACGGGCAATAGCGTGCTACTTGGAGACAACCAGCCAAACCTCAGAAGTCTGGGTTCAGTGGACGCTGAGTGAGTGCCCGGGCTTTTGCACGATTCCGAAATCGCAACCTACACGACTTTCGACTGATAATTCTCTTATGAACGTTAGATTCATACACATAGTCATTGGAATGAGGAAATGGACATATTCAATGATGCCCTCGAGGGGATTCCGGAAAACTAGTGATTTCTCAAGTAAGAACCATAACCTGCCTGGTGTGACGATGCTCCACACTCTGCTACAATCTCAAACCCTGGCGATCGGTTCAAGATCGCGATTTATCGTCGACGCCGAAGAAGCGACTACAAATTGCTATTGCTCCGCTGAACAGATGTTCACAAATTCCTCTCACAAATGTCGATAATGGAAATGGTAAATGGGTTTTAGATCTTCCCCTTCTAACAGAAGACGTGAGTAAACTCATAAGGTACATATCCGGCGAATACCTGTGATTTCTCGTGATGGATGGTTCGGTACAGTTCCAACAAAAGAAGAAGAGCTGCGGAAAAACGGTTATTCGTTTTCTCGAAGAAACTCGTTTGCCAAAACGAGGCCGCCAGAACGGAATTTGACGAATCTTATTCTTGATTGCGACATTGTGGCTTTCAACCCCCACGCCACTGTCCTGTATTTACGGCCTGGTCTCATTTACGTCCCGTTTCGAAGGAAATCCCTTCATCTCCCCTGATATATTTTACGAGAGCTTTTAACGGGTTTCCGCGAGTGACTTTTACTCGAACGGTAACGGGAGTTTTCAAGTTTTGAAGAAGAAGAACGTTACGTGCTCCAAGGCCCATTACACATCACTTACCCGACACATGCTTCAGGATTCTGCAGTGCTATTTGGGATCTAGCATGCTGTTAAATTCGGAAACACAACCTCGCCAACAGCACTCATAACACTCTGGGTTTCCTCAAGGGTGCATTCTTGGGCAGTACCTATTTCTCATCTACACATCAGATTTCCCATTGTCACCTCAAGGTAAAGTCGTGCAATTTTCTGATGAAGTTGCGATGTTATGCAAGGAAACGTGACACCAGCAAATACACAGTCTAGTTGAATTATGGTTGCAAACAATGGAGGGAAAAGGTGAGTGCGCATAAATAAAAAAAGTTCATGTGCAAGAGGCAAATAGCACACATTCCTATTGTTCTTGTGCCTCAGGCCGACGAGGTGAAATACCTTGGACTAGTGTTGGATAAACGGCTTACGTGGTCCTCGCATATCTCCTGCCAACTAACAAAAAATGCGTCACCGTATCATCAAGCAACTTAAGTTCAGTGTCTCTCTCACATTGGGTCTTCTCCTTAAGATTAAAAAATTGTTCTACATTTCCCTTGTTCGCGGCTGAGGATTATGGGACTCAGCCTCGAAATCGCAAGTCAACAGAATTCAAACCATACGAAAAAGATGTGCAGACGCCTTATGATGGATGCACCCGTGTATGTCCAGAACGCCGCCATGCACGAAGACCTGGAGCATCTGACTGTGGAAGAAACACTTAAACCCTGCTACCAACAACTACATTAAACTCTCACCAATTACCCCAATCAAACTGCAAGTGCTATATTATACTACGCTCTACAACTGTGCCACACAAGACTGAGCCGAAAGCACCTTCTATACCATTGACCAATGAACATTTGCTATCTATTAAATTATTCTCGTGAGTTGATCTGAGTATATATCGCTATAGTTTTATTACTTTGTTTGATTTTGTTATCTTGGTTAAATTATTGCTGAAAAAAAACAAAAAACAAAGACAAGTACTGCTAATGGGCAGCAATGCTGCACACGTCACATGTTAATTAGTGCGTTCCATGTACTTCACCAAATCGTTGTAATACAACTGTTCGGCGCAGGCTGAAAGGGTTGGAATTTTGAGCTCGGAGCTTCCGCACTTGATCCTAACAGGAAGTCCTTCCGAACATCGATTCTACCTATTTTTTACCTTTGTCCGTGGCTGCGGGAAAGTCCTGCCTTCTTCAGTTATTTCCTTCGGCCAGTTTTCCCCTTTCCAGACTTTCCAAAATATCCTCTTCCCCCTTCCCACGCCTAAATTTATTTCCTCTCCACAACACACAGCTCTTCCAAGACTCATCTAGCAGCTCTCGTGCTACTCACAGCACTACTCACACACACTCTCTCTCTCTCTCTCTCTCTCTCTCTCTCTCTCTCTCTCTCTCTCCTCTGCAGTTCCCCACACAACCAGTTCACGTATTCAGAGCCCCCTCGTGTCGCGCTTATATACTCACACTGTAATTCCCGTCCTTCAGCCTTGTACTCAGAGAATTATCATTCTAACCGAATGACCGCGTAATCAAAGCTCTATCGTGTTAAGCATGTCCATGTTAAGCACACTTCCATATCTCGTTCAGTTCGTGTGTATATCTCTCTTTTTCGTGCACCCAACAACTTTAGTGTATCGGAAGATACAAATCAGGTTCACATTAAAAAAAACAAAAGTCGGGCATTCGACAGCCATCATCAAACACCATCGTGAAATGAAATGTGAAGTGGAATCTAACAAACGGCTAACAATCATAACAAGCAGCTGATTAACAATCACGCAGTTCACTGATTCGCCACTCAAACTCTCTTGGTGGAGCGCTGGTCACGGGGGAATAATTTAAAATTTGATCCTTCAAAAACCGCTTTCATTCGCGCCGATGAAGAAGCATCTGACTGACAAACCTCTATTGTATTCTGTAATTAGGCCAACAAGCGGATTATCCTGCGCTTTTAAGTAAGCGGTTGTAAGTTGGTCGAGAAAACTTCAACACCCAGTCACGATCCCATTTGAGGGTTCAGTATCTGGTTCTTGTTGACGATTTCCGACAATTTTATTGAGGAATTGTTCAATTTCAGTTTCCTCGGCCCCAGCGCCGTTGAGAATCGGAAATTTCATAACGTTGGCTCTCGAAACTTATCGCGCTCTCTCGAAAAGTTGGCGCTAATGCAATAACAGACCCTTTCTCTCCGGGTATTGGTGGTGGAGGGGGGGGGGGTTGATGGGAATAACGAACGGGTAAGTGAAGAGAAAGAAGAGGAAACTGTTCATTAAGTTCGAGAATTGTGAAACGAGGAAGACATCTAGAGAAGTGTTTGACGACACTGTGAAAGGAATAAGGCGTGATGAGAGGGGGGGGGGAGAACAAACGGGGAAAGAGGAAGGGACAGGACAATAAGGGCGGACATCCCGCGTCATGTCATTCCACTTGGCGACACATCCCAGAAAGAGCCTCATTGAATTAACCACGAGACGTTTCTCACATCCATTTGTTGACCTGCTCCTTCATTAAGTCAGTCAACTTACCTCTTGACAATACAACCCTGGGTGAACAATATTGTCTTTTCCGAACTGAACAAAATTACTCGAGTTTGCAGTAGGAACGTCAACGACTTACTAACAGCAAATATCACAACTTTTGTAAATACTCGGATCACGGCGTACAACAGCGCTGTTGACGGAGAATGAGAGAGCAATAAAGACTTCATTGACGAATGAGACGAACAAGGTAGAGTGTTTGATACACTTTGATTAAACGATAACTTGATTACCATGACAAGAGTTCTGATTGAGTAACACGGTAATCCAGCTTGACGGAGTGTCACACCTTTGAGGCCCCATTCGGTTCAGTAGTTTAGTTCCCATATCCCCAACCTTTAAGGGTTTGCCCAGGCTCGAGCAAAGGTGGTTAGTCGTCGGATGACTGAACGGTTGGAGAGAAGGGATGTGGCATCATCGCTCCCTGGGAGCTGAGTGCGTGAGCAGATATCGATGTGGCTGCAGAAGATGAATAGGTCGTGAAAGGCGTCTCCCACAAACCCTTTATTGAACATTTGATGGCCGGTGAGGAGCTGGGCTGTAGAGAGAGTGAGGTGCCACCATTTGGACTGGAGATTGGCCCTGACCAAGCCCAGAATCATTGTGCAGTCCCAGCACACCTGCCGGAGGACCACCACCCTGAGTCTGAGCTCGACAGTGTCTTTGGGAAGCAACCCCGAGGCGCATGCATGTTGGTCCATAGTGAGTACAATGCCTGATCGGAGTTCATCATCCCTCCCTGGGAGCCTAGTGCGTGAGCAGATATCGATGTGGCGGCTGCAAATGAATAGGTCGTGAGTGGCGTCTCCCACAAACCCTTTATTGAACATTTGATGGCCCGTGAGGAGCTGGGCTGTAGAGAGGGTGAGGTGCCACCCTTAGGACTGGAGACCCATGCCGGTAGGACTGTGAATAGTATGGCCCTCTACAGAGTACTGGTCATTGCCGATTCATTTGAGATCGTGCGACCCCCCTCACCAACAGCGCTTTAGAACAACTGTCAGGCTTGGGGTAATGCTCCCCATGTATGCCCACATAAAGGGCGCACATTTGCTGTGAGAACAGAGCACTTTGCCGTCAATTTGTCCACAGACAATAAGCAGTGGGCGTTAGGGGGGTTCTAGGGCTCTGTATTTAATTGGTGAGCGCAGCATCAAAAGCTGAGTCTTTGAAGCTGCCACAGCTGAAGTGACCTATGGTGACAGCAGTTCACGGCCAGGCCTCCTGGATACGGAGCTTGGCAACCTCCAGGAGTGTCCTGGTGTGGTAACGATGTGGAGGAGGGTATCCATGAGCACCTCCTACCGTATCATGTATGGACAACGTTTAAAGGTGGAATTGCAACAGTTGCAATTTTGGATGTTGAACGACATCCTGGCTAGATGACGCTAATCAACCCCCTGCTACATGATTTACCCTGAATGAATAATGAAATAAATGAAACATTACGTGTCATCTCTAGTGCTACGAGTACTCCCCTGGACATAATCGGGCGACGCGAAACACAACTTTCTTCAACTCTCGTTACTTAGACGACCCGCTACCCAACACGAGCGGCATGTATCTTGGCATTATGCATTTCTATAGAAACATTCACAAGAAAACCACGCCGAAATCATCCAGCAAATTTGATCAAATCGGTAGGGCCGTTTTCTAGCAAAGTATAAAGACGATTATTTAACGTTCGGCAAATGTCACCTTTCGAAGTACGTTTGTTTATACGTACACAAACGCCGTCAGACCTCGCATCTTACAAAGCTCCTTGCTTAAAAAACAAAGGCTCGAAAAAATACACGATCCGATAAATTCACGGGGTCGTTCCTGTCCTCCGACGAATGACAAACTACTAAAATGTACTTAGTTCGCCGTAACATCAATTCATTGAAAATTCAAGTCGCATCTTTCAACTCAGAACAATTTCGCAGGACATGAACGATGTAGTGAAACTCGACTATCAAAAAAACTTAGGGAGGGAAAGAATAAACTTTGAAACAATAATGGGATCATGAAAAGGTCTGGGAGCAGGTGAAAAATGGAGAGAAAGTTCCTTTCTAACTCCTGCGAACGGTATTAGCGGAGTTCGACGACGAAGTTTTTAAAAAAACTTGAACCTGAAAAGGGCATCAATGACAAGGACATTGAACCAGGTTCGGGGGAGCTATTCACGAAACTCCTAATGAATTCATTATTACTGAATGCGTTATTTGAAACTAACTGCTATTCAAAGTCGCGTCGCGTTTTTTTTTTCGAAAACATTGTTTCAGTTAGTTGCTCCGTTAGAATTTATGGGCTGAAGAGCGAAAGCTTTAAGAGAAACTTTAATTACTGCTTGAGGCGGAAGTATCGATTAGTATGGGGTAATACCTAGTGGTTTCTAGCACGTCTTCACCGAATTATCCGCAGCCTTTATAGGTAATATATACTCAAATGGGTGCAATAGCCATACCTTGTGTCCTAACGGCAGCATCTCTGCCAGTTTTGTAGGTCAGTCAAGGGGGGGGGGCCTTCCAGGGTTGCAGGGCCGATTATTTTTTAAAAAGTAAATAATTTATTAATCTTCTTGTGCTTCGTCCAATGAGTTGGGTGTTATGTTGTCCAACGTTGGGCAACTACAACGTTTGTAGTGTGTGCCATCTGTTTGCCGTGTCCCAGCCCAGTGCCAGTGCGAGGGAGCGACTTTTAGTCTTTGGCACCACTTCTCCCAGGATGGATACCAACGAGGACTCCTTCAGGAACTACCTGGTTTTCCTCAGAAAGCTAGGCAAAGACCTGTAAGACACTAGGACTGGCACAATAGGCCATCTGGCCACGGTGCACATCCCATCACTGGGAAGACAGAAGATTATATATATATGTAAAGATGCTCACTCATCTTTAAACCTCATCCAATAATATCAACCTGCTGGACTGTGATGAGTTGGATGAAAAGGTAATGGGATCAAGATGCGAGGTTCACCGACGGAAGTAAATAGTTCAGTTGGGCGATAGCCACGGTGTCGTCGAGGTCGGCTAGAGACTCTCGCCAAAGTTATTCGCGTTTTTTTTTGTTGTGCACGTGTATTTATTGTTGATCCCGGATTCGGAACATTTGTTTTCGATTTCTTTTGTGAAGTAAAGCAATCGAAGCTAGTGTCCGTTTTGGATTTCTTAGAAGGACCCTCAGAAACTTATATATATATATGTTGTCCAACGTTGGGGAACTACTACGTTTCTAGTGTGTGCCATCGGTTCGCTCATACCTACGCAAAATATTGTTAGTCGTCAGATGGTTGGTCTGTTGGGCAGCATCTGCATTGAAGTGCGTCTGGGCACGTCCTCGTACAAGGGGCAGGTGAAGAGGACGTGGTGGGCGTTGGAGGGGCAGTCGATGAATGTGCATCTCTCAAAGTAATGGAGGTGCACATTGAGTGCCTCCTGACACGATAGAAGCTGGGTGACTGGGCTGCGGGGCCGCCTCATTTCCAGTCTGCCATGCCGACGGAAAAATAGTGTGGAGATGTCCCCCACTTTGGGCTGAACTCCGTACAGATCTCACCACAGAACAGAAACTTGCCGCCATCAACGAATGGGCTCTAGGGAAGAAATGGCAAGCGAGATGGGAATCCTCGTCAAAGGGACGTGATACGTATGAGTTCTTCCCACACATCCGTGAACGCCTTTCAAGAAAATGGGTTGAGCCAGACCACTGGACGAGCCAGTTCCTTACGGGACATGGTGACTTCAATGCGCAGCTCCACTTCTTTTCTTTGAAAGACTCTCCATTATCCACGTCTTGTGCCTCCACTGCGGAGGAAACATGAAACCACGTGCTGCTCCACTGTTGTTTCTACATCAGTGAGCGACAGTTGTTGGGAGGGCAAACGAACATAGCAGCATTGACTGCTACAAGGCAAGCCTATAACCATTTTGCAGAGTTCGCGATGAAGGTGATGGCTAAGAAACGTGGTCATAGTTGATCTGTCCTTTTGAAACTTGCCACCCAAGTAAATAGTTAGATCAGGTGGGAAACCAGATTATGAACTCCTACGCCACCTACGCGCGGCAACATACAGCTCTCTACCGGGAGACTGGCTAACGACCAAATACCTGCCGTACCTCCGCAGGTCTGAGTTCGGTGGATGCTGCAGAGGCTCCTGCATATTAGCGAAACCGCAACTTCCATGACTGATATAACCCTCGCCGAGGGTTTAGGTACAGTCACCAGTAAGGAAACAGACCTCGCTCCCTCATCCCACTGCCTTCGCTTCTGATCTATGACCCATTACTGTGCGTTCGTGAGTATGCTCTGGCGTTGGCAGCTGGACTAGCACTGGAATTAGATGTTGGGCGGCTGCTCTGTGTTCTTCAAGGTTCCTTCAGCAGATGTGTGGCTTAACCAAGGCTAGGTCCAGGAGGAGGTCCATTGGAGAGGCGCCAGCCCGTCGGTTGGTCAGAGGTTGTTCTGTAGGCTGGTAAGGCCTGCCAGAACAGCGTCTCGCTGGAGCTTGTTATAGCGTTGGTGGTTTGAACATGATGGATTTGCCAACCAGCCCACTGCCCCACACTGTATGATGGGCACAAACACGACTCGGTAATACCTGAAGGGGTTTTTCACCTGATGCTCCCCATGTTGGTCCTGAGAGGGGTACAGACCATACCCGCGAAAATAAGGGACATTCTCATAACGTACATTACGTTATGTTACCAGTACACTCTCGCCGTGACAAGACGAGAGCAGGCGAGGGCAAGAGTGTACACAGAGTGCTCGTCATGTCTCGCTCTGCCTCGTGAGGCCCCTCGGTGGGAGTGTACTGGTACCATTAGAGTGCTTAGTATGGGTCATCACTTCCCTGGAGGAGGCTGACTAATCGGATCGGCGCTGATCCTGGTGAGACCTGAAACCTCCCTGGGAACCTCCTAGAGACACTTGCACGAAGAAGTGTCTACTAGCGGGTAGTGCATCCACAAAGGCAGTCAAACTACTCAACATGCTCTTGGATACGCCTTCTGCGTTATCAATAGGCGGCTTATTCTACGGCTGAGAAGCTACACATAGCTGTAAAGACTTGATCTATAAGCGACAATTTCGTACCCATTCCACACCAGTAACTCCCCTTTACAGGAGCCTGTATCGGAAATTTAAGGCTTTTAGTTTTTAAGTCCGCCTTAAGTCCTTTAGGCTCAAAAGCCCTTTGAAATTTAGCGCAAATAATTAATAGGTTGGGTCGGATGGGCAGAGGGCCGAGGTTTATTGGTTAAACCTCCCATTATCTTCGACCACTAATTAGAATTTACATAGCTCATTTGGTAGTTTGAGGACGGAGGAGACCAGCAGAATGCTCCTTTGCCACCTGTGACCCCGCGGAGTTAATTAAGTAATTAGTGTTTAGCGTACGGTAAAACGATCGACAAAAATCGCTGAATAAGCGAACTGTTCACTTAGTGTTTCAGGCCTGTTGGCGTTAAGTAGCGCTATGACTGTCAATACAAAACGCGTCGTTCACATATTGCGGCTTTAGGGCCGGTAGCATCGACCAGCTTGCATAAACAAACAAACGTCAGTTAACTCGCGTTAGCAACTCAAATGTTGAGACAAGAGCGAGCTGCACCAACATTTCAACTCATGTCAGTTAAAGTTAGATTTAAGTTTAACATCATCGAATCATTGACGTTTTAACCAGAGGCAGGCGAAATGCGCAACATTCCTACACAGTTTTGGAGAATAAAAGGTTTGATTAAACCATGTTGTGATAGCAACAGTAGCAACCAAAACCGTTCAGCCTCAACGTTCAAGTAGAAACGACTCGAAATGAGCCAGGCGTGGGATTATGAGCACCTGGGAGCCCTGTGATGAGGCTCGTTACGACGCCTCTACTGAGAGGGTGTGGCATCCAGCGTCGTGATGGTGGAGGGGGTGGGCTGTTACGCATCAAGGCCGCGCCTCCAGTTTGCCTATTTGCACGAACAAGACCAGCTCAGAAGGAACTGAGAACGGAGTCCATGGCAGGAAGCCGAGCCTGCAACTGTACGTCCTCATACAGGGGGCAGGTGAACGGAACGAGGTAGCGTCCTGTTTAGCCCCTGCTCCACATAGGCAGTCACTGGACAATTGCAGTCCTGCCTGAAGAACTGTCAACGAACTCCCTTCAATTTGAAAATACGTTTCGAGGCATTGGGACTCCAACGTCGCAGTTCCAACGTAGTCAGGACATGTTTAGTATCATTTACTGGTATTTTTCGATGCTGAATGGAATGGGATGGGTCTCGGAGTTGTGAGACTGCGTCGAGCTTAATGCTGCGCAATAAAGCATTAACAATTATAACAAAATTTCAGTCAATGATCCGATTTTTATTGATGATTGCTTGTAGGCGAATAATTCAGAATACAAATAAAAATTCGTGCTCTGTAACTGGGGACAATTATGATTAAGCCATTTTGGAAAGAGAGGTTTTCGTGAAAGGGCCAGTTTTAGCGAAACGACTTCAGTTTTATTTTTTCACGTTGCCGCTAGATTCGTGTAACTTATAGTCGACGACAGTATGAAAATTAAACAGGTGCGGTGACCTCACGGCCTAGGTACGATCCCATGCCAGAGATCTCTACTACAAAGCTGTCTCCCTGCCAATAGTACAGTATGCTGTGGCGATATGGAGGATTTCCCTGTCTCAACGAGGGATCAACGGAGGGCATTTTCCTTGCTGGCATACCGCACTAGCTCACACCTCGCTACAAGTCAAACAAAAAACGAAACAACTAACAAGGCTAAAAACAACTACAAATACGCAGAGCCCATCAAAGAGAAGTATCCTCTTTCAACACGACCAACTCTACATCCGATCGATCTTGAAATGACGGCAATTCACGAGTGGAGACAGCTGGATTTGAAGAAGACCTTGTGAGACCCGCCTTTGGAAGATAAGATTATTAGGGTAAACAGATAAGCGTAAATATTACGGAGGGATGAGTCACGCGAGTCGAGCGGACGGTCCTGAGAATCCGAGGTTCTTTTGACGGATAGGGGGGGGGGGCTTCAAGATATTTAATCAAACATTTGCGACTGTGTCACACTTGGACAAAAAAGAAATTCTTTCCAAAATACTCGCCGTTCAAAGCGCAACATTTTTCGCGTCGAAGACACGTGGAAGTCGTGTGGTCCAAGACCCGAGGCGGTTAGAGAGTAGCCTTTACCTCTCCCCTGCCAACACGCTATAAAAGAAGGGCAGTTTTCCAGCCTAACTACGACCCCCACGTCCGATGCACTGAGAGGATATCTCAGATAATTGTTCGTCTTGCGAGCTTTTCTTAATTCCGCCTCGAGCACTACATTGCACTACTGGAACATGCGAGTGAGAGTCTTCGTAAATAGGAGTTAACCCCTTCCACCATTTCACCAACATCCAAACATAACGGGAAATTCGCCAAATAAAACCATTTTTCGGTACTTCCCGAAGATACTTCGATAAGAATTTTTCATTCGAATAGAAGTTGTTGCGCAATTCGATAGATAAATCATTTTAGGGGAACTGCATAAATAACGTCTTCAGGAATACATTGAGAAAAAAATTTGGGTTGGCAGATTGGGTAAAGCCCCCGTAAAGTTATACTTAGGTATTTCTTCTAAAAGGTTGAAGACGTTCTTTTTCTACTTTGGCCTCCTCCAGAAATTGAAAGCATACGCATCAACAAGTAGAAATCAAAAGACTAATCTTAAAAACTTCTGAGTTTGACCCCTTTTACTGTCTGATTAGAAACCAATTGAACCAAACTTGGAAACTGTATTGAACCGAAACAAAAACCATGTAGCGCCCGTCGTGCATAATTCCGATGGGAAGTTGGAGTTGCAAAATTGTGTAAAGATAGTAGCAAAGCTCACAGAATAGCTGAGAAATCAGCTGGAGATCGTGAGGATATTGAGTAAACGTTTGTAGGTCCACTAAAACTGTTGGGAAATCGAGTGATGATTGTTGGAAAACAAAGTAACGAGTTGACGGATATGATGGAAACCATATGGAAATTGGCGGCCTGAGGCACTTCGCGTTTGACTAAAGCTGTGTGCAGGAGCCTCCCGTGGAGCCATTCAATTAGGCTGCAGCTTGAGCAGCCTGTGAACCCGAATGGAAGGAAGGCCACGGACACAGGAGGCATTTCAAAAGTAAGTCCAGAAGATTCCCCTGCAATACCTTAATTCACAGAAGAGTTTTCACTTGCGCGCAGTTCTTTTTTAGGGGGCCCACTCCTTTTTACTTTCCTTGGCTCAACAACGTAGAAAGTTATGTAATCGGCTGAAAAAAAAATTTTCAGTTTTCTTTAGATCTTTACGTTTCAGACCCCCCCTGAGTCCGAAAAACACTATTTGGGAAAATGGTATGTGTGTCTGTGATTATCACAAAAATCCTAATAATGTCAATGATAAGCTAACCCTTACTTCAAAAGAGCTCGGAATATTTAGTTAATAATGTAGTTAGTTCCCTTCCAAACCGCTTAAACACGCAGTTAGTCGTTCTGCCTACCCTCGGCTTATATTTACGTGGTGTGCCGTCAAGGTACGAGCTCATTACCCTCGCAGGGAGGAACCCACGGGCCTTAGTAAATTAGACAAATAAAAATTGTACGGGTAAATAAAATAAGCTGAAGCTAATTTAATCAAACCAAAAAAAGAATACAACTCTGCTCGACAAGTAAGAGAAATGGCATTAATAATAAAAATATAAAAGAAAGTGACAAATGATAATGAAAATGAAAACAACCGGCTTAGAAAATAAATGTCTTTTGGGCCTTCTTATTTTGGCTTGCCAATAAAATGAACACCTCATCGAAGTCGTAGTGTTCAGTACCGAGACCGAGACGAAATTCGAATAATTCCGGATGCAGGGAAACTGGAGGGTTTTGTTTCCGGACGATGGACGAGAGCAGAATTCGGAACACAAGAAAAAGACGAAATCGTATCGCTCGGTTTGGCGGCAAATAGCTTGGAGGGGTTTGAAGGGCTACCATGGACGACTGATAGCTCCAAGACAAGACGCTTTCTGACGCTAGCGATTTACTGCCCACCGAACCGCGGATTCGTCCTGATCCTTTAATTTCCCGTTACAGCGGCTAATCAGCCTGTGGCCGGAGAACACTCGAACGGTTAAAGTACCTTGTCTTAAAATGTAGTAGGCTCTGAAAACCCCTGGGGCAGACATTACAAGTCCTCCATAGGGAAAGCAAAGAGCAGCTCCTAGCTCCAATGCAAAATGAGTCAGGCTGAGCCAGCCAGCATCGAAAGTTCACTGGAAACCCTCCTTGAGAAGGCGTTCTCTGACGACCAAGTAGCCCGGGACACTGAAGCCCTGAGAGCAGCAAGGGAACTGGTCATGGACCCCCCCCCACCCGAAAGAGACTGGCATCCCATTGTGGACAACAGGCGACCTCGGCAGGGCCCTTGCGACCTTAAAGCCCAACAAATCTCCTGGGCCGGATAAAATAGAAAGCAATATGCTAAGGAAGGCTGAGCGGACAATCTCCAGCGGCCTCCTTAATTTATTTAATGACTGGCAGGTCGGACAGTTCCCCACTCAGTGGAAGTCTGCGCGTGTTGTCACTCTTCAAAAGGGAGGCGGCTGCAATCAGTCAGACCCGCGATCGTGGAGACCGCTCAGCCTTCTTTCCATATTAGGCAAAACACTAGAAATCTTGATGTTGCGGTCCCTCGAAGGAGTCTTTGGTCGCAACCTCACAGGCAGGCAATACGGGTTACCAAAGGAAGCTCCACGCAGGATGTCATTGTCGACATTCGGCGTGTTTCCCTGATGGCACCGGCTAAGTACGTCGTAGCAGTTCTGATTGACATCAGAGGAGCGTTTCACAACCTTTGGTGGCCAGCGCTCCTTAATGAGCTTAAAGCTAGGTGAATCCCCCGCAACCTGTATTCGCTCGTCAGAAGCTACCTGACAGACAGAACTGCTACGATCGAAAGCAGGCGTGTCTCCGTTCAGAGAAAGATTGAGAAGGGGTGTCCACAGGGCTCGGTCCTTGGACCAGCACTCAGGAACGCCTTCTTCGAAGGTCTTCTCAGGAGACTCATGAAGACTGACTGCGAGCCATACGCCTATGTGGATGACGAATCGAAGAAAAAACCCACCACGTGACTTCACACGCTAATGTAACGTAACAAGAAACCACGTGCTGCTCCACTGTAGTTTCTACAACAGTGAGGTACGGTTGTTGGGAGGGCAAACGAACTTAGCCGCATTGACTGCTACAAAGCAAGCCTATAACCATTTTGCAGAGTTCGCGAAGAAGGTGATGGCGAAGAAACGTGGATCTAGTTGATCTGTCCTTTTGAAACTTGCCACAGCAACTTCCATGACTGATATAACCCTCGTCGAGGGTTTAGGTACAGTCATCAAATAAGGAAACAGACCTTGCATTGTAGTGATGGTTGTACTGTCTACCAACGACATAGGTGGCCAGAATAGCGGTTTATTAGACGTAATCGGGTGCGTCTTAGCAAGTTCATATGAACTAAGTAAAACACATTTTATTAGTAGCTACTTTTGTATGTACGTGTTTCTTTTACAAACGAGGCTTTCCCCATAATGGCTACTGAGGGACCTCGTAAAAACCGCATTTCTAAAATACCGCTAGTAACTTGATGTAGAAGCGGTGACTACCGAAATGGCTCTAGAGGACTTGTTATTTCTGCATAGCGGCTAATTATTTATTTTTCCCTCGTTCATATTTTCCAGGATGAAAGGGACTCGTTGAGCCGTGCGCCGGGGGGGTTACGCCATAAAGGGTAAAGGGAATGAAAAATCCGTCCAATTAACCGATCCACCGCCAGGTAGCCGATCGTGTCCTCCGGACAAAGGGAATTCCGAAGGTTGTGTTCCACCAGACCTTCCATTACTCGCGTAAAGTCTCTCCTTTCCACATCAATCCCCCCCCCCCTCTCACTCACCCAACATCCACCATGCCAATAATATCTGCTTCATGCTCCGGACAATTTGGAGTCTTGACAGTACGTTGTTTGTTAGTCGAGTTCATCGTCGTTCAATGTCACGTGGTCCATGATTATGACACTTACGGTACCCTCGCGCACTTAGAAAAGCTTCTCAATACAGCCACAGCACACCCACACGGAACAAAACACTCTACAACACGTAACAGCTATTGTGAAGTTACATTATTTGTTCCGCGCAATACCTTAATTGAAGTTGTCCGAGGTTACCCGTTTTTGCTGCTCTTAGCCGCGTGAGGCTCAAATTAGCGTTTTCATGAGAACGTAACGTTATTAGTTTCCTCCTTCCACCAAAGTAAGGAGAGTAAAGGAAAATTTCACGTGTTACAGCAGCCCGCCACCTTTTTTGCGCCATGTCACTTTAAACATTTCTAATTTTTTTTTGCTTTGAGTAAGTAGAAAAACCCTGCAAATTATTACACAACGGTTTATTATTCGGATAATCAGCTTGACCTAGCATTAATGCTCCGAGACCCATCCTGTTCGATTCAGCATCGAAAAATATCATAATGAAACCCAAAAAACGGTCGAAAAGAACTGAATCGTAATATTAAAATGAACAAAAAAACGAAAGTATCTAGAAAAAACTGAATTTTAATATGAAAACATGCACGCTAAATACTAATATCAAAATTTAACCAAAAATCTATGAAAAAAACCAAAATGAGAATGAAACGAAAGAATCTAAAAAAATTGAATCGTATTAAAACCAAAACGTCGGGGAAATTAGAACGAAGCGAAAGGGGAGTTGAGTGGCGGTGTCGTTGGGAAGCAAGCGGGAGGCGCGCTCGCTCGCGGTTGCTTTTTAATGAGATGGGCGGCAGGGAGGGAGTTCAAACGACGAAACGCTGTAGCTCCCGCGTTGTACTGCGTTTCGTTAATTTTTTTAACCGTTTTTTGCCCATTACAACCACGGTCTTCGTCCGATCAGATTGCCGAGATGGCGGGCACAACTAGATACCAAATCGGATTTTTGGGCGAAAGAACGAATTTTTTAGACCACGTTAAAGGCACAAAACGGCCCGGACGGCGGACGGGGGACGGACATTGCAAATTTGGAATCTCCAAGTCTTGAAACGTAAAGTATCAAATTTTGAGGGGGGGTTGTAAAAAATGTTTCGTGACCGAAAACATAGGGTTATTATTCAGAATGAATAATAAACCAATATTCAGAATGAATAATAAACCAAAAAGCCATGGACACAAGTAAATTGACGTGGAGCTATGGAAAGTTGTGTGTTACAGGCACCAGATATTTTTTTAAACATTCTAGTAACATTTCAGCGGAGTTTATAAGGAACGAGCGGTGCGTAGCAACACACAACTTTCCGCATTCCCTTCAAGCTCGAACACCAGCTACATATGCGGGCGCTATATCTTCGTTCAACGCATTTTTACAGGAACATTTATGGAGAACAAAATGTAGGGACTAGTTAGCTGAGAGTACTTCGCAAGTTTGATCGAAATCGATAGAACCGTTTTTGAGACAAATGGGGAAAACCCTAGTTTTTGGTACATTTTCGTGTTCGATTTCCCTAAAACTTGAACGATGTTGAGGAACTGATTAGTAAATTGAATAATAACTCGTTCGAAGTTGACTATTTGCACAAATTATCAATTTTCTCTCATCAAGGCTTAAATAACGCTACTAATGCCGAAAGAAAAGAAGGAACGCAAGAAAACAGAGGAAATCGAACTCTGATGAATTTTTCACGACCTGTTCCGCCGGCGATCTCCCGATTTTCCTCCCAGATGTCGGGCTCGGCTCTCATTTCTCACGGATAACACCGTTGAAAGTTGGGAATCCGCTCCGGAAGTTATTTTTCAAACCGCTGGCCCGATAAGTCGCGCTCGGATCCGTCCGTCGAAAAGGAACGTGATAACAAGGGCTCCAGATAATGTCGGTTTCAGTATTGTTTCTCCGAAGGAAGGGAAATTCGGTTGGGCTCCGCGATGGAAATCCCCGCGATGTCGATTTTAATTGGATCCCTTCAAAACTTTACTGGGCAGCGGAGTGAAACCCTCGGGGGAGGGTTCCGTAATTTAATGCGATGTTCACGTGCTTCATACGAAACCCATTACCTACTCCAGTTCGTCGGTAACCATATGACGATGCAACGAAAACGTTCTTATGTGCGTAACGGCTGTGAATAACGTGTAGAAGTACGTAGTGGTAAAAGAGAGCCAATTTCCACGAACTAAAACCCACGAGAAAATTATTAACACGCAGTAGTTAGAATAATTTAACCAATCATTTGCAATTAGCTACTGAAGTTCATTTCACTCCTGAAATCGACATCAACGCAACTGAAATTAGTTGAAATATACAACGTATTGAAAACGGGCTGTACCTAGAATTTTAAAATATCTGGTGCGTAGCAAAACCCAACTTTCCGCCGCCCATCTTCGTTCAACGCATTTCTACAGGAGCAGACAGCGCAAGTGAATAGGATCCAATTTGAGACGGACTCGCTTGACCGGATAGGCAATTAACGGAACTGGGAACGGGGTTATAGCTTCACACGACCAAAGAAAGCGAGAACATGGAGCTTAAAGCCTAGAACGGCCTGCTGGTTTTGCCTGTTGTGAGCCCAATTACCTGATGTGGGTCGATTGTATGGTGGCACAGGACAGAGAACTGTAGGAGACTAGCCGAAATTGCTAGGCCGTGGATGCTGCTCGTCCAACAATGTCGCTCACTGTCGAAGGCACTACAATCGTGTTTCCTCCACACTGAAGGTCTAAGAAGAGCAGGATCTTGCTGGATTTAGCTCCTCTCCACATACATGTTAAAAGGATGGCGTTCCTCCAGGCTGTGCGTATGTCGGAGTTGGGTCTGATCATGCGGGGGAGGAGGAGTTCCTGTCACTTGATCACAATGTGAAGGTGGAGGGGCCCAAACTGCATGTGGTAGACTCAATGCCCTTGAGGTTCAACTTCGTGTTACCCCTTCGGATACTCATTCGTGAGCAATCCAGGTGGGAAGGGGGAGTTCCCACTTTCGAAGCTGGGGCCCTGGTATACTACACTGATGGCTCGGTGCAGGGTTGCCTTGGAGGGGCAGGCGTCTTTAATGCGAGAATCAAAGCCGAGAATCAAAGCGGCGATCCCATCGGGGTCGCTGGCCACGGTGTTCCACGCAGAGGTGGCTGTGTGGCAGAGGGGACTGAAGCGGCAAAGAATCTACATCATGGTGGACAGTCAGGCCACTCTCAAGGCCTTAGCCTCATACTGTCTTACATCGCGGCATGTGTGGGAGTGCCTGACTAGACTGAAGGCCCTGGCCGAGGACAACAGTGTAACACTGTGTTGGGTGCCAAGGCATCAGGGTATAGAGGGAAACAAACGGGCTGATAGGTTGGCTAAGAAGGGATCGACGCAGATCCCTATTGGCCCTGAGCCCTTTGTTGGTACTACCGAGAGCCACCTACGTAGAGACGTTGGCAAATGGGAGGATAGGTGCAGGGATGCCCATTGGCAGGGGCTGCCCGGTCTTAGACAGTCAAAACTCTTCATCCGGCTCTCCATAGGGAGGTCCAAGGAGGTGCTTGAACTGGAGAGGAAGGATATGAGGATCATATTGGCCTGTTCACAGGCCACTGTCCGCTGAGGTACCACCTTGCAAATATTGGCAAGTGTGAAGTACAGGTATGCAGGTTCTGCGAGGTAGGGCTAGAGACGGCAGAGCATGTGCTGTGTGTATGCGATGAATTTGCGGCATCGCGTTGTTGGGTATTTGTGAGGTCATTTCTTCAGCCAGAAGGGGTGGCAAATGCAGAACTTGCGAATGTCCTCCACTTTGTGCAGGGGTGGTGGGGGCGCATAGGTGACGTCACACCAAGTGAGACCAGTGCTGTGCCGTGGGGCCTGGGGGTGGAGCAGGGGGGCCATGATCAGAGGATCATGGACACCCTTACAATCGCTTTGTAAGGCATGTACGTTTGTGGCTGCAGTGAGGGTATCACCTGCATCCACCGTTTCAAAGAAAGAAAAAAAAGACGTGCAGTATGGAGAGTCTTTGAGAGAAAAGAAGTGGAGCTGTGCAGAAAAGTCGTTATATCCTGTAAGGAACTGGCTCATACAGTGGTCTGGCTCCACCTAATTTTTCCTAAGATGTTCAAAGATGTTGGGGGGGGGGACTCACAGCCATTTAACGGGGGTTCCCATCTCACTTGCCATTTATCTGATGCCAGCTCATGTAGCGCAGCAAGTTTTCGCTCAATAAGGAGGCCTACATGGAGTTCAGCCCAGAGCGGGGGAAGCTCCCACTTCCCTCTCCACTCTCTCAATGGTCAACTGCTAGCTGACCATGCTGCACCATGCTTCGCTGGATACTGCGTTGGTGACCCACAGGATCGCAGCTCTGAGATTGAGCCAGTGCTCTCCAGTGAATGACAGTGAGTTAGCTACACAACGAGGCAGTAGGCAGATGCCCTCGTACATGAGCACACTCCCCAAGTGCCAAGTGGTTACTAATCGCTCACAGTGAGACAAACCTTTTGCAATGGTAATGCCTTTGAGGGACCGGATGAGTTGACTTTAATATCTAACACTTCCACACAATTCAGTAATTGGGCCCGTTAGCTCGATAAATAAATAAATTTGTCGCTGCTTTTCGCGGGATTTACATTTTCTGGGATCGAGGATCAACCTGAGAACAATTACCGCGTTCCACGTGAACTCAGGATTTGCATACAGATGAACTGGAAGGCTTTGAAGATTCACAGAGAATGGAGCGAGATTACACGTGTTTTTACGGGTTCTCCCCTAAATTCGGTTCCCCGTTCCGTTAATTGCCTATCCGGTCACGCGAGTCCGTCTCAAATTGGATCCTATTCCCTTTCGCTGTCTGCTTCTCCTGCCGTCTGGCTGGCGAGAAGGAAGGGGAATGGGGAAGGGGTGAGGTGCGTCCTTTCGTTTGGAATTCACGGCCCAGCTATCGGTTAATGTTAATTGGAGTTTCCCTCTGCAGCCTCCTTCCGCTTTGCTACAGCCAAAATTATTCACCGGATTACTGGGCCCTGAAGAGTTGACTCAATTCACTCACACGCTCTCCGCCCACGCTTCCGAACCGACCGAAATGTAATTCGGGTTTGAATCAATTAATTTATACTACTCGAACCAGGGTTTTCTAGTGGGGCTCGTATTAGTAACTTCGGCGAAGCTACTTCCGAACGTATGATTTGATCGAACGTTTCATTAATAACCTAAAACCGGCGGTCTAACCGTACGAACACACTCGCCTGTCTCGTTCGCTTCAATTCAATCGTGCACTCACTCTCTGCTCCAAATATAACGAAGAATAAAAACCTCCTCGAGAAACGCATCGCACAATGTCCTTAACCACTATATATTCGAAGATCAACATACACAGACAATGCTCGTCCATTGGAAAACATAACGCAGCACTAAAGAACCATGTGCGAGAATTGTCAACACGAACTTTTTATGTTCTGAAAACCAGAGAAATTTACAATGTTGGGTATATTCAAGAGCGTGCAAAACCATCACGGAGCTCAGCACGGTCCTGACACGATGGAGCCCATGTATGAGTCCGTCAAGAAATACAACGCGCAACCAGAAGGGGGCATATGGACCAGCGAGAGTCGTCGGTTTTGGCCTCTTGATGGTATCAACATCTACACAGATGTATCGAAAACTCCGGAGGGCACTTATGTGGATAAGTGGCTCTGGGAGGGGTGAGTCGCGCATTGCCCTGGGTCCCACTCCAACGGGGTTTCAAGCAGGGATCATTGACGGGCCATCGAAATACATGAGAAAGGCTATAGCAGTAAAACTATCAATATGACAGATAGTCAAGCTTCGTGTAAGGCGCTGAAGAACTATTGCACAACGTCAAAACTTTTGCAGGAATGCAAGATGCGGCTTAACTCCTTACCAAACACGAATAGATTTAATGTGCATTGGATTCCTGGTCATAAGGGAACCATTGGAAATGAGAGGGCGGACCGTCTGGGCAGACTCGGTTCGTTTACTGTACCTATTGAGCCACCTCCCCACAGCGTGACTTCCCTGGCACTAGTCAAGGGGACTGTGGGAGAATATACCAGAAGAATGCATCAGACACTCCAAATGACTCACTTCATCACATGAGATAAGGCTGAGCCTTCTGAGGATGAAGAGTAAGGACCGAAGGCAGATTGTGGGGATCAACACTGGGCGCTTAGTTGACACCCCTCGGAGTACGTAGTGTGGCAACTTACCACGTCCTGGCCCGGCAATTTTCGGTCTTGGGTACATACTTCTCCCAGGTTGGGCATGAAAGACTGTTGCAGGAAATACCTGGCATTCCTTAGGAGGCTAGGACCTGCAAGACATTAGGACTGGCACAATAGGTCATAAGGCCGTGGTGCTCAGCCCAACATTAGGACAATCAGAGAGCCATATGTATAAAATGTGTGCTCCATGGGATCTCGGTGGGTAACCAAACGGTGGATGGCCTCAGTCACTCAGCTTGATCAAATTGAGTTTGCTATTTATAGCGAAGATTTTAAGCTCTCAAAAAACACGGTTTTTCGTATTCTGGAATTTACCTCCATTCAATGGAATGCCAAATGAAGACTTATTGCGAACAATTGAAGATACCGAACGAGTTTAACTCATTGACTTGACTTTTCTGGAAGAGGAAGAAGAAGAAATATCTTTGTTTTGGCTGCACAAGAGGAACTACTCCACCTTAAAGCACAGAGTTCTGCATCGAGTGGGCGAGTCAGCTCTCAAGTTAAATTAAAATGACTGGCACTGTCGTCAGGGCTCGCTTTTTAATTTTAAATTCGTTTATACGTATATGCTAGTGTTCCGCCTGACTCCCATCATAGGTACCCTAGTGATCGTAGACTAGTAATAGGATAGACGAAGATTCATAATCCGACGAAAGTTGAGAGTATTGGATCAAAGCTCGTGATCGCTGTAATTTTTGCCTAAGTCAGCGGCTCTCCAAACATTATTAATAAATTACTAGTAAAATTACTACTAAACCCAAAACATTATTATAAACTGCTCAAGGAACAATTGTGGGGTCTTTCGAGTCACTTGACCCATTAAATGGGACTTTGGCACAAGGCCAACGGCCTGTGTGGTGGGGAGAAACATATAGGCTTTATTTTGTGCGCTACTTAGCTCAAATTTACCGGAATTCTTATGTAAAAACATAAGGACAAACCCTACATATATTTGTCGGACAGAAAACACTTTAACGATATTGAAAGGTTCATGGGAGGGAAATCTTTATCTTTTTGGCTTCTTAGCAATAATAAAAAATATTGTTAAAGAGTTTAATATTGATGGGCAAGTGCTCCCCAGACTAGAATATCAAAACTTCTTGAACTCCACACAGGAACTAATGAAAAAGGCCTACACAGCACCTGAAGCTGTAGAAAAAAATAGTTCAACCGTAAAACCATTTTCAACGGCGGTAAAATACGTGCTTCCCATTTGAGGCCTTCATGTATAATCACGCCCAAGCATCTCACAGAAGAGATACGATCGTGAATTGGAACTGTACCGGGACGAACTGAACTCTTCGATTTAGCGAAGGTTCGCCCGGGGCATTTGTGCGGACTTGAAACCACAAATGATCCGATTCGCTAAATACTACGATGTTAGCAGGAGTAACTGAGCCATTGTCTCATCGAGGCGTCGCCCACGCTTGCATTCGCTCCCACCTACCTCGACTCGCCATGCCGTGCCAATTGCCTACAAGCACCGACGGGTGACTTAAATATTTAGTTTTCGTCGGTCAGTTGTAGTCAGGTCATGTTTCGTATGGTTTACTGGTATTTTTCGATGCTGAATCGAATGGAATGGATCTCGGAGCGGTAACACAAGGTCAAGCTGTTCATCAGAATAATAAACCGTTGTGTAATAATTTGCAGGATTTTGTGGAGGTAAGACTTCACTGAGTGTAATTACGAATAAAACAACTAGTTCCAATTACTATTCACTGGGATAAGGAAAGTAAAAACAGGACGACCAAAAACTAGGAAAATAAAACAACGAAAAAAACTTAGTTGACTTACTCCATGAAACGTATTCAAAACAGTAAAAAATCACCAACCTGCAATAAAACCAAACTCAATTAATACACAAGAACGAAATACTCGGATAAATCATTGAAATTAATACCACATCGAAACAAATGGTTGGAAGAAATGACATAAAATTGAAATTTCAGCACAAGAACAATCGTTGAAAGCAGAACAATCAACTACGCGCAAGGGCCACTCGCATGTTATTTGCATCGAGGAAATATCGCAATTTCGGACGTAACTCGCGTGATATTAACTTTCGCTTCGAAAACGGTCGATGTTTTATTAATATTATCGTGAAATTTTGCCGAGCTATTGACGTCGTTCGCATCACAACGAAATCAAAGCTCGGCTCTCGGGATCTGTAAGCGCCAAATTGAAAATGGATGCTGGGACGTTGAAAATATTAGGGCGGCTTTTGTTATGTTCTAGAATATGTAGGGAATTTTCACGCTCAACTGCCTAAATTTGAATGTTTTTCCATAACCCCGTGAAAGTCCTCGAATTTCAACTAATTTAAACGCTCTTAATGCTCGTTAATTGAAGATTTGAGTTTCAAGTGAGGACAGGAATCTAGTAGAATAACGCCGGAATATGCGTCGGAGCAGCTTAGCACTTGCAAGTCTGTCTTCAGCCACTGAATTAAGTATGAAAACACGTAGTAGCTTCAGGTGTTCACTAGGCACAGTTCCACTTTTCGGCGTGTTGAGCCTTAGTCGCATTAGTGCAACCCCTCGTGAAGTTGTCTCAAGGAATGCTGTCACTCAGATGTGCTCTGCGCCTATCCAGGCAGTTGACCAGATCACGCTGCAGCTGAAAGCCGTATGCCGCTGTTCGCCTTCTTAATTGCGGAACAGGCTGATGGAGACGCGGAGCATGGTGTTCTGAACGTCCTCAGTTGATCACTATCAAGAAATGACACAACATGATCTAGGATGACTTCACTTCCTGAACTAACTAGAGAAGAGGTTTAGGAGCGTTTTAAAAAATGCGGAGGTGCGCCGCATCACCCAACTTTCTGCATCTCTACGTCAATTCACTTGTATTCATGACTTTTGCTACAAACTCAACTCATTTTTCATTCAGTTCATTTGAACTTCGAAAAACATCTCTAGCGGAAAAACAACGGTAGCGCTTACAGTTTCGGAATTTATTATGCTGCTCTCACTCACGCCCTGGCCATCATTGAGCAATTGGTACAGGTCTGTTTCTTTATTTGATGACTGTACCTAAACCCTCGACGAGGGTTATATCAGTCATAGAAGTTGTGGTTTCGCTAATACGCAAGAGGCCGGCCCCTGCAGCATCCAATTTAACTCAGACCTGTGGAGGTACGGCAGGCATGTGGTCGTTAGCCAGTCTCACCGTAGAGAGCTGTTGCCCGTGTGTTACCGCGCGGAGGTGACCACCTGAGGAATCCCGTACCATCTGGGAGTAGTTCATAATCTGGTTCCCTACCTGATCTTACTGTTTACTTGGGTGGCAAGTTTCAAAAGGACTGATCAACTGTAACCACGTTTCTTAGCCATTACCTTCTTTGCGAACTTTGCAAAATGGTTATAGGCTTCCTTTGTAGCAGTCAATGCTGCTAAGTTCGTTTGCCCTCCCAACAACCCTCGCTCACTGTTGTAGAAACTACAGTGGAACAGCACATGGTTTCTTGTTTCCTCCGCACTGGCGGCACAAGACGTGCATAATGGAGAGTCTTTCAGAGAAAAGAAGTGGAGCCGCGCATTGAAGTCACCATGTCCCGTGAGGAACTGGCTCGTCCAGTGGTCTGGCTCAACCCATTTTCTAGAAAGACGTTCACGGATGTTGGGGAAGAACTCATACGTATCACGTCCCTTTGACGAGATTCCCATCTCGCTTGCATTTCTCTAGAGCCCATTCGTCGATGGCGGTAAGTTTCTGTTCTGTGGTGAGATCCGCACGGAGTTCAGCCCATAGCGGGGGAAGCTCCCGTATCACTCCCCACTTGTCAATCATGCACTCACCAGCCAAATCAACTGGTAAAAGACCAGTGATCACCAGGAGTGCTTCCGTTGATACAGTCTTGTAGGCTGATCCGCAGGAGCGCAGCTCTCTGGGATTGGGCCAATACTCTCTTTTGATTGACTGTTAGTTTGCTACCCCAGACAACGGGGCAGTAGCCAATCACACCTAAATAGATGGCCTTATACATGAGGATGGTGTCATGGTAACACACACCCCAAGTGGCCTTAGTAATGGCACGCAGTGAGGCAAACCTTGCAATGGTAGTGCCTTTCAGGGACTGGAGGTGTTGGTTGGAACCCCACCTCTCACCTATATTCACTCCTAAATACTTGACGTGCTTTTCAAGAAGGAGCCTGTGGCCGCCAAAGCGTATTGTGGGTGGATTATTCACTTTCCCCTTCAAGAGGATTAGCTGGGTTTTTTCCTCAGCCACCTGCATCTTGACATGCTCGCATCTATTGGTTGACAGTGCGGAGCACGTGGTGGGTTTTTTTCTTCAATTTGGCGGACTGACTCTGCAAAGATCAGCACAGTCAAGTCATCCACATAGGCGTACGGCTCGCAGTCAGTCTCCATGAGTTTCCTGAGAAGACCTTCGAAGAAGGCATTCCAGAGTGCTGGTCCAAGGACCGAGCCCTGTGGGCACCCCTTCTCAATCTTTCTCCGGACGGAGACATGCCTACTTTCGATCGTAGCAGTTCTGTCTGTCAGGTAACTTCTGACGAGCGAGTACAGGTTGCGGGGGATTCCCCTACCTTTGAGCTCATTAAGGAGCGCTGGCCACCAAAGGTTGTCAAACGCCCCTCTGATGTCAATCAGAACTGCTACGACGTACTTAGCCGGTGCCAGCAGGGAAACACGCCGGATCTCGACAATGACATCCTGCGTGGACCTTCCTTTGGTACACCCGTATTGCCTGCCTGTGAGGTTGCGGCCAAAGACTCCTTCGAGGGACTGCAGCATCAAGATTTCTAGTGTTTTGCCTAATATGGAAAGAAGGCTGAGTGGTCTCCATGATCGCGGGTCCGACTGATTGCAGTCGCCTCCCTTTTGAAGAGTGACAACGCGCGCAGACTTCCACTGAGTGGGGAACTGTCCGATCTGCAGACAGTCATTAAATAAATTAAGGAGACCTCTGGAGATTGTCCGCTCAGCCTTCCTTAGCATATTGCTTTCTATTTTATCTGGCCCAGGAGATTTGTTGGGCTTTAAGGTCGCAAGAGCCCTGCCGAGGTCGCCTGTTGTCCACAATGGGATGTCGGGCTCGCTCGGAGGGTCCATGATCAGCTCCCTTGCTGCCCTCTGGGCTTCAGTGTCTCGAGCTACTTGGTCATCTGGGAACGCCTTCTGGCAAGGAGGGTTTCCAGTGAACGTTCGATGCTGCAGGCCCAGCCTGACTCATTTTGCATCGCGCTAAGACCTGCTCTACATTTGCTTTACCTATGGAGGACTTGCAGTGTCTGCCCCAGGGGTTCTCAGAGCTCTCCGCTTCTACAAATTTCGCCAGCCTTGCCGTTGGCCTGCTTTGATGGCGCGGTGGAAGGCCTTCTTCTCTTGGATGAAGGCAGTTTGGAGTGTTGCTCTGGCATCAGCGTCACGAGTGTTTTGGTACATCCTTCTGGCTCTATTTGCACTTTGCTTGAGGGGATTAAGTTCCTCAGTCCACCATGGGACTTTGATCGCCCTGTGCTTCTGTTGGCTAAGTACAGAGAGCCCAGCAGAGTGCAGTGCTGTGGTAAATGTGTCCACTTTGCTGTCCACCTCTTCAGGTGTGGATGCTTATGCGCTTATTAGGTCGGTGTCTGCGCACGCAGTTCACCTTCCAGTACCCTACAGAATTGTGGCCAGTCAGCATTTTTGTAGCGGAATCGCTTTTCACGCGTGTCTTTGCAGAGGATGTTGTCATCCGTGATGGCAAAGTCAATAACCATGTGATCGCTTCCATGCTTGCACCTGGTACACGACTCGCCAACCCTGCAATTTGAGTAGCAGGGTGTGAGACACGGCTGTGACGTCTATACACGACCTTCCTCCCGGACCATCATAGGTCGCCTCAGTCATGGGGTCGTTGGCAACAATCAAGTTGTACCTGGTGAGCAGCTCTATATACGCCTCGCCCGCCCCATCCAGGTTGGGGATCCCCACAATGGTGATCTGGCATTTGCATCGGCACAGACTACGAGGGTCGTCCTGATAGGCCTGCTAGAGCCCGCTCGAAAGTGGTTCAAGGCTGCTGGCAACTGGTGCGCCAAATTGCCTGTAAATGATATTACAACCAGCTCCAAAGCCACCGGCTCGGATGAGCACAGCGGGCAAGTGCTGGCTGTTAAGGTGAGTGATTGCAAGCATGTCAATGGACGGGTCGATGCAGGCCACTGCTGCCTTGGCTCCCGTTCTTGCTCCAGCCACCACTCGTGCCTGCGATCCCAGACCAAGGGTTTTGGATCCTATGTATGGTTCCTGTATGGCGAGAACACTGCAGCGTTTCTTGAGTGCATTTTGCAGCAACTCAGCCATAACTGGGCAACTCTTATTTGTGTTGTGCTGAAGGATTCGAACTGTTTTTGACCTATTCATAATCCACTCGTGACTCCTGGAGGGATATCGCCGCTGACGAATGGTACAGCGCATGCCTCGTGTAGAGTGGGCGACCTGTTGGATTTTGCGCTCGACGCAATTGGCACACTTGAGGGAGCATCACGCTTGCATTCCTTACTCAGATGTGGCAAGGCACCAGGCGCACACAACAGGTCTTGTACAGGCCACTGCCAGGTGGCCATAGCGCTGGCATTTGTAGCACTGAGTGGGGGCTTGGTACTTTCGTATGGCGCACTGCTGCCAGGCTATTTGGAGGTGCCTTGCCCCCTCTAGTTTTTGTACAGGCTGGGTGATACCTCAATCACCCAATCCTTCTGTCTGCCACGCTTTTTTGGTGAAGAGAGGCCTGACATCCTGCGGCTGCAAGCCTAACGCAGGGTTGTGCTCAACAACTTGTTGGGCCAAGTCCTCTTTTGAAGGTCGGTCCGCACGTCGCACAGCAGCAGGCGTGGGAAACGACCCAGGAAACTGACGCTTGAGCTTCAACTCCTTTTTGTGGAAATGTGGCTCGTGAGCGCCTTGGCCATTTCTGGCGTTTCCATCACAATGACGGCGCACCTCCTACTGCGGTGCGGATGTTCAGCACTGGACACTTAGAGCTTGGAGGTCCGTAGCAGGACACCCGCATAAGCGCTTCCATTGCGTCAGGTTGGAGGGACCAGCCTCTCCTTCCTCACATGTTCGCCTAACCACTACCAAGTTTTGTCGTGGGTTTTTAGGGGGAGTTTGGCAAGCGGTGGAGGCTTTATTTTGGTTTATTTTTATTTTGCCCTTGTTTTTGGGCGGAGGCGTGGCGGGCGCTGCCCTCGGCCTGCACTTCCTGCTTAGCTGGGGCCTGTTTATGCTTCCCTCTGCGCTTCCTGGCCCTGGCAGGCTGCCATTCCGCCTCAGCTCCATGAGGGGGAGGAAGGCGCAGTAGCGGCTACTGCCGCATATGAGGGCCTGGGGTACTACCCTGGCTCGTTGTTGCTCCTCGAGTTTGGGGCTGGTGGCACTGGCTGCTGGGCACTGCCCTACGCAGCTCTTCCTCACGACAGCCGCCACAGTTTCCCGCAGGGGAGTGGCAGGGGCGATGTCGTTGGGGGGCATTAGCTTTATAGCCAGCTTCAAATTTCGAAGAGGCAACTAGTTACGAGGTCCCATAGGTCCTGTCGCGTTGGCCCTCATCGTGCCAGCTGGCCGTGGATGATTTGGACGTATGCGCAAATTTGCTCCATGTCCGACAGTTTAGGGTCCACGCTGTGTCGTGTGCTTGTAGTAGCCGGGTTGCGGCTACTAGGGGAGAAGGGGAGATGAACGCGGTTTGCCCGGTTCTTTCCGCTTGTTTGTTTGGACGACGAGTAGGTTGCTCATCGTCCGAAGAGGAGGGAAGTCGAGCTTGGCGAGCCCGAGGAAGAGGCGCAGGTGGCGTTTTTATTACCTGCTGAAGTTTTAGTTGACTTTGTCATTTTATTTTTACTAATATGGGGGGATTAAAGAAGCAGACTGGGTGTAGTGTATCCTTGTGAGTTCATTTGGTGTGTGTTAGTGGTATGAGCGAGAGGTGCTCGAGGCAGTGTCCTGGAAGCTCCTCTCAGGCATATTGATTCTAGCCCCTTTCGCTGGTCCGTTGAGGGTCAAAGGGAGGCCCCACATGCGCCGCAGCTGCCAGTCCGCCACCCACCGGGACTAAGACGCATGAGGGATTTTTCGGCTGCTGCTCAGAGTCAGCCCTCGGCCACTAGTGATGTGGTGAGCGGGACACACGCTTATCAGCCGCCCAGGAACGCTCAAACCTGGTTTTTCCCTCCTCATTCCGAAGGCCGCACTATATAGGGGATCGCTCAGCAGGTGTTAGCGAGCTACTTCCAGGACTGTCTTTCGCTCATTATGGCGAGTGTTTCAAGTGTATGTGTTCTGCCACACAAGCCGTTGCAGTGTATTTAGTATCTGGAATATGTTGTGTATGTCAGTGTCGTGAGCTTTAAGCCCCTTTAAGGCCGGATTTAACGACCACGCAGAGGATACGGCAGGAGAATTCTGTCCCCCTTCCTGCGGGGGTGTGTTCTGCGATCCCAGCTAAGCGTAGGGGTTCCCAGTGTGTCATGTATGTGAATGAAGTGTAAGTTGTGTCCCTTTTAGTCCGGCTTATACGAACACGCAGGGAGTACGGCAGTGGAATTCTGGACCCCCTACTGCAGGGTGAGCACAGTGTGGCGACAGAGTACACTGTGACGCCCAGCCACAGTTAAGCCTCGTTGGATGTAATCCTGCGGGGACCTCATAGAGGTGAGGTTGTCTTTCAAGCTGGGCCCACCCGGCTGTCCCTTTTAGTCGGCTCATACGACACGCAGGGAATACGTCAGCGGAAAATTAATGAGGCAGTAGATACGGGTTTTTGGAAAAGGATAATGATCACTCTTCCAGGATAGTCCGGTAAACAATTTGAAAATGGTGGTAAGTGAAACGGCGGTGTTGAAATTCCGGAATTTCTGGAGTAGCCTCTGCATTTCTTAAGAGCGTCATTGAATAATCGTCGTATTATCAGTACTCGATTGAACTACCTCCTGAATTTTTCCGAAGGTCCCAGTAACATTTGAGAGGAGTTTATAAACAAACGAGCGGCGTGTAGCAACACACAACTTTCCGCAATCCCTCTAAGTTCGAACACCAGCTACATATTCGGGCGCTATATCTTCGTTCAACGCATTTTTACAATAACATTTATGGAGAACAAAATGTACGGACTAGTTAGCTGAGAGTACTCTGTAAGTTTGATCGAAATCGTCCTAGCCGTTTTTGAGAAAATTAGAATACCGATAAATTAATATTCGACAAATCTCATTTTCTGAGTAAACTTGGCTTATATCTCCGTTCAACATATATATATATTCGGAAATAATTATAGAGAACGAAATGGGGGTATGTGTCACTAAAAGACACTCCATTAGGATTTATCACATCTGGTGAAGAAGTTGCTCTGGAATTTACGGAAATGTTCGAAAAAACTTGTTTTCGACACATTTTGATTTTTATCTCTGTTCAATGGAGTGTCAGAGGAACATTTATCGAGAACAATATGTAGGTATTAACTATTCATCTTGGAAGTTTGGTTTTAATCGTTGAAGCCGTTTGGCCAAAAAGCGTAAAAAACCTATTTTTGTTTCATAGGCCTATATCTCCGTTCACCGTACTTTCATGAAGATATATGGAGAAGAAAAGTTCGGTATTAATTGGAGAAAGATAATTTGAAAGTTTAATCAGAATCGTTATAGCCGTTTTCGAGAAAATTGCGAAAACCCCTATTTTTTGGTACTTTTTCGTCCCCCACCTCCCCTTCCCATTATTTTGGTGTCTACAAAAAATAACGAACAAAACAAAAAAAGAACCAGCTCAATCGCATCAGCCGTTCTCCCGCAAATCGAACTACAGACACACACACGGACCATGCGCTGAAATTAGGTATTTTAAACTCAGTAGGCCTCAAAACGTAAAGATCTGAAGAAAACTCAAATTTTTGGTGACAAGATTACTATACTTTCCTTTCCCTTCGGGTAGCGGAAAGTAAATACTGCGCTAAAATTGATTTTTGTCGAAATGTTTGGAAATTTATTGTGCTGCTCTCGCCGTTTTTCACTCATGAGAATTTAATGGTATGGTCATCTTCTTAGAAACTGTTGATATACGAACTTCAATCAAAATTGTTAGAGCCATTTTTGAGAAAAAATATATTTGTTGTTTTGGTCACAATAACTATAGTTAGTTTCGGGCAGATTTCGCTCATACTCTTATTTTGGCTTCTAATGGTGACCCGCAGGCTAGATATCAAGTTTGAGCTGATTTGGTTCAGCCGTTTTCTCTCAATTGGAAACACACACACAGACCATTTTCCTAAGTAGTGTTTTTCGGTCTGAGTAGGGTCTGAAACGTAAAGATCTGAATAGAACTTTAAATTTTCTTTTCAGTCGATTACATAACTTTTCTGCTACTTTGTAGAGCCATGGGAAGTGAAAAGAAGGGAATCTTCGAAGAGGTTAATTGGGAATTGTTTCCAGGAACGAATACATAATACAAGAACCAGAGAGGAGGAAAAGATGTCATTTTCAATCTAGGAACTAACGATCACACGTCGCAACTGAAAATTGAAATGTAGGCTGGCCCAAAAACAAATCTTTTAACCAGTGCCAGAGCGATGCAGGAGGCCTAGTTCCAAAACGAGAAAATAGCGAAGAACACCTTAAGATGCTGTATTCTCAAGTTATACGGAAAAATATGGAGTGATGTGATTGAAAACCGGTTCATACGTGACGTTTTCACAAAAAGAACATGGAACTAGATGCACAATTCAAGAAATATCCATCAAGGCCTCTCCTGAAATCCCTACGAGACTACCCTCAACGCGATATTTCAACTTCGAAGGAACACTTCAACTGTCCGCTGCAGCCGAGTTAATCTCAATATCGACGAACGGAACCTTCCGTTGTCGCAGGCTGCGCTTGACAAGGTAACAGAAATAGTTTCTCGAGCTTTCCCGCGACCGGGGAATCAATCCTTCGAAGCAAAACGCCAGCAAAATGTAGGCGACGGGCGCCTATTGCTGTTCCTCTTCGGCCTTTGTGCCAACAAAGGGAAAAGGAACGACGGCATTTCATTGTGGGGATCCAAACAATGGGGAAACATCAAGAGCAGTTACGGGAATGAAGGGTAATGGCCATTTTCAAATGAGAAAACCCTTTCACGAACGAAGATGTTTTTCCTACCCACGGAAAATGTCTGATGCACTTGAGGGGTTCCAGTAAGCGATATTCATTGATAAAATTCAAGAATAGAAGAAAAAGAGGACGCGCTGGTGACCGTATTTCCGTGGAGTTATATAAATTAGGCCCCCCATAACTCGACAACTAATCCTGTCTGTCATAAGAGCCCAGTCCACTCGTGCTTGAGTTCTATTACATTTTATGGCAATTGTAAAATGTTGACACCGAAGTATCTGCTGACAGTTACCATTTAATAAGAATCAATGAAAAAGCACAAACGGACGGACGTGTACTAAGCCGACTATTAACAGTTTAAGGGGAAAGAAGGATAAGCGAGGTGCGTAAAAGGGGGCGAACGGCGGCGTATCAGTAACTGACCTTCTCAACTGATAAGAGATCAGCTGTGACGTTTCCTGCTCTAAGAGGCACTGGAACAGCTAATTCTCAGGGAAGCGCTGTCGTCATGGGCGTGAGGGGGAGAGGCAGAAGTCACGCCTGATCTCTTATCAGTTGAGAAGGTCAGTTACTGATACACCGTTCCCCGATTTTACACTACATAAGTGAAAATCGCACGATAGTAAGTCTTCCAGTTCAGAAGACAGAAAGACATGGGTGTTAATGCCTCGCTACAGCACCACCTGCTTCTCTGCCTAAAACTGGTTCTCCAAGGCATGGCAACGAGCATCAACCATTCCAGACGCCTGTACACTTCAATGCATTGGTCAGTGATGTCAACATTACAGTAGCCTGTGAAGTAAACATCACAGTAGCCAGAGATACAAGCATTACAGCAGTTAGTGATGAAAACAAAGTGAAAGCGCCTGTAATTTATTCCACGGATACCCTCCATGCCCACTCGACCAACTTGGTAAAGTAGGGAAAGGCACACTGCCAGAGGCACCTTTCAATGTAGCGACGACTTGAAGGCCATTACGGGGGATATTTTTGCCATCTCACACCAGTTCGTCTAGTGCAAATATGAAACCGACCACACTACACCACCCCGCAGAAACACACTAAGTGCATATGAAAACACGAAGACCTGGTGAAAAGTCATCAACTCAACGTCAAAGTAGGGGGGCGAAAGCGATGAATGGGGCAATTATTAAGGCCACTTGGGACGCGTGCTATGGTGACACGACTCTCATGTACAAGGCCATCTACGTACTGCCCCATTGTGTGGAGTAGCAAACTCAAAGTCAATCGCAAGGGAGTACTGGCCCAATCTCAGAGATTACCAAGGTATATAAGACAGTATCCATCGAAGCACTCCAAGTGATCACTGGTCAGTTACCAATTGGCACGGCCATTGAGTGCTTGGTTGACAAGTGGAGAGTTAAACGGGATCCTCCCCCACTCTGGCCTGAACTGCGTGCAGATCTCTCTACTGAATGAAGACATGCTGCCATTGATGCATAGACATTATAGAAATGGCAAGCAAGATGGGAATCCTGGTCAAAGGGACCTGTCACGAGTTTTTCCCCAACAACCGAGAAGGTCTTAGGAGAAAGGAGATTGGGCCAGACCACTGGACGAGCCAGTTCCTTACATCATGGCGACATCTCTGCGGGGCTTCACTTCTTTTCTCTCAAATAATCTCCTACCTGCCCGTCTTGCGCCTCCAGTTCAGGAGGAAATATAAAACCACGTGGTGCTCCACTGTAGTTCCAACCGACAACAGTGAGCGACGGTTGTTGGAAGAGCAGCCCACCCTACCAGCATTGACTGCTACTACGGATACCTCTGCGCAGTAACACATGGGCAACAGCTCACCAACGGGAGACTGGAAAAATGACCAAACCTGCTGGACGTACGGCAGGTCTGGATACGGTCGATGCTGAGTGGCCAGCCTCTTGCATGATAGTGACACCGCAGGTTTCAAGAGCAGAACACTCGAATAGGAAACGGGCCGGCTACTCAAAATAAACAAGCAAGCAGTGAGCTCCTCAGAGAGTGCCTGTGGAGGTGTTCAATAGTAATTATTGCGCATTGGAGACAACCTGGTGCCCAATTAATCAAGTCTCCTTCGGTTGATAGAAAGAACAGTTACAGAACAGTCGTCTACAACACATCAAAACTAACTAGAAGCAGAATACAAGAAAACTCTCCACATTTTGTTTTCAGGAGTGGCTCAGTGCTATCACTTGTGCTCTTACCTTATGATAAAGCCGTTCTCTTAAAACACATTTTACCATGGAAGCCCGAACATTGAAAATACAATTTGTCATTACCACCAAACTACAATGCGTTCAGAAGCCATTAACCAGGTTCGTAGGTAGCACGGGTTAATTTTTTGAACAGTGTTGAACGTGACCTGAGAAATAAACGATGATCAAAGAAACGGATGTTTATCGTCGACTGCTTTCATTCTCAACACAAGAGCATCTCTCATTAAAGCATTGTTTGGTATTCTCAGCTGAAAAGGCCAATTACTATTGTAGCCTCCCTCTTATGTAAATACCCCGCCTCACCAAGTCTCTTCTTAATCTCGTTAGTTTCTCTTCAACTTGAGTTTTAAGCCTATTACTAAGCAATTATTTGTAGGTCATCCGAGCTGTTCATCAAAATTCGTGTTTGAATGGAACTAAGGGAGAAGAATTTCCTCTTATTATGCAAACAAAGCGGAAGAGAAGGGTCTTCCAAGGGGTTGGGAGTTTGTGTTTGGACGGAGCTGTTTGCTTTTGGCGGTGGCTCCAGTGTCTCTTAAGTCTTTCCAGTCTCGAGGAGCGGCGGCTGCTGAGGCAAGAGGACGCGGTCAGCAGAGCCGGTGGAATGCGGTGCAATTTAAAGGAAAAGTGGAAGGGGATTATCTCATTAGAGTTTGCTTCTCAAGTCAAAGGGAAACCCCCCCCCCTTCACTCCTACTCCTAACTTCGGCAACGGAAAGGGGATTCGAAAGAGCCGTAGAGAGGGAGGAAAAAAAGGTCGAGGGAATTGATAAATTTTAATTAACGGTTAAAAAAACGTGAATATGTATGCGTTTACGCGAAACTGCTTCGCTCGATTGCTTTGGGAGGGAAAACTCCCCTTAATAATGTAGAGCACGGAGGGAATTAAATGAGGTAATTTACTCAACCTTCGGTCTTCGTGGTTATCGAAGTACACATGCAACGAATGATCAGGCATTCTATATTCTATCTGCACAGTTAGGGATAGACGAAGGGGAATAACAAAAAATGTGTAGAACTGAAATGAATGTTGAGCGTAGTTTCTGTAATATTCAGTCCAGGAACATCAGAGCGTGCCCAAAGATATGTAATGAGAAAGGCGTTCAGAGCAAAACAATCACCGGGGACTACCTTTCACGAAATAACAAAGATCTCGCATGTCTGATAATAAAGTATCGTCGCCTTTTTCGTAATCGATGCGTCAGAAAGGATAAAACTTACGAAAGAATACATGTACCTGAGCCATGGTCAATTCCTGGTGGGCGGCACACTCATGATGACTCAGTCGTAATCTCAAGGAAAAAACATCTCCAGAATAACTCTGGGCAAGGTGGAAGGCTGAACCTTGAACGACCCTTGAGCAAAGAGCCAAATGGTGTCAACCCTCCAGGAACAAGGTAGGCAACCTGGTTCTTCTTAAAGAAGAGTCAGCAGCCGCATTGGCGCATAGCAAAGGTTATTTAGGTTCTACCAAGTAACGGCGGTGACCAGAAGGAAGGAATTGACGATTGTCGTCAATTTTGGGCTCCAAATTATTTAAAACCCTGGAGGGTACAGACTCAGAGGTATGGATTGGTGGCACTGGGTGGCATGGGGCGTGCATCGCCTTCGATCCCACTCCAATGGGTCTTCAAGCAGATATGCATGCTGGGGCCGTCGTATGGCATGAAAAAGGAAGTAGCAATAAAACTATCAACATAACGATTCATAGCCAAGTATTGCAAGGCGCCGAAGAACTACTGAGGGAGTGCATAGTGCGGCTCAACTGTTTAGCGGATCACTGCTGGATTCCTGGGCATAAAGGGGTCACTGGAAATGAGAGGGCGGATCATCTGGCCAGACTTGTTTGTTCTACTTTAGCGCCACTTGCTCATTGTGCAGCATCTCCGCCATTAGTCAGGAGGACAGTGAGAGAATATGTCAGGACACGCATCAATCCAGCCCTGCAACTTCGTTCAGCCTCAGCTGAGGGACCCCGAGCACTCTGAGGCGTACCCCTCACAAGTACATGCTCTGCTGACTCCAACTTGACTGTTGACTGAACACCCTTGACTACCTTTGGCCGGGCACATCCAGCCAATACGCAGCCTTTCACTTCTTCTCCCCCTCGCCAACCTCCCTGATCAAGTGGCTCCTGGTAGTCCCGACGAAAGGCTCAGGTTACACTGGAAGAAGTGCAGATCCGTCTCTCGCAGTATGTCAACCTCCTCATTCCCTTCTATTCCTATGACTTGGCACCCAACACAGCTCTTGTTCACCTCTTCCAAGGTCTTCATCAGGCCAGTCAGGCATTCTCAAACCAGCCCCGACCAAATAGTACAAGAAGCCAAAGTCCCAAGTGTAACCTGACTGTCTGACATAGATCTTTTTCCGTTTCAGCACTCTTCGTGCTGCACACACACCATCACTGCAAAGAGCTCTGTCCGGACAATTTGTCAGCGTACATAGTGGTACCCCTGACCCATAATCTCCTGTAGCTGATAGGGCCACCTTTCATTGATCTTTCTGTATAGTAGAGTACACCATAGACCACAACTTTCCAATCTGGATCTTTTATGCATAAGTATCCTAAGTTGTACTTCAACTGAAGTAGCTTTTGAGGAGGAAAAAATATTGGGCGTCTCCTTCGATACTTGGTTTTGGATGGGTTCTACTCATAACCTTATTTTTCCTTGTTAACCTGACAGCTCAACATCAACTTCGAGTTAAATAGCAGCAGTCATCTCAGTGTTTCCTCCAATCGTGGTTATTTTGCACCGACACATCTAAAGACATGAAGAAAACTCGACTACAAATATTCAACCTACTGACTTCGTTCAATGAACCTGAAACGTGCATTTTATTTATGCATTTTTGAAATACTCTGAATCAAATTTGAGGGCCAACTATGAATACCCCAGGTCATTTCTACCAGAAACTGACTGGATCCTGTGAAGCGGATTTTGTTCCGAAATTTCGATGGTCCAAAATGTAGAACGATATAGAAGTATTAACTGATTAGAGTTGGTTATAAATCGTTTAAGTCGTTTTTGCAAAATGCTGTAGCACGTCTCTTAGTACCTAATTCCCCCCAACTAAGCTAGCTTATTGGAAACAGAAGACATTTGTAGATGATACTTTTTACTTTCCTTGGAAGAAGAAAGGAAAGTTATGTAATCGGCTAAAAAAAAAAGTATGAGTTCTCTTAACGTTTCAGACCCTACTGAGTTCGGAAAACACTATTTTGAAAAATGGTCTGCGTGTGTCTGTGGACCATTTCTAGAGAAAACAACAGCACCAGATAAGCTCAAACTTGATATCTAGCCTGCAGGTTACCACGAGACGCAAAAATAAGGGTATGAGCAAAATCCATCTCAAGTTAACTATAATTATAATAGTGATCAAAACACCAAATTGTTTTGTCTCAAAAACGGCTCCAACGATTTTGATTAAATTTTTTTAATTGATAGCTCTTAATAAGGCAACTATACCATACAATTCTCATTCGAGGGAAACTGACGATAGCAGTACAATAAATTACCAAAAGTTTCTACGAAAATCGATTTTAGTGCGGTTTTTTCCTTATAAACTCCGCTGGAATGTTAGTAGAATGTTAAAAAAAATCGGTGTTGTAGTCCAATGCAATATCTATCGGGTGAGCGTTTATAAACGCTCATAAGATATATGGGGGTCACTCCAGAAATTCCGGAATTTCAACTACCACCGTTTCGCTTACTACCACTTCTAAACGTTTTTACCCATTAACTCTGTAAAAGTGATTCCTATCCTCTTCAAAAAAATCGTGAGTACAGCCTAATTAATTCTCTGCGCACCAATTGCTCAATAATGGACGGGGGACGAGTACGAGCAGCGCATTAAATTTTGGAACTGTAAGCGCTACCGCTTCTTGCTGCTGTGAAATGTTGTTTGACCAAGTTCAAATGAACTGAATGATAAATGAATTGAGTAAGTAGAAAAAGCCATGTACACAAACGAATTGACGTAGAGCTAAGGAAAGTTGTGTGTTGCAACGCATCGGATATTTGTGCATTTTGTGCTCTCGTTTAAAACTGCTTATAACCTTAATTTCAAGCCGCTAACATCGAAATAAAACTTTATCGGTTAGGCCGTGCTCCTATGTACACTACTTTCCCAAGTGAGGTTGTTCGGATTTTAGGGGTGTCAATCGTAAAGATCTGAATAACCTTCCTTTGGGGTTGCCAATAGTACCAGTGTCAAATCACGAGGTTCAACCTTAACTACTAGAACACTAAAATTCTGGAAGTACCAAGACGATAGATTTGGCATTCTGCAGTCAATTGTGTGAAAAGTGACGCACCACAAAAACTATTACGAGCAAACTATAATTTATGTAACGTTTCGGTTACGTATCCAACTAAATCCAACAGTCCCTTTTGAATCTACAATAAAATTCTAAACGAGGTCTTCACCATTCGTGGAAGTTTTGTGCTGGATCGTTATAGTGGAGGGGTCAGTAAAACTGGACAACGTAATTACGGTTGCTACGGCTGAGTCGGTTCTTCGGTCGGATCAAGCGCTTCTGAATCCATCAGAAAGAGGCCATTGATTTCGCTGTTAGATCTCAATCGGTTCCTCCGGTATCAGCGCGATTCTCTCAGATCCTCCGGAATTTTGCTTCCCTTCTCCGGCTTCATTTTACCTAAGGGGCTTCGAACCTACTCGAAATGGAGGTTCGTCTGAAGGAATTGTAGTCCCTTTTAAACTCTCCACTTCAGATCCATTATCGCATCCTATTTCGATCCATAACAGGCGGCCTCTTCTCCTCCACCCGTTACCGCTCCCGCCATCGCTTCCACTGTCTATTTCGAGCACCTTCCAACTATGTGTCCTGCTTTTGGAATGAAGCTGTGCTCAATGAAGTCAGACCCTATCTACTGTAGACGTCAATCCGCCTAACGTCAATATATGGATTGAATCTCGCCATAAGGCAATTTTATATAATTCAACGTTGACCCGTGACGTCAATCATAACGTTCTTTCACGCTTCAACCAACCTGTTTTCTTTCGGTATTTTACCAAGAAGATATTCGGAGCGAAGCATCATAAAACCTTCCTCAATCGACCAATTTCCGAGGCAAATATCCGGTACGGAGCATCACACAACATTCCTTAGCCCGACGTGCATTCAGTCCTTTTGGTTTATTTTTCATTTTGAAAAATAACCCTATGTTTTCGGTCACGGAATTTTTTTACAACCCCCCCCCCCTCAAAATTTGATACTTAACGTTTCAAGACTTGGAGATTCCAAATCTGCAATGTCCGTCCGCCGTCCGGGCCGTTTTGTGCCTTTAACGTGGTTTTTTAGCGTTTTTTAGCGTTCTTTCGCACAAAAATCCCATTTGGTATCTAGTTGTGCCCGCCAACTAGGCAATCCGATCGGATGAAGCCCATGGTTGTTATGGACAAAAATTGGTTAAAAAATTAACGAAACGCAGTATAATCGCAAATACACCGTGTTTCGTATTGCTTTCAAGGCCCGCTCGACCCGCAACGCCCTTTGGACTCGCAACGTCCTGCCAATTTCCGAGCGAGGGTTCACTGGAAGCCCCCGTCCCAATTTCTTCGACTCTTTTTGCCCGACAGGACGGAGGAAGGTTAAGGCCACTTCCTGTGCACACCACTATATCGTATCATAAATGCCTACAGACGTTTGGGGGCGCCTGGGGAATATTTAGTTTCCGTAGTTCCATTGTAGTCAGGTCATGTTTCGTATGGTTTACTAGTATTCGATGCTGAATTGAATGGAGTGGGTCTCGGAGCAGTAATACTAAGTCAAGCTGTTCACGAGAATAATAAACCATTGTGAAATAATTTGCAGGGGTTTTATAACTAGCAAAATACATATTACATTCAGTTTTCTAACAGTGTTCTACATAAAAACTGTCGGCGCTTTCATAATTTATTGAACTGTTCCTACTTACGCCACGACCATTATTGATTTATTACTGCACAAGTAATTCGTGAGACCGTCAACTCGATTTTTTTGAGAAGGTTCATCAAACGGCAGTGTTTGCACTCCGAAATTTCTATGGTTGCTTGTAATTTATTAATGAACGTAAAAGCATACATACTTAATGAATTACATGGTAATTCTATTGCCACTCTGATTTTTCTGAAAATGCGCTGTAACAGATTTCTTCCGAAATATTTGACATTTTTTTGTCAGCTCTCATAATTTTCCTGCGGATGATAATTATTCACGGTACTGTCGCGTCACTGGGAATTGCTCATACAAATACGCTTCCTCAGCTCTACATAAATTAAATTATTTTCGCGGCTTTTGCTACTAATTCAATTCATCATGCACTCAGTTCATTTAAACTTGGTAAAACACCATTTGACGCGGTTGAGCCCACAGTTTCGGAATTTATTGCGCAGCTCCAACTCACGGCCTGACCATTATTGAGCAATACGTAGGCAGAGGATTGATGATGCTGTTGGCACGAATTTTCGGAAAAGGATAATGATGAGTTTTCTAGAGTTATCGGGTAAAAGACTTCTAGAAAATGAAACGGCGATAGTTTAAAATTCCGGAATTTCTGAAGTAGTCACTATATATCTTATTACCGTTATTAAAGACTCGTCGCATAGGTCCAGAATTTTTCTGAATATTCAAGTCACATTTGAGCAGTTTACTCGAATAAAAACTGCGCTAAAATAAATCGTCGAAATGTTTGGTAATTTATTGTGTCGCTCTAGTCATTTCCCCATGGATGGGAATTAGACGGTATTGTTGCGTTTAATGTAGTTGTCTATACAAAAAAATTAATCGAAATCATTAGGGCTGTTGTGGATTTAAAAAAAAAATTTGATGTATTGATCACTATGCTAACTATAGTTAGTTTTGGGCTAATTTTGGCGTCCTATGGTGACCTGTGAGCTGCTACGTTTCAGCCGTTTTCTCTCAATCACCATCACACACACAAATTTCCGGTCTGTACACTCCGCACATCAGATACTAGCGTTCAGAAAAACCTCAGGATGGTAGTAGATTAAACGATCAAGACGGTAGAAGTTCGATGATGGCGATAACATAGTCCGGAGAAACCACAAAAACTATTCAAGCGTCTTTTCGAGTGACCCCAACGAACTGCTGGGCCAACTTTGTCAGCCACTCGACGTAACAAACTTAGTATCTTCCTATGCCCACTCAACCCGCGCCGGTGAATTGGGAAAGTTGGCACACCAGCGGCTTGGAGGCAGGATGGCATTGCCCTGTCACACAAGTTGATCCTGTACAAGTCCACGACTTCGGCCGGGCACGTAATATAAATTGTTAGATTAGACCTTTCGGCCAGTGGTTCCTATTAAATCAGGTTCGATTTGAGCTATTGTCAAGATGAACGGGAAGCAATAATAAGTTGTGTAAGGACTCACTTCTGAAGTCTTCAAACTGACGAAACATTTCCACCGGGAACGCGTAGATTTGACGACTATCTTGCCGCGCACTGTGTAAAGGTATGTCCGCGAACTGATGAAACACGGAACGAAATTTCACCGACTAATAGCACTTAATTTAGGCGAATCGCGGATTCCAATCGGTTTTTACGTGAAACGGAACATTTGTCGCGGAACACGAAACACGGCCACGTGGTGTCACCAAACATTTCAACTACCATTTAATCGAGAAGTCGGATTTTTCAATAATTAAATCGGGTTTCTCGTAGGACGTTTGAAATTATTAAACGATCAGAATGAATGTTGGGGCTGGGGGCATTAGGCTATTCAACTAGAACTAGCTGACTTGATTTGCAAGAGATATTTTTACTTTTTTGAGTCCTCTTCAGATTTATGCGTTTCAGGGGCTATTGAGTCCAAAAAACCACACTTTGCTAAAACGTTCTGTGTGCCTGTGAACGCAATTGAGAGAAAACGGCTGAAACTAATCGGCTCAAATGCCATAATTAGCTCCAGTTACTACGGAACGCTAAAATAATAGCACGAGGGAAACTCAAAACTACGAAATGATAACTTTCGCTGAACTGTCCCGTGAGTTCCTTCAACTACCAGAATTCACCAGACTATTTACTGTGATTTCACTGTTGGAGGAAGCCTTGCATCTCTGAGACATGTCATATTCGACTCAACACCCAAAAATACCTATGAAGCGATACCGAACACGACGTAACTGCAATAAAAACGAGCGGTGCGTAGCAACACACAACTTTCAGCAATCCCTCTAAGTTCGAACACCACCTACATAATCAGGCGCTATATCTTCGTTCAACGCATTTTGACAGGAGAACAACATGTAGGGACTAGTTAGCTGAGAGTACTCCGTGAGTTTGATCGAAATCGTTAGAACCGTTTTTGAGAAAATAGGAATTCCGATAAAGTAATATTCGACAAATCTCCTTTCCTGAGTTAACTTGGCTTAGATCTCCGTTCAACAGATGGATACAGAGATAGTTGCGGGGAACAAAGTGTGGGCTTAGAATGCTAGAAGACACTCCATAAGATTTATCACAACTGGTGACGCAGTTACCCTGGAATTTACGGAAATGTTCGAAAAAACGTCATTTTGATTTTTATCTCTGTTCAATGGACCGTCACAGGAACATTTATTGAGAAGAATATGTAGGTATTAACCATTTGAAAACATCTTGAAAGTTTGGTGATAATCGTTGAAGCCGTTTTGCCAAAAAGCGTAAAAAACCTATTTTTGCTTCATAGGCCTATATCTCCGTTCACCGTATTTTCATGGAGATATGTATGGAGAAGAAAATTTAGGTATTGATCAGTAGAAAATAATGCGAAAGTTTAATCAAAATCGTTAGAGTCGTTTCCGAGAAAAAGACGAAAAACCCTTGTTTTTGGTAAATTTTCGTCCCCAACACCCCCTTCCCATCAGCCGAAATCGGCCATAACCATATTTTGGTGTCTACGAAAAACAGCAAACAAAACAAAAAAAGAACCAGCTCAATCGGATCAGCCGTTCTCCCTCAAATCTAACTACACACACGGACCGCGCGCCGAAATTAGGTTTTTTAGACTCAGTAGGCCTCAAAACGTAAAGATCTAAAGAAAACCCAAATTTTTTTTTCTCAAACGATTACTATACTTTCCCTTTGGGGTAGCGGAAAGTAATAACATGATTTCGTTTTCGTCCACGTTTTTTTTAAAACCATTTTTAGCCAATAACAACCGTGGGTTTCGACCAATCGGATTGCCGATGGTGTTTATGTGTATGAACGGATTTTTGAGACCACGTTAAAAGCAGAATACGGCTCGGACGGAGGACAATGCAGATTTGAAAGCATCATGCCTTGAACGTATCTAATTATTTTGGAATGGGGGGGGGGGGGGGAAGACAATTTTCCGACCGAAGATCAAAATAGAGAGATGTTGAAAGTGTCACAAACCTGCTTGTACACTGACAGTAACTCAGTAAAGGTTTGGGGGGGGGGGGGGCAGAGGTTATTAGCAGAGGTTATTGTCGTGCAGAAAAGCAGACCCAAAGAAGAACAGAAGAGTTCAAGCTGGACGAACTTGGTTTGTCAACTGAAACCGTTTTATTGGTCCTCAACAAATTCAGTGTGTTTTCGAATGTTTAGATGACATATCGTTGCACAAGAATCATTTTATTACGAACTATCCGAACAAAATCATAACCTTCTCATCTATTTGAACTGCCAAAATGAACCCCGTATCCTCGTTCGCCTTTCCGCGCGTTTCATTTAAAAGAAATTGGCGAAACAATTCGAGAATAAATGAAAAGCGGTTATACAACTCAAATTATTAAGTTACACGCAGTGTTCCGTCGGTAAAATGCTCTTTGTTTGTCGAGCGGTAACCGCGACGCACCGAGTCAACTTTAAACCGCTACGACTCCGTTTCGAAGAATTCGCGGTTTGTTCTAACGTTATAATCGTAAACCACGTCGTTGAAATACGTTAAATTGCATAATAAATCTCAGATTAGTGATCATTTATGGTCGTTCTAAACGACAAATGTGTGCGTTTGGTGAAACCTCCGGGTGACTCGACTACCGTCGAGAGCGGACTGAGACGACGAAGCAGAGCAGCCCCCCGTTTCCCCCGCTGGGATGAGCAGCTCGGCGCTAACTGCAGAAGCTCAGACAAACGGAATAACGGCCCTCTCGTCGACATTCCAAGAAACACGTTTATTTATACTATTATTTGGACGCAAGATGCAGTACAGTGCCGCTAACAGCACCCCTCTACCACTATCAATCGCTGTGATATGGATTTTCAAAGTTTACTTTTAATATACCGCATAATACACCTATATTTTCGACCAGGAACAATTTTTTCGAGCCTCCCCTTCTCAATTTGGCCCTCAACTTTATAAGGCAAAATAAGGCTTTATTTATTTGGTTAATCTATCAGCATAGAGCACATTTAGATTGAAAAATTAACTATCAAATGAATGATCACAATCCACGGAAAAAAACAGCAGACATTTTGAAAAAAAAGGGTGACTAGAGCAGGTCTTGTCGACATTTCTCAAGTGAGGCGAGTTATTAATCAAAACATCAAAAGATCTACATATAGCTTTCCGAAAACTTAGTGAACGGCGATACAGTGAAAGCAGAGGTTTTCACTGTTTACTCTCCGCGAAACCCAAGGGCAAAGAAAGTATAGTAATCGTGTCAAAAAAAGGTGCGTTTTCTTCACTTCTTTACGTTTTGAGGCCTACTGAGTCTAAAACCCTGCAAATTATTACACAACGGTTTATTATTCGGACAATCAGCTTGACCTAGCATTAATGCTCCGAGATCCATCCTGTCCGATTCAGCATCGAAAAATATCATAATGAAACCCAAAAAAAGGTCGAAAAGAACTGAATTGTAATATTAAAATAAACAAAATAGGGTTATTATTCAGAATGAATAATAAACCAAAAACACGAAAGTATCTAGAAAAAACTGAATTTTAATATGAAAACATGCACGCTAAATACTAATATCAAAATTTAACCAAAAATCTATGAAAAAAACATAATGAGAATGAAACGAAAGAATCTAAAAAAATTGAATCGTATTAAAACGAAAACGTCGGGGAAATTGGAAGAGTAAGGCGAATGGGGAGAGACCGGTCGTTGGGAGGGAAGCGAGCGGGAGGCCGCACTCGCTCGCCTCGAGAGCGGTTGGTTTTTAATGAGACGGGCGGGGCGGAGGGAATTCAAACGACGAAACGCTTGTAGCTCCCGCGTTGTACTGCGTTTCGTTAATTTTTTAACCGTTTTTGCCCATTACAACCACGGGCTTCGTCCGATCGGATTGCCGAGATGGCGGGCACAACTAGATACCAAATCGGATTTTTGGGCGAAAGAACGAATTTTTAGACCACGTTAAAGGCACAAAACGGCCCGGACGGCGGACGGCGGACGGGGACGGGGACGGGGAAGGCGGACGGACATTGCAAATTTGGAATCTCCATGTCTTGAAACGTAAAGTATCAAATTTTGAGGGGGGGTTGTAAAAAATTTTTCGTGACCGAAAACATAGGGTTATTATTCAGAATGAATAATAAACCAAAAACCTAATTTCGGCGCGTGGTCCGTGTGTGTGTGTCTGTAGTTCGATTTGCGGGAGAACGGCTGATCCGATTGAGCTGGTTCTTTTTTTGTTCTGTTCGTTATTTTTTGTAGACACCAAAATAAGGTTATGGACGATTTCGGCCGATGGGAAGGGGGAGTGGGGGACGAAAAAGTACCAAAAACTATGGTTTTTCGCATTTTTCTCGAAAACGGTTCTAACGATTTTGATTAAACTTTCAAATTATCTTCTCCTAATCAATACCTACCTTTTCTTCTCTATACATATCTCCATGAAAATACCGTGAACGGAGATATAGGCCTATGAAGCAAAAATAGGTTTTTTACGCTTTTTGGCAAAACGGATTCAACGATTTTCACCAAACTTTAGAGACGTTTTCGAATAATTAATACCTACATATTGTTCTCAATAAATGTTCCTCTGGCAGTCCATTGAACAGAGATAAAAATCAAAATGTGTCGAAAATAACGTTTTTTTCGAACATTTCCGTAAATTCCAGCGTAACTTCTTCACCAGATGTGATAAATCCTAATGGAGTGTCTTTTAGTCACCTATACCCACACTTCGTTCTCCCTAATTCTTTCTGTATATATATGTTGAACGGAGATACAAGCCAAGTTAACTCAGAAAAGGAGCTTTGTCGAATATTAATTTATCGGTATTCCAATTTTCTCAAAAACGGCTCTAACGATTTCGATCAAACTTAAGGAGTACTCTCAGCTAACTAGTCCCTACATTTTGTACTCCATAAATGTTTCTGTAAAAATGCGTTGAACGAAGATATAGCGCCCGCAGATGTAGCTGGCGTTCGAAATTACGGGGTTGGCGGAAAGTTGTGTGTTGCTACGCACCAGATATTTTTGTTTCGTTATTCATTTTTTGTACACGCGAAATATGGCTATTGGCTACTTCGGTCGCATGGAAAGGGGAGGGTGGAAATGTAAGAGGGCGGGGAGGGGGGAAATGTACCAAAAACTGGGGAATAAAATCATAACCTTTTCCTTTCTTTGAACGGCTGAAATGAACCTCTTATTCTCGTCCGTCTTTCGGTGCGTTTCATTTAAACCAAATTGGCGAAACAATTAAAGAACAAATGAAAAACAGTTATAAAACTCAAATTATTAAGTTACACGCAGTGTTCCGTCGGCAAAATGCTCTTTGTTTGTCGAGCGGTAACCGCGACGCACCGAGTCAACTTTAAACCGCTACGACTCCGTTTCGAAGAATTCGCGGTTTGTTCTAACGTTATAATCGTAAACCACGTCGTTGAAATACGTTAAATTGCATAATAAATCTCAGATTAGTGATCATTTATGGTCGTTCTAAACGACAAATGTGTGCGTTTGGTGAAACCTCCGGGTGACTCGACTACCGTCGGGAGCGGACTGAGACGCAGTGGACGATGCGGAGCCCCCGCCACTGGGAAGCGCAACTGTTTCAAAATAATGTTTTTTTAAACATTTCTGTACTTTCCGAGTAATTGCGTCACAGGATTTATCTATCTTACGGAGTGTATTTAAGGAGCCTATATCTACATTTTTTATCTCAATAATTATTTCTGTATCTATCTGTTGAACGGGGATACACGGCATGATAGCGCAGAAAACGAGTTTCTCGAATAATAACTTATCGGGTTTCCAGTTTTCCCAATAAACGGCTCTAACAATTTCGACCAGAGTACTCTCAACTGACCAGTATCTACATTTCTTCTTTCGTTTTTCTACATACGTTCTTCGTGACGAAAATATAGCGCACATTTTGTGGCAGTTCGTCGAATGTACTGCGTAATGGTGTGTTGCTGCACACCAGATATTTTATAGCGCTTTTCGGACTCGGTACCGCAAAGGTAACTATCAAAACTTTGGACTTGACCACAAAAGCAAGAGTTTTGTTGATGTATATTTGTTTTCCTTAACCTAAAGAAAATTATTGTGATCGTCGAATCAAATAACTTGAGGTTCCAGAGGGACGTGAGTTTTATGTCAAGCGATAGAAGGAAATGTGGTTGTTGCTGGTTGTAACAACATCAGCAATGTATTCCGTAACAATTGACCTGCTACACGCTGCAAAGTAGTATTTAGGTGCGGGAATGATAATATTTTCGTTTTTTAAACGCGATGCGTGAGGCTAATTGTTCGACAACCCACGTTCTCATCAGAACCTGTGGCTTTTTTATTTTCAAACGGTTCCCGGTTGAACCTGCGCCACATTTTTCGGTCCCAACGAGCCGTTATAGGGAAGAAAAACACCTGGAATCACCCTCGCGTGATGCGATGCTCCTTCCCCGACTCGCCCCGGCCAGAAATTATTTATTTCCATCCAGGAAAAAAAAAGAGGAGCATTCTCTTATTGCCTTCGCCTTGTTTCGAGAATTGTAAATGAAAAAGTGTTGGAGCCTGGAAAAAAATTACCTTCCACCGCCTTCAGACTATTAGCGGATCCCTCTGCCACCTCATAAAACCTTTACGAAACAGCGAAACATTTATAACTTTTGTGTGTGTCCGTTTAACTGGTAGAAGGAAAATGTTTGCCTTTGGCGAAAATACGATTCAATGCGAGGAGCGAGTGGTTTCTCTTAAATGACTTCTGACCGAGTAATTTGGCTTCTTTTTTCTTCAACAATGAGCAGCAAATTCCAATTTATTAAGAGCGGCCGGTACATGAAGCGAGAGCGAACGAAGTGGTTTTTGGATCGGTTCGTGTCACAAGATGGTTCTAGGCGCCAAAATCGTGCCCCACGGGCTACCATGAGAAGGCGTGAGCCGGTTCGAGTATTTGAAAACTAATTAATGGGCAAATAATCTGATTTGGGTGCGGGTCCATGAGAGTAGTGTGTACAAATAACCCTTTCCTCACCCAAAGCTAGTCCAGCTAATAATATTTTTGGTTTTAAAGTTTACGTTAAATGTTGAAACGTTTCCCTGAAGTTTGTGGAAACTCCGTTTGCCCTCTTTTGTTGACATAACGGGCCTGATCCCTGATGCATCCTCCGAACGAGCCAGAAACCCCACTGCGAACAACAGGCGACGTCGGCAGGGCCCTTGCGACCCTTGAATTGAAAGTCTGCATGTCGGACAGGTCTGTTTCCTTAATAAATTACTATTCCTCAACACTCGACGAGGGCTATATCAGTCGTGGAAGTTGCGGTTTCGCTAATGTGCAAGAAGCCGGCCCTTGCAGCATCGACCGAACTTAGACCTGCGGAGGTAAGGCAGGTATTTGGTCGTCCGCCATTCTCCCGGTAGAGAGCTGTTGCCTGTGTGTTACTGAAGACAGGAGACAAAAGAGGGGCGACCTCAATCAGTCAGACAAGCTATCACACAGACCATTCAGCCTTCCTTCCTATATAAGCAAAGCACTACAGAGCCTCGACCTCACAGGCAATATGGGTGAACTAGAACTGCTGCGATCGAATGCAGACATGTCCCAGTCAGGAGGACGATAGAGAAGAGGTGCCCACAGGGCTGAGTCCTCAGATCAGCACTTTGGAACGACATCTTCAAAGCCCTCACAGGAGTCTCATGGATCCTTGCACAGCTGGTCTGCCAGAATATTCACCAGGTGGCTGAGAAGAAATCCCACGTCATTCTCCTAAAAGGAAAATTAGATAGCTAACCGTCACTTCGTGTTGGCCGCTACAGGCTTCTCTTGAGAAGCGAGTCAAGTACTCAGGCATCAATATAGGTGAGAGGTGGCGTTTCAACCAACACCTCCACTCCCTCAAAGGCGCTGCCCTCGCAAGGACTGCCTCATTAGCAAGGCTACTTTGGGTGCGTGTATGTATGACACTATTCTCACGTACAAGATGTCCCCGTGAGTAGCAAACAGTCAATAAAAAGGCAGTACTTTCTATCAAGAACCCTCTCCCAGATTCCCTTGGGCAAAAGCTCTCTGCCGGGAAACGAGTAATGAGGAACATTGGTAGGTGTGCATTGGACATATGCCCGTGGCGTTGGAAAGGGGCTTCACAGCCTACACCCCTCTCCTGCCAGCACGTCCGGTGGGGATTCCCAATAAAACCACGGTCCCCACGACGCCAAACCCATGGCTTCACGACTGACAGCGTCACGCCCTAAAGCAGAAGCCCCCCCCCCGTAGTACCCATTCTATATGGCTTCAACTTGAGCAGCCTACGGACCTGAATGGGTGGCAGGCCTCGGTGCCGGAATTTCCAAGAGGCGTTCTACCGGCACCTACGCATTATCTCCATGGGGGTTTCAGGGATCGGACTTGCCCCCGTACATCCCACCGAGATCCCACGGCCGTCTTTAGTCCCAGCCTGAACTGCGATCCCCCAATCCGACGAGCCGAGGGCGGACTACTCGATGAGGAACAGCCATTTTAATAAGGACGTCAAGCACGCATTTCGAGCTGTTCTGGTCAAGCTGCTGCTATTTCAGTCATACTTACACAGGCAAACGCCCTGTTAGAGTACGTTTCTTGCCGCTACGTAGAAATAAGAGTGAATAAACAACCGAATTGAGACTGGGTTTTCTAATGATATCTCTAAGTTTCCAAATAGTCTCTCGATGGCGCATCCTAACGCTACAGTTAAATTAACAACGAATTACGAGTGATGTTAGACTCATTCTTTTCGAACTGAAAGGCATACTGACAAGTTCAAAACTCTCGTTCCGATCGGAAATAACAACTTGGCTCGTCCTCAATCGGTCTGATAACAGGCCGAAGCCTCTTGGCCAAATCGATAGCTATGATCGACGACGTAAAAGAAAAGAAGCTTGCAAGGTCTCCACACTCCCCATCAGCGTTTCTCCCGCCCTCGCCAAACCAAAGATTGACAAATGGGCCAAACTTAAATAACGAACCAGCCTTCTCTCTCTCTTTTTTTTGTTCTTTCTCTCTAGCTTTCAAGCTTTCACTTGGTCCGAATCATTTGTCCGAATAAAAGTTGCTCGGGATTGATACTCGCTTTTATTAGAGAGGAGTCGGGGAAATTGAGACTTTCCTTCTTCGCGAGAACTTCGTTGTAACGGGAAACTGAGCCCTCGCTAACAATTAATGTCCCAGACTCCTGAGGGAGCGTTTCTAACGTATTGGAGTATCGCTGGAAGTTAACCAGGAGGTTTCGGATGATATGAAGGAAGATTATCCTCAAACCAAGACTTTTTCTCGTTACATCTCGCTACTAAGTCAAAAGCGTCGCGTTTCCGTCGACTTTCGCTCGTCCCGTTGTTGGGATTCGTCGTTAAGCTTCTGCTCAACTTAAGACGTCATCTATTTCGAAACAAAACGAATCACTAGTTGAGGTAAGGCTAATTGAATGGACCTTCACAGTCTCCTTCCTAATCTCTCTACATCAACTGTGATCCCTAATGCCCTACTATTTCCCTAACCCCTAAAGGGCGAGAGAAATATTACGGTAGGAAAAGTTGAGTTTTCATTCCGTAAAAAAATATGTGGTACGTTGCAACAAACAACTTTCGACCACCTTTGAACTTCTACGCGCTATATTAAATTTCGAACTACACTACTTTTTCCGTTTTTGACCACTCGTCTACTCAATTCTCCAAATAAAGTTTATGTTCGAGGTATAAGTTGATTTTACTCTTTTTGAAGAACCCAGCTATAGCAAAATAAACATATGTGTATTGGAAAGATATACCGAAAATGTTATAAAAGTAGCGCTCGCGTTTTGTGTAAACTGTCGGAAAACGTTCGAAAAAACGCAATTATTGCACAATGGTTTATTATTCTTGAACAGCTTGACGGTGTCTCACAGCTCCGAGATCCATCCCATTCGATTCAGCATCGAAAAATACCAGTAAACCACACGAAACATGACCTGACTACGATGGAACGGCGTGAACTAAATATTACGGGCGACCGTGTAATTGGCACGACATGGTGGTTTTGATGTGACGGGAGGGAGAGAGCACGAACGATGAAACGATTACTTTCGCTGTAGTTCTTTCAATTAGAAGACTTTGGTTCACTATATTTACCGTGATTTCACTATTGACGCATCGTAGACCTCCAGGAGTTGTTCCATTCGATCCAGCATCTAAAAATACTTAGAAAACGCTCCAGAACAGGGCGTACTTGCGATAAAACTGCGTTATTGTTGACTCTTTTACCGTTTTCTACACATAAACCATCGTCCGATCGGATTGCCCAGGAGGCCGGGCACAACTAGATAACAAATGGAATTTTTGCGCGGAAGAAAGAATTTTTTAGACTACGCTGAAGGCACAGAACGGCCCAGGCAGCGGACGGACATTGCAAATTTGAATCCCGATGTCTTGAAACGCCAAGTATCAAGTTTTGAGGAGGGGTTTTAAAAAAATTAAGAAAACAGAAAGAATAATAAACCAAAATACGCTTTGGGGACGTTGTGGCTTCTGTACTCGTTCATTTCAAATATGTCTCTGCGCAAATAATACGTTGTCATTGGCATTTGATCTAAATCTGCGCTGCAAGTCTTCGTTCGCAGTGTCAACAGGTGTTCGCATTAGAAACCCCGTTTAACGGAAGGTTCTTCGTAGATTTTTTGGTTGAGTTTCATAAAAATTGTTGTTCTCGCTTTCAGGGGAAGTGCAAAACCTTAAAAGTCTTTGGTACGTCTTGCCCTGCTTCCCCCTCGCAGTCAATAGAAACAGCCCGTTCGCTACTCAGAACAATAACGACCAAAATGACCATAGTCGCGCTGGTCATTTTTGTTATAATTTTGGTGGAAGAGAAAATTTGCCTAATGCGCCACAACCAATGAGGAGTACTGCGACATCCTTAGTTTAGAGAACCACTGCACTACGCTGCACTCATCTAGGCAAAACGCTGAGGTCTCCTTCAGAGTCCCCCTCTCGAGCATCCACAAAACCGACTGAACCCATCGGCCAGGACACGGGGTACACATTCGTCCAAACCGCACAAGGGAGACCTTCTCAACTACTTCACAAAAAAAACAAAAAACAAGTTAGCCCTCTCATAAAACTGTTTACTCCATAAATGTCGTGTAATAAATAGGTGCAATCCAACAAATTTCAGAACGTAGACCCATTTCCCACGTAGTAAGTTAACTACGACCATGTTCACAACACGTTGGATAGGGCGGGAATGCAATGACAACACCTGACTTACGTGAGGCTGAGAACAGCTGTGTGGTAAGTCGCACCACACATTTTTGCTTCCCGCTTTCCAAAGGGAAAAGAAAGTATTTGTGTGTTCCCATCGACCTAAATCGCTCGTAACCTTACTTTGGTGTCTACAAAAAGTAACGAAAACAAAACAGAAAAGAAAAAGAAGTTGGTTCAGCCGTTCTCCCGCAAATCGAACTACAAGCAGGTCTGTTTCTTTATTTGATTACTAAGAACTCAGACCTGTGGATGCTGCAGAGGCCAGCCTAATGCGAAGTAGCGAAACCACAACTTCCATGACTGATATAACCCTCGTTAAGGGTTTAGGATCAGTCATCAAATAAGGAAACAGACCCGTGTCTGTAGTTCTGGGCGATTTCGGTAGATGTGAAAGGGGGTGGGGGACGGAAAAGTAGGGGTTTTCGCATTTTTCTAGAAAATGGCTTCAACGATTTTGATTAAACTTTTTAATTATCTTCTACTAGTTAGTACATAACTTTTCTTCTCTACACTTATCTCCATTAAAATACGGTGATATAGGCCTGTTGGGAGCACGAGAGGGCGAGAGTTGGAGATCAAAATAAAAGAAACTTAGTGAGCGCGGGGAGGACTGTATTATGTGCAATGAATTGAGTACATTTTGTGTACAAAAGGGCGACACAAGGGGACGACTCGTAATATGTGTGAACTGACGCGGGAAACTGTATCAGAAGGTGATGAGTGAGTACGGGAGACGAGTCTCTTTCTTGAGAGTTCGTAGGTGAATGAATTTGGGAGGAGCTCTCTGTTGTGGAGAGGAATCTGAAATAGCGGAGAGGGAAAAACCAGGGAAATACTGTAGAGGTGCTGACTTTGCCGGTGTGGGAATTCTGCTGTCAAAAACCCCAGACTGATTTGGCTTGCGTCGAACACGGCCTACGAAGCAAAAATGGGTTTTTTACGCTTTTTGGCCTTCAACGATTTTCATCAAACTCACAGGATGTTTTCGAATAGTTAATACCTATATATTGTTCTCAATAAATGTTCCTCTGACAGTCCATTTACCCACATTTTCTCTTCTGTTATTATTTCTGTATATATATGTTGAACGGAGATATAAGCCACGTTAACTCAGGAAAGGAGATTTGTAGAATATTAATTTATCCGTTTTCCTATTTTCTCAAAAACAGCTTTAATGATTTCGATCCAACTTACGGAAGACCCTCAACTAACTAGTACCTACATTTTGTTTTCTATAAATGTTCATGTAAAATGCGTTGAATGAAGATCTCCAACGATCTGAGTTAGTCGGAGTCGGCGGACCTTTAGTTTTTCTGAGGTCCGGAGAAAAAGCGTTCGCTTGAGAGTCTTCGAATTGAAACCAGAGGTTGGCTCGATGGACCAAGAACAGACGGAGGGAACGACCCTGATTGATATTAGGGAGACATCAATCAGCCTCGCCCACGTCTTCCGTCAATCAAGCGTCCAATTCTTGAAAAGTGCACTCTGTTTACTCGATTTATTCCCTGGCCCCGTTATATCTCTCAACTGCGTCATTTTTTTTCTGTCTCTTCCGTCTGAGATCTTTTGCTCGTCCTCGAGAGTCCCCCCCCCCTCCAAACCACATCTTCCTAATATAGTTAAAAGGCACGTGCGGTGTGCCGAGCGTCGCTCAATTTTCCTTTGTGAGTAGTAGCAGTTTTAAAGTCACTCATTAAAACAAATAGAACTAATTAGGAAACCCGAGTACACAATTTGTAGTGTTACCGGCGGCTGCCCACATTTTCCGCCGAGTTGTACATGTATTTTTGAGTGTTCTGTTCCAAGAACACAGTACGATAGAGCTGGCCATTATAGAGAGATTGAAAGCCAACTTTCGGACAGCGGCTGGCGCGCCTCAGGAGCATTACGTGACTCAGTGACTGTAGTCTAACGAGCAAGACGAAGATTCATATTCTGAGGAAACTCTAGTGTTGGATCAGAGCCATCAGAGGCATCGCCAAGCGGTATTCTCAATCTCCTCGTACCAGTGTGTGTCAGAAGTTCTGAACTCCTCCAACATGCTCCTTCATTCGAAGAATAAAAGAGGGCCGGCCAGAGAAAAATAAAATAAAAACTTAAAAAGAGAAACTATTAAAACGAATTCGAATTCTCGGTGATTGGCTGACTTGGTGTGAAGTTAGAAGAGTATGCGCTCTTTCCTCGTCGCCCCTTCTCTTTGACTCAGTATTAAAGCTTCGATGTACTCGTAGTTCCACGTATCTTTGAGCGGATTTTTCATGAAGGCTCTCAAACACTCAATGACCCGTTCTCTTCCGCTGCAAGAACAGGGCTAATGAGTGGTGAGATGTATGGCTTGACTCCGATTGTAGGCACCCCAGTGATGAAAGTATAATGATCAGAGACGAAGATTCATACTTATAGGCAACTCCGCGTATATGATAAGAGCTCAGAGTCGCTGTAATTTTTGGCTGCGTTAGTGAATCCCAACAATACAAATCCCTTCGTAACGTGCACACTCAACTTTTCCCCCGCCTATTAATATACTTCACTCTTCCAGTTGGAAAAGAACTGGGAAGTAAAAATAAAATATGTAATTGCAACAAAAATGCGAGTAATCATAATATTAATTGTGATGTAAGCGAACGAGTGATATCTGGCTGATGGAGACAGAGCAATATTCCTTCACTTATCCTTAGCCTCTCATCACGTCCCTCACTAAACCATCTCCCTTGCCGACTAATAGCGTGACCTCAAGAAACCAGCTGAAGAAATGCCAGAGACCTCTAACCAATTAATCCAATTTACCACAGATCAATATTAACGTGTAACGTGTATATTTCGTGTTTATCGCTCTGACAATCAGAGTTAAATTAATGTAAACTAGAAATCGAACGAAGGGACGATGTGCGTCACTCATTTGGTGCAAGACAGAAAGAACATTAAGTGTAGACAAAGTTAATATTGGACGGGAGAGAAGGGAAAGTGTGGTATCTAACACAGTTGTAAACAAAAGAGCACGAGTTCTGTCACATGCGATATTTAGATATTTATTTCCGGATATTGTGAACTCGGAGCGAACATAGAAAAACTTGGTTGATGGATTGATGGACAGGTGGAGGAAAACAGGTTGACTGATGGATTGATGGACTTGTGGAGGAAAACAGGTTGACTGATGGATTGATGGACAAGTGGAGGAAACCAAGTACACTGAGCCCAGAGGACCACAGGGAATTCCACTGGACGGCCGAAAACCCATTTGAGTACCGTTTTACTGTTTCACACTCCAGAAGGGTCGATAGCATCCTTTTTGTTCGATGCAGACACAACGAAGTGATTGACAAAGCAATTGCTCTTGACTGCTCAGGTTATCATTTAGAAAGACACTGAACCAAATTGGTCATAAACGTCAATTGAAAGGCAACCTTTGGAACTGGTAAGGTAACCAAGTCCTTCTCCTTGGGCTTTCCATACAACTACTTGGCAGGAAAATGCCAACTACTTATTTCCACATTTTGCATTATCCCAGAGACGTTCGCAGCTCATCTCAAATTCCCTTCCACGTAACGTCCTAATTAAAGGAAAGCCCTAAACTGTTCTTTTACATCCGTCACATCATAAAAAGAAGAAAGTTCGCGTTATGACAAAAAGCCAATAAAAATTCCTGAACGCGCTCATGAAACGGTGGTACCTTGCGCCACTCTATTTCAAGCGGAATAAAGGAGGCGGAACAGTGAAGCTTAAGGAAAACTTTCGTAAAGCACTCTTCCTCTTAAAGTGACTCGGAGTTTCTTGACTTTGAAAAGGAGGAGGGGATAATCTACATGTCGAACCACGAACGACAAAAACCCTACTTTCTACGCCCTCTCAACGACGATTTTCACTTTTTTTTCTGTTTCGGCTGATTAATTCTATCATCCTTCTTCGATTAATGCTGCGGTTAGTGGCACGCGGGGAAGTGGAATGGAACGACCGAATCGCTGGCGTTGAAAGATTTAGGAAGGTATTGGTATATCACGCGGTGGAGATGGTCTGGTGAGAGGGTTTGAAAAGTAGGGTGGAAATGAGGTTACGGGGGTGCGTGCGTAGGGCCTCGAAGCGAAATGTGGTGGGGGCATGTGTATGTGTAGGTGTATGTATATATGTTGTCTTATTAGCGATACTGCAACTTCCATGACTCGTCGAGGGTTTAGGAAGAGCCATTTAACAAGGAAACAGACCTGTATACGTTGTCTAGGTTTGGTTACCATAGGCGGTACCTAAACGGTTCCGGGCTGGCTTCCAATATGCCAAGTAACTCATGGAGCCACTAAGAGCAGACCCTCTCTCCTACGTCCCACGAAAACATCAGGTGCGCCGCATCACATAACTTTCCTTACCTTTACGGCAACTCACTTGTGTTCGCGGCTTTTTCTACTAACTCAATTTATTTTTCCACTAAGTTCGCGGCGGTAGAAAGCGGCAGTGCTTGTAGTTTCGAAATTTATTATGCTGTTCGTACTCACGGCCAGGCCATTCTTGAGCAATTGGTACAAAGAAAATTAAACACGCAGTAGATTGAACCTGATTTTTTGTGAAGATTCTAGTAACACTTGAGCGGAGTTTACAAGAATAACTTGGCTTACATCTCCGTTCAACAGATGGATACAGAGATAGTTGCGGAGAACAAAATGTGGTTTAGGATGCTAGAAGATACTCCATAAGATTTATCACAACTGGTGAAGCGGTTACCCTGGAATTTACGGAAATGTTCGAAAAAACGCTATTTTCGACACATTTTGATTTTTATCTCTGTTCAATGGGACGGTCTGAGGAACATTTATTGAGAACAGTAGGTATTAACTATTTGAAAACATCCTGTGAGTTCGGTGAAAATCGCTCAGGCCGTTTTGCTAAAAGCGTAAAAAACTCATTTTTGCTTTGTAGGCCTATATCGGAAGCAGTCATCATCATTTTGATAAAATTTTTTATATTGATAGCTGGAGTGTTGGATACTGAACGATGAACAAGAATAAGTTTTCTGTTGAGCAGGTTTTCATTATCAGTTCTCGGGTATGAAGTCAACGTGTTTAAAATAAAAAAGTTGATAGTGTTTTTACTTTCCTTGACTCTACGAAGTAGAAAGGAAAGTTATGTAATCGGCTGAAAAAAAAATTTCGAGTTATCTTCAGATCTTTACGTTTCAGACCCCCCTGAGTCCGAAAAACACTATTTGGGAAAATGGTCTGTGAACGATTTTTAGAGAGAACCACTCAAACTAGCTTTTTAGCCCGCGGGTTACCATTCGACGCCAAAATTAAGGGTATGGGCAAAATCCACCGAAAGTTAACTATAGTTATCATAGTGATCAAAACACCAATTTTTTTTTCTCAAAAACAGCTCTAACGATTTAGATTAAATTTTTTATATACATAGCTCTTAATAAGATGATTATACCATAAAATTTCCATTTGTGGGAAAATGACGAGAGCAGCACAATAAATTACCAAAACTTTCATCGAAACCGATTTTAGCGCGGTTTTGGTTTATTATTCATTCTGAATAATAACCCTATGTTTCCGGTCACGAAAAATTTTTTACAACCCCCTCAAAATTTGATACTTTACGTTTCAAGACATGGAGATTCCAAATTTGCAATGTCCGTCCGCCGTCTGCCGTTCGCTGTCCCCCGTCCGGGTCGTTTTGTGCCTTTAACGTGGTCTAAAAAATTTGTTCTTTTGCACAAAAATCCCATTTGGTATCTAGTTGTGCCCGCCATCTCGGCAATCCGATCGGACGAAGCCCATGATTGTTATGGGCAAAAAACGGTTAAGAAAATTAACGAAACGGAGTACAACGCGGGAACTACAGCAGAAGTAAACGTTTCGTCGTTTGTACTCCCTCCCTCCCTCCCGTCTCAATAAAAACCCACCCGCCTCGTCCTTGCCTCGCAACGCCGCCTGCTCAACTCCCCTTTTCCCGGGTCTCGGATCAGTAATACTAGGTCAAGCTGTTCATGAGAATAATAAACCATTGTGTAATAATTTGCAGGGGTTTTTCCTTATAAACTCCACTGGAATGTTAGTAGAATGTTTAAAAAAATTGGTATTGTAGTCCAATCCAACACCTATAGGGTGAGTGTTTAAAAACGCTCATGAGATACATGGGGATCACTTCAGATATTCCTGAATTCAACTACCGCCGTTTCGCTTACTACCACTTCTAAACGCTTTTACCCAATAACTATGCAAAAGTAACTACTATTCTTCTTCAAAAAATTTGTGTTTCGAGCCTCATCAATTACTGTGTACCAATTGCTCAATAATGGTCCTGGAATGAGTACGAGCAGCATAACAAATTCCGGAACTGTAAGCACTACCGCTTCCTGCTGCTGTGAAGTGTTATTTGACCAAGTTCGAAGGGACTGAGTGATAAATGAATTGATTGAGTAGAAAAAGCCATGTATAAAGTGAATTGTTGTAGAGCTAAGGAAAGTTATGTGTTGCAACGATATTTTATTAACGTTTGTCCACAATGGTAGAACGGTTTTGATGTTACTCCATTACCAGTAACTACGCTGTGTTTTAGACACAGCATTCTGTAGAAACTAGTTCCACGAACTGCTCTTATACATCAAATGAACGTGAAGATGTGGAAATCGCACCAAATATTTGTTTTCTACAGCGACACTGAATCCTCGAGTAGATTTTCGTATTCGATTGATAGTTTTCCCATTTCCAGTCCCATTCGAATGCGGAGCACTAGCGCGCCTCCACGTGGACATTTGTCCAGCGTCGCCTGACCTCAGGTCAGGTCTAGCGGCCGTTCCATCGCAGGCCAGGCCTAATTAACGTGATTTCCGACGCGAATTTTCAATCCGAAGTACACCGCAGCAATTTATATCCGCTCGATTTTCCCACTCGTCGATTTGTCCACGTCCCGATTTTCCCTCTCCCGCTTAAATTAACCAATTAATTACGGTGCGTTGATATTTCACTCAAATTGAGCGCCGGGGGACCCCCCCCCCCTCCCAATACTCTTTAAATAACGCGAATTCTGCGAGTTGTCACAGCTTTTTATTTACCTGATGAAACATTGCACGACCACCCCGCGAAACCGAAATTGCGGGGAGCTCCTTCGCGCCGTTCAATTAATTTCGTTAGGGGCGGTTCTAAATATTTCTCCAGGACGGGGTTTCAATTAAAACTAAACGAAGGGAGCTCAAGGGCTTCAAAAAACATCGCGAGCGGCGTTTTATCAATTATTATTTATCGACAAACGAACAGTTTCGTGAATTAGGGTAGCAAATCCCTTTCGCCGTTTGAACGTTATTTTCGTTCGGATTGAGGTCGATGGTGTCATCCCGAGCGGATAACACATTCGAGGTTGCTCTTCTGGTCTTATCTTATCTGAGCCCAACCGAGTGTGCTACGTCGAATTCCAGTTCGACCATAAACGTGATTCATCCCAACTTTTTCTCCCTTGAAACCGAGCGATCCAACATTTTGTTGAGAAATCTCGCCCTAGAACTCTACGCAGCGCCTGAAATTATGTTTCGCAGCCCTCTATTTTCAGCCTTTACCTCCTTTCCCGCCCTAAATTCGACGATATGGCATGTACGAAGTTGCGAGGACAGTTTATTGGAGTACACACCGTCAGAGCCTATTTACAGCGTTTTCACGACAAACAGAAAGCTCCCAGGAAATCTTTTGTACCAACCCATCCCGACCCTTCCACCATTTCTAATCTATGGCAAAAATCTCAAACGTTTGAGTCCGTAAAACATTATTTGGGAAAATCGTGTGTGGCTGAACGAAATCACCTCAAACTTGATATCCGGCCCGCAGATTACCATGGGACGCCAAAATGAGGGTATGAACCAAATCCACCGTAAGTTAACTATAGTTATCATAGTGATCAAAACGCCAAATATTTTCTTTTCTCGAAAATGGCTCTAACGAGTTTGATTATTTTTTGTATGAACGGCACCAAATGAAACGACAATAACATAAAATTCTCATCGGTGGGGTTACGAGAACAACACAATAAATTACCAAACATTTCGACGAAAGTATTTTAAAGCAATTTTTTCAAAATTCAGTTAAAACGTGTTTTTGAAGGAAAAATATCGCATTTTGATCACTATGAAAGCTAAAGTTTGCTCATACCCTTATTTTGGCGTCCAATGGTAATATTCGAGCGTATTGGTTCATCCATTCTATTACGATTATTAGATTATTAGAATAACGGAAATTTAAATTGACCTTGGGAATTGTTCTTTTGTTAATGTTTTGATATTCAATGAAAATTTGAAGGACGAGATTTATTTTAAATATCTGGTGCGTTGCAACACACAACTTTCTTCAGCTCTACGTCAATTCACTTTGTACATGGCTTTTCTACTTAATCAATTCATTTATCACTCAGTTCCTTTGAACTTGGTCAAACAACACTTCACAGCAACACGAAGCGATAGCGCTTACAGTTCCGGAATTTATTGTGCTGCTCGTACTCATTCCAGGACCATTATTGAGCAATTGGTACACAGATAATTAATGAGGCTGCAAACGCGAATTTCGTGAAGAAGGATAGTAATCACTCTGGCAGAGTTATTGGGTAAAAACGTTTAGAACGGGTAGTGAGTGAAACGGCGGTTGTTGAAACTCAGGAATTTCTGGAGTAATCCCCATGTATCTCATGAGCGTTTTTAAACACTCGCCCTATAGGTATTGTGATTGGACTACCATACCAATTTTTTTTAAACATTCTACCAACATTCCAGCGGAGTTTATAAGGAAAAAAACCGCGCTGAAAACGATTTTCGTCGAAAGTTTTGATAGTTTATTGTGCCGCTGTGCTGATAACTATAGTTAACTTTCGGTGGATTTTGCTCATACCGTCATTTTGGCGTCCCATGGTAACCTGCGGGCTAGATATCAAGTTTGAGGTGATTTGGTCCGGCCGTATTCTCTAAAAACTACTCTAAAATCGATTACGTCGACAATTTTGGTAATTTATAGTGCCGCTCTCGTCATTTTTCCATAGATTAGAATTTTACGGTATAGTTGCCAAATTGGGAGCTATCAATATAAAAAATTTAATCAAAATCGTTTGAGCCGTTTTTGAGAAAAAAAATATTTGGTGTTTTGATCACTATGACTACTATAGTTAAATTTCGATGGATTTTGTTTATACCCTTATTTTGGCGTCCCATGGCAACCTGCGAGCGAGATATCAAGTTTGAGCTGATTTGGTACGGTGGTTTTCTCTAAAAATCGTTCACAGACACACAGACCCACAGACCATTTTCCCAAATAGTGTTTTTCGGACTCAGGGGGGGTCTGAAACGTAAAGATCTGAAGAGAACTCAAAATTTTTTTTTTTCAGCCGATTACATAACTTTCCTTTCTACTTTGTAGAGCCAAGGAAAGTAAAAACAGTTTGATATTTGACGGAAAAGTGAAAGAAGACATTTACTCAAATACGTACGTGAAATTTAGGCTCGTTGTTGAATGAAGTGAAGCATTTCTATTTTAAAAGAGAACACAACTAATTTTTACTTTTAAGAAGGGTTTTACTTTCAATTTTATAATTGAGTTCAATTAAACATGATTTAACGTCCGACTTTTAAGGGATATATGCATTCAACATTTTATGTTTCTGTATATGTGTAAAAATTGGCGGCCCAAAAATGTACAGATATATAAATAAATCAGTCAGTAAGTCTTCACAGACACTAAGACCATCTTCGCAAATTACGTATTTCGGACTTTGAAATGATAAGGTATGATGAAAATTGAATAGCCAGTTACGCAACTTTCCTTCGTTTCCCTAATATCGTAATAGTTATTCTTCTATTACGGAGAGAAACAACGAACGATGAACAAGAATACGGAAGTTTTGTGTTAAGCAGGTTTTTATTATTAATTTTCGGGTACGAAGTCAACGTGTTTAAAATAAAAAAGTTAATAGCGTTTTTCAAGTGTATAATCACTTTATTATTTCAAACCCTTTCAAGAATCAACAACTGGCGACGAGGATGGGAGTCGAACCCACGCGTGCGCAGCACATTGGAGGGTCATGCTACTTGAACTGTTTTCGACAATCTACTCCCCTAAACTGAGGAGGTAGTCATGAAAAATCAAAGGGCCCAATTTCGTCGGGTGAATGTGGCCAATTTCGCTGTAGACAACCGAGTGTGGGCTCGTGATTATACATCAAACAATGAGCACGGTGATTGAGTCTATTAATGACAATACTTTTGTCGTCAGAACTGACGAAGGTCTGACGTGGAAACGTCACGCAGATCAAATGTAGCATGATAAGTGTCAGCGACAAGTCTTCTGATTTGACTAAATCTCTAGAAATCACTCAGGGTCAATCTTCTCCAAATCGCTCACCAATTCAGCCTGAAATCGCTCAATCCCCCCGTAGCAGCTGATATTGAAACTCCAGGTAGCCCTCTGGCTGCTCCAATAAGACTCCCATACCCCCACAGTCGAGCGCTCCTCTTATGAGATCGACTAGAAAACGAAAACCACCAAATAGGTTTTCTCGCAGTCAATTTGACTGACAAATTTAACCAGAAATGTAATTTAATTTCTTTTTGTGGCTTCGCATGGGAAATCATTCTTTAAGATTCAATGGTTCGTCGGAATGAATCTTTTTTTCTTTACTTAATTGTTTAATTTATTATTTTTATCAACCGCAGTTTGAAATTTGAACAAAAGCGGTGGAGTGTTGGATACTGAACGATGAACAAGAATAAGTTTTCTGTTAGGCAGGTTTTCATTATCAGTTCTCGAGTATGAAGTCAACGCGTTTAAAATAAAAAAGTTGATAGTGTTTTTACTTTCCTTGACTCTACAACGTTGAAAGGAAAGTTATCTAATCGGCTGAAAAAAAAATTTCGAGTTATCTTCAGATCTTTACGTTTCAGACCCCCCTGAGTCCGAAAAACACTATTTGGGAAAATGGTCTGTGAACGATTTTTAGAGAGAACCACCGTACCAAATCCACTCAAACTAGCTCTTTAGCCCGCTGGTTACCATTGGACGCTAAAATAAGGGTATAAGTAAAATCCACCGAAAGTTAACTATAGTTATCATAGTGATCAAAACACCAAATTTTTTTTCTCAAAAATCACACTAACGATTTTGATTAAATTTTTTATTGATAGCTCCAAATATGGCAACTATACCATAAAATTCTCAATTGTGGGAAAATGACGAGAGCAGCACAATAAATTACCAAAACGTTCGACGAAATCGATTTTAGCGCGGTTTTTAGAGAAAACGACGAACCAAATCAGCTCAAACTTGATATCTACCCCGCAGGTTACCATGGGAAGCCAGAATAAGGGTATGAACAAAATCTGCCCAAGACTAATTATAGTTATCATAGTGATCAAAACACTAAATATTTTTTCCTGAAAACGGCGCCAACGAGTTCGATTATTTTTTGTATGAACGGCACCAAATGCAACGACAACACCATAAAATTCTCATCCGTGGGACAATTACGAGAGCAACACAATAAATTACCGAACATTTCGACGAAAGTATTTTAGCGCAATTTTTTCAAAATTCAGTTAAAATCGTGTTTTTGAGGCAAAACGATCGCATTTTGATCACCATGAAAGCTACAGTTTGCTCATAGCCTTATTTTGGCGTCCAATGGTAATATTTGGTAACCTTTGAGCGTATTGGTTCACCCATTCTATTACAAAATTTAGAATAACGGAAAATTGACCTTGGGAATTGTTCTTATGTTAATGTTTTGATATTCAATTAAAATTAGAAGGATGAAATTTATTTTTTAAAACAGTTTGTACAAAGTGAATTGAAGTAGAGCTAAGGAAAGTTGTGTGTCGCAACGCACCAGATATTTCAAATGTTCACCTTATTCTTTCAAAGCCTTTTAAGAATTAACACTATGAAAATAGGCCCTGTCGTTGATCAATCAGGGTGTAACTAACCGAACATTATTTTATATATTTAGCTGCCAATTAGTTGAGGATAGATTATTAGTACGTACAATAGGGGTTTTCAAGTTTCTTTATTCGGCAGTACTTTCAAGATATATACTTTTTCCGTGGAGCACAACATAATACTTACAACTGAACCCTTCTTCGCCGAGAAAGAACCCGCGTAAAACGAATTTCAGAGTGAATTCCAATTGCGCGGGACGTCAAGAATTAGTGTTTTGACTCGGATGCGGAGAGAATAGAAATAAAGTCGGACACAGGTACCAAGCTCGCGACCAGTTCCATTTAAACGGCCTCCGGGGGGGGGGGGGGGGAACATTTAAATTCAACAGTCGTAAATCGGCAACGATTCGCATAAACGGGGAAGACATTTTTTTTTTCCTCCTCGAATGGTAAATACCGCCAGGATCCCTCCGCCAACTAACAGAGATGTACAAAACCCCTACCGCCGACTTCCAGAATTTATTTGCACACATTACGAACCGCTGAAGGGTTGATCCTGTCGGTGAATAATGCGTTTCACTCCCGGAAGGGGTTTTGCCCCGAAGCAACCGGCTGCAGGGCAAAAACGGATACGAATTCAAACGAGGTTGAAATCGCCCTCGGACGGCAAGAGATCTATTCAACTAACTGGGGAAATATGATAAGAAGTTACTAAATAATGAGACATTTCTATTGCAAAAGGAACAAAAAAAAAAGAAAAAAATGAAGCTCGCATTTATTTTTCCGAGAAGATACCGTCGGGTTCAGAACAGGAATAATTCAACTTGCAGCTCCAACGGGAAATTCAACGTTATTCCAGTTCGGTACTAAATACAACGTATTTTAGTATACATTTAGCCGTGAGATCTACTCGTTTATTTGAAAACTCGCAGAGGGGAGCTTCCTGTGTCCCAACCGAAGCAAAGACGCCGAAAAGAATTGCCAGTTGTAAGGTTTCGTGGATTCACTGGAGGGTAGTAATCCCTTCCTTCGTTTTTAAACTGCTCCCACAGACATCCCCGAATGTAACTCTCAGTAGCCAGTAAGGGGTGGGGCATGGGACGGGGGCAAGTCCAATCCCCGAAATCCCCATGGAGATAAGGCGTAGGTGCCGGTAGAACGCCTCTAGGTAAGTCCGGCACTGGGCCACACATACAGGCTGTAACCAAGTGAAATGAGTACCAGAGTGGAGCCTTTCGCTTCATGGGGGCCGTTGTTCGCTGGGAGTTTCCCCAAAGCATTATGTAGAGTGTGATGGGAGCGAGGGGTAGAGGCCACAGGGCTAGACACTCTCCAGAACAGCCAAGTTTTCAAATACACAGTTGTCAGAAGCCGGTAAACTGTTCGACATTTCCATGACCGACGGAAGAGTGGGCCTTACAGCCCTAACTGTACCACAGTTGATTAAATTTTAAAATTCAATCTCTCTCCCTTTCTAAAAAGTATTTCTGCGTCCTTTCTCTCATGATGGTGTAACAATCTTGACTCACGGGGTATTTTCAGACCCCCTCGACTTTATTGAAGTTCGTGGGAGGGGGGGGGAGGCACTAGATATTTTATATAGTCTACGAAGGCGGAAATTCATAAAGCCCCTAGTTTCCATTTCGGTCGTGTTGTGGGAAGATTGCGGCCCGTAATGAAGAGTCATGTGCTGTGACACGAAAGACGCGAGCTGAAATTTGACCTGAGGTAGACACGTCAATAGCTCACTCTCTCTCTCTCCCTCCCTCAAGGCCCGCGAGCAGCTCCTAAATACACCGTGTCTGCCCGCTGAAAATCGTTCATATTGTCGAGGTCTGGCGCAGAAAGAAAAGAACATTAAAAAAAGAGGAAGAGAAGAGAACAGAAGGGCGTTTTTTTCATTGCTCCGGCGCGAGGCAGCGCGAACAATGACCTGCGACTCTTGAAGTTGATTGGATTCCCTACACAAAAGCTGACGGCTTTTTTAAAGAAGAAAGTGGCGGTGCGAAGATGGAATGGGGGGGGGGGAGATATAAAGGGCGGCCTTGTGTATTGGGCAGGGAAAATTGAAAGTCACATTAACGCAATTGAATTGGTCGGAGAAGTAAAACGCTCGATAGGATAACCAAAAAGGTTGGCAGGAGATAGAGCACCACAGCAACGTAATTCAAACATTCACAACTGTCATGGAATAAAGTTCAGCAAGTATGGTGGAGTGGAGGTTATAGTACTCCATCGCGAGGCAGTAGCTTGATTCTTGGACAGGAGATGAAAGCTTATCCGATTGGAACCAGTGAAGCTAAAGGTAACACAAGGCCTGGTACTGTGAGAGATAGGCGAAACCGGGCTTTTCGTGTTGAGAGATCTTAGAGACCATTGATCTGACCTTGCCTAGATACGGCAATCAACTAAAATGGCCTCGAAGGGCAGTTCAAACGCATTCGTAACTTGCAGACTCAATCACGCGTAAAACGCTCATTTTGTATGATTACAAGAAGCCCACAGTGAGGGAGAAACACATTACTCAGGTAATCTCTCTCTCCCCTCATCTTCCTCTTTCTCTCTCTCAAGCGCTCACACACCACGTCAGCTTGAATGCGACTAGAAGTACTGGTGTTTCCCTTAACGTCTCTGCAGCTCACACCAACACTAGTTGCTTCCACTAATCAATCCTGTTGCAAGCCCTTTACTGTTGATTTCTCAACACGGAAACTCCGTACTGGGAATGCCTCATGCCTCATTCTCACAAGTGGGGTGGCTATGTCACTGGACTGCTATCGACAATTCAGAACCAAGTGAGACTGAAGGTGCTACAAGTCCATCGAAGTGCTATAGATAAAGGAAACATACTCCACTCTCTTGAAGCAACTAGACACCACTGAACTGACCTTTTAAGACGTGTCATTCAACTGAAATTTGAACGTTAACTGAACGAAAAAACTGATTCTACTAAATAGGCCAGTTGTAACATCTTATGAACTTGCAGCCTCCAACAGGAGTAAAAGCCTCACTTTATTTTATAACAATAAATAGTAAAGTAAGTTCCAAGAAAATCCTACCATGACAACCATGACATCCGTTTTCCGTCTAAAACCTTGACAGTAAAACAGAACATATAATAAATGCTGCAAAGTATTACGCAACGGTTTATTATTCTCTTGCACGGCATGACGCACTCTCACACCTTCAAGACGCACCCTATTCGACTCAGCATCGAAAAATACTAGTAAACCATACGTAACATGACTAGACTACAACAAAATAACGAATATTGACGCTAGCCAATTGGCACAATCAAACGAGTCAACCTAAGGGGCGTTCGGAGTGAACAGGAAGCGGTGTGGGAAATTAGTCCAGGCCATATTTTTCTTGTAACGTAGTCTAAATGACTTGGCAATAATTATGTGAGGAAAATTCGCGAGTAGATGCAGTTCGCCATGCAAAGATGGTGTAGCAGGCAAGGGTTATGTGTCAATCCAGACAGAACCAGCCTGGTCCCATTCACCAGGATATGCAATATCATACGGCGAGAACCCCTGCTCGGAGGGAAGGTGTTGAAGATCTGGCAGGAAGTGAAATACCTGGGAGTCTTCCCAAACAAGGGGCTCACATTGGTCACACATGTGAGGATGGCAATACGAAGGGCTTCTTCTGTGATGTGAGCCATCCATAAAGTGGCTGGCAAGACATGGGGAGTGTGGCCGAGGATGGTCCCGTGGATGTACTACCTCGTCATAGACCTACACTTACAGTTACCTGGTTTGGTGGACCAGGAGAGAGAAAAAGACTGTGCCACAGCAGTTGAGCAAACTGCAGAGCCTGCGTAGCTGTGACGGGTTGTGCCCAGACAGCCCCAACGGCTACGCTAGAGGTTCTGCTGGGTCTGAGCACTTCATAGGGACCACCAAGAGCCACTTGATCAAGGAGGTTGGTAACTGGGAGAACTGCAGGGCTGCCTATTAGCTGGATGTACCTGGCCAAAGGCAGTCCACGTTGTTTGTCAGACTCTCCAGACAGCGAACGAGAGAGATCCTCAGCACAGAGAGAGATAGTATACGGATGGTATGTGGTCTTTTTACAAGTCACTATCCACTAAGGAACCACCTGGCCAAGATTGGCAAGTCAGAGGTACAGAATTGCAGATTCTACGAGGTGGAGTTGGAGTCAGCTGAGCATGTACTGTGTACGTGTAAGGAGCTGGCTACAGCACGCCTTCGAGTGCTTGGCGTTCATGAGCTGCGACCAAGGAGGTTGCAGGGATGGACGCCGCATCAGAGAACACCAGCTTAGTATACACAGGTTTTCCCGATGCCACCAAGCAAATATATTTTAAAAAAGAAAAAAACCGTAATCTAAAATCTTCGGAACGACGGGTGCCGTCTCACTATAACCCACTGGCAATTCGACTCGTCACGTCGTGCCAGTTGCCTAGTTTCGCCTAAAAAATGTCTATGTTCGTTGTTTCTTTGTAGTCAGGTCATGTTTCGCGTCGTTTATTGGTATTTTTCGATGCTAAATGGAATGGGATCGCTCTCGGAGGAGTGAGACTGCATCAGGCTGCGCAAGAGAGTAATAAACCATTGTGTAATAATTTGCAGCGTTTTTTGTGACCTACTGTAGGGCGTGGATATGAGGGAGAAACAAACCTAGTAACGTTCCCTCTGCATTTGCTTCATTTATTGAATTCCAGAATGTAGTTTCAACGCAAGTCAACAGTCGACTAGAATTCGATGTTGCATTTTTCAGCACGTACAAAACTGTCAGTGTTTGGTATCTGTAGCGAGGGGAACGGGAAAGACCACATAACAGGTCGAAAACAAGTTGTCATTATTTTTCTACTCTGGAGGATGTAATTTGGATTTCAGTCTATGCTTCGAATTATATCAAACGAGATGAAACAGCCGCTCAGCTCAAGTTCCGAGCGCGGTTTAATTGAGCCGAAGCCTTTTTACACCCCCCCCCCCCGCGCTGCCTTTTTGTTTCTCTTGATCTCCTTGGCCAAAAAAGTTTATTGCGGCAAATAGTTGTCCTCCCTAAATTCCGCGAAAGAGCGGCTTTTTGTCCTAAATCCTTTACACGAAAACCCCCACGGCAAAAGCGGACAAAGTATTTTCCTAGAGCTCCCCCAGACCCGCCCTCAGCCGCAGACCACAGTTACCATAAAAACCTCCTAACCTCGTATAAAACGTTGGGACTCCCGAGTTTTTCCAGCTTTGTTTTTCTTTCCCCGTTCCGTTTCCAGGGTGTCAAAGTAACCGAGTTGGAGGCTTTTAAAGAGGATATATCGGCCCGTCTATCGCTGCCTCAACACCCCCCCCCCCCACACTACCATACCGATCTCACCATCGCCAGACAACTGCCTCGCCGACCGATAGGAAGCTGTTAAAACATTCCGCGGTGGTCAACCAGTTTTATTTCTTCAACGCACTTCTTTAAGCTACACGAACTGTGAGAGTTAACTGCCAGCAGACGTAGACATTTCAGGGATGTCAGAGCGACTGAGGCGTTCCACACGGGATCTCGAAACGATAACGTCACCTTTTCAGAGAACTGAAATTGTCAAATGGACACGAGAGGGAAAACTTGTTAACTAAGATTCCTGTAAGGCTGCTGATCGTAGTCAAGCAGGGCACCAATAATGTTGCGGTTAATTGTCTAGAATTGTATTAAAAGCAATAAAGTCCTGTACGGGTCTCCATAATGTTTTAAGTGATCACCAACAACCAAATACGAACACCAAAAAGTTCCAACGCGCAGTATGTTTCTTCGACAACCAGAAAAATTAATATTTATAAAAAATGGCGCACGAGCAGGGAAAGTGGGGCTCTACAGAGGTTAAAGCAATGAACTATTCCGTGGGTAGAAGCAAAACCAAAATACTAAACGACAATTTCTTAGGCCGAAGTTTATTGATCTCGATCAGCTCCATGATATCTCAATGCCCCACCTATCAAGCTCTTACGTAAGCCTCTGTAAGGTAGTTAATCCCTTATAAACTGTTCAATCAAGCTAAAGATAAATATGTTTTTCCCCTAGGTCAACGATTGTTGTGACCTACGAAGTCATATTATGTGGCAGGCCTCTCGAGTCATGCTATATGGCTGACCTCTCAGGGCATATTATTTGGCTGACCTCTCAAGTCATATTATTTGGCTGACCTCTCAGGGCATTTATTTGGCTGACCTCTCAGGTCATATTATTAGGCTGACGTCTCGGGTCATATTATTTGGCTGACCTCTCAGGGCATTTATTTGGCTGACGTCTCAGGTCATATTATTAGGCTGACGTCTCGGGTCATATTATTGGGCTGACCTCTCAGGGCATTTATTTGGCTGACCTCTCAGGTCATATTATTAGGCTGACATCTCGGGTCATATTATTTGGCTGGCCTCTAAGGTCATATTATTAGGCTGACGTCTCGGGTCATTTTATTTGGCTGACCTCTCAGGGCATTTATTTGGCTGACCTCTCAGGGCATATTATTAGGCTGACGTCTCGGGTCATATTATTTGGCTGACCTCTCAGGGCATTTATTTGGCTGACCTCTCAGGTCATATTATTAGGCTGACGTCTCGGGTCATATTATTTAACTGACCTCTCAGGGCATATTATTTGACTGACCTCTCAGGGCATATTATTTGGCTGACCTCTCAGGTCATATTATTAGGCTGACGTCTCGGGTCATATTATTTGACTGACCTCTCAGGGCATATTATTTGACTGACCTCTCAGGGCATATTATTTGGCTGACCTCTCAGGGCATTTATTTGGCTGACCTCTCAGGGCATATTATTTGGCTGACCTCTCGGGTCATATTATTTAGCTGACCTGTGAACTGCTTGGTACCAGCAATACTTATCCACCTATCTCACTCTACTCAGGTTTATTAAACCAGGCAAAATGAAAAGAAAAGAAAAATTGCTCCTCGTGAAAATGAAAAATTATGAAGACGAAATAAAACGCTCTGACCGTGGCTCAGATGAAACCGAAATGCACCTTCGAAGATCTTGAGACGACGACGAAGAGAAGATTAAGGGTGTATGGACTAATCTGGAAATGTTAAATTGTTGGCAATTTGGTGTCAGGATCATAGGATCCAGGAGAAAAACGTCAGTTCTAGCAAACGAGATACTGATGAACCAAGAGACGGGAAGAAGAAACGAGAGCTATAGATGAAGTGAAGACTTCTAGTGGAGAGACGAAAAGAGAAATTATCCTCCCCCGCCCTGCTTCTCCTAGTTCACCTGATTATTGGTCTTGGCAAGCCGTTGTTTGTCTTTCAGGTGTCCTTGGCCAGCACAAGTAAGCTTGGTCTGGGCTGGTGAATGATCTCTGGTTTGTTGTCTGTAGGCTGAAGGCATCAGATGAGACAATGAGTCATGATATGAGCGGAAGGATACGTAACAAAGAAACAAAATAAAATAATCTTCCAATTAAGAACACATACTATTTCCATTAGTAAACAGCATCTTGTGACATAACAGCTCCCACAACAGTAAAATAAGACGAAATAATTGTCCTCCCTACGCCGTAGGTCTAAGGAAAGTTAAATTGTCATCTTGAAAGCATTAGTTTTGTAACATTCTTTAAAATCCTAGGCGCACAAATCACACTTGACGGCATGCGATTCCAGCAATCTGAGAAGGATACTGACATCGCAGAGCGGAAAATAGCTGGGCGTTGAAGGATGGCACGTGAGCGGCGGGGGCAAATGCAAATGCGGAATGAAACATGGGAAGGGAGAGGGGCATTTCGCTAGGGCTCTGCAATATGAATGAAGGGGGTTGCTTCAACGTTGAAGTCAACTGGAGGAATTCATGAATTCATCAGCACGATCGCTTAAACGTGATCCGAACGAGTCGTTCGTTAACTCCGAACACTTCGACAACTAACATCTTATTCTGCCACTAATTGTAAATTTTACTTTCCTCTGCTCAGAATCGCAGTAAAAAGGTAGAGCTTTCATCACATCTTCTCTGTTTTTCGCTCAATTTTGAACTAACGACAGATCCATCATAAAGAAACGTCGTTAGTAATTCCCGAATAAAACACTACCTTGTAAGTGAGAGTACTCTTCTGATACATTATACTACCTTATACTGTTTAGATGAGCGATGGCTAGTAAAACTTGTGAGCATATTACTAAACGAGGGGGAAACTTTAACGTAGAATGGAACCTGAAAAACATAAAAAGGCACGCGTCTTAGCCATTTTCTCCTCGTTCAGTGATAAATGTAGGAATACGCGTATTCATGTCCAAAAACAATAAGACCGAAGATGAATCAAGTAATACGATCAATAGGATTACAGCCTTTTTAGAAAATTCGCGTTCCAATTTTTTTTTCAACGTAATTTCAGCAGCTACAGATTTTTTCGTGAATTAGTGGATTTTAAAAAACCTTAATGACACCCTAATACGTGGCCTAAGGCCTAAGTACAAGCTGATGTATTGAGCTGAGACCTACGGTTTTGTTTTTAGTCGCAGCTCCTCAAGCCCATTATGGGACTTGGCTCTGCTCTTCCCGTCAAATCCGGGCAGTAAGTTTGTGCGCAATTATTTCATTCCACGCGCGCCCTTAACGACGTCATTGTTTTTCCAAAAGACTTTCGTACCTGCAGAATTCAACCTCCGCGGTTATTTACAACGGCGACGGATTTCCCGCTTCGTCTGGGCATTCCGAAATATCATTTCCTCCCCTCCTTTTTACATTCCTCTCCACAACAGACAGCTCCTCCCAAATTCATTCACCTACAAACTCTCACCAAAGACTCGTCTCCTTGCACTATTCTCCGCCCATACGGTTCGCTATCTCCTTCCGATACAGTTTCCCCCGCCAGTTCACGCATTTTACGAGTCATGCCCTTTTGTACACAAACTCTACTCACTACATTGCACATAATACAGTCCTCACGCTCACCGAGTTTCTTTTATTTCGCTCTTCAACTCTCGCCCTCTCACTATTTTCCTGTGAACGTGATTGAGAGAAAACATCTGAAAGTAATCAGCTCAAATGCCGTATTTAGTTTTAAGTTACTACGGAACGCTAAAATAACGGCACGAGCGAAATTGGCTCAAAACTAACTACAATTATCATAGTCATCAACACACCAAATCTTCATTTTTTCAAAATTATCTGCAACGATATTTACATGTTCAGTGTGAACAGCTCCGAATAACTACGAAATGATAACTTTTGCTAAACTGTGCCGTGAGTTCCTTCAACAACTGGAAATCACCTCACTGTTATTTCACTGCTGTCCACCTGGACGCAGTATTGCATCTTTAAAGCCCGTCCTATTCGACTCAACATACCTAGGAAACGATACCAAAGACGACGTTAACGCAATCAAAACGAGCGGTGCGTAGCAACACACAACTTTCCTCAATCCCTTCAAGTTCGAACGCCACCTACATATGCGGGCGCGGAACATTTATGACGAACGAAATGTAGGGACTAGTTAGCTGAGAGTACTCCGTAAGTTTGATCGAAATCGTGTGAGCCGTTTTTGAGAAAATTGGAATACCGATAAATTAATATTCGGCAAATCTCCTTTTCTTAGTTAACTTGGCTTGTATCTCCGTTCAACATATATATACAGAAATGATTATAGAGAACGAAATGTGGGTAGGGATGACTAAAAGACACTCTGAACGATTGATCGAATTTGGTGAAGAAGTTACCCTGGAATTTACGGAAATATTCGAAAAAACGTTATTTTCGACACATTTTGATTTTTATCTCTGTTCAATGGACTGTCAGAGGAACATTTATCGAGAACAATATGTAGGTATTAACTATTTGAAAACATCTTGAAAGTTTGGTGATAATCGTTGAGCCGTTTTGCCAAAAAGCATAAAAAAACCTATTTTTGCTTCATAGGCCTATATCTCCGTTCACCGTACTTTCATGAAGATATGTATAGAGAAGAAAAGTTAGGTATTATTTAGAGGAATATAATTTGAAAGTTTAATCAAAATCGTTAGAGCCGTTTTCGAGAAAAATGCGAAAAACCCTAGTCTTTGGTACATTTTCTTCCCCCACCCCCCTTCCCATCGGCCGAAATCGCCCATAACCTTATTTTGGTGTCTACAAAGAATAACGAACAAAACAAAAAAATAACCAGCTCAATCGGATCAGCCGTTCTCCTGCAAATCGAACTACAGACACACACACACACACACACACACATACACACGGACCACGCGCCGAAATTAGGTTTTTTAGACTCAGTAGGCCTCAAAAGAAGATCCCAAGAAAACTGAAATTTTTTTTATTTTACACGATTTCTATACTTTCCTTTGAGTTTGAGGTAGCGAAAAGTAATAAAAGAATTTCGTTTTTGGCTAATTGTTTAACCATTTGTTGCACATAACAACCATAGGTTTCGTCCGATCAGATTGCCGACGGAGCTTCTGAGTGAAAGAACGGATTTTTTACACCACGTTAAAAGTAGTATATGTTTCGAACGGTAGACATTGCAGACTTGGAATCCCCACGCCTTGAAGTCTAGTAATTTTCCAAGCAACTGCGTCACTTACGGAGTGTATTGAAGCAACCTATACCTACATTTTGTTCTCAGTAATCATTTCTGTATATATCTGTTGAACGGAGATATACGCCACGATAGCTCGAAAAACGAGATTTTTCGAATATTAATTTATCGGTATTCCAATTTTCTCAAAAACGGCTCTAACGATCTAAATGTTCAGAGTACTTTCAACTAACTAGTCCCTACATTTTTTTCTTCATATATGTTCCTGTAGAAACGCGTTGAACGAAGATATAGCGCCCGTTTAAGTAGGTGGTGTTCGAACTTACGGGGGTTGTGGAAAGTTGTGTGTTGCTACGAACCAGATATTTTGGATTAGTAGTTTGAAAGAACATCAAGCTCAATTCAAGCAGTCTCTCTTTATAAAAGATGATTAGTTCATAACGAAGGTGTTAATTAAAGTTCTTGTAGAGACGAAGAGGTTATAGAGGAGGGAAATCAGTTGAGCGACGGCGGTTGTCGATTGAACTACTTTTAATTGGATACCAGGTTTTCGAGTGAACATCTCCATCAACGCTGGAAGGGAGGTAAAAGATTTTACTGGAAATTGACATTCAATGGCTGGATGGAGGGAAACTGTGGAGGAGGAGGAGAAAGGTCGTTGGGGGATCAGGGCTTTGAATAATACATAGAACAGGCGACGTAGCGACAAGGGAAAAACGGGTTTTCCCCGAGCCCCGAGCTCAATGAGAGGGAGGGCGAAGGCTGATATAAAGGGAAAAGGAATCTTTATTACTCCTGGCAACTGCCTGAAAGGACGGAGGATTAGCAAGCGCTAATATCTGTCACGTCACAACTAACAGCTTATAACTGAAAGAGTAGCTCGCGGAAGAGCTCCTTACTTTCTGGCCAAAGGGTCTGGCAATAAAGTCGAGGGAGGAAACGAAGGAAGTTGGCATGAGCCTCTGCCTCTGCACACAGTGGAACACCCAGCCAAGTTTTTGGCTCTAATCTGCCTCTCTAAGTAAAACGGCAGAAAGCCGACTAGCTCTTAACATTGCGGTGAATAAAGAGGACCGAATTGAATTAAGGCGCGTAGCAGAAGGTTCGGTAGTTGAATGCTGGAAATTAACATCCTCCGACCTCAGCGACGCCATCAACACTCCCTACTGCTGCAAGCTCAATTGAACCTGGAGAAGCTATCTTTGATTCCATTCACTCGTAATGCCTCCTCCTCGCTAACAGATTAGAGCAACACACAGAAAAAAAGGTTCAGAAATACGAACAATTTATCGACGTATGTTACATAATTTGTAGGCTCAGCCCTCTCTGCGAGTGCTACAGAACTCTCATTCTCATTCTTACTCCTCTTGTGCTGATTAAACCTACTCTGAGTAATACAGTACATTTTTCTAAACCCCTCATTTTATGACTTCTCTCTCTCTTACTTACACAGAGATTCTGTAAAGCGCAACAAATCGCAGTTTAAAAAATATTTTGCATGTGAGGATGTGATCGCGAATGAGTACAGCAGCTAACTTATGAAGCAAAAATCAGCTCAAACTCTGGAATTAAGAATTAAGTTAGTGGGGAAAAACGCCAAATTATTTATACCGATTTTCAGTAAATTTTGTCTACGAGCTGGTCAAATTGAACGATAACTTCCAAATTTTGAATTGATGAAATTCTTCTTTCATATGCCATGTCCGGACTCCCTGACGTTGACGATCACTATGGCGAGGGCTTTTCTGTCCTGTGCTACCTGCATCAATCCCCCACAGACCTTATTCCAGTCCAATCACGGATGTTACGTAGCCACGAGTGTTGCCTCCTGCCAGGTCCTCTGCCCCCCTCTATTTTTCCTTTAATTATAAGTTGGAGTAGTTGGTATTTTTCTCCTCTCAATATATGACCAAGATAGGCGATTTTGCGACATTTAATTGTGTTTAGTATCTGTCTGTTGGTACTGGCTCTTCGAAGTACTTCCGTATTGGTGACGTCATCCGATGCAACCACATCTCAAAAGCCTCGAGACGATTCATTTTACTAACTTTCAATGTCCAAGATTCCAGTCCGTATAGGAGTACAGACCAGACATAACACCGTGTCATTCTTTGCCGTATTTTGAGGTTCAGATTGTCGTCACACAGAAGTTGTCTCATTCTACTGAATGCTGAACGTGCCATTTCTATTCGGCATTTTATTTCTACGTTAGGGTCTAAGCATTCTGTAATGATACTTCCCAGGTATTTAAATCTATTTGCCCTTTCAATTGGGGAACCTTTAAGGTTGATGTGGACTGTGCGGCTGAATACCATGAATTTGGTCTTGTTGGCATTGACTTTTAGGCCGTATCTCTCTCCCACTGTGTCGATTCCACTGAGTAGTGATTGAAGCCCATCCATTGTGTCCGACAACATGTATCGCACAACTGTATCGTCAGCATACCTGATAGTATGCTGATAGTGATGGAATTAGCACGATAAATTACGAAACGTAACAAAATTTAATTTTAGTGCAGCTTTAAAAAAATTATATTCGTGAATGAGCAGTTTCTAAGTAGACTTTTAATTTTAACGACCTCCCGTTGTTTCAGAGCGTCAGACTGTCAGGGATCGGACGTGACTACCTCCCAACAACCCTGGGAAGCATAATCGTCGAAAACTGCACCAAAGTGTTCGTCGCGAGCAGAGCTTTGGAAAAATTGACTCCTCTCAGGTCGGTAACGATGACGAACATCGGAACGATCTACCTCGAATCAGAAGCATTTTCGTGGGACACGACGCTAATATTAGAATATTACAACAACCCAGGAATCGACATACGAATAACGAATTCGACGATAGTGACGATACCTCCTTACTCCTTCAAAGGTCATCTCAACTCCGTCGTTTTGGAGAGAGTGAAGATTTCGACGATATCGGCTCTCGCTTTCTCCAATATCGCAGGTACTACGAGTGCACAGTAATTGTAATGCTCTCGGATTCTAGAACCTTTAGAACGTTATTAATCCCAACACAAGCCCACAATCCTCATACACCATTCCCATCCGATATCCTTCAGAAATCCCTCTGATAAGTGGATATTTTCCTGGCTCATTGGCTTGAGATCTCGTAGCGTGGACTGCCTCCTAACTAGTGTCCACGTTTAGCACCCTAAATAAAATTAAAAAATTTAAACGCTTATATTAATAAGTTTAGCAGTTGACATTTCCTGTTTACAGCATTTATTGGTTTATATGGGTACGGGACAAGCCCGATACAAAAGAAACTGAAGACACCGATAACACACGCACGAAAAGCAAAAATTTGCCGCAAGAGCAGTTCAGTCATGAGCTGTTTGAAAGAATGAGAGATGCTGGAAGAGTTGGGGAAAAGGGGGACGGTCGGCATTTGTTAAACTTCTAGTAGAATTGTTTGAAGATGGCAAGAGCGACTCTGGCTCTTCATCACAGGGTCGCGTTCCTAAGGGCTAATTTATTCCATGATAACTATCAGGAGGCATTTCAGAGTGTGGCAAACTGCAGTCCAGTAACTACCAACTAAATAAAATAATGACCAAGTTCTTTCTGGCTGCTCGAATTTCCAAATATTTCGGACAAGTGGATCCCTCATAGCTGAACGGAAAGCTCCTCGTAGTTCTAGGTAGTTCTAGATAGTAAAGTTGCTGGAAGCCGAGTGCTTAATTTACTGGCAGCCAGGACTCATGCTCTCCCTTAACGAGGCGCAACAAAATTATTTGGCTGGAATGGAGTTCGAATGACAGAACTACCTTCTTGGAGGCTGTTCCTATTCCTATTCTCTTCTTCTCTTTGGAACGTCTATTAGCACCACTCCCGGAACGTCAACGTAAAAGTTGAAGACACAAGGTGGAGTAGAGGAGGGGGAGGTGCATTAATGGCATCCAGCTCTGCTAACGCTCCAAATTCAGATCTTGTACAGTAAAAAGTATTGTAAAAAGGTTCATCTTTAAAAAATTATATCAACCCGGCCAAAGTTTTTAGTCTTCTCTCGAGTACTCCATTTTAAACAAATGTGGTCATCGCCGATCCTTCTATGCCTGTTTTGGTTTATGATTCATTCTGAGTAGGACTGCCCCCCTCCCACTGCCCTCCCATTTGACACTTTACACGTTTCAAGGCATTGGGATTGCAAATCTGCAATATCTGTTCACCACCCTGGCCGTTTTATACCCTTAACGCGGACTACAAAATCCGTTCTTTCGCACAAAAATCTCATTTGGTATGTAGTATCCAGGAAGCCCATGGTTGTTACGGGCGTAAAATGGTTGAACAAATTAACAAAAACGACATTTTGACAGTTTTATCGCAATTGTGTCGTGTGCAGTATTCTTTTCTCGGTACTCGTCGATGTTGAGTCGAACGGAATGAGTCTCAGTGGTGTACGATTGCGTCTAAACCGAAAACAGTGAAATCACAGTAATTATTGTGGACCAAAGTGTACCAATTGTAAAAACTCGCCGACAATAATCCTTCCATCATTTATACTCCCTCCTATCTCATTAAGACCACCTGCCAGCTCGACTCGTCACGCCGTGCCAATTGCCCACAGGCGCCTGGAATATTTGGTTTTCGTTGTTCCATTTGTAGTCATGTTTCATATGGTTTACTGGTATTTTTCGATGCTGAATCGAATGAGATGGGTCTCTGAGATGTGCATGACAATAATAAACCGTTGTGTAATAATTTGCAGCATTTTCAACATTCTCAGCATACACGTCATTTTCTAACGCGACTTGGCTTTTGCTCCGAAATACGTTCTGAAATTATGCTCGGTTCAACATTAACAAACCTAAAGAACGAAAAAGGGAATTTTCGTCTCTGCCTGTTAATTTAGTTCAACGCTTTTTAAAAATAACCTTCAGCAACCTGGTGGTTAATGCGTATTTTCAACAAAACATTGGGCCTTTTATATTGGGAGTATGAGTGGGAGATATCGTTCAAATTAAGTATTCGAATTGAACTAGGCATTACAGTGGCTATTGTTGGGTAGGATCAGACGTATAATAATACTATGCTGTTGTGCGAGGGTTTGGAAATCGATATCTGGGGAAGTAACGCGCCCTCGAATATTTATTTATCTCGTTGGAGAGAAGAGTTTGTTTATTACATTCATAATTATACCTAGTGTATTTGTGGAGTGGGGGGAAGCGCAGGGTGAACAATATAGCGTTGCTCTAATTAAATATTGGATATTCAGGAAAATCTGTAGATTTAGCATTACGCTCATTAAAAATATCAGGGGTATTTTATTTTACGTTCCACTCTCAATTTCCAGGGATGGAGAAGCTCGAAATAACCAATTGCGCCATTGAAGCCATCGAACCTCAAGCGTTCAAAAAATTCATAGTGGACACCCTCCGTGTGAACGGCGGGTCCATCGAAGTGATGCCGAGCCACTCGTTGAACAGCATCACCGTCAGGAACAAATTCACCATCGAGAACGCGGCATTGGGGTACGTCAGAAGCGCCGCCGTCAAAGTGGAAGGCCCTCGAATATTCGAGTTGAAACACAGCAAAATCCAGCATCTCGAGGGTGGAGCGTTTCGAGTGACGACTCACGGCCCCGTTTACATCGAGCACAATTCCTTTCCAGATCTGTCCTACGGCGTATTTACAGGTAACTTACTAACTCCGAGTCAAATAGTTCGTGTCGTCTTGCCTGTTCAAGACGCTCATTTAATTTCTTAATATTGCGTTTGACATTTTCGTGCACTTACTCCGGCACACAAACTCGAACAGGGGTTACGAAAATTTCGTATCGTTCAATGCGTTAAGAGCGCGTCGTCTCGGAAGCGTCTGCCACTCCATGGAAATGATGCCGTTCGTAAACCGCTCGAGGGCCACAACAAATACGCGGAGCTTTGCCAACTTTTACCATCATATTAGCAACATTTATTATGACATCATGTCTCCCTTTACTCCAATTTTGTCCACGTCTTTTGCAGTCTTCGAAAGGTATTAAAGTAACGTTGTTCACTCCACACAAACCAAACCCAGGTAAATCTGACGGGATTATTAATCTAGAGTTCTGGATAAATTTTGGAACACGGTCAACCATTGAACCGAGTTTTACCGCGGAACCAAAATACGCTAAAAAGTATCTGGTGCGCAACGACACACAACTTTCCTTGGCTCAACGTCAATTCCCTCGAGTTCATACTAACTCAATTCATTTGAAACATCGCTTCACAGCAGCAGCATCGCTTACAGGTCCGGTATTTATTGTGCTGCTTGTACTAATGCCTCGACCGTTATTGAGCTATCGGTGCAGAGAGAATTAATGAAAAGGATACTGATCGTTTTACAGAGTTATCGGGTTTAAAACGTTTAGAAATGGTAGGAAGTGAAACGGCGGTGGTTGAAATTCCGGAATTTTGGGAATAGTTTAATATTTTGGGATATTAAACTCATCGTACATAGTTCGAGTACCACCTGAATTTTTCTGAAGAACCTAGTAACATTTGAGCGGAGTTTATAAAGAAAATATCTGGTGGTTGCGTTCAGTTCACTTGGTACATGGCTAATACTGTTTAATCAATTCATTTATCACTCAGTTCCCTTGAACTTGGTCAAACAACACGTCACAGCAGCAGAAAGCGGTAGCGACTACAGTTGTGGAATTTATTGTGCTGATCTTTGCAGAGTCAGTCCGCCAAATTGAAGAAAAAACCCACCACGTGCTCCGCACTGTCAACCAATGGTGCGAGCACGTCAAGATGCAGGTGGCTGAGGAAAAAACCCAGCTAATCCTCTTGAAGGGGAAAGTGAATAATCCACAGGCTCCTTCTTGAAAAGCACGTCAAGTATTTAGGAGTGAATATAGGTGAGAGGTGGGGTTTCAACCAACACCTCCAGTCCCTTAAAGGCACTACCATTGCAAGGTTTGCCTCACTGCGTGCCATTACTAAGGCCACTTGGGGTGTGTGTTACCACGACACCATCCTCATGTATAAGGCCATCTATTTAGGTGTGATTGGCTACTGCCCCGTTGTCTGGGGTAGCAAACTAACAGTCAATCAAAAGAGAGTATTGGCCCAATCCCAGAGAGCTGCGCTCCTGTGGATCACCAAGGCCTACAAGACTGTATCAACGGAAGCACTCCAGGTGATCACTGGTCAGTTACCAGTTGATTTGGCTGTTGAGTGCATGATTGACAAGTGGAGAGTGAAACGGGAGCTTCCCCCGCTTTGGGCTGAACTCCGGGCGGATCTCACCACAGAACAGAAACTTGCCGCCATCGATGAATGGGCTCTAGAGAAATGGCAAGCGAGATGGGAATCCTCGTCAAAGGGACGTGATACGTATGAGTTCTTCCCCAACATCCGTGAACGTCTTTCTAGAAAATGGGTTGAGCCAGACCACTGGACGAGCCAGTTCCTCACGGGACATGGCGACTTCAATGCGCGGCTCCACTTCTTTTCTCTGAAAGACTCTCCATTATGCACATCTTGTGCCTCCAGTGCGGAGGAAACAAGAAACCATGTGCTGCTCCACTGTAGTTTCTACAACAGTGAGCGACGGTTGTTGGGTGGGCAAACGAACTTAGCAGCATTAACTGCTACAAAGGAAGCCTGCCTACAACCATTTTGCAAAGTTCGCAAAGAAGGTGATGGCTAAGAAACGTGGTTATAGTTGATCTGTCCTTTTGAAACTTGCCACCCAAGTAAAAAGTAAGATCAGGTAGGGAACCAGATTATGAAATACTCCCAGATGGTACGGGATTCCTCAGGTGGTCACCTCCGCGCGGTAACACACGGGCAACAGCTCTCTACGGTGAGACTGGCTAACGACCACATACCTGCCGTACCTCCACAGGTCTGAGTTCGGTGGATGCTGCAGGGGCCGGCCTCTTGCATATTAGCGAAACCGCAACTTCGATGACTGATATAACCCTCGTCGAGGGTTTAGGTACAGTCATCAAATAAAGAAACAGACCATTATTGAGCAATTGCTATACAGATAATTAATGAGGCTGTAAACACTAATTTTGTGAACGAGGATAGTAATCACTTTTGCGGAGTTATTGAGTAATAACAGTTAGAACTGGTAGTAAGCGAAACGGCGGTAGTTGAAATTCAGGAATTTCTGGAGTGAGCCCCATGTATCTCATGAGCGTTTTTAAACACTCACCCTTTAGGTATTGGATTGGACTACAATTCCAATTTGTTTTAACATTCTACTAACATTCCAGCGGAGTTTAAAAGGAAAAACCCACGGTAAAAAGGCTTTTCGTCGTAAATTGTGATCATTTATTGTGCTGCTCTCGTCATTTTCCCACGAATGGGAATTTTATGGTATAATTGCCTTATTGAGACCTATCAATATAAAAAATGTAATCAAAATCGTTAGAGCCGGTTTTGAGAAAAAAAATTTGGTGTTTTGATCACTATGATAACTATAGTTAACTTTCGGTGGATTTTTCCCATACCCTTATTTTTGCGTCCCATGGTAACCTGAAGGCTAGACATCAAGTTTCAGCTGATTTGGTACGGTTGTTTTCTCTAGAAACCGCGCTAAAATCGATTTCGTTCAAAGTTTTGGTAATTTATTGTGCTGCTCTCGTCATTTTCCCACAAATGGGAATTTTATGGTATCATTGCCTTATTGAGAGCTATCAATATAAACAATTTAATCAAAAGCGTTACAGCCGTTTTTGAGAAAAAAAAATTTTGGTGTTTTGATCACTATGATAACTATAGTTAACTTTCGGTGGATTTTGTTCATACCCTTATTTCGGCGTCCCATGCCTTCAGGCCAGATATCAAGTTTGAGTGGATTTGGTACGGTGGTTCTCTCTAAAAATCGTTCACAGACACACATACACACAGTGACACACAGACCATTTTCCCAAATAGTGTTTTTCGGACTCAGGGGGGTCTGTAACGTGAAGATCTGAAGAGAACTCAAAATTTTTTGTTCAGCCGATTACATAACTTTCCATTCTACTTTGTAGAGTCAAGGAAAGTAAAAATTTTAATCAAACTCGTTAGAGCCGTCTTTGAGAAAAAATATATTTGGCGTTTTGATCACTATGATAACTATAGTTAGTTTTGGATGGATTTTGGTTATAACCTTATTTCGGCGTCCCATTATGACCTGCGGACTAGATCTCAAATTTGAGCTGATTTGGTTCAGCGCGAACTTACATTGTCCACTCACCCCTTAGGTGTTTTGTCTCCAGGCCCCAATGCACCTCCAAGTCTCGTCTACAGTCACAATGTTCCGAATTATTGTTTTCCATGGATTCCCTTTGAAGTACACTCCACTCACATCCAAGGGGAATCGCCACCCTGAGGTTTCCATTTTTTAAGCGAACTACGGGAACCAGCCATGAACACAAACTTACTGGCCTGGGTGCGCACACACACGCCAAGTTCATTCTGTCGAAGTAACGATGTGATGACACCCCAGAGGCTTTTTTGCCCTTTCGAAGAGCTAAAGAAGGTGAAAATGAAGAGAGCAGACGGAGAAGAAACACTCTAAACCTCATTGAAGAAACTAATGAACTCATCCAAAGCAAAATCGTCGCCTCCTCTAAATACGCTTCGAGTAAATGAAACGGAAAATCCTCATTTTCCAGCTAAATCTAGTAATTACTCTCTTAGAGGAGGAAGCCGTTTTAAATTAAACATCACGAACGAAGCTCCTGGAAGAAGACCTCTGAGCTTCTCGAAACTGAGCTCAGATCGACGTTGAAACGCCAATGCTGCGCAACAGCTCAACGCTTGAAAGTACAGATTTTACAATGTTTCTTGGTTGCGACTCGCGATGAGTCTTAAACGTTTTCCCGGTTCGACTTCTGGTTTTAATGGGCCTTGAAACGGCGATCGTTGGAAGTAATGGCGCAGAATTGGGAGGATTTTAATGAAGCGCGCGGAAAGACTGGGTTTTAATGAAGAGTATTTCATTCCGTCGAAATTCAAGAAGAGCGTCATTGTCTCAGTAACAATTATTAGCTTAGGGTTGGAAAATTTATGGAAACTGGGATTATTAAGAAGATACAAAGTGGAAAAGCGGAAAACCCTGTGCGGCCTGTCGCCGAAAATATCCGATCATCATTTAGGCAGTCTCCCGGCGAGCGACTAGACTGTGGGGACCCGTACCATATGGGAGAGTTCTTAATTTGGTTTCCCACACCACCAATTTCAAAGAATCAACTGCGGCCACATTTTTTTGTCGTAACCTTCTCTGCAACAGGACAAAACAGCTAAAGCTTGCTTAGTAGCAGTCCTAGCTGGAAGGTTTGACTGCTCTTCCAACAACCATTGCTCACTGTAGCAGGAACTACAGTACAGCACGTGATTTCTGGTTTCCTCCACACTCACGCAAGAAGTAAAGGAGGGAGAGTCTTTGAGAGAAAAGAAGCGAAACCGTGCATGGCTCGTCTAGTGGTCTGACTCAACTCCTCCTTTCTCCTAAGGCATTCACGGACATAGGAGAAAAAAAAACTCGGAAATATGACGTCTCCCTGACGAGGATTCCCATCTTGCTAACTAATGCGTGGAAAGCTCCGTTTTCATACTACACTTGCCCACCATGCACTCCAAGGCCAAGCCAACAGGTAACTTTGTCAGTGACCACTTGGAGTACTTCAGTGAATGCTGTCTTGCAGGCCTTGGTGATCCTCAGGAGCGCCGCTCTCTGGGAGTGGGCCAGTACCTTGGATGGACTGATTTTACAGACAACGGGGCAGTAGCCAATCACGGTCAAGTTACATGGCCTTCTACGCGAGGATTGTGTCACAGAAGAAGAAGAAGAAGAAAGTTTATTGACAAAATAAAACAAAGTAAAAGATTCCTTCTGCATTACAAAAATAAACAATACCGACATGATTTTTCAAACCGTCTGTCGGGGGCGTCAGTAGGTTATACTAGAAACATAAGAAAAGATAAAAGAACCTACCGCGAAAACAAAATACAATAAAATAAAAGGAAATTAAAAATTAAATTCATGTACCAACGCAGTGCCATATCTCCAGTCCATCCAACTAAAAGCTACCAGCTGAGGCCATCCACCACCATCCAACAAAGCCACAGCCTCATTCCGTGAAAGGACAGGTTTATTAAAAACTTCAATCCTAAGCTCTCTAAGTACTGGGCAAGTACAGAGAAAGTGGTGCAAGTCTTCCCTCTCATTGCACAGAGCACACTCCTCGTTATGGTTAGTGTTATACGGCTTTGCATTGAGATGTAGCAGTTCTCCCTTCAACTTAAAAATCCACCTCGCCGAGAATATATCACTGGCTCACTGACCAAGCTCGCGGCCTTGAAGCGGCTGTCAAGCTCCCTATATAGTGTGAACTTCTGCTAGTCCATAGCCCTCTACCAGAACCACTGCTTTTTGTGCTCCCTAAACCTCTCAAGGATATCAGCTGCATGAAGCCGGATATATTCAAAGGACCAGGAATCCAACTCATCTATGACACCCAATCCAGTGGCGAGGCGGCCAAGATGCCCAGCCCATGACACTCTGCTTCCCATCACTTCCCTGGCAATTATTTTAGGGAGACAAGATACCTTTCTCAAGTACTTTAGATGGGCTTCAAGAGTAAACGATGTGGTGTCCACCCCTGTCTCCAGATGTAAAATGTAATTCGGGGAAAACCTCGGCACAGCTAGAACTAGAACAGCTTTCGAATATACATCAGCTGCACTCCCTCCGCCTTTGCATACTCCTGAAATCCCCAGCATGGTGAAGCGTAGCACAGAATAGCCCGGATCGTAGCGTTGAACACCTCCATTTTGCCTTTAGTGGTACAGCAGGATTGGCAAATAATCTTCCCCAAACATTATTGAGGGCAAACTTGGCAGATTGGGCCTTCCGCTCTACGTGCTTGGTGAAGGAAAGACGGGGGGTGAGTTCAACTCCCAAATACTGGTAGCTACTCGCGTCCTCAATTGATTCACCACCAAAGTTCCAGTGCTCAGTCGCCCTTCTTCTCCCACCATTCTGGAAAACCATTATCTTCGACTTCGCTAGATTAACCTGAAGTCCCCACTTACTGCAGTAACTCTCCAAAACATCAATATTGCCTGCAGCTCACCAGAGTCATCCGCTATCACCACCAAATCATCTGCATACATCAGAACTTTTATCACAAGTCCGCCAACCTCTATACCACGTTGCAGCTCTTCTACCAAGTCGTTAAGAAAAACGTGTCACGGTAAAACGTACCTTAAGTAGCTCACAATGAAGCAAACTTTGAGAAGGTGGCGCCTTTGAGGTACTGTGGAGGCATTGCCGTCACCCCTCACCTATATTGATCCGTAAGTACTCGACTTGCTTCTCAAGAAGGAACATGTGGCCCCAAAGCGTATTAACGGTAAGATATTTAATTGTCCCTTCAACGCGACGAGCTGGGTTTTTTCTTCAGCCACCTGCACCATTGCGTGATGGTTCGAAGCACTTGATGGGATTTGCCTCGACAGGTCGTCTAAATTGGAGTATTTCTCTCAGTGGCTCCTGAAAAGATCGTCGAAGAATGCATTCCAGAGTGCTTGTCCGAGGACCAAGGCGTGTGGGCTCTTTGTTATCGTTCTCCGGACAGAGACATTTCTGCATTCGATCTTAGCAGTTGACTTCTGACGAGCAAGTATAAGTAACGAGGAATCCCCCGACCACCATAGGTTGTCCAGCGCTCCTCTGAGACTAGTTAAAGATACCTTCCGAGTTTGACGTAAGCCGTTCGAGTAGTTTTTCCAAAATGTCTAACAAACCACTTTTTGGTTAAATATGTTCACAGAGATGCGAGGGTTATATTATTTCACGATGTGTCATGAAAATCAGCTCATTGGGCAGCAACTTTCATAACTTGAGCACCATTCTAGTACGAAACGAGCTAAACGGCACTAAACGGTAGAACTTTACATCAACTAGTCTGTGAGTTCGGGCAATTAATTAATGAGCGAAAAACAGTTGGTAGAGTGATAAAAATCGCGGCGTTACGATGCGTAAGTTGACAAAAGTTTAAATTGACATGGATTTATAATTACAACGTCTTGAACGCTCAACAAGTACATTCATCGTCCAAACGAGCGAGCAGAAAAGGATTCCAGCCGAGTCTCAAGTAATGACCCCAGCAGGCGAGTCGCAGGCACCCCCCCATTAAAGTAATTGAGCGACCCAGCAATATAACTAACTCCCAGTAGCCGTCAAGTTGACGAGACGAGTGGCATCTGGGTCGCAATTTCCTGCATCTCAAAGTAACAACTTCAGGCTTCAAAACTTTTTGCTTTCATCGGCGGGAAACTTCCAGGAATTATAAGGAGCAAAAACCGTTCGTCTTCCTCTCAAAACCCGGGATCTCCTCAATGTTTTAATAACAGGCTCAGGGAGGAAAGTCGCCGGATTGACGGCGTTTATAGCAATCGCCGCTTTTCAACTTCCCTTCGGCAAAAATGAAGAGGAGGAGCTCGGAGCGCTTTTCCATTGCAAGGGCCTTTCTCTTCGCCAGCGGCACAGCTGCCACCTTGTTCCCGATCAGCTGACGAACGAGGGCAGGAAGTAGCAGAGACGAGAAGGAGCTCACCAGGAAGCTCAAAGGAGTTTTCCAATTTGCCCAACTTCCCACCGTCAAGTTTGCAAACTAGAGGCTGAGGAAGTTAATCTCCGCAATCACCTCAGCGAAGGGGCGGTGCTTCCCTTCAGAACCTCAAAGGCCATCAATAGCGAACACTAAGTCGCCCTCAAAACTAAATAAAGCTCTCATAAATCCGCATGGAATATATAATTCCAGCTCGACTAGAGGAGCTGTACAATCCGAAGTTCGACAACTCCTAATAATAAGTGTTTAACTGCCACGCAACGCTGCTTATAGATAACATACACGAAGATTTAGACATAAGCCATCAGACTGATGTCTGTGTCTGTTTTGCACCAATACCCACCTTAGGGGTTTTGTAACACGCCCACATAAACACTCAGGTCTGTTTCCTTATTAGATGACTGTTCCTAAACCCTCGACGAGGGTCATATCACAGAAGTTGCAGTTTCCCTATCATGCAAGAGGCTGGTCCCTGCAACATCCACCGAACTCAGGCCTGTAGATGTCCAGTGGTTTGACTCAACCTACTTCCTCTTAAAACGTTCACTGACGACACAAACACACGCCAAAATTAAGGTTTCCCAGTTGCAAAAAGCCCTCAAACTGTTCAACTTTAAAGAGATTGGCTAAAGCTTGCCAGCAAGGTCTGTTTTGACCAGGATAGACTTCAATGAATCTCGAAGACGGGTTTTAGTTTAGAACGAACTTGTAATTTGAGGAGATTGGATATCACAATATTTGAAGACTTGGATGTACAAAGAAGAGGCGTCCAAAACAGTTTACAATTGAATATATAAGCACGAACAAGGGGGGGCTCTGAACACGTGAAACTGGTTGTATGGGTGATACGAGGGGGTTTGGAGACGTTTGGGGATACGCTGACTCACCCAAAAATAACAACGATCTCGAGAAGCTCCGATCCATTTCCCAACTTTCGTCGGGATTCTGAACCATCGTCTTCAACGACTAGACTATGATTGCGAGGGTGCCATTAATAGCAGTACACGGGGAAGGAAGGAGAAATCCGAATTAGATGTCGATGAGAGGTGAAATGAGACTCTGTTGGAAGAATTGGGGACGAACTACTTTCGTGAGAATTTGTAGGTGAATGAGTTTGGGAGGAGCTGTCTGTTGAGGAGAGGAATCTGAAATTGAGGAGTGGGAACACAAAAATGGGAAAGCCAGTTCAGGGGTCATGTGGAAATAACTGAAGGGGTGGAATTTCTTCAGGTAAAAAAGAGGGTTAGGGGAAACAATGACTTTGCCATTAGGCAGGTGCGCACATTCCAAGGTCAAACAACCCAGACTGATTCTGCTTGTGCCAAACACAATCGAAGTGAACGTTTTGCTGGCCGTATGGTTTTGAGGTGTCCTTAAATTGAAAGCACTCACCCGCAGTACACCATCAGCCAGGGAAGAGAAAGAGAATTGACTTTGACAAAACTACACATTCCACGAAACTAAATCACCAACAAATCTCTTGGGAGTTCAGTTCAAAGACTTTTCTAGGGAACTCCCCCTCCCTGGAAATCATTCCTACATTGACATTTCCAAAGTTCAATTCGCTCCTAGCCCTTGCTAATCTCTCTGCTGTTCTCTCTTTACAATAAGAAACTAGAACACGTTGTACCATGGAATATTTTCAACATTACTATGACTACTCGTTTTTGGCTCTCGCCCTTGTATTTAGATGGCAATTTGTCTCTATTGCCTCTCATAGATAGAGAAACCAAAGAGCACAAATAAAAAATGTTATTCAGTGAAATGCGCGCATTTTACCGCAGCTCCAATTTTTTTTTTCAGGGATTACTGCCGACCCTAGGTACGTAGCGATGGCGGAGAGGCAAGAACTGTTCTTCGAGAACAACACGCTCTACAGGTTCACAGATTCTTCCCTTCTACTCAACACGTCAGGTTTAAAACCGACATTGTCGAAAATCATCATCGACAGGCCTTGCTCTTGTCACGAGTTCCCAACGTGGACGAGCAAACTGGTTAAATTCACTACGTTACCTCCGCCTCTCAAACTGGAGAGAAAAATGTTGTGTACGGCAGGTAAACAGATAGTAAATACTATTCAATTATTAAAACTGACAAAATTACGAACAGGACGACATCAGAGTGCACATTGCAGAGGGTAATTATGCTATTTCTGTGAGGCTCTAAACGGTTGGAGCTCTTACAGTCACTTGATAGAGAAGTCGAAATACAGCTAGATTCTGTGATACGAAGTAACTTCAACCTTCGACAAATACGGGAAGAACGTGAGTCATGATAGGACCAGGTGTTATAGCACGCTATAGCACGGCTCATTGGGAAACAAATGATTTAATGTCGACATTCACCTTACAATATGGATGCTTTGACTCTACAATTGAGAAATCATTTGGTTCCTGGGAGTCCGCCACAGTGGTGGGTTCAGCTTGCTTCACTTGAAGGACCGTGAACCTTCAGATGTCCAATCTGTCAGCAAGAAGCAAGCCTAAAGAGGTAGAGCCAAGCTGCGTATTAAAAGCGCTGTGCCCGGACAGCAGCTGCACCCCCGCAGAGGAGTGGTGCCACTGCCCCATTTCCGGCAGTTCGGTTCAGCACAGAAAGGAGGATAGCGTGCAGATTCTGGGTCGTTGGGCCTGCATCCTACTTTGCCAGCCAACAGTCCTCAAATGCGGTGAAGGCAGCGGTGAGCTGGCACCCTGCTGAGTCCAGGAGTCTGAGCACTGGAACCAGGGAGCCTCAGTAAATCGTCCAAGGTTACCCTGCTTACTACTGGACTGCAGGCCAGCATAGTTCAGAACAAGGTCCAGTGGAGGGGCTGTGGCACAGCATACAGGAGTCCCTCTACAAGGTAGAGCCAACCAAAGTCCGGTTGGCTATTTTTGGAAGTTGCATGATATCTCTATAGATGGAGCCAATCAACCCCCTGTCCCATGATTCAAGTCGCCAACAGTCCAAATTGACACTGATGCACAAAAGCAACCAGTTACGTAGAACAAGAACGAATCTTATAAAAGGGCATTGAATACAGTCACAGTAATACCGTGGTTCAATCGTTCAGCAAAACATTTCAAACCTGTTCTCTTCAGACTTGATCGGTTGGCCATGCTAAATGAAACTTCTTCTCAGAATTTATTAGAACTGTTCTCCACCGTATTCAGTGTAGTTTGGAATCACGAGCTGAGGGGCAATTTTATAAGTCAAGCCACAATCAAATCAGCAAAAAGTGTAGGATCTGGGAGTGGGATGGGAAGGACACCAGAAGAGCTTGATGAGAATAGATACAGTAAACCCTTGCAACCCCAATGAGATATAATTATTATCCAGCTTGATACTGGATAGCTGAGACGCAACACTAAAATCTTCTCTTTGGGGAAGATAGGGATCTGTGTGGAGAACCTTGCAAAGACAGCGTTTTCAGGCTTCGCAGCGATGGGATGCTTGTTACAGTTGTTAGAGCTGTACTGTGGGCAGCTTACAACAATCAGGCGACTCTTAAGACGCTACTAGAAGGCACAACTGGCACAGAAGTTCCTGAATTGACCGAAGGCCCTGACTAATGACAAGCAGCCGCCCACAATTGTGTGATTAGCCATCAAATAGGGCCTGATAGGTAAACACAGAGTTGAAATCTCTGAAGAGTTAAGGCTTGTGAATAATTAAGAGTGCATGGCAAAGCAACTAGGTACGAGCCTGCAGTAAGCAGAATACGTCCTCTGTGTTGGAACCTTCCAGCAACCATAGTGCATCAGGCGTTTGGGCTAGCCATTACTTTTTGAAGGAATTGAAGGGACGCCTGTGTGAGACCGTAGGGTTCGTGGGTGGAAAGGACATGAGGTGTGTTTATAACCACCTTCACAGAGTTTCTGTCATTACTAATTTGATAAGAAATAAGTATGAGTTATCACATAGATAAACTACTATACAACATAACTTGAATTGCCTTGAAACGTTCAAACTGCATTAAATCATCTGTGTTTGTCCAACAGGAGCAAATAGTATTGCACTTATCGAAGACTACGAGAGAAAGCACTGCGTCACTGCAACAGCACACACGACGCTCATCATCTTCGGTATTGGCCTCACTCTCATAGCGTTGATAGCGATTGCTGCAATAGGTTTCTACTTCTACCAAAGGCACACGAAAAAATATTTGAACGTGCCGACCAACGAAGCAACCAACAACAGATTGTCAATCTTGTCAACAAACAGCAACCATATGTTCGTCAAACCAGACGGAAAAGTCTATCGCGAAACGGAGTTGCACATAATCGAAGAACGTTTAACGCCCATTGTTCCAACAAACACATCACAACACGTATAGGCAACGGGGAATATGAGCGAGAAGTGTCTGCATCATGCGCTCCTACATGACTGCACGTGCCTGCCTTACCCTTATTATTTTCTACCTCCTGAGTCGCCCCCGCCACCTTACGCAGAAGCTACTCAGTGGCCCGAGAGCCTACTCTGCGATATACCAGTGTACATAATTGAAGGGCATGACGATACAGACACTTCGCGCTCGTATTCTTATTCGTAAATGTTAACGCGAGAACAAAATTTTGGAACAAAGTGATAAAGTGATGTCCAGTGAAGTCTAGTCGGAGGAGACCACAAAGTGAAGTCATACATTATTTACGTCGTATGTTTCCAAAACCTAGTCATCCTTAATTTGTAAGGCATATTCCTGTTCATCGCCAAATTGTAGATTTTCCTTATCCTAAGTTCTTATTTGAGATACAATTAGCGCAAACCTTTTCTAAACTAGCTGCAGTCGTTTTGCTGTACTGCGTGTACCATCCTAATAAAGCTCAAAGAAAAATGATGTGAATTAATGAATCCCCGAGGGATAAAGACCTTACGACCATTTGTAAATCGCAACTTTGAAATAAACCAATGATCAGTAAATGCTAACGCATAAAAAACGATATATTTTGTTGCAAAATGAATGTTTCTGTATGTGTAGTTACGTTTAAGTTTTGTAATCAAGTCAGTCAATTGCGTTTAATAAATTTAGTGATCTTGTCACAAGCCTGTTCCCCACTTCATAACTGTCACACTCCTCAGGTTAATTGCATCTTCTGACAAATAAATTAAAACGACTTGTCGTCGCCATGCCCTGTAGTCCAGCGGTCTGGTTCCCACTTTCTCCTAAGACGTTCACGGATGTTGGAAACAAAACTCAAACGAGTCGCATCCCTTTGACGAAGATTCCCATCTCACTTGCCATCTATCTATTTCCCGCTCATCTAGTGTGGCAAGTTTTCGTTCAATAGGGAGGTCAATGCAGAATTTGGGCTAAAAGCTCGCTTTTCACTTTGCATTGTCCCACCATGCACTACACGCCAAGTCAACTGGTAACACACCTGGAGAGCTTCTGTGGATTCACAGGAGCGCGGCCCTCAGTTATTGGGCCAGCACTCTCATGTGAGTTCACTACACCAGACAACCGGGCATTAGCCAACCACGCCCATGTCACGAAAATACACTCCTTCAAATGGCCTTGCTGAAACGCCACGTCCCACCTATATCGACTTGCTTCTCAAACTGGAGCCTAGGGCCGCTAAAACGTATTGACGGGTGGCTGTTTACTTTTTCCCTTCAAGAGAATCAACTACAGCCACCCACACGCACGGAGCATGTGCGGAATTCAGGTTGTTTGGATTTAGTAGGAGACAAAACATTAACATGTGAGGCCCCCAAAACCCCTTTTCTTGGCACCATCGTAATACTTTCCTTTCCCTTAGGGCATGAGAAGTAATTAGGTGTCAGAAAACGACACAGCGCACATCAACCCTTTTGAGGGTTGTCAAAAAGACAAGACGCCTCCGCTTTGGCTTAGCTGTGACGCGAGGTCTCCAAATAAATGCATGATTGACTCAGTTTTTATTACACGATCTTTGAAAGGATGTCGTAATTCACATCTTTCGATCTGACTAACACATTCTGGCAGGTCCCACTTTGACTGTCTCGTCGGAAATACACTGCATTCCTATCGGAGAATCTACGTTGGAATCAAGGGTGCAACAAACGCACTTTTGAGAGCGTTCACTCCCCTTTTTCCGCCAGGAACAAAATAGTTTTGCACACAGTCTGTCGACGAGTTCGAGAGATCTTCATGATTGCATTGAAATTACCAACACATTCACTCTGGGAAGACACATCAGGAACTTTTTTGGACCCAGTCACCTGTGGGTAGCAGAAATTAACAATGGGAGAGATCGTGTTCGAAACTGAAACCGGTACCGCCGTCAATTTGAATAATTTTAAATTAGGAATTGACAGTGGGCACACAAAATTTGGAATGTGCATCTCAGTATGAGCCTACGTAGTTCATTTTGAAACATAAGCCTTGAATTTGACTCAGGAGTGCCATAAACAAGCTAAACGTTAATAAAAATAGAAAATTAGTATCATTTGAGTAATTCATTTTCGAGGGCACACCTATCCCTGTACACATGCCAGGTATTGTGACAAGACTAACAACCTTTTTGCGCCAATTTTTATTTGTACGAGACGACTGTTAAGGTGAAGTTGGACAATAAGATGAAGGGCACACGTATGCGCAGGTTGGCACAAGTTTTGAGCCTAAGAATTCATAATGAGCGCCGCTACACACACGCACGAATCGCGATTGTAACGTCCGAATGTGAAAAGTGTGCCGGATGAAATATTTATTGTTAGAGAGCGATGAGATACCAGTGTTATCGATAAAATTAATTTTCAAAATGTGTACCTTGTTAAATAAAAGACTTGTTGGATGCGAATCATTCCATCTTACCCGACGCCTTTTGATTTATCCCTCAACTAGCAAAGTCACAGTGGTATAGATTATATTTATAGTGTATGTTTGAAAGGCTTCAATGTTTGGAGCGTCCATGAAAGCTCTGTAGCCACGACTGTTGGCCACGTAGACGGATAATCTTTGCTCTTCACAAAATAGCAGAGGTTGGCATAATGCCGGATGCAGCGCTGAAGAATGAAACACGGTACATACAACATTTGTGTAAAGGAAGCGCGTAAGGTAGAACCTTACGTTTACGAACCTACAATAGCATCTTCCACTATTACTGACCTGAAGGGGCCCAAGGACGAGTTCGATAGGAAATACTAAGTTCCACTGGAAGGAAGCCTACGGAGCAGTGAAAGTCGTCAGTTTCGACGACCTAATGGTATCAACACGTACACTGATGGATCTAAACCATGGAGGGCACTGGTTGTGGGAGGAGTGGTATGTATATTGCCCTGGGTTCCACTTCCAAAGGGTTTTCAAGCAAAGATTTGTGCTATCACAGGGCCATCATAATTCACGATAAAGGCTATAGCAATAAAACTATCAACATAAAAAGCTTCTTGTAGGGCGCTGAAGAATTACTGCACAACGTAAAACTGGTGAGGGAGTGCAGGATGCGTCTCAACTCTTTAACCAACAATAGAGTTAACGTTTATTGGATTCCTGGGCATACCCGTTATCACTGAAAATGAGAGCGTGGACCATCTGGCCAGACTCAGTTTGTCTGTTGTGCCTACAAGGCCGCTGCCACATTGTAGTAGACTGTGAGAGAATATGCCAGGAGGATACATCAGACTGTCTGAAATGCTGCGGGAGTGAGGCACTCCAAATTCATTATCTTAGCACTGTCACGTGAAGGAGGGAGGGTACTGATGCGGCTGGGTGTCTCTTATCTCGTTAGTCAAAGCACCAATTGAGCCGCTTGGAACAGCGCTTGTTTAAAGAAAATCAATGTTTTCTGAGAATGAAAAGGTAAGGCACCCCTGGCTGTTTTTTTTTTTCTGACACGCTCCTGTTTTCCCATTACACCCACTCTCCCACTCTTTCCTAAGAAATACCAGTTCCCTTAGGATTGCAGAACACCTTTCGTTCAAACGAAGAGAGAAGAATTCAAGTTGGTTTTATTTATTTATTTTCGGCATTTTTAAAAAATGTTAGTTCTTTTCTACCAGTATACTTTATTTTAAATCAGTTTTGTGTCAGCTTAATTGTTGTTGTTTCTCCCTTTTTCTCTCTTCTAAAACGTAACTTTCCTTTCTTGAATTTATTTATTTTTTTATTTCCGATTCATGGGTTCATTCCCACATTTCATGCATTTCCTTACTTTCCGGTTCATTTTAATTTCACAGTATGAACACACATAAGACGTAGCCTTCCGATGATTGAGAGGAAGGTCGTAAGGCAGGTAGTGGGGATCATCGCGGAACAGCGCAAGATGAAAAAACACACGTATGTTACGGGCACTGTTGGGTGCACGAGAGGGGGAGCTGAATATCGAAATAAAACTCGGTGAGTGTGAGGGGGACTGTAATATACGTGCGTGTGGAATTGAGTTGAATTAAAATTGAGCTGAGATGGAGTACAAATGGGCGATCGCGTGAACTGGCACGGGCAACTGTAGGAGAGAGTGAGAAGTTACTGGGGCAATGGTTGGAAGCAGAATGATTTTGGAAGAGCTCTGCCATCGATAGGAAAATAAAATTGAGGAGAAAGAAATAAAGAAAGGGGAAAACCAGGGGAAGGGGGCTGTTAGAACCAACTGACCGCAGCTAAGGGGCAGGTATTGAAATAGTTGGAGACAATTACGCGGTCGGAGACAATGACGCGGAAAAGTCCGAGGTCAAAGACTCTAACCACTTCGACACCTCTAGACGCAAATGTGGCCCAGTGCCAGAGACTTGAAAAGCAGCTATTTTTGGTGTTTGGTACCAGATCTCCAAGGGTAGGCATCCTAAGAAATACCTGGGATTCCTTAGGAAGCTAAACATGGGATGTAGACATTAATGATATGATACTATACTTTCCTTGCCCTGTGGGTAGCAAAAACAGTAATTACCACGTTTGTGCCTTTGTCTAGCTTGTACTACAGAAACTTACGTTTGGGATCCGACAATAACAACTTTTGACGAACTTGATCAAAAGTGGCCCAACAGTTACAGTTTTTACGCACGAAATTAAAAACCCACGAAAAATTATACTTTGAAATCATTACAAACGGACTAATACCCAATTAGTTCACGTCTGAAAATCCCAGGCACCTTGTAGGCCTATAAATCAAAAATAGGTTTATTAATAACGTTTTGGAAAAACGGCTTTAAAAGAAAATAACGAGGAGTCAGACGAAGCTGAGGCATAACCAAAGGACCAAAGGAGGCCCATTTCCCGTATTCCCTGGAAAGTTGGGGAGTTAAGGAGCCCACTCCAGCCTCTACAGCAGGTAATACTGGTTGTTCAACAGATTGCTGCTCCTAAAACGTGGGGTTCCAAAAGCTTCGGTACATTTTGAAGGCTTTTATACTTTTCTGGTTTCATATATGATTATATATTACACAGATATACGTATGTATATTTTAAATTAAATCCCGCTCAGGTTTTGCTTTTTAGAGCATTTCATTTGGGAAAAAATCGGTAGTTGTTTTGAAGCTAGATGTAGATAAGCATTTTTATTCAAGTCAGAATAGTTCAAAAAACGAACAATGAAACAAAATATCAGTCACACCGCATCACACAACTTTCCTTAGGTCTACATAAATTCGCCGGTTTTCGTGGCTTTTGCAACTGATAATTCCATTTATTATTCACTCAGTTCATTTAAACATGTTAAAACATCGCTTCACGGCGGCAGAAAGCTGTAGCGCTCACAGCTCCAGAATTTATTGTGCTACTCGTAATCACGCCCTGACCATTATTGAGTAATCAGGTAAATTTATCAGGTAAACACTTTTAGAAATGGGAGTGAAACGGAGCTACGACAGAAATTCCGGAATTTCAAACCCCTCCGTTTCGCTTACTACCATTTCTCGCAGTAATTATCCGATAATCGTCTTTCTCAAAAAAAAAAATCGCGTTCAGTCTAATTAATTCTTTGGGAACTGATCGCTCAACTGGTCGTGGCACAACAGTAAATTTCGGAACTATAAATCACCTCACCGTAAAGTTATGTTTGACCAAGTTCATACGAACTGCGCCATAATCAAAAGCCATGAAAAACTGTGAATTTAAGTAGAGGTAAGGGATGTTATGTGTCGCGTCACTCTAGATGTTTAAATAATGTTAGTAGGGCTCAAAAGAACCGCGAATTCTCACAGAAGGTCGTTTTTCCCCCCTCAACTAATTACGTAATTATGCACGGTTGAGGTCCGGAAGATTTTCGTTTGAAACGAAATGAATTCCGTACGACGGACCCGACGTTCACTTTGAATTAGGCGGGGAAACGAACGAGAGGAGACTGGTCGATAAAAGGAGGGAAGGCTGGATAAGGTCGGCTCATCCAGAGATGACGTCAACGGTCTATAATGACGTCATTCAAACAAAAACACTCTCCGGTTCAAACGCGACGCTACATTCTGGTTTCAAATTGGTAACGGGTACAGAACGAATTACGACGAGCGAAACAAAATTTGTTCCCTCCTCCAACTGACGAAGAAAAGGCGACAAAGTCGCACGATACATCCACCCATTAAGTCTTAACTCTTCAAAATGTTAACAAAATCAGGGCGTAATATATACTCTTATAAACGCAGACAAATAGGTGCCGAATTTGAGTTATGGATTGAGAGAGCTTCTAGTTTAACTTCTCAAGCCATTACAAATACCGCTAGTACTATAGCACGAAAAAAAAAATCGTTTGCACGAACAGTGTATTTTTATAAATCGAATACGATTTCTCAGAACTTGGTTGGATTCAAAATTCAGTCAAAATTACTTAAGTAGTGTTACAACACAAAACAGTTTTCGAGTATACCAATTGGACGCTGTGTGACTTGGTGGGAGAGACTTGGACGACACACAGGTTTGGTCGTCAGTCAAAAAAACTCTACAGGAGTTCCATCCACCTATACGCGAAAATACGGAGATAACCCCAGCCTTGGCACACGAAAATCGTTCAGTACATAACATTTGAGTTCAGTGAGTGCCCCTTTGAGGAAATCCCTCCAGTCACACGGTTGAAAATCAGAGAGACTTGAATAGGACCCTGAAGGTGGCAGTTTGTGTCGCAACTGAGACCAAAGACGCGTCACTTGCATTGTCACTCCAGTTCGCGAGTGTGACCTACACAGGAAAGAGGCGAGACCGTAGACAGCAAGATGGTCTCTGCCCCAGACCAGTGGAAACGCACGTGTTTATTATTGAAAAATGACTATATTTCTGGACGAAGTGTGCAAAAACCTTATTGGGCACATCAGGCAGTACCCTCCAATATACAATGTACTCTAATTAAATATAAATCATTATTAGGTTTTTTTAGATTTGTAATAATAATATGAGAGCAAATCTTTGTCTTCTTCTTCCTAAAATAGTAACCCTATTATTTGGCATTCCATTACAGTGGAAATCAATGACACAGTTACACAACTGACTTCATCGACAGACAGTTCTTAGTCTCGACTCACAGTCAATGCAAAGGAGACTTAGCCCCGGCATCTGTGAAGGGAACACTCGTCTGAAATTCGAACTTGGCGCTTTAGTTTTGGGCATTTCGGGGTTGGACGAGATGTGCAGAATATAGCAATCTGTTGGGTATTTCCTGAACCAATAAAAATTAGAAACTCGCAAGTCTCATAGATCGATTCTACTTGGTAATTGGTTATTTTTGGCTTGGAAAGCCCGTGATGTGACATCACCTGTAAGCAGTGAAAGAAACCACAATATAATACAGCATCAACCGCATTTAACCGCAAGGTTAAATGAGGACGTTTTCCCATTCCCGACAAGGCCTGTCATCCTAGACACTCCTCAGATTCACACGCATTACCTCCCTGCAAAACCGGTTGCAAGTTATGATCAACCCAGCAAGCCACACTCACAATTATTTCTCATTCAACTCACCATACCTCAATACTACCACTCGTAACTCCAGCAAAGAGTGTCTAAATCATATCCCAATCAATGTGTGCAACAGGGTACATGTGGAATACGGAAAAGCCACTATATAACGGACTGTGGGACCTTCCCACCAGTTTGAAAAATATTATTTAACCCCCTTAGGTTCAGATTTAGAAACGTTTAAGCTCGATGAAAAACCGCCTAGCTTTTGAGTCGATCGCACAAAAACGTGTTTAACTAATATATGTAAAATTGGCAAAGGTGGACAATAGAAAAATCTGACCTGTATGGAAGGACGCCGTCAAGAGCCTGGTTGATGGTGAGCGGGCTAGCGAGGGCGAAACCTTTGCCAAGAAGGGAAGCGTGTTTGGAGTACACTTGTTGAGCCAATTCTTCAGCAACTTCTATATCTTCTTCAAACTCGTCCGCTGAAACGCCATTTAAATGCACGTAAATGTCTCAACTTCGCATCGACAATTCAAACAATAAACAGCACAGAGGTGACGAAATACTGCCAAGAGAAATTCGTACGATACTGTGAAACTTCCATCTGACACTGCACATCAGATGATTATGAGCAGTAGAGCAGAGGGGCCCATCGAAGGCTCAGCCATTCCAGATCAACCGAGGAACCTTCATTTATGGCCTGGTGGAAGCTATCTTCCTTTCGCTATTCAAATTATAACTTTATGATAGCACAAAGGGACCTCAAATTGATAACTTATAAACACAACTCGTTCAATTGTCAAACCACAGTCGAGTTATCAGGTGAAGTAGGTTACGGATTACAAAAATCAATACCTGAAGAAGGCGGAAGAACAAGCTCTTTTTTGATAAGCGACGCCGAACACATCCCTCCCAAAAACGCGAGTTCGGTCTCCAAAAGTTTAAGGCCGTCGCCTCCATCCGAATTCCAATCGTATCCGGTAACGAGACATTTGAAACCATAAAAATTAGCTTTGTCGTCTTTCACGTAATCTGAAGCCGTTTCTAGCGAGAAAACAACTTCATTTCCTGCAACGATAACGAATTATTGATACAAATTGCCATAAAAGCGTTAAAAATTTAAATGTACATTTGCAAATGAGGTTTACTGATGACATAATTTTAACGTGCCATTCCGAAATTGGCAGAATGAAAAAGAACAGAAAATAATTTAGGTTTGAAGTGTGGTTGTGCCTACTTAATTTTATCGGAACGGACTCTGGGAAGCTTTGACTGGAACGCACCCACCTCTGATATCAAAGAAAAATTACCCGCCAATTACTATCATTGTTATCGCAAACGCCGACCGCATCGTTCTCCTTTCCTTTTTTTCGTTCCGTTTTCTGCTTATTTAAAGTTAGTTTTAATTTCTTCGTGTATATCTGTCAAACCAAGCTGACAGCTTGCCAAGTAAAACCCGGCAAACGTCACTCGAAGACGCGCTACGCGTTGTCTCAATCTCACCGCAGCATCGACCACAGAGCGTCAAAAGCATAAAATCGAGATAAAATTCCCTTCCCGTAAAATCCTTCTGATCCTCACATCATCCGTCCTTCCATCTCTGACAGCACCTACCTCGATAGATACGCTCCGACGGTGTAAGAACAGCCCTCAAGGTGAGTCCACTAACTAGCCACTTGTATTTTCTACACATCCATAAAATCGCTCGTCCTTCACATTTTACGAATAGTAAACGCAAATCCAAAGTGTAACAAAGATATTTACAACAAAATATTTATACTTCCAAAACACTGGATTGAAAGATGAAGGATTGTCCATTCGGAACAAAATTATGAGCAGGCGAATTTAAAAATAGTCCATTTATATTGATAGCAATGGACGTTGATAATCTTAATATTATTATAAGGTAAATGGAATGAATCTAAGATATCGATTAAACTCAGGGTTGAAGGGAGGCACAACCTAGGATAGTGAAATATCACGAAAAGACTTGCAGATGAACAGAGAGCTAGTCAGTAGCGGGAATATTGGCGATGGCTTCTCGTGGCTCACGTATGTACTAACCGAAGAATGCTCCTATCACCAAACAAAAGTGAAAAATTTATTTAACTTCCGAACACATGGTAACCTTTCTAGTAATTCCCTACAATGTGTTCGATAACTGACAACGTCGAAATTGGGAAGTCAGTATCAGCCTCAAATTGTGAATCAATACATCTACGTGGTGAAGTACAAACATGCGCTTCCTAAAACCGTTTCATAATAGACTGCAAGGTATTACAGTCCAGGAGCTGTAGGCCCAAATTCGTTGACTCATTAGTTGAAAGTTGCTTACTTACTTTGCTTAGTGGAAGTAGAATATGTAGACATAACAAAGTCTTGGAATCATGATGCAAAGCAACTTGTGCTGAGGTAATCAAGTGACAGCCACATGCAACACAGTATTTAGGACCATCTACCAACTAAGGAGGACAGCTGCAGACTTTCCACAGCATGTAAGGGTCCAGCTTGTTCAAAGCCTCATAATGCCTCATTTGGACTACGCTGCTGCTGCATTGTGCGATTTGAAGAGCGAGGAACTGAGTCGGTTACAAAAGGCCCAAATTACAGCACTCCGTTTTGCGTTGAGGCTAAAAATGGGCGATCACGTCACCCCTCACTATCGTCGATTTGGCTGGTTGAAAATGAGCGAAAGGAAGAGCAAACAAATGTTTGCACGTTCTTTCGAGGTTCAGGGGTGCAAGCTATATAATGACAATGTTGAGTGGTTTAATATGAAGGAAAAAGTGGTAGAGTTTATGGAGAAAGTTAAAAATAAACTGTTGAGGAAATGGACGTGTTTTCGTACTAGAGAAACTTTGACTGCAAGTGGCCACAATGATGTTTAAAATACTGAAAAACAGCAAACCGGCATATCTTCGCTGCAAATTTGAGTTCCTGGCGTGAAGAGACACACGGAACCACAATAGAGTGCTTCGGGTGCTTCAGCATCGAACCGAAATGTTTGCACGTTCTTTCGAGGTTCAGGGGTGCAAGCTATATAATGACAATGTTGAGTGGTTTAATATGAAGGAAAAAGTGGTAGAGTTTATGGAGAAAGTTAAAAATAAACTGTTGAGGAAATGGACGTGTTTTCGTACTAGAGAAACTTTGAAGTGAAATAGATTTTGGTTTATTTGTTTCAGTTGAACTGTTTTAGTCTGTTTTAGTTATTTACTTCGTGAGATCTAGTTAAAGCAATAGTTTATTTTATGTTACAAGAGAACTTTTAAAATGGTAAATATGTTTTCAGGGAGTGTGGAAGAGAGGGCCTCATGGCCCTAACTCATCCCTGATTGTTAAATAAAAATCTCAATCAATCAATCAATATTTGGTAAAACCCCAGTTCTCTGCGCTCTCTGAAGTAAGGACTAAGAAAATGGCGGCTCATCAAAAAAGTCAAAATTGGACGAATTTGAATTTTCTCTGCAGACACTGGTCCAAAAACGAGAAGTAGCAGACTCCCGTTTTTCGTCACTTTCCAACAGCCCAATTGTATTACGTAAGTTTCAGCCATCGACTCAATAGGTCAAAATTTGATCAGAATTTGAACGAATTTTGATTGACTCTGCAACTTAATGATGGGAAGTAGCAGAGTTGTGAATTCGGAAAGTACAAACCAATCCCTCAGCTGTGGTAAATATTGTAACTATGAACTAAAAAGTCAAATTTGGACTTTTTGAATGGGCCGCCATTTTCTTAGTCTATATCCGAAGAAAACTCAATAGTTATATTTTTTATCAATCACAGAGGTTATACGAATGAAAAGGTCCTTACTATTCAAGGCAATTATTCTTACGAACTAAATCACTCACAATGAAGCGTTGTGGAAACCATAAAATAAAACGGATACAAATATTTAACGATTGTCTATTTCCACTAAATTTGAGTTACAGTGTTAGATCGATTTCGACGGTCAAGTCATCATCAGTAACAAAAAAGCAACTGAATGGGGAACAGCAGAGAGGTTCTCTTATACACAGAACGTTGGGTCGGGTTTTCCCAGTGGCAGGTACATAGTAGCGGGATAGCGGAAAAAAGGGAAAGGTGGGAAAACCCGAAACAACGTTCTGCGTATAAGAGACCTCTCTCTCTCTCTCTCTCTCTCTCTCTCTCTCTCTCTCTCTCTCTCTCTCTGCTGTTCCCTTTTCAGTTGCTATTTTTGTTACTGATGCTGACTTGACCGTCGAAATCGATCCAACACTGTAACTCAAGTTTAGTGGAAATAGACAATCGTTATATTTTATCCGTTTTATTTTATGCAATTATTCGTATAAATTTTTGGAATTATGTGGAAGTAGAACACGTGAATAATCATTTTCGTTTTCTCTTTTCCAGTTCAATGCTATTCGCTGAAGGCGACTTTGGTGGCGTTAGTAAAACTTCTGCTTCCCTGAGTGTGAAACTAGTTTCCCAGACTACTGTGTCACACTCGCCTGCAGTTTCATAAAGATGTCTAGAGAAGAAGAAATCTCAAAAGCCCAAAGAGCGTTCAACCACTGGGCAAGAATGCCACGGGCCATTGGTGCTATCGACTGTCCCGTGAAAATTCAATCAATGTCAATATTTGTGAAACACGCCGCACATTTGTCGTAGAGAAGCATCATGTATCGTTTTTTAAATTTTTTGAAAGTTGATTGGTGTATGATTAATTTTGAATAATACGCGTAATGTTATCTGTAAGGAACATTTTTTACTTTCCGCTACCCGAAGGTGAAGGAAAGTATAGATCGGGTCAAAATAAAATTTGGTTTTCTTCAGATCTTAACGTTTTGAGGCCTACTGAGTCTAAATAACCTAATTTCGGCGCGTGGTTCGTGTGTGTGTGTGTCTGTAGTTCGATTTGCGGGAGAACGGCTGATCCGATTGAGCTGGTTCTTTTTTTGTTTTGTTCGTTATTTTTTGTAGACACCAAAATAAGATTATGGACGATTTCGACCGATGGGAAGGGGGGTGGGGAACGAAAATGTACCAAAAACTAGGGTTTTTCGCATTTTTCTCGAAAACGGCTCTAACGATTTTGATTAAACTTTCACATTATCTTCTACTAATCAATACCTAACTTTTCTTTTCTTTACATATCTCCATGAAAATACGGTGAACGGAGATACAGGCCCCTGAAGCAAAAATAGGTTTATTTACGCTTTTTGGCAAAACGGCTTCAACGATTATCACCAAACTTTAGAGATGTTTTTGAATAGTTAATACCTACATATTGTTCTCAATAAATGTTCCTCTGACAGTCCATTGAACAGAGATAAAAATCAAAATGTGTCGAAAATAACGTTTTTTCGAACATTTCCGTAAATTTCAGGGTCCCTTCTTCACCAGATGTGATAAATCCTAATGGAGTGTCTTTTAGTCACCCATACCAACATTTCGTTCTCTATAGTTATTTCTGTATATAAATGTTGAACGGAGATATAAGCCAAGTTAACTCAGAAAAGGAGATTTGCCGAATATTAATTTATCGGTATTCCAATTTTGTCAAAAACGGCTCTAACGATTTCGATCAAACTTACGGAGTACTCTTAGCTAACTATTCCGTACATTTAGTTCTCCATAAATGTTTCGGTAGAAATGCGTTGAACGAAGATATAGCGCCCGTCTATGAAGGTGGTGTTCGAACTTAAAGGGGTGGCGGAAAGTAGTGTGTTGCTACGCACCAGATATTTTTACTTTTGTTGGCCCCACTCACGACGGAAAGTTATGAAGTCGACGGAAAACCTGTTTTTTTTTTGTAAGCTGTTCGTTGTGTACAAAATTTCACGACAAACGCTTGACAAAAATAGTCACAATACGAAAAATCAACTATACAATATGAAGAGGAGTAAGAATAAGAAGTAAAAAAAGATAAGAAGAGAATTTAAAAAAGAATCAAGTAAAATCACAAATATATTATGTAACAATTCTGCAACTGATACTAGTTTAGTTTCATTTTTTGTTCAATTTCGACAGTTTGTTTATTCTCTACTAGAAGCGACTTGAATCGAAGGCTTCACACTCTCATCGCCGCTGTCGACGGGCTCAGTCTCGATATTGCGATCGCTCCGACCTTGCCGCTCGCTTCAGATTCTCGAAACAACCGAATTCGTCAAGAAAATTCGGCCTTTCAACGCCACGCGAAACGCACTAATTTGGTCTCAACGGCGTAACGAATTTTGCCTTCGTCGAGTCCACCGACTTCCGCCTCGACATACTCGGGGGTGACCATTTCTCGGGATCAGACTGTCTGCAGACCAAAACGACTACTTCGGCACCTGCTGTTGGAACGATCCAGCAAATCTCCCGGCTACCAACTTACACCATCCCTGCACAAACTCTTGGCTGCAGCACGCGTTCGAGCCTCGATCAGGCCAGACTTTATTTTACGCATTTTTTCAGGACATTATTCAATTTTATCTCTTAAGAAGATGAGTTAGTTTCTCAAGTCCACAATGTTCAAATTATAATTATTTTATTTAGCCGAATTATTTGTTTTTCAAGTCAATTTTATTCCCGTCATTTTTTTTACATTCCTTGCTCTACGAAGTAGAAAGGAAAGTTATGAAATCGGCTGAATAAACAATTTTGAGTTCTCTTCAGATCTTTACGTTTCAGACCCCCCTGAGTCCGAAAAACACTATTTGGGCAAATGGTATGTGTGTCTGTGTGTGTGTGTGTGTGTGTATGTGTGTCTGTGAACGATTTTTAGAGAAAACCAGCGTACCAAATCAACTCAAACTTGATATCTAGCCCGGAGGTCACTATGGGACGTCAAACTAAGGGTATGAACAAAATCCACCGAAATGTAACTATGGTTATCATAGTGATCAAAACACCAAATATTTTTTTTCTCAAAAACGGCTCTAACGATTTTCATTAAATTTTTTATATTGGTAGCTCCAAATATGGCAACTATACCATAAAATTCCCATCTATGGGAAAATGACGAGAGCAGCACAATAAATTATCAAAACTTTAGACGAAATCGGTTTTAGCGCGGTTTTTAGAGAAAACAACCGTACCAAATCAGCTGAAACATGATGTCTAGCCTACAGGTTACCATGGGACGCCAAAATAAGGGTATGGACAAAATCTACCGAAAGTTAACTATAGTTATCATAGTGGTCAAAACACCAAATTTTTTTTCTCAAAAACGGCTCGAACGATTTTGATTAAATTTTTTATATAGATAGCTCTCAATAAGACAATTATACCATAAAATTCCCATTTGTGGGAAAATGACGAGAGCAGCACAATAAATTATCAAACTTTTCGACGAAAAGCGTTTTTAGCGCAGTTTTTTTCTTATAATCGCCGCTGGAATTTTTGTAGAATGTTTTTCTATCAATTAATTGACAAGTATATGAACACGAACAAACACTTTGGGTATTCGAATGAAAATGTCAAATAATGAAATCGACAGGAGGCAAATGAAGGTGGCCCAAGGGTACCAACTTTCCAACACATCGTTTCGGATGAAAACTCGCCAAGTGGCCCCTTCGTTCGAGGGACTCATTTGAGCGTAGCAGTAGCCCATTTTCCTCACGTTCAAACTCCCACGCGATTGATGAACGCGATCCCAGCTATATTTGTTTTTCACTCACCGAATATCGTTAACAGATCGCTACCAAATCGAGGTTTTAACTAAAGAATTGATAATTCGGCCCTAAGTGTGAGAGGGGAGTATGTACGATAACAACCGAATATAATTGGTATTAGAAATAGAATTCTTCATTTTCACTTTTCACAGCATTGTAGCTCCAGCACTATGCGTCACGTCACCTGTTCACAAGCCGTCAATTTGTATTACCACTAGCGCTTTTGTTCGATGACAAACATTCTGTAGTTCAAATTCCGAATTATTTTAATGGAGCAGTTACAACTCAAGCTTTAGCAGTACAGATAAAGCAAAGCAAACCTGGAAGAAGGACAGCCGCCTGAGGCCATTGCGCTGGATTGTTACTGAATCGATGGAGAACGGGCCAGTAAGGATTGAGATCGACAAATTCTTCAACAGGCGGATTCGTGCTTGACATCCTTCGAAAACCTGGAATGTACAACTGTAAAGAATCTTCCGCTTGAGCTGTTCCGCATTCCGGAGTGAATTCTAGAGCCACCCATTGCACTGAGTCTGGAAACACGACTCTGTAAAGGACGAAACACAAGATAAGCGAAGGAGAGTGAAAGCCGCTGGCAGACTTCAGACCTCACTTGTCAGAGGGGCAGTGTGAGTCAAAGTTCCTCTCGACAATAGCATTGATTAGGTCTAATAGTCCCTCGAGGGTTCTCTAACTAAAGACAAGTTAAGAAACGTGTGCGATACTTGCCGATGATTGGAGACAGTAGCTGGTTGATAAGGGTGACTACTCTCAACCCAGGCTTTGTGAATTGACGTTGTGTTGGTAGAATTCTCAGTTTGGTTTGTTGAGCAAACTGCCTGCAAAACCTCTTGAGTCTCTAAATTTAACGCAGAAACGTGAGGAAGGAGCTCTTGAAGCAGCCCCAAAACTTGAACCGCGCTCTGGTGAATAAAGAGGAAAACAATTTAGGGAAATGTTTCAATCAATGAATGAGCAAATGATTAGTCAGTACATGATAAATAATTAGTCGGTTGCTCAACGCCTTTAATATAATTCCGAATCCAAAAACAATCCCTTTGTGGCCGCACAAGATGCGAGTTTTTAGAAAGAAAATGGGCCACTAAGTGGAATCGTAATCACAACGACCAAATGATGTCTCATTGCTATTGTGTTTGCAGCTGTCCTCACACTACTACCGATTTCCCTGGTGTTTTCTGCCATCTCAGCCACAAAGATCTCATATCTGAAGGAACTGGTGTGACTGAGTGGTGTTGTGTTTTCCTATCTCTTGCATGAATTTCATTCTTGTGGCACTTGAAGCATGCCCTAATCTTGTTGTTTGGTAATATATTCCCTCCAAGCAGAGACGAAGTGTGGGAGAGAATGCACGATAACGACCAAAACGTACATGTGAGACAACGCCCACTGCGGCCTCAGATGGGCCTGTTTTGAGGGCGTACATGAGCTGCCTCACATCCTCTCAGTTCCCATAGAGCTAGCATGCCCTGAGCCGCCCCCAAATTGTTCCCACTATTCACGCACAAAACGCAAGACAGCCTGGAGATCCAACCTTACAATCTCATCCTGACACAGCTGAGGAACCCGGATGCCTAGGCTCTGCTGACTCCCTGCAACCCTATACCTCTGACTTATTAATCTTGGCCAGGTGGAACCTTAGTAGACAGTGTTCCATTTGCAAATTGTACACCATCCATATACTTTCTCTCTCCAGACTGAGAATCTCTTTTGCTCGCTCCCTGGAGAGTCTAATAAATAACCTTGACTCCCATTGGCTCGGTACATCCCACCAATAGGCAGCCCTGCACTTCTCCCCCAGCCTCTTTATTCAAGGGGCTCTTGGGGTCCATACGAGGGGCTCAGGTTCCCCCAGGAGACGTGTAGATCCTGTAATTGCCAGTTTGTCGTCCTCCTCATTCCCTTCTATTCCTGTCTGACCTGGCATCTACCACAGTTTCAAGCTTTTCTCTCTTGCCAAGGTCTTCAGACTAGTCAGGTATTCCAAACACAGGGCATTTAAATCTAATTTCCCAAGAGTTTTTACAATTTTAAATATTTTTCAACTGTTCAAATCATCAAATGTTTTTACTCGATTTCATAACTAATTGTGCTCTATTTTTCTTCAATTGTTACTAGATTCATTGTATTCTGACGTTTCTTTAATAGCATAAGGGTATTAGTGAATACAGGAGTTCGATCACTCAAGATAAAGTACAGTAATATCACAAACAGTTCAAAACGTATTACGAGCCCAGTTTTAGCGCATAAATTTCGCAATAATTCGAAAGCCCCTTGACATCTCGTGGTTTCCTATGCCTGGTCAACGTTTGACTGACTTACAAGCAGCTTACACACTTTATTTCTCTTTTCCTCCCACCAAAACGTCTCAGGAAGGTTGACATTGCTTGGCAGAAAAGGGATTCATGCTAAAGCGTACTTCTAGTCCCATTGCTCAGTTCAAGAGACCTTGGATTGGACCTCGGTTGGATCTCCCCCCTCCCACAAAGCCATCCCATTAGCAACCCCAACATCGCGATTGATTTTAAAAACTTTACCTATAAAATTGACCGAAACTTACCCGAGGATCCGACGTCGCTAGAGGGCTGATATTGGCGACGACCAGAGGCAACAATATTTTCACCATGTGGCAACTACTTAACACATCGGCGGATTCGATTATGTCGACGTCTCTGCCCATAGCGAGCACTTCCGAACAACGACTGACAATAGTTGAAGTGACGTTCAGCGTTATTCGCCGGGCCTGCGCTTCGATCGCTCCTTTATTTTGAGCGTGAGTCTCTGAGTCTTGTGGATTACTGGAAATTTCAGGTGGCTCAGTAATAGAATAATACAAATGAACAACTTACGAGTTAGAACTAAGATAATTGGCTGACGGTTGATTTTGAAAAAAGTTTCAGTAAGTAACAATTCAAATGAAACGTATTTTAGAAATTATCAATGTAAACCAAACACTTCTTTTTTTTTCGCTCTGAAAACTAGACTCGTCAATGTACAAGCTGCCCAACAGCAGTGTTACGGCCAAGTCATCAGACGTTTAAGGAGTGTCCATTATTTTTATTTGTTTGCTCTTCGTTTCCTTTCTTTATGTATTTATTATGCTTCCTGGCACCTTCGGAGCTTCTACAATTATCGCCAGCGCGTCAAAGGGCTTCTGACTGGACCGGCCGGGATTACTGCCCCTCCTCTCGAGGACGCTTGCCAGCCTGGTAGGCTCGAATCTCTGGCCATGTGCGCTCGAGAGCCTGAAGAAGAGGTTGATCGGAATCACCTCGACCAAATAGTGCTCCGAAGAGACATTTACCTTTTACGTTTGGTAGGACACATCCTCCAAATATAGCAAAATCACGGAATTCGACACTCCTTCATCGTCATAATCCAACAAAAAGACATTTAATTCGTTTATTTACAGACAGTAGTTATTATAATTTTCAAGTATTATTTTCATCATTATAGCCGCATTCATTTTATTTCATTTTCATTTTCTAATTCACATTTTCAACACGAGGCCCTCGTTTAATGTGCTCGCCTAAATTTTTTGATGAGGATTTGTCCCCCTCACCCCTATTTGTGCACAAACAAGCAGCATTCAAGAGACTACTATACTTAGGGCCGGTTTATCAATGTCATTTGCTAGCTTGACTAAAGGTTGACTAAGTCAAATCGTTTGTTAACTCCCGAAGACGCGTTCATCAATTCACTTTGACACCGCGTTAGCGCTAGCTGTTAGTTATGTTTTAACTCGTCTCTTCGCTCTTTAGTTATCGGATAACTAACCGTTATCGGTTCGTTTGTTGGCAGCCATTTTATGTTGTGTTTCGCTCGCCTCGTTCTGTTTTCGTTTGCGCTTTCACGATTTTATTACTATTCTATTCTATTGGGTTTTCGTCACCTAAATTTTAAATCATTGCATTAACAAAGGACTTCGACTACGATCTGTCTGACTGATTTCTCCGACGAAGAGGTATACGCGTTTCTTGAGTGGGAGAGAAGGCCATACCAGGTCCGTCCGAGAATTGAATATTTTGACACACTCGACGACGTAGATTTCCATTCTAGGTTCCGGTTGTCGAAAGAAACAACGGAGTTTGTACTTTCGCTAATTCGAACGCGAATAGAATCGCCAAGCAATCGCAATCACGCAATTACGCCTATGACGAAACTCCTCTTAACACTCAGGTTCTACAGTCTCGGTAAGTACAGACCTAATATTTTATCGACCTACCACATTACTTATGTGCATGATATAACTTACGTCAAGTTCGAAAAGTAATTAAGAGCTTTACGTTTCAATTCTTTTACTCCAAATGTCTGGGTTCGACTAATCACGAGTTCTCTAGTCCCCTCGTACGTTCTGCGCAATGCACTAATAATGCAGCATAGTGCAATGGTGTTCACAATGTGTACGTATAAACTGATAAAGAAGAACGTCGAGGAATCTATAGTTGTCCCTAATTACATTATGTCATTGTTTGAGTAACCAATAATGAATAACGTTTGACGAGACTATGCCAAGACGATTATGTTGTGGGAAGTTGTTTTGATTCTTTTGGAATTAGCTGTTTGAATGCCGTAATTTGGTTGTTGCTGATTATGATTGAAATTCTATTTCGTACCTTATTGGCTTCCCAACACGAATTTGACGTGAACGATGGAGGTGATAATTATGCGTTTTGACCACAATGAAAACTATAATTTTGTGTCACCGTCTAATGTGGGTGTGGGATCGTGAATATCAAGCGTGAGTTGACTGGGTTCAGTCATTCTCTCTCAATCGTGTCCACAATCGCACACACCATGTTCTGAAATGGGGGCTTTGGAAAATTTTGAAACGTAAATATCTGAAGAAAACTCGATCAAATTGTCTTTGTTGCCAATCACGTAGCTCTCATCCTATTTTAATGAGGCTGTATAAAGAAAATGGGCATTACAATTCAAGGCGATTATTCGTATACATTTTAGAATTATGTGGTAGTAGAGCACGTAAATAACCATTTTTGTTTTCTCTTCGCAGGTTCGATGCTAATAGCTGTAGGCGACTTTTGTGGCGTTAGTAAAACTCCTGGCTCCCTCATTGTGAAACTAGTTTCCCAGACCACTGTTCATTTGCCCCTACTTTCTTAAAGACGATATTCGGAGAAGAAAAAATCTCAAAAGCCCAAAGAGCGTTTTACCACTGGTGTTATCGACTGTACACACGTGAAAATGTCAATTTCAGTGAAACCGCACATTTGGTGTTGAGAAGCATCATGTATCGTTTATCAAATTTTTTAAAGTTGCTTGGTGTATGATTCATTTTGAATAATACACGTGACGTTTTCTGTAAGGAACATTTTTTTACTTATGCTTGCCCAACTCACGACGGAAAGTTATAAAATCGACGGAAAAAATCACGACAAACACTTAACAAAAATAATCACAATACGAAAATTGAGCTACACAATAAGAAGGAGAAGTAAGAAGATAAGAAAAGAATTGTAAAAAAAGAGAAAAGTATCAAGTAAGATCACAAATATATTATTTAACAATTCTGTAACTGATATTTTGGGTATTCGAATGAAAATGTCAAATAATGAAATCGACAACAATGGTGCAACTCTCCAACACATTGTTTTGGAAGAAAACTCGCCAAGTCGCCTCTTCGTTCGAGGGATTATCGTTTGAGCGTAGTGGCAGCCCTTTTTCCCCGCGTTAAAACTCTCGCTAGTACGTTAGTAAGAAAACACTGGATGTGATTAAGATCATCCTGATTACATATTCCTTATTTCTACAAGCGAATAAGATTAATTGCTAATGTAAGTTAAGTTCTAGTGATGGTGCTCGTTCAGTATAGTGTAAGATTGTAAGAATCGAAACACAACAACATATCCCTTCAGCGAATAGCGGTACATAAAGATGTTGACGTTGTAAAGTTACGAACCGAATTTTTCGATTTAGTGAAGGATCATCCAGAACATTTGTGCTGACTAGGCACCTCAAACATTTCCAATTTACTCGATACTTCGCTGTCGGGAGCCTGAATGGAGCTGTTGTCGTCGTGGTGTAGTCCTGTCACCCGCACTCATGTTTGCTCCCAATCAGTTCCCTGTTTGTGGTAGTAAATCTCCCACATTCTGTACGATATTGTAAGACGTTATCGTGCCGAGTGCCGGATGAATAATAAACGATAATTACCGAATGTGATTGGAATACGGAGTTTAATTACAATTCAGAAACGATTAACCATCACAAACAAGGAACTGGGTGAGTTGGGGCGACCTAGACGAGACGAAAGTTTCATTCACATTTCCTGCGCCGAAGTTTACAGTAAATTGGAAGGTTTGAGGTGCATAGTCAACACACATGCCTCGGACGAGCCTTCACTACATCGAAGAGTTTGTTCCATCACGGTACAAAGGCGTAGCAGGGTAATGAGAATTCACTAGTTTGAAGGGGCTCTGAGGCTCCACATGTTGGACAAGAGCCAGCAGTCGGTACCTCCAAATACTCTTTCGCCAACAGAAAATCGCTGGAATGGAGAAAACAATTTCAAAGCACATGCACAGGTAGCTGAGCTAACCCAAGTTGCTGATGGCCTTTTGTGACTCAGATTGACCCTAAGCCTGTCTTCAACCCCTTGTACGTGGCGTGAGTGATCACTTTGGTTAGGATTTTGCAATAAACAACTTCTACGTTCAATCATCTCGGCTCTAACTTAGTTAAATAACTACTGCCCCTCAAGAGGATGTTGGCGCTTGATGGTGCAGAACAAGACGACGCAGGATGGATAATACAGGCTTAAGAATTTCCTGACCAACCCTGCTAATCTACTCAACTCTGTAAAGGATAGTTACACAAGCTTATTTAAAAGCCTTGAAATAAACCTGCAACTAACCTGTAATACAAAATGTAAGGGATTTGTCCTCTGGTTTGCGTTGTTCCGTTGAAGCTCAACGAGCAGGTGGAAAAAGTGAAGACGACTCCATCCGGCCCTTTGACAGTACTCAGGCCACCGTCTCCGTTGCTAGTTCTACCGCCGTGATTTCTCAGCCTTATGGCGTACTTGATGTTTTCCTGCAAAGTAACAAATGAGGAGAGCAATGTAGGCAACGATCAACCCTAATAGAACGCATTTGTGCAGAAAGTCGAAATAGAGTTTCCTTTGCATTTCAGAACTTCCTGAACAAATTCGAGTCTGTAAGTGGTTAACGCCTAGTAAAATACATTATTTTCAACTACTTTTCTATAATTTTTATCAATAAATTGGAACTTGTTGCAACGTCGACGTGAGCTAAGTGTTAGACAGATCAGATTAATCGGCAGAGCAATAAAAATCACCACATCTTGTGTGACACACCGTATGTTTTAACGGTGACTAAGGAACATCAACATGTTAAGTACGTACCTTGATGAAAATAGGGAAATCAAACTTGATTTCAGCAATATCGTCAGCCAAACAATCCTCGGGGCCGAAAGACCCGCGAGTTACTTGCAGGCTGTTCCATCTCTGGGTGTGGGTTGGGTCGTAACTTGTGCTGCTCTGTGGAATTAAGTGACAAATTTAAATTGGAAGTAGAGGAAACTAGAGAGATAAACGATGAAAAAATCATAAAGGTTGCCAATTCGTAAACTTATTATCGAAAATGGTGGGAGGTCTTGACTTCGCTTAAACTGAATTATTTTAGTTAATCAGGTAGTTGAATTTACATGCCAATTTGACTCACGCTATGACGTGGTGGTTCAGTTACCCCTTAGCAGAAGGTGACTGAGATGTCCCTTTACTTAGTTGTAGAGTTGACCCATATTATTTCTTCCGCATCAGAAACTGTCTCAACCCAATTTTAAAAGCCAGGAACGCCTGTCTGCCTGTCTGTGTTGAGTATTGTTGTCATAATCAACATTCAATCCCTAAAGTTTTGAGCAAGTCTCAAAATAGATTGACCTTAGTTTTTCCCAACACCTCAACATTTCCCTTTTTGGATCCGATAATCCTTGTACCTGCGAGTCGTCCGGCTCTAAACGCCCTGGAGTTCCCCAATTAGTTTCCCAAGTGCCTCAAAATTCCCCACCTCTGGGATTACCGTTCCTACTTGTCACTTCACAACCATAGGCTTCAGATTCTAATACCGCAAAACATAATAGAGCCACCAACAAACGAGCTTTTATGTCTCAGATACTTACTGTCCCCATCCAGTCACCCCTCCACTGGTCACAACCATCCTCCATACAAAACCAACCAATCCGAAGAATTTATACCCCTTCCAAAGCGATGGTTTCCCCCCCCCTCCCACCACACTCAGAACGACAGAATTTTATGTTATTGTAATGAGGTAATTTGGAGATGCTTTGAAGAGCTGCTGACTCAGGCAAAAATTACGGCAATCGCGCCGGAGCTCCGATCCACAATCCTCGACTTACGTCGAGAATTATGAACAATGTCTTATCCACTAGACCACGATCACCCGGTGTCTTTAATAGGAGTCAGTCAGCACATCTCCCCCCTCGTCTTTAGCCGCTGCTCCTCGAGCGGACTCTTTTAAGGAACGAATTCTATGAGAGTTGAGCGAATCCCCGGAAAATCCGATCTTTGATTCGAGAAACGAGGGGGCTACACAGAAAGTGTTTTCTTTCACATTGCAGTAGGCGCGTCGCCCTTTTTATTTCCCTTTGCACTGGAACTTTCACAGCGTCAGCGAATCCCTGAATCGAGAATTCGTCTCATTATTTCTCTCTTAATTTTTCTCTCTGGGCCTCTTCTTTTTCTTGGAATGAAGAAGTTCGACCACTAGTTGGGCGCCAATGTACCGAAGGTAGTTTGGAGATGCTTTTGAAGAGATGCTGACTTGGGCAAAAATTACGGCAATCGAGCCGGAGCTCCGATCCACAATCCTTGACTTACGTCGAGAATTATGAACAATGTCTTAACCACTAGACCACGATCACCCGGTGTCTTTAATAGAACCTTGTTGTGACTTCAACTCTTCAATTACACGTTTTGTGCTCCATTAAACCGTGTTCCTGGTCTAAAGAACTAAAATAACCAATCCTGGACTGTGCTTTACTCTTAAAGTACGAGCAAAACTCTACTATTAAAAACATATATTATCGATGATGAAAATTCTCATATACTTCTTGAGTATGAGAGCAAATGTATCGGCACACCAGTGCAAACAAAAATCATGCTTTACAGGCCCACCCAAGAAACAAACATTCCGTAAAAGTTACGTCTCATAGCCTCAACATCTTTATCAACAGTCCATCAATAGACGTAGCTGTCGCCACAACTGCTCAGATCTATCTTCTGTCACTGTAACACAGTTGTCATAGCCACCCATTGCGGTCAAGTTCACACTCTCCTCAGTTCCACAGCCCATCAAAAACCAAGGGTTCCACCTCCAGCTATCAAAAATAGAGGAGACGGAATCTCGCCACTACATTTGAAATATTGTCACCGTAATCACCATTCAATCAACAGCAGTAGGGACAGGTAGTTGGAGGTACTGCAGTTTTTTACTTTAGTAGAAAGGAAAGTTGTGTAATCGGCTGAAATTTTATTTTTGAGTTATCTTCAGATCTTTACGTTTCAGACCCTCCTGCGTCCAAAAAACACTATTTGGGAAAATGGTCTGTGTGTGTGTCTGTGAACGATTTTTAGAGAAAACCACCGTACCAAATCAGCTCAAACTTGATATCTCGCCCGCAGGTTACCACGGGACGACAAAATATCGGTTTGAACAAAATCCACCGAAAGTTAACTATAGTTATCATAGCGATCAAAACACCAAATATTTTTTTTCAAAAACGGCTCTAACGATTTTGATTAAATTTTTTATATTGATAGCTCTCAATATGGCAATTATACCATAAAATTCCCATTCGTGGGAAAATAACGAGAGCAGCACAATAAATTATCAAAATTTTGTACGAAAATCGGCTTGAGCGCGGTTTTTTCCTTATAAACTCCGCTGGAATGTTAGTAGAAGGTTAAAAAAAAAACGGTGCGTTGCAACACACAACTTTCCTTAGCTCTACGTCAATTCACTCGGGTACATGGATTTTTACTTTTTTTCTACTTATTCAATTCATTTATCGCTCAGGTAATTTGAACTTGGTCAAACAACACTTTATTTTCCTTTTAATCTCCGCTGAAATGTTACTAGAATGTTTAAAAAAAATATCTGGTGCGTTGCAACACACAAGTTTCCTTAGCTCTACGTCAATTCTCTCGGGTACATGGCTTTTTTTGTACTTACTCAATTCATTTATCGCTCAGTTAATTTGAACTTGGTCAAACAACACTTAACGGCAGCAAGAAGCGGTAGCGCTTAGTTCCGGAATTTATTGTGCTGCTCGTGCTCGTTCGGGAATGAGGGGGGGGGAGGGGTTTTATAGGGAAATACAGTCCACCATATTGTTACGGGCACGATTGGATCATGTGGTGACAAGAAGTATAATGGGGATTAAGCTCGGCAGAGTCGTTCTGGCAATTAACCCTTCAAGAGTAAAGGCGCAGTCAACAGAGAAATTAGGGAGGAAACTGACGAGCTGTATAACCTTACAAGGACATCAATCTAGTGAAAGGGAAGCTGCTAATTTTAGGATACTCAGCAATTGAACGAATACACTTACACTAGCGTCGTCCAGTATTTCTAGCTCATAATCATAACTTCCAACGCCTCCGTAGACACCTACACCGGCAATTACAACTCCTGGTCTATCGACAGAAACACAAATTGCGTCTGGAGACCCATTTCCTGAGAAACAAAAGCAACGTCGTTTCATCATAATGAGTATATTAATACCACAGTAGAGAGAACGCTGCTCCAGAAGCAGTAAAAATAATATAGATCGAGTTAAATGGTTCAATACAATTTATAATGTACATACCCGTGTTCCAAGTGCGGCTTTGGTTAGTTCTCGTGAACCTGGGGGCTGTCGCCTGTAGAATTCGGCCACACGCTCCGTCCAAGTCATCCTACATCAAATAACAATTGATGAAACGATTTCATTTTGCGAGACAACAAACGCAGGGCAGCCGAAAAATATTTACACGAACCGTATTGCCACTGGCGAAAATGGCCAACTCTGCAACGATCCGTGACAGTATGTGGCAGGCGTTGAAAGATAGTTTGAAGGAATAGGACATGGGTGCGTCGTACAACCGCTCCTTGACAGGTATTGTCACGATGTCCAAAAGTCGGTCTAAAACGTCGCGCAGTACCCAACCGTTTCCAGAGCTGCCGCCTTCAACCTGTGAAAAACAAATAGAGGTATGGGCGGGTTTCTGTTATTTCAGTATATATTTATATCGTTATCTAGTGCTACCAACGACAAATCTTTTACGAATTTCTGAGCAGTCATGTATCACATTGTACTCCAAGAGAACGACTGTATTGACGTTCCTCGGTGAGAAAAGCGCAACATTACAGCAATCAAATACACCAAAGGCCCTCAGGTCGTCAGATCAGTCATCAATCAAAATAATAAAATGTATTTGTGATCTGTAGTGCAGCCTTGGGCAATGGCAAAGCAGCTGAAAATGTTATGCAGACTGCCATGAAGTCCAGTAAGCCGTGAGTTAGTGACTGCTCTGCATTGACCCGTCGACAGCATGAAACTGCTCTGTACCAGGAGACTGGCTAACAACCAAATACCTACCGTTCCTCTGCAGGTCTGAGTTCAGTGAATGCTGCAGGGGCTAGGCACTAGTTAGCAGAAGGAAATTTGAACTTTGATCAAAATAATTCTAGCCACTTTCGAGATAAGAACGAAAACACCTCGTGTTGGATACGTTTGGCTGTCCCCTCCCCCTTCCATTCTATGGACGTAACTCACAACCTCATTTTTTCGTCTTCAATCGCAAACAAACACATACGAACAGAAAAAGGATCAGCTCAATCGCTTCAGCCATTTTCCCACACAGCGCGTCAAAAAGACACACGCACAACCTACTTGCCGAAATGTCCTTTTTTTCGAATTCGATAGGCCTCAAAGCGTAAAGATCTTGAAGAAATTGACTTTGCAACGGTTGGTAAATTAAGTAACGAGAGTGGAGTGAGGAATAAATAGATAGGAAGTTGATAGTAAATGGTTCATGTGTGGGAACAGCAGTTCAGAAACTGGGAATATAGTTGGGAAATGGGATGAAAATTGTTGGAACGTGGAGTCAAATAGTTAACCGAAGTCACAATCCCATACATTTATTTTATTCAATTTCTTAACTAATTAAAAAAAGTTTAATAATCATTTTCATATCATTCGTTTACGTATTATTTTCTTTCTCCTTTTCGTGTTCCTCCAATTTTATATTGTAATATTCGCACATTCGTATTCTTTGTTCGTTTAGTAGTTCTCCAGGTTTGTCAAGGATGCTAAACTTCCGCATTTTCAAAATATGACGGCGATGAAGACAGAAAGTCACAAGAACGGAACGTACAAGAACTTCCATGACTTATATCAGCCAACAGACCCGACAATATGAAACTTCTGCACTAGTTTCCTCCTCATCTTGGGCATGGGAGGGGTTTCACAGGGTCGGTGCGATATCTGTATAAAGTTACTTCTACGTGGTTCAAAATTTAAGATACTTTTTGCTGCCAAATAGAAAATTTAGTAACATAGGCAGCATTCCATAAGAGCAAATTCAAATCCATTCGAAACCTTGTTTTTATGACGTCCCTCAATAGTAAAGCTAAGAGGGCTGATCACATACAAATGAGCCGTTTGGCCTAAACGATTCAGTTTTACAAGAAAAACTTGCTAACAACATGACTACTTCACAACATCACCTCCTTGCGTCAAGTCTTCTGTTCCAGTGCTTAACTATAACCAGGAGGCTGCAGTAGTAATCTCGATATTGGCCAGGATTCATCTAAAAGGGGGACAGTTTTACAGAACGTGACATTTTGTGTCACTTAACAAATCCAATCTGTTTTTCATTCAGATTATAATAACCACACAGAACTTAGCCTAACTGATGAAAAACTGAACGGAAATAAATCTTCAGGGCATGGCCACATCAAACTTGAGAATTCAACTCCTTATAGGATGTGAATGCCTCAGAATTCTTTGCCTGAATGTTTTTTCTCGTTGGCAAAATGGGTTATTGTATTCGCAGAGCCAGACGTCAGCAAAGCGCTGTCAAGGAACGCTAAATTACCTGGAACGCCGTACCTATTAGCCAGCAACCTTCACTGTTAGCTCATCATACACTGAAACTCTCACTACGGGACTCGCCATTTTCCTCGGGAATTGAAACTCATTTTCATTCACGCTGATTTCAAAGTTAGAGATGTAGAGGGTTCCATTATTCACCCTCCACACAATTGAAGGCACGACATAATAGATACAAGTGTTATTACTTACTTGACTTCTGTAGCTCATTTGCTCAACCAAAATAGGGTAATGGTGAGTGTCAATGCATGGCATCATGGGCAGCCCTGAATTGTCCGAAGGGGAGAGCTGCTTCTTCAAAGAATCTGGAGCATCCATGTTGGGGCTAAGGATCGGAAAAGTTGATCTGAGCCTGATGGATGGGCACCTCAAAGATGCCAGCATCGACGTCAGCAGTTGATCTATTCCTTTGTTATTTTTCTACACACAAAATAGTTATAGTAATAATTTATGTTCAATATTAATATTTTATTGTTAACACAATGCCTGCAAAATATGTTCTTGTTGAACAACCATGAATAAGCCCCATACTGATGATACTGTCCATTCATTCTTCCAGATGTTTCTACAAATATCTGGTGCGTTGCAACACAGAACTTTCCTTAGCTCTACGTCAATTCACTTTCTATATGGCTTTACCTACTTCATCAATTCATTTACCACTCAGCTCATTTGAACTTGGTCAAACAACACTTTACAGCAGCATAAAGTGGCAGCGCCTACAGTTCCAGATTTTATTGTGCAGCTCGTACTAATTCCAGGATCATTATTGAGCAACTGGTACACAGATAATTAATGAGACTGTGAACACAAATTTTTTGAAGAAGTGTGCTGACTGACTCCTGTTAGAGGCAAGCGGTTGATCGTGGTCTAGTGGTAAAGACAGTCGATTCATAATTCTCGACGTAAGTTGAGGATTGTGGATCGAATCTCCGGCGCGATTGCCGTAATTTTTGCCTTAGTCAGCAGCTCTTCAAAAGCATCTCCAAACTACCTCAGTACATTGCAAAAATTACGGCAATCGCGCCGAAGATTCGATCCACAACCCTCAACTTACGTCGAGAATTATGAATCGACTGTCTTTACCACTAGACCACGATCAACCGCTTGCCTTTAACAGGAGTCAGTCAGCACAGAAGGATAGTTATTGGGTAATAACTGTTAGAACTGGTATTAAGCGAAACGGCGGTAGTGGAAATTCAGGAATTTCTGGAGTGACTCCCATGTATCTCATGAGCTAAAGTTAACGTACCTGTTAGGTGAGTCAGTCTCCTCTGGCTTGTGACTCACCTAACAGGTACGTTAACTTTAGTATTTGCCTACTGGCGGACACAACCCAATTTCTTTAATATCTCATGAGCGTTTTTAAACACTCACCCCTTAGGTATTGGATTGGACTACAATACCAATTTTTATGAACATTCTACTAACATTCCAGCGGAGTTTATACGGAAAAAACTGCGCTAAAACGCTTTTCGTCGAAAAGTTTGATGATTTATTGTGCGGCTCTCGTCATTTTCCCACAAATGGGAATTTTATGGTATAATTGCCTTATTTAGAGCTATCAATATAACAAATTTAATCAAAATCGTTATAGCGGTTTTTGAGAAAAAAAATATTTGGGGTTTTGATCACTATGATAACTATGATATTCGGTGGATTTTGCTCATACCCTTATTTTGACGTGTTATGGTAACCTGTAGGCTCGACATCAAGTTTGAGCTGATTTGGTACGGTTGTTTTCTCTATAAACTGCGCTAAAATAGAATTCGTCAAAAGTTTTGGTAATTTATTGTGCTGCTCTCGTCACTTTCCCACGAGTTGGAATTTTATGGTATAATTGCCTTATTGAGAGCTATCAATATAAAAAATTTAATCAAAATCGTTAGAGTTGTTTTTGGGGGAAAAAAAATTTGGTGTTTCGATTGATCACTATGATAACTATAGTTGACTTTCGGTGGATTTTGCTCATACCCTTATTTTGACGTGTTATGGTAACCTGCGAGCTAGACATCAAATTTGAGCCGATTTGGTAAGGTCGTTTTCTCTAAAAATCGTTCACAGACACACACAGACCATTTTCCCAAATAGATTTTTTCGGACTCAGGGGGGTCTGAAACGTAAAGGTATGAGGAAAACTCAACTTTTTTTTCAGCCGATTACATAACTTTCCTTACTATTTCTTAGAGCCAAGGAAAGCCTTTCACCATTGAAATAGAATGTTTTTGATTGGAGCAATGGGAAGTCGTAGGAGAGGTAAATTTGGAGTTGTACTGATGACTCAAGACGGTAAGGCCCATCTGTCGTAACGTGTTTGCCTTGAGGACGCAAACAAAACGTGTCAGCCCCATATCACAGTCTGCATGCACAATGAAATGTTCAATGATCACATCTATGTGCAGCCTCATTGAATAATCGCTTGCAGAAGACGAAAGGGACCAGTCGTTATTAATATTGACCCTTTCAATGCAGGCCTAGAAACCTGCCTGATGCCTCTCGTGGAAACGCTCAGCGTCTATAACCCAAACTAGGCGCTTTAGTTTTAGGCACTTTGAGATTGGACGAGTAGAACGGAAAACGACGCCGCCTTTTGAGTATTTGATAAACTAATGAAAACTGTTGAAGTCCAAAACGTAGATTGAGTTGAAACTGGACACGGTTTTTTACTTTTCTTGGCTCTGCAAAGTAGAAAGGAAGGTTATTTGAGTAGCCGAAATACAAATTTTGAGTTTTCTTCAGATCTTCAGGCATTGATATAGAGACTTGGTGGTGTGCTTGATCCCACAGAGGTTGTTCTGCAATTAAACGGATTACAAAACAAAATAGCAAAGTGGGTGTGGTTACAAACTCAAGATGATGCCTTTACATAGCTAATTGCTGCCTTGACAACCTGCACTATTTTTAATTTGTCAGTCAATTTGGAGTGGGCGCTGCATTAACACGAGTTCAGAATAGAGTGGAACGTGTAGTTACGTTTAGTTAGCGGACCCAATTCATGGGTTCATCCCCACGATTCAATTACTTTCTTATTTTCCCTTTCACGTTAATTCCACAGTACGTACAAACTCTTATTACCTTGTTGATTGACGAAAGAAGATCGCACAGAGCCGTCCATTTCAAATAAGCAGTCGGATAAAACGCGTGGAAGCAAGCGACGAACGTTTCGTGACACTCGCTCATGATTTTTTCAACCAGAGCCTTGTTGGACCCTACGGCTGATAGAAAGATAAACATAGATATGCTCATTCATCCGTGCGATACAAAGTTTAAAGTGAATAGGGAACAACGTCGCGTACTTACCAATAATACCAACTGGTCTGGGATCGCAACGAGTTGAAGTGTCAGACAGGATTTGTTTCAAAAGCGCTCGTACGTCTCCGATACACTCAGCCAAAAGCACAGATTCGGGTACCTGTTTTTTGCCAATTACTGAAACACGAAGAGTTCGATGTTTAAAATGAAACACGAGGCAAATTCAAGTTGGGTGAGAAGGTTTACAAAAGGGACGAAATGCGCTTCTGTACCGCCCAAGGAACGGCGCTATCGAGACGAAGAACTGAGCATCAGCATTCTCCCCCTAGAGAGAAGGCTTCACTATCGTTTCTCCTCCTTGCCATAAACCATATCACCAGCACGAGGAGTAATAGATAAGGTTCTGGCTTGAGAACCGAAACACGGAGTTAGCCAAATCGAGAGTGCTTGCTCAGCAGAGGACGATCGCTGAGCCTTCCACCGAAAACCCGAGCTCTCTCTCCATTTCCGTCCCCCGAGGAAGCAGGTTGCCCTTCACTAGCCCCGAATATAATTATCTAGTCTCCGCAGTTTTCTTTTTCTTAGTCTCCCAGCACCTTCTCATCCTTCTCAATCACCACCTATCTCTTCGCACCTTTTGTTATTTTCCTATTTATTATTGTTAATCCTCCGACCCCTCAGTTTCAGCCACGTCGGAGCATTACACTTCCACGTGTGTAATCTGAGCGCAGTCAATCCACCTAATCGAGCAACTCAGCAAGTGCTACGAATCACCACATGATGGTGGCATCAAGCTGGCTGAGGAAATTAAATAGCCAACTGTCAATTCATTTTGGCGGCCACAGGCACCATCTTGAGAAGCAAGTAAAGTACTAAGGAGTCATAGTATAGGTGAGGGGTGACATGTTATGTAAGGCGTGTTACCATGGCACAATCTTCATGTACCCATTGACTTAAGCGTGATTGGCTACTGCCAAGTTGTCTGGGGTAGCAAACTCACAGTTAATCAAAGGAGAGTACTGGTCAAATCCCAGAGAGCTGAGCTGCAATGGATCACCAAGGACTATAAAGCACCATCCACTGAAACACTCCAAGCAATTACCCATGGTCTTGGGCATTAAGTGCAAGGTGCAAGTATAGAGTGAAACGGGAGCTTCTCACACTCTGGGCCAAACTCTATACAAACCTCTCCACTGAACAAAAACTGGAAGCTAGATCATTGGGCATTAGACAAATGGCCAGTGAGATGAAAAGGGACATGACACATACAAATTTTTTCCAACATCTGTGAACGTCTTAGAAGAAGTGTTGAGCCGGATCACTGAACAAGCCAGTTCTTTACGGGACATGGAGACTTAAATGTGTCGCTTCACTTCTATCCTCTGAAACTCTCCATTCTGCGGGAGAAACATGAAATCATGTGTAGTTCCTACATGAGTGAGCAACGGTTGTTGGAAATGCAGTCATCAATGCTGGTAGGTGAGCATGCTTATAACCACTTTTCCCACTTTGTGAAGAACGTTATGAAAAAAAAAGTGGTCACAGTTGACCTGTCCCTTTGAAATTTGCCACCCACGTAAATAGTTGAATCCTCCTACTTGGAGCTGGATTCCCCAGGGGTTATACCTTCGTGCAGTAACACACAGGCAACAGCACTTCATGATGGGCTGCCACACCTCGACATGTCTGGGTTCTGTGAGTGCTGAAGCGACTCCACTGCAACCACCATGACTTTCGACTGATCTAACTGTATTATGGATGTTGAGGAACAGACATTTTGATAAAGAGACAGACCCACCCACCTATTGGGCATCAGATACACTTATCACAACAATCTTCAGAGGTTCATTTTGAATTACCAAAGATTAACTCTTCAGCTGCATAGGGAAGAATTGTGATTTAGGGAGGCTGTCGCTACTGCTCACAAAGCAGCTGATACAATATAGCTTCCTAACGCCCACCAGGCGCTCACTCTACTCAAAGGCGATACAATTTCAAAAATGCTGTGTACATTAATTTTGTTAATGAACTTGATGTTATTTCTCCCATGCCAACTAATCTGCTTGTCAAGGATATGCCTAAGAACTGGGATACTCTTATTTTAATAACCTTGTGTTGTTAAAGAACGAGTGTTAAAAGTAATTTATAGAAGAACTCCGTTGAAGCCTAAACATCTGTTTAATAATAAGATACTGCAGATTTTTCAACAATCCCCTCCCAAAAAAATCACATTCGAAATCGCTCAGCCTTTCTAATCTTTCTCCCACTTCAATGGATCCCTCGACTTCTTCAGCCACTCTTCGTTCTTGGCACTTGTTGGCCACAATTTTTCTTCAGACGCAACTTCGACAGGAACTAAGCAATGAAGACGACGTACAAGCTCCCACCACCGACATACGTAGTCGGCATTGCCCATCAGCGCATATTTTGAAGACAAGACAGATTAGCATCTTGTCTTCAAATTTATCTATCAAAACGTCTCCTGGCTGAACATGCAAAGGTTGGCGTTTCACTCAATTGATCAGCAGAGCAAGATATTCGTTCCTGAATCGTTCCTGAATCGTTCCTTCAGACCTTCTCTTAACTTGAGACAACTATTCAAGCTTTGCCTCACGATTTGCTCCACTACTTGAACACCTTGTATGAATAGAGACTGGGAATTGTGGGTTCGTATCCCACAGGAGGTACCAAAAATGTCGAGGATATGTCGTCTAAGAATTGGGATAATCTTATTTCAAGAGAAAACGAAAACCTTGAGTGTTGTTAAAGAACGAGTGTCAAAAAATAATTTATTGAAGAACCCCGCGGAACCCAAAACATCTGTTCTAACAATAAGATACTTTAGATTTCTCAACACTGCTCAAAAGACCCACTATAGATTGCATACACTTCAATGTCAACAAATGACTGCGATGTACCGTTAATTCCAACAAAAAAAGTTATTGTTAACGAGTTCAATGTCAACTTACTTTGGTTAGGGTATATTTCAATAATATACATTCGAATAAGCCGCAAGCAAGCCCTGGTGATGTACACAAGTCGCTGTTGCTCCTGCAGAGCAACGCGATATCCTATTTGCGTATTTCCACTATAGAACGTGTTCACCATTTCCAGTAAACCCGCTTTGAAAGCGTTCCAGCTCCATTGAAGAAGCGCCAACAAAGATTGCAAGCCGTCCTATTGAAACAACAAAATCAAAATGACAGATTAAAACGAATGAATTGAAAACAAGCATTTTACAGGCCTAGAGAACAGTACTCTTAGTTCGTTAGCTGACATCTGAGACTGGCCATTTACAAAATTTCCGAAAATTTCGTTTGTTTGGACTCGGTGCGTGGAACTATAACACCACCCGGAGAGAAAAAGAAAACATATTTAATTAAATGTCTTCACAGCTTTCTTCAGCTACAATCAGCTTTATAGTTACCATGTAACTTCACACCTAACAACATTCTCTCACACAGCCTAACGTCATGTGCATAGTACTTCCAGCTAGTACTTCACGCTATTTTAGTACTTCCAGTTCCCTTCGTAATAAGGCAGCACGTGCTTTTGTTATCACCCTTGAAACTAGCCTTTACTCGTGTTTATAGGGTCCTGCTCCCTCATATCAAGCTAAAACAGTAGGCGGAAAGCATTCTACAACTCTCCTCAGTCTCACACCTTACAGATCGCCGAGTGAAGTATTTCTGCCAGATGAAACACACGCTAATTGTTCTGTTCTTTGTCACTATTCGAATACAATCAGCCTGACGTCTGGAATGAAACGCAGCCCTGGATTTATGTGGAATTAGAAGAGCAATCCAAAAATGAAATTTGTGGACTCATAAAGTCCAAGTCTTCATGTACATTGAACATTTGCCTCACTAGATTTACTGTGATTTCACTGCTTTCCATGTAGATGTGCAATCCCCATGCCTTGAAACATAAATTGTCACGTTCTTGGCGAGATTATTTCATGCTTGGAAATGTTAAAAAAATGGAAATTATTATACAACAATTTATTATTCTCCCTCACAGCATGTTTGCACAGTTTGACGCAGTTTCACACTTCCGAGGCCCAACTCATTCGATTCAGCCTAGAAAAATACTAGTAAACGATACGAAACATGACCTGACTACAAGAGAATGACGACAATTGACATTTTCTAGACGACGCTAGGCAATTGGCACGATGACGAGTTATTTCTGAGACCCCTCCTGTTAGACTCAAAGCTGAAAAACACCTTGGAAACGATACCAAACACGACGTGATTGCAATAAAACTGCCAAACGTTTTAAAACCATTCTCTTCCCAAACAACAATAATTATGGAATTAAGCGGGCACAACTAGATCCCAAATGGAACAGCGGACAGGGGTGTGTTGTTTGGAATGAATAGTAAACCAAAAATTACACCATCAGTGCTGCAAATGTTGTATGTATTAAGTTCATCTTAGTCATCATCAGATGTGGCGCGATTCGTCATGGAGCACAACAGAACGAACTTTGAAAATTGTTTGTAGCACATTGCACTTCGAGGCGAAGGCCCCAATCAATTCCTTATGCCCCCGCAGGACTGACTCCACAATATGTCAATAAACGAGGGTCATTAGATCAAAGTTCCACACATCCACGAACTAAACAACTCAATTCTTATAAAATTAGCCAAACAGAAATGTCTCGAAGAAGCGTGATGGGGTCCAATTTTCCCATTCGTGTTTTACTGTGGATGAATCGTATAGGACGGTAAAACTGGTTAGCTGAAAGTAGTTAGTACTAAGAGCTGACTTTCTTCATGGAAGTACGCTCGTATCGTCCCATTAAAATCTTCTCAGGGTGGTAATTTATTACATTACTTACAAGTTTGTACGGCTGAGCTGCACTTGCTGGCACATAAAGAGGTGCATGGAGTGACGGAAAATTCTATCGGAGCTGCGAACGCAAACACCCATGCTAGAAGAAAAGGGCGCATATTCAGCAAAAAAATAGCAATTTGAACCAGGGTGAGTAGAGGGGTGCATGGAGTAACTAAACAGGATATCAGAGCTGGGAATGCTAACACCCCAAGCCTAAACAAAAAAGGGGCATACTAGCTGAGCTGCCAACTGAGAGCTATTAATACGAGGACACATTAAGAGGTGCAAAAAGGACTGGAAAAGCTATCAAAACTGAGAATGCAAACACCCAAAGCTAGGAGTAAAGTGGAAATAGTAACTGCGCTGCCAAACGACAACAATTTGAACCAAGACAAGCGAAGAGGTGCATGGAAGGACTTAACAGACTATCAGAGCTGGGAATGCGAACGCCCCAAGCTTGAAGAACAGGGGCCATAGCACCGATGAGGGTAAGTGATCCCCTACCAAATTACGATGATACGCTACAACTTGCATGCGCACACCTTCACACACCACGCATCAACGAACGGTTTTCATTCGAAAATCTGAGTTTTATAAATAAATATCAGAATAACTCACCCTCGTAACGGAACGTGAGAACTCCCTCGAAACGATGCAAGCTGGTTCAGACGAATCCGCTTGTCGGTTCGGCGCTTGATTTTCTGGAGTCACCACTCGATAAAGTAGCTGAGGGATCTGTCCTGCGTTTACGTCAGTGCCGTTGTTTGACTTTTTGGACGACTTAAAGTAAAATACGACCCTGCAAAATTGAGTAAATTGCATTATTAAATTAATCATACTCGATCAGTCGATTAATAATTCTTTGGACGAATAAGAAGAAATAAAGTTCGCACTCTGAGGATTGGGTCTCTCACTCCTCTGGGTCGTTGATTGCTGAGGGTGATGCAGATGACAAACGACGAGTTGCTGGTGGAGTGGGGAAGATATGGTGCAAAAACTTTTGTCGCGCGTTATGAGGGATTCTAATAAAAAGGGAACTGTGAAGCCAGGGGCACGATGGTCGTAAAAATACAAATGCACCATCGACGAGAATGTGGCCACCATGAACTCCAATTACGCATGAGAAGCATATTAAAAAGGGTCCAATTGGAGTCAAGATAAGGTTGCAGAATGAAAGAGGTTCAACGTTTGGGCAGGAATTAGATAAATAGATGGCATTGAGGTTGTGTGCTAAAAGTACCTGAACAGAAGGTGCAACGTGGCACTGAAAGAGGACAGAAAACAATGCAGAATTGAGATTAACTTCATAAGGGCCATGAAGAGCAGTGACTACCTTCTCAGGCGTCTACTGGTTAGGAATGCCATCTTTCATTCAGACGACTATTGAGATTAGTGATTTTGACAGAGCAACGACCATACCCGACAGTTCTGCAGCGGGATTTTCAGTGAGAGGGTGAGGGGGAAACTGGGGGGTTCCTGGCAAAGGCTAAAGTGAGGGAGAAAAAAAAGCCAGGGCAGGTACTCTCCTCTTAGCGAAGGGCATAGCAAGAGTCAGATGGGTCTACTGTAGGGTACATCCAATGGTGGATGTGCTGAAATGCTCCCATTCCTAGACAATGCAATACCTGGAAGGTTTATGTTCTGCACAGTGGGGGAAGGGGTATGGAAGGGATGAGACAGCCCCTCTGCGAAGTTGGGGGAAGTGCGTAGTGTTAAGGTAGGCCCTGGTGGAGGCCAGTCACAGTGGCTGATTATAGTTTGCATCATTCAGGGCAACCTCCGCCAAAGTACAATGGCGCACGACCTTCTCCAACAGTTTCAGTAGAAGAAGGTCGATCTGCTGCAATTGAGCGAGCAGAACCATAACCAGGGAGCTCACTGATACGACGAACTGAAGGATGAAGTATAGATATGGAGTAAACACTGCTCTTGAATCTCCCAAACTGCTGGGCAGTATGAGAAGACGAGTGGAAATTTCAGTACACTACACGGTTCTTGTGAGGGTGATGAGGACAAGAAATGAACTGCCATCACAGAGAGGCGTGAGGCAATGTGCTAAATGTTCTGGGCTCACATTGCGCAGGAGTAAATTCATGGGGCCACTAGAAGCAGACCCTCCCTCCAACGTCCAAACGAAGAAACAAGAAAAAAGGAGCAGTGAGTTGCTTGACCCAACTATACCATCCACTGGAAGTTGGTGAGTGGGCAAAGGAGAAGAGATATGTACCTCTGGCATGAGAAGCACCTAACAACCACTGAGAGGCGTTGAAGAAAACAGCATAGATAGGTCTTAACTCCTGCTGGATCTGAACACAGCCATTTGGAGTTGAGTTGGGCAGTAGTACCCCTTGAAAAGTGTAAACTTAACTCTTTCAATCCCATACAGGTAGTTGGGACTCCAAACGCTTGAACAGAACATCAGCACCACCAGGGCAGTGAAAGATGTTCAGTGGTTACGTCCAGTTTGAGGTCTCAGCCACTTAGGCTATCACGAAAACGCTCTTAACTTGATAATAAATTCCAGTAATTAATTAGTTTTAACTTACTGGTCCTCAGTTGTCACCATCCCTTGGCCACTGGATCCGCAGTCACTCGAAGGGCCACTCACTCGAGCCCAAGCAACATACCATCGATTTGCCTAGAAGCAAAACAGACAAGTTACGAGAAAGAGATTAGTAAAGCATGAAAGTAGCTTGCGTGGGAAAAATAGCGGAAATAGCGGAAGAATTGATTACTTGAAGAGGAATGGGCTCCTCAAATAGCATGGGGTATTTCTGACGTGGGCCGCATTCGTAAGGAATTTCTTCAGTTTCGGCTAGGAGCTCGCCATCATTTTCTTGTTCGCCTCCATCAGGGCCAATATCGAACAGCTAGAGACATACGCCAAATAAAAGATAAGTATTTTGAGTATTTTATGAAGAAGGATGTCAAAACTATCAGTGACAAATAATCGTCGCCAGAGTGTTCTCGAGCAAGTTCACGAGGATTAAATCAAGAATCCAGAATATAAAGGCCCTTCCGGACTCTCACGGAGTTTTGGAGAGCGAGAATGCAGAGAGGTTGCTAGTTTCTCCTCTCCTCGATCTGTCTGAGTTTACTCAAGGACGGTATTTGTGCCACGAGTCAAAGGATCATGAGGAACAAATGCGTGAGACATGCTCCTTCACCTCTGCACGCTCCATGAGGATGCTGAGTGTGTTAACGCCGGAGGTAGTTGTTTGTATTTAATAATAATGTAGACGTAAGAAGTGCTGTGGAGTTCTGAACGATAATCAAAACGCGTCTGGATTGAGCATGCCTACCCCTTCTTCTTCTTCAAGTCGTTCCAACACTCAACTGCCCTCGCCTTTATACCAATTTTGTTCGCATTTTCGTTCACCCGCACGCATGCTTCTCACTTTTTGTCCAACTTCTTGAAATAGCTGGGTCATCAGTATCCCACTATTATTGGGTCATCAGCATCCCAATCCCATTCTCTATTGCAATTTGAGAATCAACAATCTGCAGCATCCTATACGCTGCCACACCTTCATCTGACCTGCTAGCTCGCCTGGATCGCTTTCCTCCGCCTTCCCAACGTCCCAGCAACAACAGTCAGACGAAACTTTCTTTCTATTCGAACATTTCTTCTACTCAAATTATACCTTAGATTAGTTTCGCTTAAATTTATTCTTAGCATGGTAGGAGCTCCTAATTTCATTTCCCTGTATATAACTGTTACAAATCTTTTATTATAAACTTTTTCCTTTTTTCGTTTACCACTTGGGTAATTGATTGCCAAATTAATGAAAACCCTTCCTCTGTGGTTCAAACAGAGTGCAAGTTCTTTGCTCGCCCCATTCCAGCGAACAGGTACCTCAAGGATACTCCCTTGAGAGTCTGGCCGCTGCGTAACATTACAAGCCCTCCAAGGAATCTTGTGGATCTCGAAGAAGTACTTGGAGCACAAGACGAGGATAAAATTTTGCTGGAGATCACCGATTACATGAGGAATAAACTGCTTTTGGGACAGTTACTATTCTGCATTCGGGGATGTCTGTGGGAGTTCTGACCTGGTGGGCCCTGCCTCCCTCAGACCCCACAGTTTAAAAGTGAAGAAGGGGATGGGATTTCTACTGTCCACGACCACCAAGATATCTACAGACAAAGCGAATTTCCCAGCATTGCCCTGGGTAAGAGTTAGATTGCTCCATTCTACCTACCTTGCCCTGCGGAGGCAGCCACCTCTTGTGGCCCTAACCCATAATGCACCAGCGCAAGGCTGCTTGCTGTGGATTCTCGTGGTACCATTTTGGGTCAAACAACCCTTAAGGCCTGAATGGTCACACAAGCCTGAATGAGACATACCAAACCAGTAACAATTCAACAGTACTGCTCTTACCTTGATCTTGCCTGTGTACTCTCCTCGACCTCCAAACAGCCCAAATCCGCCAAGCAAAATATCAGTGTCGGCCATAAAACGAATGGCCTCTATGGAATGACCCGAGTATCCCCATCCGCCGCCATTACCTGCAAAATTAATTGAAAGCGAGATTTACGTGAAACAGTAATCGTAAATGACAACATTAGAATGTGTCACAAAAAAAAAAAACATGCACTCACTTTCGAAACGACCAACAGTGGAGAAATCTTCTTTGCTGTACACTTTGCTTTGAGATTGACGAGCTCGTTTTTCTTCTGCGTCGGGGCTCAAAACATGATTAGTAGACGTCAACGTATCAAGAGCAGCGAGGAGGTGTAAAGCAGATTGAGATCGAGTGACTAAGCAACTGGGAATTGTAGGCAAAGCCAATCGGCCGTATAAAATCGACCAGGGTATGCCTAAACCTTCTGAGCTGACAGGGTTGTAGCACTCCAAATACCCGCGCGAGTAACTGAAAACGAGAAGAGACGAAATGTCATAATTGAAGGGTTTAGTAGCAATCCACTAAGCTTCTTGGCAGCTATGCTATTCGTCAAAGGACTCAACTACTTTGTCAATAATTACACTTGAACCACTGTAGGTTGTCTCTAAACCAGCGGCCTTTGTGGTGTCAGAGGTCATCCCAGGACATCCCCCAGGGTAGGATACATTTGAGGAAAAAGAGAAGGCCAACGAGGAACTCTGAAGAACTGGTGTTTGGCTAAGCTCAGGTTGAATTAGATCATTGATCTTGATCCTAGCAGGAAATTCATAGCCGGTGCGCCTCCCTCCTGAGCTCTTTCTGACCTGAAGCCTTTGAAATGGTAGCCACGGGAAAATCCGAACAACCCATTCAATCGGCTTTTCCTGCCGACAAAGGACTAAAGGTTTGTTTCTGAAGCCAACAACAAATTTTCCCTTTTGGAGTTTTTCAATATATTTACTTCCCATCACTTACACTACCACCTCTCCTTAGATTCCAACTGTCAGCTCTTCCCAGACCCGACCCAAAAATGCAAACTCCCCCCACAACCCATTTCACCCTATCCAGAGACACCATTGTACCGCGTAAATTCGGTACTCATTCACAATCATATTTCTATCCTGTCTCCAGTGTATAAATACAGTCCTCTCTCACCCTCACCATGCTCATACATTTATTCTTGAAGTTCCACCTCACATCCAACCAACAACTGGCATTAGAACAGTTGAAGTCGATAAACAAGAGGGTCATGGAGTGTTCACAAATTCCACATCCTGACAACAGTAGTTGATTGAATTGTCACTGCACGATCAGATTGAGTTGTGACTCGGAACGCCGGAGCTTCTTTTTATCGGGCAGAGCCACTTGAAGCAGCTACGATTAAATCGGAAGAGGAAGATAGCTGCTGGTGAACAGTGAGAGGGGGGACCTCATTGCCGTGATCGGAAGGTTAGGAAGATCGGGTCCGCGGCGCGCAACGAGGCACTCAGCCTATTCCTCTTCCGGACTCCAGCGGCACCACTTCGCTCCTCTTTCTATCGGTACCTGTGGGAATACTATTGATCGGATACGGAATATATTGGTTGGAAAGGAAGGATTATTTATTGAGAGACGCCCGAACGAGATCCATCCTATAACATTGGTAAGAGTGCTCAAAGGTTTTGTGTTACAGTCATTGAATTATTTTGTGTTTCGTAGATTCGAAGTGACTGCTCACAGCCACAGGCTCCAAAGTGTGTGTAGAGTGGTTTTATTATCCTACTCCGTTTCATTGACAAAAATTACGCACGTATCATTCTTACTCACCTCCAAAGGACGTTATATAACGGATCGAGGCAAACGAGAGATTTTGAAAAGTCTACTTGAGTTTCATCACTGAAGCTGCAACAATTTCCGTCTCGCTTGTTGATTACCAAGCAGTTGAAAGTCTTGTCTTGTTCGCATTTCTTGGGAATGAGCACTGAAAAATAACGCGCTAAATTATGCACCGCTTGAACGAAATAAGTACCACCGTTAATTCCAATTCCACGCGCCCCACAACATTCCTCCTCCCCCCTAATAAATATTGATAATACGCATTATATAAAGGAACTGTAACTTCGTTTAGCATGTGGCCATAGGAAGATGAATGGGGAACAAAACTTAACACGTGAGTTCAATAAAATACTTGCAGCCATGCTTGAGAAAATTAAGTTTAATGTAAAGATCTCATTTTGAGGCATTTTGGCGTATAGCGACAGTTAGTCCATCAGCTCTTTCTTTTCTTCATGCCGTTTAGTCGCCCTCTCTTCATCAACTGCACCCCAATGTCCACCATTTGCCTCCCTTCCGCCTTCCCATAAACTGGGCCCAACTGAGAGGTTTGAGGACTTCATTGATGAAGAACTTCTATTACATTTTCTCAACATACATACTGGCAAATGATCCCAATCCTTTTAACCTTCGTCATTCCATCTATAGGAAATGTGGGGGTGTCGTATACAAACACGTGCTGTTTGAGGATCAATTTCACCTCACTGCGTAGAATGTTTGTGTACAGGGTGACAATATTTAATACAGCCATCGTTATAGGATGCTGCGGCGCTAGCAGGAGCTGGACGTTTCTAGGCCCTGCCCGTGGAGAGAGAATATGGTGAGGTTCCTTAGCCCTCTCAGTTCATCCACACTGAGGCAACGTGCTGAGGAGCGAGAATGTGAAAGGGGTTGCTCAGGGTTCCTCGATTGTCCTCTCCTCGCTCCACTTGACTTAACAGCGGGGTTTTGCACCATGAGGAACAGGTGCATGAGATGCATGAGACTCCCCCACCGGGATACTACGTGAGAGTGCGGATGTGTTTTCACCTTGTCAAACTTTGGCAAACATGGTCGATGAGAATGCTGTGGGAACAGGCATCAGCACATCACACGTCTGGAGGGGGCTTTTCAACACGTCAAGGGAGTGGGAAATATCTTCGGAATAAGAGATTATGGCTAATTTACCTTGTCAGGGAACTTATGTTTTTTTCGGTCATCAGCATCCTCTGTGGAACATTTTTACGTCCCCAAACTTCAAACCCACAACCCCACTAATCATTTTCAAAACTCCCTGTTCAAACTATTCCGATTATTGTACTATTATTTTGTCTTATGACTCCAGAGACATTTCTTTTTTATTTTAGTTTCCATTTCACTGAAGCGCTACACCAGCTAGCCAGAGGATTTACTAATTCATTCCATGAACATCAACAGAGGCAAAAAATCTTAGTTTTCGTCCAATTATAATGAATATTATGTACTACATTTTTTGGATTATTCATTCTGTTTTAGTATACCTTCGTCGTAGCACACACACTGACTGCACGCTGAAATTAGGTTTTTGGATTCCGCAGGCCTCAAAACGATCTGAAGAAAACCCAACACGATCACAATACTTTCCTAACCCTTTGGGTAAAATAATGTAGTACGAAATAAAATAAAATGGTTGGAAATACTCACAAATGCAATTTCGATTGGCCATAATGGTGGACTGGCTGAGAGAGACAGAATTAATGAGGCTTTCGCCGACTTTCAAATAAGTTTGGTCCGCTGACGCGCCAACCCATATGGCTCTTCGACCCTGACGAGGGCCAACCCATCCAACTAGCCCAGGAATGGAATGCCACGGAGTCCTGCCGCTTTCTTGGCGTTTGCTCGTTCCTTCTCCCGAACTATTTCCTCCTCCTCGTCCCAGTTGCCCTTTCTGTACAAAGTAGCCATAAAATGGAATTAATTGAGTGATTAATTCATTTTAAATAAATAAATACGGGATGAGAGGATTACCTGGTGGCTGCCGAAAGTGTAAACGTTTCCATTAGAGGTTAGAATAACCGTGTGGTTGCTTCCAGCAGTGACGTGGGTGGCAGTGCAGGGCAGTTTGACTTGAACTGGCCCCCCTCTGATCATCACATCGCCCACGCCCAGCTGTCCATAGCTGTTACTACCAAATGTGAATACATCGCCGCTTTGAGTGAGTACAACTGAAAACATGTTCGTGATGTTATGCTTTTGTTAATATTGCCAGTGAATTGTACAACAAAACACAATGCCTTTAAATATTGGTGAGATAAATTTTAAAACAATAAAACAGTGCCACTCTGTAAGTAAAATCGCATTTATTGTAGCATAGGCATATAATACTTATGGTGAAACAATTATGAGCCACAGACTTGAAATATAGTTTGTACACTCTGGGACTATGATGAAAATCTGGGAGTAGCTAACTTACTCTTTATGATCACATGACGTGCTGGACTAATAGCTTGATTTCTCCTGAGGGGTGAATGGAGTGTGCTGCTGTAAAGAGTATGAGGGTGGATGAAGCATGGAGTAGAAGAGTGGACACAATTAAGAGGCAAAGGGGACTCAGAGCATTGGTTACGTCAGGATTTAATGTTTTGGATGCTCCTTGTCATACAAGAGGAAAGGACAAGGGACGAGTGAATCAAGTGACACACGAGACCACTCTCTTTCCATCTGATATTTCATGAATCCGAGCCCTGAAGAGAAGTTCGAAGCCATACTTCATCTGTACTGAGTCCCTGAAAAGCGGAGCAGGCCCCTCTCGACACACCCTGGCAGATACTGCAAGGCCCTTCTACCTGACAAGATCCAGTTTCAGCATATGTGCTGCCTGTAAGTAGATATCTCTCTCCACATGTATATGGAGAGGTACAAGACCCAGCAGGAGCTCTAGCACTGTTGTGAAGGCTGTCTCCATGCGACCCGACACATCTATGCAGGCCCCTGCGCTGCAGTCTTCTTTCCTGGTCTAACAGACCAGGTCATTGTTGACCACAGGTAATAATAGCCCTGCACACCTACAGAACCATTATCAGCCACTGCGACTGACTGCTCCCATGTCTTGCCAATCCCGAACACATCACGGATTAAGCCCTTGGTATTGTTCTCCTCACGTGTGTGGCTCACATGAACTTCCTGTGTAAGATGACTCCCAAGTATTTCACCTCTGTCGGATCGTCATCACCTACCTCCCAAGCCGGAGTTCCCGCATTGTAAGGTTGCATTTCTCAGTGAACAGGCCCAGGCTTTTTGTCCGGTTTGACATACGAACTTCCTTTCCGACTTTGTAAGGTCATGGAAAGTAAAATGAACAATAAAAGTTACCTTCAGTTATGGAAAATGGTAATACTTTATAGAGACCCTACCTGTATGATGAAGACCGCAAGCAACTTGAACCACAGGGCTGTCAGTAGGAAGTTGCACTCGAGCTGGAGGAAGAGATGTAACACGACTAGCGTCCCTCTCCACATCACTTCCAGCAGCTTCTTTTCCCAAAGTCATAACTGTGTCTCCTGAACACCACATAATACACATGTACAGTAACCATAATTTATTATTCGATTAAAAAAACAAAATTATGTTTATTCAACATACCAAGATGGTTTTGGGATGAAGACGCAGGGGCTTTACAGAAAAGAACTTTGGTTTGTTGAGGAATACCCGAGCGATGCACCACAGCAGCACCTTTCATTTTCAACATTGAATGCTTTCCAACGATACGAGCTCCACGCTGACGTTGCTTCCTCTCTTCCAACTTGCACTGCAGATGATCCTGAAATCGACCTCCTTGTCTCCCTGAAGACATAAATTTCGAAGAAATAAAAATATTGTTAACTAGGTAACATCACCAACTAAAATGTGCTTCATACTCACCGCCAAAAATGAGGTCCAGCCGCACCATTCCAGCAATATCGTTAGCTCCACTCGGCCCTAAAATTGCCATGTCTGAATTGTCGACATTTTCCCGGGCACAAATCCGACAACAACCGCATTGAGAGCACCCAGAATCACCTTCACCACACCCACACTCCCTATAACGATACAACGTAATAATTATGTTGGGTATCAACGGTATATATCTCGAAATATAAGGTTACTTACTGTCCAGGCAAGCGATCAGGCCTGATGCTACTCAAGCAAGAAATGCTGTAACCAGTGCATTCTCGACAAACAGTGCACACCATGCACAGGTCTTGTTTCCATTTGTGCTGTCCGGGAGGACACATCCCAGCATCATCACCCCACTCTCCCTCTTCTTCTTCGCCGCCGTCGTCTTCAAAAGCCGTTTCCATTGCAACAGCAGCTTTAATGAAAGTAAACGGATTTAAACCGAGTCAGATTCATAACATGACAGTCCACAAAATAACTCTTTTACTCTAAAATATGTCTGATATGGCCTTGAGGGCAGCTTGATCACCCAAAAATGCATCCGCAGATACAGAACTGCTGATTAATAAATAGCAGCATAATCCTAGCAGTTGAGCAAGGTTCCTACATCTCCTTTTCCCCCCAGACACTACATATAAAGCCAATCCAATTGATGACGTTGGGTCATCAGACTTACACATTCGTACTTGAAGGTCGGGTTATACAACTTTTCAACCTTGATAGATCCAACAAGCATTTAATTTCAAAGTAGATAATAAACGTAAAATCGTGAGATAGAAGTAGAGAGAAGATCAACAAGGAAAACGAGTAGTCTCGTTCAGGTAAGTGGGAGAATATGAAATGTAGTCTTGTTCTGTTAAATTTGCGTCGTCAGTTAAAACGGCAACGCCACAGGGCACGATTCTAATCTAAAGCCTATTATCAGCCAAAGTATTTTCAGGTCTGAAATTAACAGACTACAAATCACCAGAATTTAGGGGATCAACTAACCAATTACATTAACAAGACACAAACAGTGGAAGTGGCTGCCCATCAAATTTGTATTGAATAATTTTAGAGTACAATTACATATTTCTGGGTAGAATATTTACTACCTAAGTTTCCACATGAAAAAAAAACGAAATTATAGGTTAAGCAGCTGTAGTCTATTTCTGATGCGTGACTTGTCTGGTAGTCTGTTGTCGTAAGAGTATCGCTTTAAAGGTCTTGGGTCTCAGCAGTTAGCATCACGTTTACGCTGTGGTTTAGGCCAGGTCGGGGAATGTCAGAGGTTCCATCAGGAGGAGGCAGGATTCCTATGACGTTAGGATCAATCAGAACTGGTTCACCCGCGCCTTCTCCACTGCACGTCGGCTGCTCCATCAACCGAACGAGTTCCTCTTTCACCCATTTCGCCTTTTCAATTATGTTGTCCATCGCGGTAAGAAGATTGCGCATCGTTTCGGGTTCATTTTGACACCGCGACAATTTCGCACGCCCCACGTGTTCACCAGTTGCGTTAGGTTTCAGGCTCCCGTATATTTTTCCTAAGAAATTTTTCAATTGCATATGCTCGGTCTCTTCATTCCATCGCATAGCGTTAGAAGAGAACGGGGTGTGCAAATTGGTTATTGATCGTTCAAGATTGGCGACTTTTTTGGCCAAAACGTCGCTGGTTTCCGCGTTATTTTCGGAACCTTTTTGGATTTCAAACAATTTTTCGCACCTGCCGCAAGACGTGACGGCATTAGACAAGCAATCGGGGGACGAGACGCTGCATCCGACCGATTTGACTGATTTCTGACCGCTTGGGGACTTTACGTTGAGTAGAGAGCCTCCGAATTGGAAATATTGACTGACGCCGAGAATTTCCAAATATCTGCTGACGTACACGAATTGGTAATGAATCCCGCAAACGGCTTTGGTCAATTCGTCGGCCTTGAATGTTAAAACTCTTGTGCGGCACGAGTTGTTGAAATGACGACCGATGCCCCATTTATACGTTAAACAAGACTCGTACGACTCCCAGCCCGCTTGGTAAATGCCGACCCAATCGCGAGTAGAAGCGCAGACCAAGGGATCGATGGTGAAGACAATTTCTACATCTTCGGAAACAGAATAGCAAATCTTGACATCTTCGAATGTGACCGCGTCCAAAATAATTTGACTTTTAGTTTTGTTACAGTCGAACATATTTGCAATGAAATTACGCTCGGAACTGTCGTTGGATGAATTTCGGGAACTTCTTTGAAAACAACCAACTCAAATCGTAACGGATTCGTTGTTGTTTCCTCCGAGGAAATACAGTGAACTGTGCCCGATTTGAAACGCAACACAAATACCTTCTTCGTGGCACCTCTGGAGCTGCGTGACGTCATCGCGCTAGGACAACTCCCGTCGGTTCCAGTATACTTCACCAAACCGAACCATTAGCATTAATTAGAACTAACCCCGCAATCTTTAACATTTAAAAATAATTACTCAGCTTCTAATAGCTTTACAGAATTCAATAACAATTGTTACTGGACTACTTTTAATCAAGTTTCAAGGATTCCCAAGATTTTCAATACTAATTCCACACACCCTTTTTACTTTCCTTGCTCTACGAAGTAGAAAGGAAAGTTATGTAATCGGCTGAAAATTTTTTTTTGAGTTTTCTTCAGATCTTTACATTTCAACCCTTGTGAGTCCGAAAAACACTATTTGGGAAAATGGTCTGTGTGTGTGTGTCTGTGAACGATTTTGAGAGAAAACCACCGTACCAAATCAGCTCAAACTTCATATCTCGCCGGTAGGTTACCATGGGACGCCAAAATAAGGGTATGAACAAAATCAACCGAAATTTAACTATAGTTATCATAGTGATCAAAACACTAAATTTTTTTTTCTTAAAAACGGCTCTAACGATTTTGATTAAATTTTTTATATTGATAGCTCTCAATAAGGCAATTATACCATAAAATTCCCATTCTTGGGAAAATGACGAGAGCAGCACAATAAATTATCAAAATTTTCGACCAAAAGCGTCCGCTGGAATTTTAGTAGAATGTTAAAAAAAATTAGTATTGTAGTCCAATCCAATACCTAAAGATTGAGTGTTTAAAAACGCTCATGAGATACATGGGGGTCACACCAGAAATTCCTGAATTTCAACTACTGCCGTTTCGCTCACTACCAGTTCTAAACGTTTTCACCCAATAACTCTGCAAAAGTAATTACTATCCTTCTTCAAAAAATTTGTGTTTACAGCCTCATTAATTCTCTGTGTACCAATTGCTCAATAATGGTCCTGCAATGAATACGAGCAGCACAATAAAATCTGGAACTGTAAGCGCTACCGCTTCCTGCTGCCGTAAAGCGTTGTTTGACCAAGTTCAAATTAACCGAGTGATAAATGAATTGATTAAATAGAATTAGCCATGTACAAAGTGAATTGTTGTAGAGCTAAGGAAAGTTGTGTGATGCAACGCACCAGATATTTACTCTATTATTCAACAACATGCACGCACACATTCAATTCAAATTCTTTACTCACACACATTATTCAAATTATTACTCACACACACTATTACACTATTGTATTATTACAGTTCGTACTTGATTCTTAAAATTAATTTACTCAAATTTCAATCCATTTGTGCACAATTCCAATATTATTTAATCCGCATTTTACCCGTTTTTACGCCATTTACCCACAATTTAAAAAAACTGATTGCAATTGCTTCATTTGTTATACATGTAAGTTACACGATACTATATATAATTTGTACCCTCAGTTGTAACGAAAGAAACTCGACATAGAGATTTTCAACACTTTTGGTTTATAAGTCATCCTGAATAATAGTGTAAAGGGGCTAATAGAACTGTTGGATTTAAGGAAAGCTTGTCAGAGGCATTCATGCTGACAAGGCACCTCAAACTTCCCCATTAGAAACTTGAGTATCGGCAGTTCGAATGGAGCTGACATATCGTCGAGGTGTTGTCTGTCTCTTACTCTCCCGATTGCTTCCAATTATCACTTCCCGATGGGTGAACCTCTCCCATGAGTGAGGCAAATATTCTACTGCTTCAAGAAACTCACGGGACAATATACAAACTCCCTGGCCCGAGCTCATTCCTCCCACTGCCTCCCATCTCACTCGAACTGCCAGTCAGCTCGACTCGTCTCATCGAGACGATTGCCTAGTGTCGCTTAGAAATGCCCATTTTCTTTGTTCTGTTGTAGTCAAGTCATATTTCGTATCGTTTACTGGCAGTTTTCGATGCTGAATCGAATGGAATTGCGTCAAGATGGATAATCTTGCTTCATTTTTCAACTATTCATTCAATTGACGACACCAAGGTGACACGGGGAAGTTTCCTTTTCTGTATTGTCTGGGCATGCATGTACATTACATTCTTGCAACGACAAGCTTATTATAGGTATTCAGGTCCCAACGAAAGCCATAAAAATAATACTTACTTTCCTTCACTTGAGCGGAGAAGTCTCTTCCGCACTGGCCCTTGTTGTTAATACCGAATGTATACAGATACCCTTTATTGGTCACCACGACGGCATGCGCTTTTCCTAAAGCAACTTGCGAAACAACAACGTTTCTCAATTCTGTGACAAATCCTGTAAATGCAACAAATTAGAAATCTTTTTCCGCTTAATAAATCACAATTAAGTCACATTATCACGTATTTCACGTACCAGTATTAGGCTCACAATGGTTAGTGTCTTTCCCAAACATGAGCAATTCGCCGTCTTTGGAGACAAGAGCTGTGGTCCCATTGTTACAAGCTGCTCCAACAATCACGTAGCCATCTACTTTCATCATTTTCTTAGGCTTCACTGCTTTGGGTTGTCGTCGCACTTTGCCTGAGATCGCAAATTAAATAAGAGTTAAATGATTGTACAGTGTGATTCACTAAGTGAATAAAAACAACAAACGTTGTACACTGAAGGGGGGGGGGTGACAAATTTACAGTTGTCATATTCCTGTGTCAGCCAACACGAATCCCCCCCACCCCTCACCAAGTTGTGACCTTGTAACTTTTCTACTTTATTTCTACTCAACTTTGGAGGATGGAGAATGCCAAGAGGTTGGCATTCCAGTCAAGAAACCCTTCCTACCACTGGCTTAATTCCTTTATTCAAAGGAACATTGAAGGCTTGTACCCATAGCCCGTTACTACTAGTCAAGGGCAATCAACTTGATGGTTGCACATTGTCTAAACCTGCGGAGGGCTAAGAGACTGACACCAGAAGGAAGAAGAGAGAAATACATTTTGAACGCACCAAGTATGGCAGGGTCAATGGGAGGCAGAAATCCGGAGGATGAGAGCCCTTAGCTAACCATCCTGGTTGGCGACTGAGCAGAGAGAAAGAGAGAGCACAGTAAGGTACATTTTTATAGAAATTTCCAGAGCCTTCTGCACAAGGCAGAATAGAACATTATAAGTCTGACCACCGTCCAACAAACTTTCCAAAAGATCATTTCAGTCTTCACACAGAAGGACAGTTGCCAAAATGAGGATTTTCCTCAAAACTCGAGACCTGATGGAAACTCAGTTTTTTTACTGATTACAATTCTGTTCATTGGGTTGTGTAATAATAGAAGAAATGTGATGAGTAGCTCCCTCATTCGCGACACGCAAACAAAATCATGATACACGATTCGAAGCCTTACTATGATCTCCATCTTCGCCTCTTCTTGCAGTTCCAGTGAAATACACAGTGCCATCTTCAGCGACCAGCACCGCGTGGAGACCGTCGTGACCAGCGGCGATGTGCACAATTTTAGGCGATTTGGGAACAGCCAGTTCCGTCCATTTACCTGATGAGCCTTTACCTCCTTGCTTCATCCCGAGGCTACTAGACTTACCAGTAAAATACACCTGAAAAACAGAATTGCAATGTATTCCAATGCGTTTAAAAAAATTATTACAGCACAATAGAACGTGACGTATTCAAATTGTGTTGGGTAACCAAAACACAAAAGTGTATGAGAGCAATTAAGCGTGATATACGAAACTATGAGACGTGGAATTTACTGCAAATTGGTATTATGTTATCATTGACAGCCTGAAAATTCGTTCACTCTGAAGAACATAACATGGTAAAACAACAAAATGAAGAAGATTTGACTTCCCAAACGCACCATTTGTGGGTAGTAGTGTACTGAGGGGGGTTTGGAGATGTTTGAATGGCCAATGACTCAGGCAAAAATTACAGCGATTGCGAGGAGCTTCGATCCAATGAACCGACATTCGTCAGGATTATCCATTGTACCATTGTCTTAACCACTAGCGCCTACTGCAATGGGAAAGAAAAGACTTTCCTGGTAGCCCCTTCGTTCCTCGAATCAAAGATCGGATTTTCCGGGATTCGCTCAATTTTCAAAAATCCGCTCATCAAAGTAGTCCGCTCCAGGAGCAGCGAGCGGCTAATGGCGAGGGGAGAGATGTACCGACTGACTCCCATTAAAAGGTACCCTCGCGATCGTGACAATTGGCACAGTCGAGTTCTCCAACACGCTCCTTCGTTTCAAGATAAAGAAGAGGGCCAGAGAGAAAAATTAAAAAAATTAAGAGAGAAATAATAGGACGAATTCTCGGGTCTGAGTTTCGCTGATGCTGTACGCTCGGGTTCTGATTCCAGCGCGAAGGGAAGAATGGGTAACGCGCCTACTACAATGTAAAAGAAAAGACTTTCCTTGTAGCTCCTTTCTTCCTCGAATCAAAGATCGGATTTTACGGGGGTTCGCTCAACTCTCAAAAATCCTTTCATTAACACGTTCACTGCGGCTGTCGACACGTAGTCGACAAATGAGACCCCTTCCCCCTCGCGGACATCGACGACCAGTCGACATCTCCCTTACCTTATTCAGATCAACCCCAACACGTCCAGCCGACTCGAAGCCAGTTCCCTTTCAGACTCAGCGTAGTGAAAGGTCCCAAGTTTATGACCAAGCCTTCGCCGTCCACCAGATCGATTTTTCGTTATTTTTTCTCGATTTTCTCATATGGTAAGTGTTTTACTCTATACTTTTCATTAGCTTACGCCAAATATTATTTGGATCGAAAATTATGAATAAATAGCTATGAAATAACCCCTAATAAAGAGTAAATAGAATAAACTTTCTTTTTTTTTTTTTCAGTGCGTATTTCAATTTGCTGTTATTTGTCCAGATGAGAAGACGTGGAGTGAAGAGACGATTGGTAATTTGAGGAAGAATTGGCTTCTGGATTTATTTTTTTATTGATTTTGATTACAATGTATAAATTTTCATGTACCGTTATAATATACTTAATAATATTTTCAGTAATAATAATAATTCTTTATCGTTGCGTCGTTTTATCGTTTTTATAATATGTACAAAATACTTTTCTATGAAACGCTTGTGAATTATACTTTTGAGTGTTGTCTTCTCATTCTTATACTAAAAAAAGCTGCTGGGCCTCCTTTCTAATTACTTAGGTACATAATCTTTTCACGTAGAAGCTGGACACTCGCTTTCTGTTATAAAAGCTGTCCCCTTTACACCTTAACTTGGTTTTTAGAGTATTATAAATTCACCTACAGAATGTCGACCACCTGCCAGAGGTAAGAGTTTCTTGTAGTCAGGCGGGCGTCGACCACCGGTCGACAAACGTTTTTCAAGGTCAAAGGTTAATGAAATTTGAACTACAAGTCATCAGATGTTTTTTGTTTCCAAAAAGAAAGAAATGGAAACAAAAAAAATTTGCCGCGCAGAAAATCGGTTTCAAACAATTATTGTCGCAGTGAACGTGTTGAAGCTCCAGGATCAGCGGTTAATAGTGAGGGCCGAGATGTACCGACTGATTCTCATTAAAAGGCACCCTGGATCATAGTCTAGTTGTTAAAGACGATGTTTCATAATCCCGACAAAATTCGGGAAATAATGGATCGGAGCTCCTCGAGATCGCTGTAATTTTTGCCTGAGTCAGCGCTGAACCAACATCTCCAAACCTCCCTCAGTACAGTAGTTCTGTGTTCAATGTTTTTGTACTAATTGACTCTTATTGAAGGGTGGTTGTAGACTAGTGGAATATTATGAGGATACAAAAGATACTGTTTAACATTTCAAGGTTGTTGCATTTTGCCACTGTCAGAGGCTCTCCCAAAACTCAAATCTGCTGCCTAGAAAGTAGAATTTTGGGGAGCCATTAATGGAAAAAATTAGTACGTCATTTCGTCATTTCAAGCAGATTACAGCTCCTACTCCTAATCTGCCAACTACACAAAACAAGACTAGAATATTTAGTTTTCGTCATTCCGTTGTAATCAAGTCATGTTTCGTATGATTTACTGGCATGTTTCGATACTGAACATGATAGGTTGAGAGACTACGTTAAGCTGTGCAAGAAAATGATAATAATTGTTGTGTAATAATTTGCAGCGTTTTTCAAAACAAAACCCCGCTCCACTCACCTTTCCAACTGTCGTCCGAATCAATGAAAATTCTTTTCCAGAGACGATCGTCGCTGTTTCTTCTTCAACCCCCGTCAGAAGATTGTGCAGAGACGACTCTTCGTCGAACACGGCGTAACCGAACGCCACCAAACATTTTCGGGCTAATTTCAACGGCAGCTCGCTAATGAACGACGGAGGATTACTTTGGGCGTTTATAGTTCTGACAACGAAACCATCCTGCAACACACAAAAAAGTACAGAGAAAGCCCATTTTTACGGTTATAAATTCGTTGGAGGTTTTTTTTAAATGTTCAACTTTTTAATGGTACCAACTTAAACACATCAATATTAATTTGTCCTACTTCAGCACCAACACGAATAGAAGGGAAAGAGCAATGTGTAGAGCAAGATGTAACTTGAAGGGGGATATTTCAAGGTGCAACCTTTCAAACTGCGAAGCAGTAACCCTCCCTCCTCCGCAGTTCCCCCATTTCCTTGGGAAAAGAAGCAAAACAACCAGCCAGCCGGTTTTATTAAACAAAATCTCTCTCCGTTCTGGACTCAATAGGCCTCAAAACGTAAACATCTGAAGGCAACTCCACTTTTGACACGATCACAATACTTAACTCACACTGTGGGTAGCAAACAGTAAAAACGAATGTTTGACAATTTATTGTACTGCTCTCGTCATTTCTCCACAAATATTTTTATGCTATTGTCGTGTCATTTGCAGCTGTCCACGAAAAAAAATGTAATCAAAATCGTTAGAACCGTTTTTGAGAAAAAACATATTTAGAGTTTTGATCATTATCATAACTATAGTTAGTTTTAGGCGAATTTTGTTCATACCGTTATATTGGCGTTCCACCGTAACCTCCGGGGTATGTATTAAGTTTGACCTGTTTTTGTTCAGGGAAACGTTGGTGAATTGGGTTCAATCATTTTTGCTCAACTGCGTTCACACACACATTTTGTTTTAGAAGATCACCGTGCATCTGATGGTTGCGCCCAAAAGAGGAAACTAAATTAACAATAGTTAAGGAAATGGGGAGGGCGCCCAGACTACCCAAGGCAGCTCTAGAAATAGAAGGATCGGGAAGAAGGAAAGAAAGACCAGAACAACATGCGGCGATATCTCGGAGAACACCTGTTGACACCCCGAGCCGACGCATTTCCTTGGCACTTTTCTTGCACCACACACTGCGCCAGGTCACGGTCAAAGCAGCAACTCTCCACGTGCTTTGCACTGCCATACACACACAGACCATTTTCCCAAATACTGTTTTCGGGACTCAGTACGGTTTGAAACCTAAAGATCTGAAGATAACTCAAAACTTCGTTGTACCAAGGGAAGTAAAAATTTATTATTACCCCATTATCATTTACCATTATTTTTAGAACTCACGTAGTAGTCATCACTCTCAACCTCCTCTCCCACACCAGCATAGCCAAGGGGTAAGCTGTAGATAACAAAATAATTCTCTCGGTTCAGTACGTTTCTTCCCTTTTTTCAACATTTCAGCTACCAAGTTCTGGAGGAATCGGTTTTGACGCTTATTTACGGACTCGCAACGAAAAAAGATCAAATTTTAGAATTCGCTGCAGTATGTCATGAGTGCAACTGATTTTATCGCACGTATTAAAGTTTTGACTCGATTTCAATACTTCGCATTCCACAAAAATTAAATTCATTGAAGTGTGCCAGGGGAAGAGGGAAGAGTTTGCGGAGAGCTTAAAATTACCGAGGTAGAGGGGGACCTTCCGACCCCAATGGCCATAAAACGTTCCGAATGTAGCGAATTCGGATTAGAGCGGAGTTAGCGTCAGAACGATGGAATGGCACCGGAACACGATCATTTTCTCAGACTTGGTGCGCCCTCGCAGGATTCCGAATGAAAACGCGCGATGAGGCACAAACATGTAGCTGGAATTTCTCCGATGTTCAACCCGTGGCTTCTGAAGTGCGTTGTGAGACGCTGCACTATCGTACAGGACGTCAGCTTTTGGCAATTTGATATTTTGTGTCTTCAACAACCTTTCGCTCTTCCCGAATTCAAATCGGCATCTTCTTCTCGATGAGCCTTTTGCTCCAAGTGGTCTGATAAGGTAGATTTGTTTATCCAAAAACTATCATAGGATTCATTCGTGCTATGAAACAGGTTTTGTGACCCCACCCCCCACCACTCCTATCGTTTTCTCAAAAATTGGGTAAAATGTCACACTGGAAATGTTGGACTAGGGAGACATAATCATTAGGATTTTTAAATATTACATGCCAATAAATAAAACCTCCGATAAAACATGGAAAAAATTAAATAATAAAACATTGGACTCACGTCTTTAGTCGGAGCCACGATCCCTAAATTTTCTCCGTCGGAAAACATAACGCCTGGAGCCTCGATTTTCCCGACTTCTTTGGGTTCCAGAGTTTCTCTATCGACCACCATTAGTTCCCCTCGATCAGTTCCAGTTCTTCCGAGTCGAAAGTACAACTTGTCCTAAACAGCCAAGGCATAATTAGTGAACAATAAAAAAACTTGAGATTGAAGGGCAGTACTTTATCATTCCTACGATCAACTTCGAGGTTTGAAATACCTGGGCGTAGCCTAGCCATCCTGTTTTATTAAGGAAGAAATCCGTCTTGCTGGCATAAATAAATCCTTCAATCGTTTCACTGTAACCAGTCCCCATTTTGAAAAGACCGCAATGAGTGTGGATGTACAAAAATTTGCCATCGCTCGCTATGGCTTTATCTCCTCCACGGCCCTCGTGGTACAGTACTGAAAAAGAAGCAGCTAGTTTACTTCATTTTTCAATGAAAATAATGTAGGAAATGTGGAAATAATAGCGCCCGCGGGAAGGCTTCGTATTGAAAAGATTGCGGCCTTAGCGCATATGTTTGCTCAACGTCATGATAATTATTCTGGTTGTGATGGTGATGAGAAAAAGCGTTTAGTTGATTTTTGAAAAAAGTAGTATCGAGTGTTACGGTGAATTCAATCAAAAGTAGTTCAAATCGTTTTAATTGAAGTTGTTCCAATTGGTTTTGTTTGTGAATACAGTTCGTGAATATCAAATAGTTGCTACCAAATTCAGTCCCTACAATAAACAGTGTTGTACCCTGCGTACACGGGCAAGCTGAGTGCAGATGTTCACAAAATACTGCTGCGATAGAAGTCATATTGAATATCTCACCCCTCCCAATACACATTCACATGCTTACCTGGGAGCAGTACAACTTTTGCAGACTGGTACTATTTCTACCAGGGTAAAACTCCAAGGAACTGTGAAACAGTTCTAAATAGAAGAAGCAGCAGTCGTTGCTACTGACGTTATGCCAGAGCGGAAGAATTTTCAGTTGCCACGCAGCGTTCCCATCTACTCACGGGAATAATGGAAGAAAGGGCAGCAATTGACTGGTCTGACGACCCAACTTCAGCCTTGCCACTGGGAGTGTACTTAACGATAGATCAAGCAGAAATTCTAGCCATAAATATCTGCGCACAAGCTGGTCAGTGGTGTTCTCGATTGCCCTGCTCTTCGTTCGTCAACCAACTTTGCAGTGCCTCCCTTGTGGACACGTTCCAAGCTTCTGTTCTCGCCTACCAATTACTTCTACTACCTACTTAATGGCTACTGCAGCGTATTCCCCACAATGCCAACTTCCTTCTTTAAAACTCCGCCCACTTGGACATCTTTGACGGTTCTTTTAAGACTTTTAGATCAGCCATTTCTGATTTACGTTACTTTTATTTTCGTGTTATCTTCTCTTTTTCATTCCTATTGCGGAACTTTTGCCTAATTATATTTTGTACAAAATACGTGGAACTCTTCTCATTACTTACTTAATAAATAAAAAAAGGTAAGAATATCTATATTGTGGAGGCACAATTTTGGACGCAGCGAAAAGCGTGGGAAGCCACGTCCCCACTGGGCGCTGGCCACTCGAAGGGAGGGAGAAAGTCCTGTGGTTGAAGGAGCCGGCGGAGCACTCAGCCCATTGTCGCCATCTTTGTCGCTTTGGAAGAATAGTTGTCGCATTCGAAGAGAAAAAGGACTTGGAAGGAGAAATGTATCCCCAGAGGGATTATTGTGCATTATTTACGTCATCATATCTTTCCTTTTTTGTTAATTTTACGGTTACGTTCGATTTTTTTCCCATTGAGCCCATTTTGTGTTGTTAGCGGTTAGGTTTGAGAGGCCCTCATTCACTTGTCAGGCTCCCTTTTTTAGAGTTTGTGCCTGGTAGGCTGTCCACCCTCTGCCCTGAAAGAAGAAGTTTTCATTCGGAAAATTGGGGAAAAAAAACTATCAGCCCCGATCTCTACAATATATTCTCAGACAGCCAAACTACCTTCAAAGACCTACACTTACATACTCGGGCTGACATGGAAATGTCTTGAGGCGCTTTAAGTGACACTGGAAAACACGCACGCATTGGCAAGGCCAATCACGACTGAGAGAGGCAAAAGGGCTCATTGCGCCTTCTGTTCAAAGGTGAAGGCAATGCTTAAACTCACTAGATGGGAACTATGAGTCCTTACTAACTTCCATGACTTCCCCCTGGGCACTGCTAACATATATATCATCTCAATAAAATGGGCAAATCAGAGGCAGTTGAATGCTTATCAAGCAGCGAGTAGGATGAAATGTTTTGGAGAGCTACTGACTCAGGCGAAAATTACAGCGATCAAGAGCTCCGATCCATTGCCCAACTTTCGTCGGATTATGAATCGTCGTCTATCCCCACTAGAATACGACTGGAGAGCCTACAATGGATGTCAGGCGGTACAATTGTATGCCTCAAGTGTTATGTAGCATCAACTTCGTGTAGTGTCTATGAGCTGACATAGTGTCCATCTTAAGCCTTACTTGGCCGTTGAGTGCACAGTGGACAAGTGGAGAGTGAAATGGGAGCTTTCCCTACTCTGGGCTCCTTCTTGAAGATCTCTCTACACAACGAAAACTTTCCACACTAGATGAATGGACATTATGATGAGTTTTTACATAACCTCCGTCAACATTATAGGTCGGTTCACGCCTTGTGCCTCCAGTGTGGAGGAAACATGAAACCATCTGCTGTTCCACTACGTTCGTATAACAGTGAGGGATAGTTGTTGGTAGAGTGGTCAAACCTACCAGTGTTGACTGCTACATAGCAAGCTTATAAGAAATTCACCCAGTTATGACAAAGAAACCTGGCCAAAACTGGCTAAATGACAATCTGCTGTACATAGGTATTTTATTAATATGGAAAATGCATAGAAAATATACAAAGAAAATTGTAGAAAAAAGATAAAACGAAAAACTAAGTAATAAATAATTCTTTTATAGCTGCCTTGAAACGGTTTAAAGACAAAATTTCTCTAACCTGTGGGGGGGGGGGGGAGTTTATAAAAAGCTTCGCTTCCGATACAGACACATACCTTGACCTGCTGGGGTTAAACGAAAAGTCAGTCTAATATTCCTACACCCACAAGCAATCGAGTCACACAATTCGTAAGCACCTCCTGATATGTATTTTATGGGTGTCAATTAAGGTTACTATTTTGGACATCGACTCGAAACTCGGGACCCTAAACAGCCTGAATAGCTCAGAAGAGGGGAAACGTCTGTGCTTTTTTAGAAGGATTTTGATTAAGCATTTTTGAGCAACAATGAGAGGTCGCAGAGTGGTCCTCCCCAAGCGTCTGCACCGTAAGACATAACCGAGTGAATTAGAGCATAATAAATTTTTATTTTATTTTCAAGAGTTAGGAACTTCATAACAGATTCCTGTTATTCTTCTTAATCGTCGAGACAGGATCCTTTCTACTCAAGCATTGGTTCCAACACTATTCCCAAGTATTTCACTGACCCAAGCTATTTTGCATCTTTTTTTTTCTCCGGCTGGAGTTAATTTTGATAAAGAAATAGATCTGACAATTACTGGACCATCCGCGTTTTAGATAATACTCAATATTTGTAACCTTGAACTATGGCCCAGTACATAAATAAATTGGCGATAGACTAATTCGCGTTTACAATTAAGAATTACTCACTCGCATTGTTCATCAGTTGTTTAGCTGCGACCATAGATTTCTTAGGAACACCGTGTGTTATCCAGTCGGGTGTAATCGTTTTACAGATAACAACACTTATAACGCTTTTTTGCAGTGCACCAAGAATCGAAGGCATCTGAAAATCGTGGATATTTGAAATCGTGAGAAATTTCATGATAATTGATTTAGATCAACGAGTACTGTTTGGACGTGAGAAAGCAATTACCTCTACTAGTTGTTGAGCCACCGTTTTGGGGCACATCAGCAGAGCTGCAAGGGCACTCAGTATTTTACCTGTGTCGCCTCGAGCAATCACAAGAGCAATGAGACAAGAACAAGCTACTGCAGTGAGGTTGTTAGAGTCATTAGAAGATTCCTGAGTCATTGTAGCCAATTCTAACAATAGTTCAAGCAGCGGCTCTGAATGCAACATACGACGAACGTGAGATGACAATAAATGAGAACTATTGTGAAGTAAATACTAAACGATGCAATGAACCGTACCAACTACTTCCGATGGCTCCACCTTCAAAGCTTCTGGCTGATGGCCCTGCACTACATTAAGAAGAGCGTTGAGGGCTTTAGTGCATAAAGCAGGGTGTGTAACTCTGGATTCGCGAATTAGTTCAAAGACGCTTCGTAGGCCAACACCAACAATCTAGAAACAAAAGATTTATAAAAGTTGGGGAGATTGGCAAAGACAAGGTCTGCACAGATGGATCGAGCTACTTTTGTGAATTTCTGAGGAATACCCTAGAGCGGTTGAGGGGTGTCCACTGTGATAGTCCAAGTGCAGCTTAGAAGCTGCAACCCCTCGCCTTTCGTTTTGGCGAACAGCCTCTGTTCAATTCAGAAGGAGCTTTTATTGTTTATGGGCCATAGTTCGCTGGTGGTCGCCTGAGAAGGATCGCCGCCCTTCCTCTTTTTACCGACTCTCATCTCTCTTTTTCCTATCTGTGCCAGCCATTTCTCGGTTCACCGCCTTTCTGAACACGTCGGCTCTGAGCCTTTTCGCGACCTGAACTATACTTAATATAAACTGCAAATCGAAGTTACAATTCACTTTGAGTTTTCCGGTTCTACCGTTGGGACGCCTCCAAAAGGCCTTATCATCCTTCCAGTTGTGGCTCGAGTGCAGCTTTGGCGCCTTGTGGGACGAATCAGGAAACGTAGGGTGAGTCGATCCTTTTTTTACTTTCCGCTACCCGAAGGGAAGGAAAGTATAGTAATCGACCCAAAAAAAAATTTGGGTTTTCTTCAGATCTTTACGTTTCAGACCCTACTGAGTCTAAAAAACCTAATTTCGGAGAGAGGTCCGTGTGTGTGTGTGTCTGTAGTTCGATTTGCGGGAGAACGGTTGATCCGATTGAGTTGGTTCTTTTTTGTTTTGTTCGTTATTTTTTGTAGACACCAAAATAAGGTAAGGGGGGGTGGGGGACGAAAATGTACCAAAAACTAGGGTTTTTCACATTTTTCTCGAAAACGGCTCTAACGATTTTGATTAAACATTCAAATTATCTTCTCCTAATCAATACCTAACTTTTCTTCTCTATACATATCTCCATGAAAATACGGTGAACGGAGATATGGGCCCCTGAAGCAAAAATAGGTTTTTTACGCTTTTTGGCAAAACGGCTTCAGCGATTTTCACCAAACTCACAGGTTGTTTTCAAATAGTTAATACCTACATATTGTTCTCAATAAATGTTCCTGTGACGGTCCAAAAAATAAGATAAATAAATAAGATAGATAAAAATCAAAATGTGTCGAAAATAACGTTTTTTCTAACATTTCCGCAAATTCCACGGTAACTTCTTCACCAGATGTGATAAATCTTAATGGATTGTCTTTTAGTCACCCATACCCACATTTCGTTCTCCGTAATTATTTCTGTATTCATAGGTTGAACGGAGATATAAGCCAAGTTAACTCAGAAAAGGAGATTTTTCGAATATTAATTTATTGGTTTTACAATTTTCTCAAAAACGGCTCTAACGATTTCGATCAAGCTTACGGAGTACTCTCAGCCAACTACTCCCTACATTCTGTTCTCCCTAAATGTTCCTGTAAAAATGCGTTGAACGAAGATATAGCGCCCGCTAATGTAGGTATGTAGGTGGTGTTCGACATTACGGGGGTGGTGGAAAGTTGTGTGTTGCAACGCACCAGATATTTCCTCATTCCTTTTATGCAGATCTCTTTTCCTGTGTTCCTTTTCAGGTGCTCGCCGACTGAGGGTAGATTCTCTGGCGAACTTAGTGCTCGGGGCAATATTTGTATTCTTTCATTTTAATTTTCTAGCCTCGTAGTGCCTACATTGTCACAACGGTTGTTCGAATGGGCACGAAAAGGGAGGGACTCTTTTTATAATTTTAACAGCCTCGAATTGACAGACTGTATTGGCGAAAAGAGCTTTACAGTTTTATTCCTAAACGGCAAACGCGATCTGTCTCAGAAAAATCGTGTTCGGATACGTAAGCGGTGTAGTCCAAGGACCTTTGGTGATTGGAGAGGGTGCCTTAGTCCTGCGTCCTTTACCCCTCTCCAGCCATCACGCTATTAGACATATTATTTCGTTGAAACCACACTCCCCACGAATCCAACACCTTGGCTTCACAGCTGATGAGGCTCTGCCAGACAGTGTTCTACCAGTGGCAGTGCAAGTAGCTTAAGGACCTGAATGGGTGGCCAGTCCTCGTGCAGGAATTGCCAAGAGGCGTTCTCCCTGCACCTACCCTTCATAGACAACTGGATTCTGAGGATTGGGCTTGCCCCCAACCACATGAGAAAAGGAGCCAGGGTGCACAAACACTCTGAACTGTGACCTCTAGCCAGGACATTTGTGTCCATCAGGCAGTAAGCACCTGGTATCAAATGCAGCGTCATTTCTTCCCAGCGTATACGAGGCATATCCACAAAGTAAGTGTACTGAAGCTCCCGTAGGCCGTAGGGAATTTTTTTTGCTATGTCGGGCACACTGTCGTGTAGCGTGACTCCTCCCCTCCGAAACAAGACCAAAATGAGGTCAGTACGTTGAAAACTGTGGTCTCAGGAGCATTTCTCGTGAAAGATGTCGATTCACTCTGCCGCCAAGTGCAAAATCCGCGCGGTCATCCGGTAGCTCGTTGTTAAGGAGAAATCCCCGATTGAAATTTTTAATGAGGTAAAGGCAATTTATGGTGAAGGACACATGAATCGTACGAGTGTGTACAAGTGGTGTAGGGAGTTTAAGAACGGTCGTACGAATGTGCATGATGAATTGAGGAGTGGGAGACCGTCGATTGTGACTGACAAACTTGTGGAAAAGATTGAGAATGCGGTCCGTGACGATCGCAGATTGACTCTGGACGAAATTTCTACGAAGTTTCCTGAAATATCCAGATCTTTGCTGCACGAAACAATAACAGAAACCCTCGGATTTCATAAACTGTGTGCAAGATGGGTCCCAAAACAACTGACTGAACAACACAAGTTGAATCGAGTGCAGACCTCTAAAGAGATTTTGGAACGATATGAACTGGAGGGTGATGATTTCCTCAAGTGTATTGTTACTGGAGATGAGACTTGGGTTGCACACTATACTCCAGAAACCAAGAGACAGTCCGAACAGTGGCGTCACACCACTTCACCCTCGGCCAAAAAGTTCAAAACCACAATTTCTGGGAAAAAAATCATGGCATCAGTGTTTTGGGACCACAAAGGCATCATACTGATCGATTATTTGCCTCAGGGGGAGACCATAAACGCGGCAAAGTATTGTGTGACCCTGAAAAAATTGAGAAGAGACGTTCAAAATCGAAGGAGGGGTCTTTTGACGAAGGGCGTTTGCTTGCTCCATGACAATGCCCGACCTCACACGGCCAACTTCACGAAGGAACTGTTGGACTCTTTTGGATGGGATGTTTTAGACCACCCCCCTTATTCCCCCGACCTGGCGCCTTCAGACTATCATCTTTTCACTTCTCTAAAGACGCACGTGGGTGGAAAAAAATTTTCAACCGACGAGGAAGTGAAGAGGGAGGTCGACAAGTGGACGAAGGAGGTGGCGGCAGATTTCTACGAGGCAGGCATAAAAAAATTGATCCCCCGCCTAACTACCTGCATCGAGAGAAATGGCGACTACGTAGAAAAATAGCTTAAATGTATACCTACGTAAGCACTTTTTTTTTGTTTTAATAAATTTTTTTGATCCCTAAAAAAATCGAGTACACTTACTTTGTGGATATGCCTCGTACAACTCTACTCATACTTAGTTTCAAGTGAAGTCTTCCCTGTACCCTATTTCTCTTTATAGTATCGCTACTACTCTCCTATCATGTCTACTCTTTATTTGTGACGATTGTAACCTATTGTGACAATGGAATGGAACAAGCCCAAGCTCATCTAGCAGAGAAGGGGGAATGTCATTCCAGATTTGGATCTCTTATCTGGCATAATGTACATAGTGCAAATACATCACTGATTATTCAAGCAAGCGGCCTTATTATTCAGTACTGACCAGTAAACCAAACCACAAACCTTGGGTATTTTGGGAGGCTGTGTAAGCGGTTGAGAGTTTTCATCTTCGCTGTCCGAATTCGAAGCAGACTGAGGAGGAGCGCAGCAAGAGGATGAGAGGTACAACTCGTTGGCTTCTTTCATCCATCTCTCTAAAATCGCCAGCCGTACGGTTGAAAAGACTGCAAAACCCGACGCATTACCAGCTACTTCAATTTGCTGCGGGGCTTCCACCAATTCAATCTGAAAGAATTAAATTGCTATATTTTACGACTAGCATTTTTGTAGATTTTGCAACTCATCCGTTTAAATAGACGTTTCTTTTATTTAATTCGTCACACAATACGTGTTCGGCTCAGCTCTAGCCGAATTAGTTTGTTGCCTTTGGCCCAAATGGGGAAACTCCGAGGCGCAGTTTTTGTTTCGTACCTGTTAGGGTAGTTCAATTAGCATCTCCTGCTAAAAAATGGCTTTAAAGATTATTTCCGACGACGATAACGGGGTTTTACCTTCGGAGCTTTCAAAATTGTCCCTCCCTTACCACCTTCCCTTGAGCATTCCTACTTGCAGCCCCCAAAACCTGAATCTAAACCAAGTCAGTTCACAATTTTGCATGAACTCGTTCTATTGGCTGCTCAATCAGAACTTTATGGTGCTAGACAAGTGACTGGTCCTTCAGAACCACTTATAAGGAAAAAACTACACTAAAATCGATTTACATCAGACATTTTTGGTAATTTTATGTGCCACACTCGCTTTTATTCCCAGGAATAGGAATTTTACGGTATTGTCGTCTTATTAGGAGCTGTTCATACAAAAAATTCAATCAAAATCGTTGGAGCCGTTTTTGAGAAAAAAATATTACTATGATAACTATAGTTAGTTTTTGAAAGATTTTGCTCATAACCTTATTTAGGCGTCCCATGGTGGCCAGCCAGCTAGATATCAAGTTTGAGCTGATTTGGTTCAGCCATTTTCTCTCAATCGCTTTCACAAACACACACAGACTACTTTCCCAAATAGTGTTTTTCAGACTCAGTTGAGTCTTTGACGTTTAACGTGAAGATCTGAAGAGACCTCAACTTTTTTTTGTTCAGCCGATTACACAATTTTTCATTTCAACTTCGTAGAGCCAAGGAAAGTAAAAAACGATGATGATGCGCCACTTAAACTCTCTGAGTGGGAGAATAGTTAAATAATATCGATGAGTGAACGCAATTTTGAGATTTTCTCAATAAGAATGCATTAAATAACCTCACGGTACCTGAAATCAAAAAGTTGAGCCAAAACGCTTCTCAACACGCCTTACCAGAAGCCAGATAATAGTCACTAAAATGTTCGATTTTAATCTGCACTCTCTATTTCATACAATACCTTCGGTTTACGATTTTCCTTTCCCTTGCAAGATTTCCCTTTTTTGTGCTTCTTCCAATCAACTTTTTTTCTGTAAAAAAAAAACAAAAAACGTTGTACGTCAGAATTACAATTATCGATCGACGGGTCGAATAGGTCATGGGGAAATCCCCAAATCGATGTACGAATAACCAACGCGTTCATAATTTACGCCTAAGCACATACGATTAATTGTTATCGAAATTGTCGAGAAATCAAGTGACAATTACGTCAAAATTGGAGAAACGACACTTACTTGAATTCCGTTTGGACTCTAAACATGTCGTAAAAATATATCCCGAAGTCTTCAGGCTTCGGGAACATGTCCGAATCGTCTTCCATGAAGGCAAAATGTTTTCTCGTCGACTAGCAATGAAAATAACCGGCAACAGCTATTTCCCGGCTGGACGCAGAGCAGGAACCCAATTTCAAAATAAATGATAAAACAAGCAGGGTGAGGGAGATAACCTGACAATTGTCAAACCAAGCCGCTTTTCAGTGCTGCCAACTAAACCTCGACATTATTCCCCTTCTGACGGCATTTCGGTTGGGCTTGTTCCCGAAAGCCCTTCCCGCCTTTTTAAAAAATGTTTACTCAAATTCTCTCACGAAGTTGGACAACTTTTTATTTTTATATCTTTTATTTTACTGTTTTGCAGTTGTAGATTTCGTACGAAACTATCGTATTTGCGGCTCCGTTGACCATTTTCTCCTCTTCTATTTGAATTTGTAAGTTAAGTGAACATTTTGAACGCCATTCAAAATAGATACAGATTTGGCTATACCTCGTTGGTTTCATGGTTAAGTAAGACCACAGAAACGAAGTGAGTAGATGAACTTCTAGTGGTTCACTTAGAAAAGACCTTGGTAAAAGCAAAGAATATGGACCACTCCCTCTGGTAAGGCAATATATCGATATATCACGACCAAGGTCAGGTTATCGATATGCCAGACATCGCTCATAGGCTCTCCCCCACCAACTGCGCCGGTGACGCATATCGATACTTGCAGTCGTAGCGTTCAAGCGAACTATCGATACATGCAGTCGTAGCGTTATGAAGCGGTCGGTCCATGTTCTTTAGTTCACCCAAGACCTTTAGGTCAACTCATTGAACGACGGAAGGTCCAGTCGTTCACGTAAATGAGTTTAGTTCGTTGTTCTTGTTCATTTATAACATTCTTAACAGCTAACGTTGTAATTGGGATGAGCAGTTCACCAGCTAATGGAATAACTCGACTAGATTTTTTTACCTTAGCCCTATTAAGAATCAAGGAAACTTATGTAATCAGATTGAGTTTTCTTGAAACCTTCATGTTTCAAGAAACACAGAACAAAAAAATTATTGCTTGGAAAAACGGTCTGTGCGCAAGTTGAAACGTGATTGAAATAAACCCAAATCGGTTAAAACTTAATATTTAGCTGGCAGGTCACAATGGGACGCCAAAATAAGCTCGAGGACGAAATCGTTCCAAAACTAAACATAGTTATTGTTAAGATACCGTACGAAGTGTTGGAATATGTACGATATTGTGACGTTAGCGCCCAACAAGTGATCAAACGTTTACAAACTTTACTAGTTCTCCGTGCCGGTCATTTAGAATCGTTCAAGGTCGACAGGTTACTTGATAGTTCTTCGAACACAAAGGGAATTTTAAATCTCCCACCTCCAATTTTCCTTTCCTTCTGCAACCTATTCAGTCACTCGTCCCGTTATGTTCGAACGTTGTTCGTTCTGTATGAACAGTCGGACATAGCTTTGTGAACAATCGACTACGGTTGCTTGGTGGAAAGTAGGACAGATGTTGAGAAGCCTTTGGTCTGTTTCATGTCTGTATAAAAGAGGTCAATGCTTTTGTTGCATCGAAACAGCCAATTGGGAACCCTCCTCAGCAAAACTCCAGAAACGTTGTCTCAAGTTCAAAGCCTTTCTCAGGATCTACTCTACTTCGTATAACTTCTCACATGGAAACTGTACCAGAACGACCCCTCGAACAATGAGTCTGGGGAAGTAACAGTGTTTCGAGAAGGTCTTGTTATAACAACACTCGACCGTCAGATCTGCAACCCTGCCCTAACTGTGACTAACATCATGGAGTAAGAAAGTGCCCACATTTCCTCAAAGTCAGCCTGGGTGCCAGAAGAACTTCCGCAGAAATGCATCTGTGAACGAATTTTCACACATTTTATAAAACTGCCGCTCACACGTGAGCATTGTCAACACAGGCATGATACGCTTCTCCATCAAATGAGCCAGAACGCCCCAAAATCAAGTCGACAGTCTCATAAATGATTTATGTAACGGTTTACTCCATATTGGTCGTGGAATAAGTAGCAGTAACTTGATAAATTCAGAAAACTTAACCAGTTTCTACGTTGAACGTTATGTGCTACGTTCTACAACGTTCACATTAACAGAATGAAAAACACATTCACATTTTATATCTTGCTACAGTGAGCAAAATTGATGAATGTACGTGGAGCTTGAGGGAAGTTGAGTGATGCACTGCATCGGATATTCCACCTCGCCCTCTTCTTTTCAACTTAAGATTCCATGCTCCAACTTACCAAATATGGACGACACTTGGTGGAATTGCTACCCGTGAGCGTCACCATTTTTGGAGGTTGGTCGACATCTGGCTAGAAGAAGCTTAACCCCTGTTATATGACTGCACATAGCAAATTGTCGCTGCTGAATGAAAACGACCGTCCAAATAGTGAGTAACGACATTGGTCCTCTACATTCCAACACTACTAGACATCTGTGGCGGCGGGAAAAGGGGCCAGATCCCGAATTTTTGGACAACGATTTTTAGCTGTTCGTTAGCTCTTTCTTATGTAAGAAAATAAAAATTAATCAATTTTTGAACGGCTGATAAAGAGACGGGAGTGGAAAGACTCAAAGATGTCTGCGCTGAGAGGAGAACTTATGAAGCGCTATTTGCTGTCATATTAGTAATGCTCAGTCTTACTACATGCTGTTTATAAACAAGTTGATTACAGTCGAAGGTCACATGACCAGGGATTTTTTTGGGGGTTATGTGCGAAACGGGATTTGAAGTTCTGTGAAACTGTCTCTCCCAGTGAATGTGAATTCATGACTCATTGAGCGTTTAGGAACAGTAATTTAATAAGGAAACAAACCTATATGTGAACCCATACATTTGGCGGGGGGCTGTATGATGTGTCCCACAAATCTTCATTAGCCACCTACTAGCAAAAAGCAACTTACTCTCTAACCAGATTTCAAGCTACCACCCCAACTCTCATAGAGATGAACGTTCAGCTGCCATTCAGTGTTATTGTCCACTCACAGGAACGTTGGGAGGGAGTGTGAACGATGTTCCAGACTGAGGTGGGCGTCAGTAGTATACTGACGGTTCTATGATGGGGGGCAGAGCTAAACTGGGCATTTTAGGGCCTAATTTCAGTCTAGCTAAGTCAATGGGAGAGTACGCCACGATATTCTGTGCAGAAGAGATTCTGACTAAAGGACTCAAGAGCAAGTGGATTTACAAGTGTTCAGGATGCCCATAATAGGTTTTCTCTTATCTGCCAGCTCATAGGGGTCATGAGGGCAACGAAAGAAGGGGTACAGAATCCTTACCCATCCGACCTGAACCCTACGTAGGAGTGACAACGTGCCACCCAAATCGCCTGGTGGTTCAATGGGAGACATGGGAAAGTAGCGCCTATTAGCATCACCAGCTAAGACCGAAGGCAATGCTGATACTCTTGAGATGGGATCTGAGAGTCCCGATTAGCTTCCTCAGTTGAAAGTGCCCACTTAGGTATGAGATTATGCAGTGAGGAGGATGAGATGGCAGAGCACATCCTATGCTACTGCCCTGCCCCTGCCTGGCAACCAGACGCTTTGAATACTTCCCTGAGGGGCTCATTCAACCCCAAACCAGAGCGAGTATGCAGCGAATGACATACTCGGCTTTCCAAGGCAGGCGTCTTCTATCAAGTAAGGGTAAGTACAATAGGCCCACGTGGGGCTGCAGTGACAATTGGCCCTCGGACCAAAAAAAAAAACCCCTTAGAGGAGATTCTAGATAACAAAGATGTGGGAGAAAAGAAGTAACCTAAACAAAACGTGAAATAACTTTATTTTTGATTTGCTGCATCGTCAACTTATGAATGCATCTTTTTGACCCACCACAATAAGCAGATCTAGATGGCTGGTCAAGATAGTATAATCTTCAACAATGTCAAGACTGATGGGAAAAGGTGAGACACAAAGTAGTCTCATACTTCTTTGTATACAAACAAGAGAGCCACAACAGAATTCATTTATTTTAGTATCATTGACCACGTACAAACGTAATATAACGTATAACAAAAGTATTGCTTTTATTTTGATGAAATAGGGGTTTGTAATTCAGATCATAATATACTAGTACATTATTCTTTCCTAGGGATTTCAGCAGTTTTGTACAGAATATGGAATCATTCACAAAACTACTGCACCATACCATCCTTCGACAAATGGGATGGGGGAGAGAGCTGTTCAGAGCTTCAAAGCATCACTAAGGGCGTCAATTGAAAGTGGAGCTGATATTTACGAGTCAACAAGGAATTTTGTAACATCTTATCGAAGAATGCCCCATCAAACTACTGGGATCAATGTTCTTTGGCAGGCCATACAGAACCAGAATGGACTTGGTAATACCATTAGGCTCCACAGCACTCAGCAATGCTTTAGCACCCCCTATTCCTGAACCACGTGAATTTAAAGAGGGAAGCGATGTTGCTTTCAGGTGTTGTAATGAACCAAATTTGGAATGGAGATGGGGCACAGTCACATCAAGGAAAGGTGATTTGCATTACGAGATTAGATGTGAAGACAAGACGTTTTTCAGGCACGTAGACCAGATTCGTTCAGCTGGAAAAGCTTTGAAAGAAGGGGCAATACCTCTATTGCGGGAGGAGGAGGTGAAGGAAAAAGGAACTACACCTGCACTTTCTCGTCATGACGCTTCTTTGTCAGGGGACAGTCTTTCATACCCACAAAGAACTCTGGTCCAGTCACCTTGCCGAGAAACCAACAGTTCATTATCGCCTCTCGATCATCACAATTGCCCAGATGCAGGACCCTCTACATCAAACACCAATCTTCAATCGACTCTATCGATAGGTACCACACCTACGCAGCCAGGAGTGGCAGACCTGTTCGGCTTCCTAGACGTCTTAAACTCTAAAGTACCTGTTGCAGTGTTTGTTGTAGTTTTTACAAAATTGTTAAATACCGTAAAAGATGTTGAAGTATACTAAGCGGGGAGGAGTGACGCGTACTTGTATCCATTTCACGGTCCCAGCTTTGTTCTGGGAGGTTACACAAGAGCAGGTACTGTTGGTTTATTATTCATTCAGAATAATAACCCTATGTTTTCAGTCACGAAACATTTTTTACAACCCCCCTCAAAATTTGATACTTTACGTTTCAAGACATGGGGATTCCAAATCTGCAATGTCTGTCTGCTGTCCCCTGTCCGGGCCGTTTTGTGCCTTTAACGTGGTCTAAAAAATTCGTTCTTTCGCATAAAAGTCCCATTTGGTACCTAGTTATGCCCGCCATCTCAGCAATCCGATCGGACGAAGCCCATGGTTGTTACGGGCAAAAAATGGTTTAAAAAATTAACGAACCGCCAGTATAATCACAAATAAGCCGTGTTTTGTATCATTTTCAAGTTATTTTTACATCCTGGGTCGAATGGAATGATTATCAGACGTGTACAACTGCGTATAGGGAAATTACTGTAATTATTAGAGTCTACTAATTGAAAGAACTCGCGGGAACTACAGCGAAAGTCAACGTTTCGTCGTTAGTACTCCCTCCCGCCTCATTAAAACCACCCGCCCGCTCGCCTCGCAACGTCGTGTCAATTGATGAGGGTTCGCTGGAAGTCCCTGTCCCAATTACTCCGACTCTTTTTGCCCGACAGGGCAGAGGAAGGTTAGAGTTGATGAGGCCAGCACTTCCTCCGCACACCCCTACATCGGATCATAAATTCTTACATGGGCACGTGGGGCCGGGGGAATATTTAGTTTCCGTAGTTCCAGTTTAGTCAGGTCATGTTTCATATGGTTTACTAGTATTTTTCGATGCTTAATCGAATGGAATGGGTCTCGGAGCAGTAATACTAGGTCAAGCTGTTCATGGTTTTTCATTATTACTAGTCCCTATATTTTGTTCTCCATAAATGTTTCTGTTGAAATGCGTTGACCGAAGATATGTAGCTGGTGTTTGAACTTACGGGGATGGCGGAAAGTTGGGTGTTGCTACGCACCAGATATTTTAAAATAAATTTCAGTAGTTCAAATTCGGCTGTGTGACCTTACTTTTACACCTCATGTCAGTATTTACACACAAAAAGACTATCCCAAACTGTAACGTGGGTTTTTATTTACTGGAACCTCTCGTTTACATACGCAAATTTTCCCTACTTTTTGGTGCGCGAAGTTCATTTTCAAGGCGCGTAAATCAATTAATTTCAATCGAATGAACGTAAGTTCTTCCCTCGCCGACGCGTTTGTTGCCAAGTTATTTGTATTAAGTGAAACACACACGATTGTTACACCTCAGATCAGCTATAAATCCGGCTGTACAAATTATTAGACGAGTAAGTGTATGACGTCGGAGAATTAAATTTATAACGCGGAAACTTGTTACGAGTTTTGTACGAATAGCGGTAGTACAGACTCTTCAAATGGTCAATGTCCCCTTGTAAAATTCTGTAGTTGATTTCTCCTCTGTTGGGAACGCCCGTCACCAGCATATTTTGAAGTCTCGCCGTCATCATGATGAATTTATTTCCCGATATTTTCATGCCGGTTGGAAACTGTAGGGCTTCCTCGTCCTGAAAAATAATGAAGGCGATTAGAGCGTTGTACAGGAAAACGGTATTTATAAGAGGATATTTAGCGCTTAATTCGAAAGCGGTTGAAATCGACAGCAACGTTGTGGACGATACTCATCTTGCTTGCACGTAATTTTTAAAAATTACTTTCCGCCGTTCATCGACTTCATGTCCAAAATCGGCTGAGCCTATGACATGAAGACCGTCCCTACGGAGGTTGTCATGAAGAGATGCCAACGAACCGGCGACGGAACTCTTCCTTCTGGGGCTGCGACGACAGAGATATCCGTCCCGAAGACATAGAGGACACGACGTGCCTCAACAAAAAGGACTCTTAAACGCCAAAGAAACTGCCTCCCCACCTCCCCTCGAGACACACAACAAAAAAAACGTCCTAAACTTCAAAAAAGCGTAAAAGATTTATTTGAAATCATTAAAATAAAAAACGGGAAGGACGAACTGTGACCCTTTTAGAAAGCGACACCTTTCTGCATAGTTCATGTCTGTTTAACGTAGCTGACTCAACATGTTTACTGCTTAACGCAAAGGAAAAAAGAAAAAAATGATCAAAAAAAAAAAACACGTCACTTCTAACATCGAACAGCTGTGTCAGCTGGTGTGACCGTGGGGTTAGAAAGTCCCCAACATCCGTGAACGTCTTTCAAGAAAATGGGTTGAGCCAGACCACTAGACGAGCCAGTTCCTCGCGGGACATGATGACTTCAATGCGCTCCACTTCTTTTCTCTGAAAGACTCTCCATTATGCACGTCTTGTGCCTCCAGTGCGGAGGAAACAAGAAACCATGTGCTGCTCCACTGTAGTTTCTACAACAGTGAGCGACGGTTGTTGGGAGGGCAAGGAACTTAGCAGCATTGACTGCTACAAGGCAAGCCTATAACCATTTTGTAGAGTTCGCGAAGAACGTGATGGCTAAGAAACGTGGTCATAGTTGATCTGTCCTTTTGAAACTTGCCACCCAAGTAAATAGTTAGATCAGGTGGGAAACCAGATTAAGAACTCCCAGATGGTACGGGATTTCTCAGGAGTCACCTATGCGCGGTAACACATGGGCAACAGCTTTCTACCGGGAGACTGGCTAACGACCAAATACCTGCCGTACCTCCACAGGTCTGAGTTTGGTGGATGCTGCGGAGGCCGGCCTCTTGCATATCAGCGAAACTGCAACTTTCATGACTGATATAACCCTCGTCGAGGGTTTAGGTACAGTCACCAAATAAGGAAACAGACCTGTGGGGTTTGAAAGCTCCTACAGAGCTGCCCTAAGGGCAAGGAAAGTATTGCAATCGTGTCAACAAAAAAGTTGAATTTTCTTCTGATTATTACGTTCTGATGCCTAGCGACTCCAAAAACCTTAATTTCCGTGTGTGTGTTTTTGCAGGCCTTTGGCTGGGATGTCGCACGCTCTGTCACTGTCAAGATCACCTGCCGTGGGTTGATGCGGCGACTCGATTTCGATGGCAGTCGGTGTTTGCGGCTGTTCTGCACAGTTCGGTTGACAAACCGGAACTCAGGTAGAGTCCCAACTCCTCCTACTCTTTGGCGTGAGTGGAGCGGGCTTCAGACGGCATCCATGGAAGGGATTACAGGCACTTTCACGCCATTCGTGTGGCCTCACGCCTACCGCAATGGAGCGTACAAGACAAGGGGATCGTATTGTTGTTGATGGTCGCTGCCGTGCCTGCGGTTATCAGTTCGAGTGTGCAGGTGTTTCTGTATTAATGGAAGCCAAGTCAAGCGTCACGATACAGTCTGCAAGCAGGTTGCAGACCTGTGGTACCGCGAGCAGGCCTGCTGACACACCCAGCCAGCTTATCTCCTCAGCCCTACAGGAAACGTTCAATGTTACAACTCAGATGCTACTTGACTCCGCTTCACACGCTTCTGTCACTGCTACACGACGATCCATCCTGACATATTTGCTCCTCTTTGCTAGCCAGATACTACCTGAACATCCAAGAACACTGCAGACTGGTCGAGACCAACAGCGACGATTATAGGCCTCAGTGCTTCTCCAGAGACAACTCGGTAGTGCCGGTCACCCACAACTCTCCAGCCCTTAGCTGTCAATGCACCAACAATCTGCTCGACGCGTCCCTCATGAGTACGACGTCACACCTGCACCACATAATTCAGCGACTCAAAGTAGTCACTACACACATCACAGTGAGCACCCACAACATTACGATCCTTGCCTCTTGCGCAGACTTTGATCCAGCTTACACAAAGTGTCTTTAGCTAATTGTGATAATCCGGTGAATATTGAGAAGGGGCAATCAGTCACGATCAATCACCATAGCACAACTAAACTTTATTTTGTATGAAGGTTAGGTGAGAAGGGGGGGGGGTTACCACTGATCTCTTTCCTGAAGTCCAGAGCATTAGTCAATGCCTTCGTATTATTCTCAATGTTCAGGCAGCCACCACTTATGGTAGTCACTTATAGTATCCATTCAGAAGTGTTATATTTTATTTCGTTTTGATGTGAGTGACGTCACCACACCAGCCATCACCAGCAAGATACGCCATTTTTCCCATTCCATTTCTAACTATCTGCGTACTGCCACGTGCACGTTAAAACTGCTTATATTAGTTATTCATTGCAATTTCCTCACTTTGCAGTGAAAATTTCATCATTCACGCGCAGTTATCATTCTCTTCGGGTCGCAGTATACCACAAGTCCTATACTCCACGTCTACCAGCGTCATACCTGGACTAATATACAGCCGAACGACTATTGGACGAAGTAGGAGCACGAACGTTAAACAACACTTGAAGAAAACCTGTGCCAAGTACCAGATTATTTCTACTTTCGCTTCACTTTTCACGAGCAGTAACTTTATTTTCTATTTATGTTTATGAGCTCAACGATAAATTTATTTCCAATCCAATCTGGTTGGATAATCATTCACCACTTGGTCACAACCCTCGATAGTATTTCTATATCCTCTCTATCGATAAGAAAACCCTTTAGCAAATATGATTCTATTAAACAGGTAAAACAGGTAACTTAATTCTTCATAAACGTCTGTGATTATTTTGTTCCAATTTACAAGACACCTTCAGCCAACAGGAACGTTTTGTCCCATGTAAACATTCCGATTGAATATCATTGAACGCCAGCGCTGTTGGGTCTGGAAAAGCACTGCGATCCGCTTGAGATGTTTTCTGTACACACTGCGTCCACACGATTTCAAATATTTTAGTGTTGAAGTTTCATCGCTACAAAAGAATATAATAGCGCATTTCTTACCTTCGCGACGAGCAAATAATTTTCAAGCGCGTGCGGCGATCCCGTATCCCAAACGAATAGCGCGTTATGTTCCAACGACGGAAATATGATTAGCCCGTCATCCGTTATCACTTCGGAAGATACGTGAAATGGCCTTTCTGGGTACCTACAAAACATGTTAAATGTATGTATGTTGTTGCAAGATTTACAAAAATTAATGTATAATGTGTTCAAAACTAGACACATTTGTTGAAGTTGCGAGTGAGGTTTAAGCAGGACGGTTCCTCATCATTAGTAGCTTCGTCACAATCCACAGCGGGAAACTTTATTATTATTATTACTCTCCATGGCTTTACGGAATAGAAAGGAAAGTTATGTAATCGGATCGAAAAAAAATTGAGTTCTCTTCAAATCTTTACGTTTCAGACCCAACCCGAAAAACACTATTTGGGAAAATGTTCTGTGTGTGCATCTGGCTGTGAAGGATTTTAAGAAAAAAATGGCTGAACCAAATATACTTAAACTTAATATCTACCCCGCAGATGGCCACAGCACGCCAAAATAAAGGTATGAGCAAAATCCGCCCAAAACTAACTATAGTTATCATAGTGATCGAAACACCAAATATTTTTGTCTCAAAAACGGTACAAACGATTTTGATTAAATTTTTTATATGGACAGTTCTTGACAAGGCGACCATACCATAAAATTTCCATTTGTGGCAGCACAATAAATTACCAAAATTCTCGATGAAAATTAGCGCAGGGTTTTCCTTATAAAATCTGCTGAAATGTTACTAGATTAAAAATAATTCGTGGGATAGTCCAATCCAACACGTATAGGATGAGCGTTTAAAAACGTTCATAAGATAAGGATGCCCGTATTCGAAGCGCCCATCAGGCAACACTGTAACTTTTGACAGCGATGTCAAATCGACTAATGACATACCGCGTTTGAAGCGTCATTCCAAGCAGATTTTAACCGTGAAACAGTACACGCCTCGTGAACGCTCTAAAATTGTTGAAATTTACATTCAACAAAACAAGTCAATAGTGAAAACTCAACGAGCTTTTTAAAAAAATAAATGAAGTGAAAAGTGCGCCTTCCAAGATTTAACGCCTCCAGTCTTCTTTTTGTGGGGTTATTTGAAGTCAAAGGTTTACGTTAACAAACCCAAGACCCTAGAAGAGCTGAAAACCAACATCCGTCAAGAAATAGCCGCCATTCCGGTCGAAATGTTGAAGAAAACAATGGAAAAATGCCGCTAGAAAAGTGATTAGGATAATAATCACTTTCCCAGTGTTGTCGGGTAAATCTTTTCGAAATATGTGGTAAGTGCAATGGCGGTGGTTGACATTTAGGAATTTCTGGAGTAGCTTCTACACATATTATGAGCGTTATCAATCTATCACCGTATAAGGACTTCATTGGAATATAACTCGAGATTTCGTAAACAAGTTTTTGAGGAAACTGGCAAAGGTGGTTACCATACTTCTAACGAATCGAGCAATGTCCAGCCGTTCCAGAATTCTTTGGTCATAAATACATTCGGAAGTAGGTGATTGACGTACAACTTTACTAATACAATTTTTTAAGAAATCGACAAACCAGTTGCACCGTAGTTTCCCAAATATCTGGTGCGTTGCGTGTACAACAATTCACTTTGTACATAGCTAATTCTATTTAATCAATTCATTTATCACTCGGTTAATTTGAATCTTGGTCAAACAACGCTTAACGGCAGCAGCAAGCGGTAGCGCTTACGGTTCCAGATTTTATTGTGCTGCTCGTACTCATTTCAGGACCATTATTGAGCAATTGGTACACAGAAAATTAATGAGGCTGTAAACACAAATTTATTGAAGGAGCATAGTAATTACTTTTGCAGAGTTATTGGGTAAAAACTTTTAGAACTGGTAGTAAGCGAAACGGCAGTAGTTGAAATTCTTGAATTTCTGGAGTGACCCCCATGTATCTCATGAGCGTTTTTAAACACTCACCCTTTAGGTATTAGATTGGACTACAATATCAATTTTTTTTTAACATTCTACAAAAATTCCAGCGGAGTTTATAAGGAACAAACTGTGCTAAAAACGCTTTTCGTCGAAAATTTTGATAATTTATTGTGCTGCTCTCGTCATTTTCCCACGAATGGAAATTTCATGGTATAATTGTCTTATTGAGAGCTATTTATATAAAAAATTTAATCAAAATCGTTAGAGCCGTTTTTGACAAAAAAAATTTGGTATTTTGATCTCTATGATAACTATAGTTAAATTTCGGTGGATTTTGCCCATACCCTTATTTTGGCGTCTCATGGTAACCTGTAGGCTAGACATCATTTTACAGCTGATTTGGTACGGTTGTTTTCTCTAAAAACCGCGCTAAAATCGATTTCGTCGAAAGTTTTGGTAATTTATTGTGCTGCTCTCGTTATTTTCCCGTATATGGGAATTTTATGGTATAGTTGACATATTAGGAGCTATCAACATAAAAAATTTAATCAAAATCGTTAGAGCCGTTTTTGAGAAAAAAATATTTGGTGTTTTGATCACTATGATAACTATAGTTAAATTTCGGTGGATTTTGTTCATACCCTTATTTTGGCATCCCATGATAACCTGCGGGCGAGATATGAAGTTTGAGCGGATTTGGTACGGTGGTTTTTTCTAAAAATCGTTCACAGACACACATACCATTTTCCCAAATAGTGTTTTTCGGACTCAGGAGGGTCTGAAACGTAAAGATCTGAAGAAAACTCAAAATTTTTTTTTCAGCCGATTACATAACTTTCCTTTCTACTCCGTAGAGCCAAGGAAAGTAAAAAGTTGAACAGTAACAGCACTAAAACAGATTATTACGCGCTCCACTTTTGAAAAGTTTAACCGGGAAACGTCTGATTGTGCCTTCTAACGAACAATAAGAAAACTAAAGTGTTTTGAACGTTGGCCGCTAGTGTCGCCATAGAAACTTGGGCCTGTCGAATTTCCAATTCGGACAGGTTCTTGCGAATTATCGAATGTTGAACGGACTAGTTGCAAGCTCCTTGGGGTTTATGATCTCCTGTTCAAATATCTTCCCAAACTGACTTTTGAAAACACGACAACTGACCACTTTGCCGCTGAATAGGATAGTCAGAAAGTGTCAGTTTGGTAAGATATTTGAACAGGAGATCATAAATATTAAGGAGCAGGAGCTATAATCTACTTTAGTTCATTAAACGTTCGATATGTCGCAAAAATCGGAAATTTTCAAGTTCAGATCGTTCAATTTCGAGTAACACAAGGTTTGTCACGACCCTAGCGGCAGATGTTTAAACTATTTTAGTTTTCTTATTGTCCGGCAGAATGCGCGAGCGATTTTTGAAAAGCCGAGCTCGTATAAATCAGTTTTTGAGCTGTTACTGTCAACTTTTTTGTGAATCCTCCGTGCAACTTGTTTTTAGATTACTTAGAAATTGTATTGATAACGTTGAACATGAATGGGAGGCAATCACACGCTCTCTTCTTTCGTTTGGTAACGATATCGGCTCTTTCACGTCAGTTGTGTTGTATATTATCATCAAACACCTTTCTACCTCTGACTTAATGAATGAACAAGGTATTCTGGCATGGCAGGACATTTGCGCGATCTGTTGGAAGTACGGTAACCACCTCTGCCAGTTTCCTCAAAAACTCATAATTAATGTCGTTAGAATCTTACAAAATCTCGAGTGGTAATCCAGTGAAGTGTCGGTACGATGAGTCTCACAATACACACAATGGCAACGTCAGATATTCTGAAATGTCAACCCCGACCGCTTCACTTACCACATATTTCTAAATGTTTTTACCCGATAACTTTAAAAAAAATTTTTTAATTGTATTTACATGCAATCAGATTCGCTGTGTACCAATTGCTCAATAATGGTCAGAGCATGAGTACGAGAAGCGCAATAAATTCCGGAACTAAACTATAAACGCTACAGCTTTCAAGCGCTCCAGCTTTCTTTAGTTGCGTGCCTCATTCCCCAGTTCTGTTTCCCAGTGTTAACTGAACACGTTTCATCTTTTCTTATTAGTTTTGAGGAGCCTCCAGTTAGTCGTTCTCCTCTCTCGGGAAGCGCTCTCGTCTCATCTTTTCGCTTTTTTCTTTCTTGCTCGGTGATTTTTCCTCTCGCTTCACCCTCTAAGCTTCGCTTTTACGACAGATTAGGAGCACTTCTCACGTCCTTCTCGCCCCTAAAACATCACCCAGTGTTTGGTTACCTTGACAACGTAGTAAACTGATTCCCATTCTTCCCATTCTCAACGAACAGTTCGATTTTCATTTAATTACGCCATTATCGAGGTTTGAAATGATAAAAACTTTCCCTTCCAGGAACTTACTTCAAATGAATAAACATTCAGTTGTTTTTCAGTTTTACTTTCCATCTCAGGCTCGAAAACTCGTAAACACTTACTATTTACCTTTTGAATTTGCGCGCTTGCTCTTCGCTCATTGTAGTGTTCCTCAGTAGAGATGCGGGAGCGGAACATTCTCGACCGGACGCTAACGTATGGAAATATAACGTATCAGTGGATTGATCTGGAATGAAGAAAGGTGATAAAGTCAACCACAGAATGGAAAGTTAGAAAAAGAAGACAATTACTTCGGCCCCGAGGTTTACTGGCGTTTTGCCCTCAGGTTGAGGCCGAGCGAAAGGGATTTTTCGATCGTGTGTGCAGAACAAGCATCTACAATTAAGATTTTATTTTTACCTAATGCGATGTTGAATAGTCCGTCCATCACAGTAAACTCTTTGCCGTTGACGTGGAAAAATCCGAACGCTGGATCCGGGAAGAAATACGGGTGTTGGTAATAGTGAATTTTGTCTTTAGCGTAGTCGTAAATCACCATCCTCGTACCTGAACAAACGTAAATGACTGTAAGAAGAGAAAGAAGCGCCCGTTGCATCAATATAAGAGCGCGGGGGTTTATTTCATAGGGAAAAACGGTTGCTCCTGGACATGTTTCTGTTACGAGGAGTTTGGAAATGTTTGGAAAGCCGCTGATTCTGGCAAATTACAGCAATCACGAGCTCTGATCCAATGCCCATTATGAATCTTCGTCTATAACCACTAGACTACGATCGCTGGGGCGCCTACAATGGGAGTCAGGCGGTACATTTCAACAGTTCATCGGTAACGACTGGAATACTCAGGAAGTTAAAGTGGTGGAGCGGCTCAGACAATGAATATATTTGGTTATTTACCCTCAATCCGTGTTTTTACGGTTCGATGAGGTCCCAGTGTTAAGGTTTTTAGGAAAACGAGAGTGTAACGATACGATCAAAATCGACGAAACGCGAGGAGGCAACGTGATGGTTTACCTTTTCATGATGCGACTCGCTGGATAAACTAAATGTCGCAATACCCCAACAATGATTCAGAAAAAGCGCTAATTAATATTTATAGCTCTTCAAAGAAAGGGCCAGGCGGCAAGAGCAGTCGCGAGCATGGAACTGATAATTCGATAACAATTATATTATTTACTCTAAATTGACGTCGTTCCTTAATTATTACGGGGGATAGACTCAAAAACATCGTTATGCAAATTTGCTCGATGTTAACCGACGCCATCACGAAGGGCCCAAGATATTTCCCAGTAGCATGAGACAGCATCTCGGCGCCATTATGTTTGCTTTCTCCTACCCTAACGGGCAATGTTGTTAAAAAATATCTGGTGCGTTAAAACACACAACTTTCCTTAGCTCTACGTCAATTCATTTTCTAACATTTCAGCGGAGTTAAAAAAAAAAAACGCTCGAAAACCGATTTTCGTAGAAAATTTTGATAATTTATTGTGCTGCTCTCGTCATTTTCCCACGAATGAGAATTTTATGGTATAATTGCCTTATTGAGAGCTATCAATATAAAAAGTTTAATCAAAATCGTTAGAGTTTTTTTTGAGAAAAAAAATTGGTGTTTTCATCACTATCATAACTATAGTTAACTTTCGGTGGATTTTGTTCAAACCCTTATTTTGGCGTCCCATAGTAACTTGCGGGCTAGATATCAAGTTTGAGCTGATTTGTTCCGGTCGTTTTCTCTAAAAACCATTCTAAAACCGATTTTCGTAGAAAACTTTGGTAATTTATTGTGCTGCTCTCGTCATTTTCCCACAAATGGGAATTTTATGGAATAGTTGCCTTATTGGGGAGTTATCAATATAAAAAATTTAATCAAAATCGTTAGAGCCGTTTTTGAGAAAAAAATATTTGGTGTTTTGATCACTTGATTGGTGATTTGATAGTTAACTTTCGGTGGATTTTGTTCAAACCCTTATTTTGGCGTCCCATGGTAACTTGCGGGCTAGATATTAAGTTTGAGATGATTTGGTACGGTCGTTTTTCTCTAAAAATTGTTCACAGACACACACACTCCATTTTCCGAAATTGTGTTTTTCGGATCTAGTAGGGACTAAAACGTGAAGATCTGAAGAGAACTCAGTTGCTTTTAAACGACCGTTTTTTTTTTTACAAGATTGCCCTTTAGGGTAGGGGAAAGCAAACATAATGGCGCCGAGATACTGTCTCATGCTACCGTGAAATTTTTTTTGACTCGATTACATAGCTTTCCTTCCTACTTCATAGAGGCTAGGAAAGTAAACATCTAATTTCATGCGTCTATAGTCCGATTTGCGAGAGAACGGCTGCGCCGATTGAGCTTATTCGCACTTACCATAGCTGGGTAGACATAGTGGAGGGACCAAAATGTTTCAAAAACAGCTCTCACTTAGTTCGCATTTTTCTGGAAAACGTCTTACTATCTTTAATTGAACTTTCAAAATATCTTTTACCGATTAACGCAAAATAGGAAGCACAGATGAATGATTGACTATTACCCATTGAATCCGCTATGTAGGCAAACGTCTTCTTTCCGTCGTCGCTCATAATCTGCACTTCGATGTTCAAGAGTAAGGAGTCTTCGTCAATTTCTAATTTATCTATTTCGTAGCTGTCTGTGAAATTGAGAATAAACTAAATACAAGACAACGAACTCGAGCATGAACATGTACACATATATCACGTAAATGAGCGTCGCGAAATGTAAATGGGAGAGGTATTTGCACGTAGTTGATATCCATCAGGCAGATCTGTGGTTGTATTGGTTTATTATTCATTCTGAATAATAACCCTATGTTTTTTTAGTGTTTTGTTTTCCAAGGAAAGGTGACAGTTCTAATAAAAAGAATAAAACGCTTCTCTCTCTCTCTGACTGTCCCAAAATTGGGATGAGCGCGGCCTAAAGACATATTGTGCCAGTCCTAATGTCTCACAGGTCCCTTAGGACGCCAGGTATTTCCTGCAAGAGTCTCCTTTGCTGTCCACTCTTGGAGAAGTGGCCCCAAAGACCAGGAATCGCTCCTTCTTAAGTCTCATGGCACTAGGTCAGGACGTGGCACGGAGTCAACTGCGCTACACCACATACACGGAGGCATGTCGACTACGCCCATAATACGTTCGTTCATTTTGCTGTGCCCCGTGATCATCCCCATGCCTTAGGGCCGTCACTCAGAGAAATGAAGTAATTTGCCGATAGAATTGCTCGCCCTACAAATCTTGAATACTTCATTTTAGGTGACTGATCGTATGTGAAGTTCTAAGGTTTTACTTACATAATATGCTTGTCAGTCTGTCAATAGTGACGCGGCTGAATTTAAACCCAGGTGTACGAATCTATTTCAGTGCCCGCTTTCTTTGACGTAGAGGTTGTGGTTTCGATATCCTGCAAGAGCCTGGTCACTCACTCAGGATCCACTGAACACAGACAAGAGGAGGTATGGCTGTCATTTAGTCAGTCTCTGGTCGGAGTGCTGTCGACCATGTATCACTACACAGAGGTATGACCCCGCAGAATCAGTACTACTGGGAGGAGTTCTTAATCTGGTTTGCCACCGAGAGAGGTATTCGTTTTTTATTATTATTTTTTAACATAATATAGGTGGATGCTGGCGATACCCTCACTGCGGCCACAAGTGGGCCTATTGTAAGGGCGTCCATGAGCCCCAGCTCATGGCCCACACACTCCACGCTTAGTTCCCCGAGGTCCTTTAGTGGGACGTCACCTACACGTCCCCACCACCCCCGCACAAAGCGGAGGACATCCGCAAGTTCTGCCCTCACCATCTCTTCTGGATGTAGAAAGAGCTTCCAAACACACGACAGCCATCACATATGCACAACACATGCTCTGCCGTCTCTAGCCCCGCCCTTGCAGAACCTGCATACCTGTACCTCACACTTGCCAATGTTGGCAAGGTGGCAACTCAGTGGACAGTCACCTGTAAACTCGTCATATATGATCCTCATATCCTTCTTCCCCGTACCGAGCTCCTCCTTAGCCCTCCCTCTGGAGAGTCGAATGAAGAGTTTTGACTGTCCAAGGCCAGGCTCCCCCTGCCAATTGGCAACCCTACACCTATCCTCCCATTTGCCAACCTCTCTACGTAGGTGGCTCCTGGTCGTCCCTACAAAGGGCTCAGGACCGACAGGGTTTTGCGCCGATCCCCTCTTCGCCAGCCACCCGTTGGTTTTCCCTCTATTCCCTGATGACCCAACACAACGTTATACTGTTGTCCTCGGCCAGAGCCTTCAGCCTAATCAGACACTCCCAGTCCAACCGCAACGTAAAACAATACGAGGCTAAGGCCAAGGTATTCGTTCCGCTTCTTACTGCGAACATTGGGATTCCTCGGCACGCGGTTGAACCTCTGCTCAGACTCCGCGTTCTCTCTGAAAGAGCCCTCAATTCGCTCTTCGACGACAGCATTTAGTTCATTCAGTTTCCCAGCATTACGCACCATACAAGATCCGTAATTAGCTCCAGCCGAAGGAGTAGTCATAAGGGCCAGACGCTATCTGTGCCGAACAGTTCAACCGCATTGTTAATAATAATAGTTCGCATCGGAATGTGCCCAAAGTGAGGTTTAGTATGAACTTCGACCATCATGAGGGCTGCTCGTCAGATAAAAGTCAATTCGAGTGGTACTGGCTCTTTCGGGTTGCAGTACTATTTGCTCGTTCGAATAATTGACCCTGAATGTTTGCTGATGGCTGTGGTGCGTGATATTTTTTATGTACAACTTGGCTCACACGTGGAATGTGTGGCGCACTCTTGTACGTGATTACCGGATGTTCAAATGGATTAGTTCCCGATGGTGTCTCGACTCCGCCTCGTCCTACTCCTACTTTCGCTTCGCTTCCGTTTGGTATTGCGTCGTGTCGTAAAGTAATATTTCTGTTACGAGTACAAAGCGATATTTTCATTTCTTGTCTTCTTTATTTACGTTGAGCCTTCTATTATCACAAAAAGGGCTTCGAACAAAATGATAGTCTCATTCACCTCTGAAGAAGCTCATTTGAACCGTTTAGCTGGCAGTTCGCTCATCTGCAACACCTTAGCCATCCGTGCAAACATCAAGGTACCACAAACGATCCGGAGTTGATCAACGCAAGCTCAGCCAGGATTTGAAAGGATTTTAATTGGACCCTCTCTAGAGTTTCACAGTAAAATCCCCCTGATTTTTAGGCGTATAGCTTAGTAAATATAGTAGCCAAATTAAAAAGTCTAGGTAGGAGATGAGTTGCCCCAAATCTGAAAGCGATTGTCTTTATAAGCACTAACGCGCTGTTGCAACGCTTGTTTGGATTGACCTGAACGCAGACTCGACCGTGAGGGCATTGCACACCGGAAATTGAAGGAGACAACTTCCGGGCAGGCATCCCTAGGAGTAAACTCGTAGTTCTCAATGCGGCCTTCTTCCAAAAAATCAGACTCTTAACATTTTGGGGTATTCGCAATCAACTTTTTCTGCTCGCAATAATTGTTTTTAACACGCTGTGTCAGCGCTTACCAGCGTGAGTGTCTGTGGGCGAAGCAAAATCGTCGGCACGAAATGAGGACGTAGCGCAGGTCTATTGACGCTCGCGCCTTCAACTTCATTTCTTTAATGATTACCACAGAGTAGTTGTACGTTTCGTACTTTCTTATTTGTAAAATATATTTAAAGAAAACTTTGCTAGTCTAAAACTTCGCACGTCCCTTTTTTGGCTCTAGCACTTATAAACACTCCACTCCATTTTTTAAAAAACTGTACGTATGTGTTTAAAAAAAATTTATTTCCGTACAGATTTATATTAATATAAATCATATTTCTAACTATACCAAAAATATCTGGTGCGTTGCAACACCCAACTTTCTTTAGCTCTACAACAATTCACTTTGTACATGGCTAATTCTATTTAATCAATTCATTTATCACTCAGTTAATTTGAACTTGGTCAAACAACGCTTTACGGCAGCAGGAAGCAGTAGCGCTTACAGTTCCAGATTTCATTGTGCTGCTCGTATTCATTGCAGGCCCAATATTGAACAATTGGCACACAGATAATTAATGAGGCTGTAAACACTAATTTTTTGAAGAAGGATAGTAATTACTTTTGCAGAGTTATTGGGTAAATATGTTTAGAACCGGTAGTAAGCGAAACGGCAGTAGTTGAAATTCAGGAATTTCTGGAGTGACCCCCATGTATCTCATGATCGTTTTTAGACACTCACCCTTTAGGTATTAGATTGGACTACAATACCAATTTTTTTTTACATTCTACAAAAATTCCGGCGGAGTTTATAAGGAAAAAACTGCGCAAAAAACGCTTTTGGTCGAAAATTTTGATAATTTATTGCGCTGCTCTCGTCATTTTCCCAAGAATGGGAATTTTATGGTATCATTGCCTTATTGAGAGCTATCAATACAAAAAAAAAAAAAATCGAAATCGTTAGATCCGTTTTTGAGTAAAAAATTTGGTGTTTTGATCACTATGATAACTATAGTTAACTTTCGGTGGATTTTGTCCATACTCTTATTGTGGCGTGCCATAGTAACCTGCGGGCGAGATATGCAGTTTGAGCTGATTTGGCTGTTCACAGACACACACATACACACACACAGACCATTTTCCCAAATAGTGTTTTTCGGACTCAGGAGGGTCTGAAACGTAAAGATTTTTTTTCAGCCGATTACATAACTTTCCTTTCTACTTCGTAGAGCCAAGGAAAGTAAAAAGTAACGAAACGCCGAACCCAGTTATGCTTAATAGAAATATAATTCATCAATGGGCCTTGCCATCGGCGGATAATAAGTTTATAATTTTAACACTTTATTGGACAGCAGTTTTAAAGTAAACTTTTCATCGGCAATTATCAGTAGAGGTATTAATGTACAGTTAACTTATTACTCATTGTACTTACGAATTAACTTGTCGTGGTCGTTCAGGTCGAAAATCATAATTTTCGGATTGCAGTTTCGTCTTCCTTTGCGGTTACTGAAGGCGAAACTAACGCCAGTGTCGACAGCCCAAAGCCTCCCCAATTTGTCTATCTGCAATCGAAAAGGTGATTACGGAACGAGAGAACAATCGAAGTGGTGCAATTGATGAAGTAGCAGAGTGTGCTCTGTATTGGCTTTATTTCATGTTGCACACCCCAGTAGTTGAGAGCTTGTTGAGTAGCATTCGGAGCGAACAAGACAATCGTGCGAACTTGTGTCCTTGCAGCTGTGGGAATCTCTAACTATTTATGAGCAAGTTGAAGTATCAATAAGTAGTTCGATTTGGTTTTTGCAGACGACAAGTGCCGTTCAGCCAGAAGTCGCCCTTCTACCCGACACGGGTAAATTAATCAGCACAATCTTTTGACCAGACACTCGACAGAGAGAAAAATTCATTCCCAGTCAAAAAATCTGACTATTCTTTTGAAATGGTTCAGTACTAACAACATGAAACTTAACTTTCAAAAAACTAAGTTTATAGCTTTTGCCTCAAGGTCAACGTTGGTACCACGGATAGGGAAGCTGTCCTGTCATGCCGATCATGATTGTAGAGGCTGTGACGGTCCTGTTATCGACCAGGTTTCTCACACGAAATATTTGGGTGTATTGATCGACGAATGCTTAACATGGGAACATCATATAGGAGAGTTAAGCAGAAAGCTCCGTTCATTAATCCCAATATGTGTAGAGCTAAGGGGGTACATGACGTTGAAGCTAAAAACACTGTTCTATACTGCAATCATACAGCCGCTACTTATTTATGGCATAGTTGCGTGGGGTCCGTCTTTCACTTCAAAGATAAGGCCATTATTCATAATGCAAAAGTTATTAATAAATAGCTGGTGCGTAGCAACACACAACTTTCCGCCACCCCCGTAAGTTCGAACACCACCTACATATGGGGGGCGCAATATCTTCATTCAACGCATTTATACAGAAACATTTATAGAGAGCAAAATGTAGGGACTAGTTAGCTGAGAGTACTCCGAAAGTTTGATCGAAATCGTTAGAGCCGTTTTTGAGAAAATCGGAATACCTATAAATTAATATTCGACAAATCTCCTTTTCTGAGTTAACATGGCTTATATCTCCGTTCAACATATATATACAGAAATATTTATGGAGAACGAAATGTGGGTATGGGTGACTAAAAGACACTCCATTAGGATTTATCACATCTGGTGAAAAAGTTACCTTGGAATTTACGGAAATGTTAGAAAAAACGTTATTTTTGACACATTTTGATTTTTATCTCTGCTCAATGGACCATCACAGGAACATTTACTGAAAAGGATATGTAGGTAATAACTATTTGAAAACATCTTGAAAGTTTGGTGATAATCGTTGAAGCCATTTTGCCAAAAAGCGTAAAAACCTATTTTTGCTTCATAGGCCTATATCTCCGTTCACCGTATTTTCATGGAGATATGTATGGTGAAGAAAAGTTAGGTATTGATCAGTAGAAGATAATGTGAAAGTTTAATCAAAATCGTTAGAGCCGTTTTCGAGAAAAATGCGAAAAACCCTAGTTTTTGGTACATTTTCGTCCCCCACCCCCCCTTCCCATCGGCCGAAATCGTCCATAACCTTATTTTGGTGTCTACAAAAAATAATGAACAAAACAAAAAAAGAATCAGCTCAATCGGATGAGCCGTTCTCCCGCAAATCGAACTACAGACACGCACGCACTCGTGATCAAAAGTCTTGTGTCTGTTCAGCTGTGCACGGAATCAAGTTCTGTCATCACGTTGAGAACTGTCGAGGTCATGCAAAGATACAATTAGATATTTTCTTAGGTTAAAAATACATATCGTACCTTAATTCTGAATACTGACTTGATGCTATGGCAATCGCTATGGTCTGTCACATTGTGCCACAGCCAATTCGGAAACGGTTTTAAAAGGTGAAAGCCGTTGCGATCTGGTTTGGCGACTAGAGTGCTGAGCGTTGCGGGTGTCCCACCGATGAGGCTTGGCGTTGTCACAAATATTCTACCTGCACCAAAAACAATAATTGTTAACGACACTCGTGACATCGTGAGAAATTTAATGAAAGTTGGTAAACTATGCAAAAACTCTTAAATAAAATAAACTTTTAAATATTTCAATAAATCAATGGAGAAATTCTCTTGAAACAGCCTAGTTCTAAGTATTGTCTGAAATAATATTATTGTATAAGCTAGCTGAAAACTGGAAAAGTAGAAGTCCACATTGACAGGTCCACTGACAACCCTATTCGCTCTTTCCGTTTTTTTAGTTACTTGCTCGATAAATACATAACACGGGCATTGCTCTCACCAAGTCTTGTCTTCATTCTCTATCCATGCTTGTTACTATAGTGAGAAGAAGTAGCAGTAAATTGACCAGTAGCCAAGAAGTGGAAGCAGCCTGTCCCCTGAATAGTGTGACGTCTTCTTGTCACTTTATGCCAGAAACTGATGTGCCCGAAGTAACGTTCCTGTGCTGAGATACGAGAGAGCCAATGTCTTACTCTGACATCTAAATGTATCCGTCATTCGTGTATGAAGCGGCTCGCGTTGGAAATCTAGTGCCGTTCAGCCACAAGTCGCCCTTCTACCCGACACGGGTAAATTAATCAACACAATCTTTTGGCTGGACGCTCGACAGAAAAGAAGTTCAGTTCCGACAGGTAATGGTCAACATTCAGGCCTTGGAGAAATTATTGTGGGATTGACAGCTAAGAACTATTGAAGGCTGTTATTGTATTTTGGAAAGTAGGTTTGTCGCAGGGAGACACGGGACAAACGATATCTGGAATCGAACTATATGTTCCTAGAAGAAGAACTGGTGAGGCCTAACAATAGTACCAACACAACCACACTAACAACAACTAGAACTAAATATATAACAGTTCTCCCCCACCAGCAGAAAGAAAAAACATGCTTAAATAGTGAAAAAACAACATACTATATAACAAAACTTCATCATGTGATATACTCTCTGAGATAATCTGGAGGCCGCTTGGTTCTCTCCGACCTCCACAACTCTGGAGGTGGAGGCTGTTGCTGGATTGGTGTCTCCACCGTCTGCCGGGAAGGAGCTGCCGCCGGACGATTCCCATCTGATGGCTGCCCCAAAACAGGCACATCAAACGCCACCGACCTCTGAGGAGTAGCTGATGCTTTGCCGTCCTAACGAGCAGGTCTTTGGACCCTTGTAGTGCCCTCCACCAGATAGTGCCTTGAACCAAGGACCCGCTTAACCTCTCCAAATTGCCAAACATCTCTGTTATTTATGTGCAATCGACTGACAAGAATCGTGCATGAGGGGCAGCAGTTCGCGACTTCTTTGGCAATGAGGGGAAAATCGCATCCAGCTTTATTCTAAACTGGCGATTCAAATAGAGCTCGGCCAGAGACTTCCCACATGCAAGCGGAGTGGCACAGTGGCGGAATATGATATGCTGGATCTTTCCCCGAACTGATCCCGGCTCCCTTGCGATGGAGGCAAACAGCTGCTTAAAAGTCTGGACATTACGCTCAGCAAGGCCATTTGTAGATGGGTGCCCCGGCGCAATCCGCAATCCGCAGAATTCCACGCTCCTTGCAATACTTCTGGAAATGCTCGCTGGTAAATATCGTGGCATTGTCAGACACCAGCATGGAACGTGAAAATATCATCCAACAAGTCAATTGTGGAGCAGGTTGATGGTGCCTCCCTTGATGGCCGCACTTCCATCCACTTAGATTTCGCGTCAACACAGATGAGGAAGTGAAAACCCTCATATGGGCCCGCATAGTTCATATGGACTCTCTCCCAATTTGAAGTCGGCTCCTCCCCAGGGTGTACAGATGCTGGCGGGGGATTTTTACGCATCTTGGAACAGGTTTCACAACCTCTAACCATGTGCTCAATTTCCCGGTCAATCCCCCCCCCCCCATACACGTAATTCCTCGCCAATTATTGTATTTTGAAAGTAGGTTTGTAGCAGGGAGGCACGGGACACACGATATCTGGAATCGAGCTATATGGTCCTAGAAGAAGAACTGGTGAGGCCTAACAATAGTACCAACACAACCACACTAACAACATCTAGAACTAAATATATAACAGCAGTATTTCCCAGTTAATTCTTGTTTGTAGCCCACTGTATTTTTTGAAGCTCTGACAATCCCATATTTGGGATAAGCACCACGCTCTAAAAACCTATTGTGTCCTAATGTCTTACAGGCCCATGCCTAGCTCCTCCAGGAATGCTGGATATTTCCTGCAAGAGTCCTCTTTGATGTCCACCCTTGGAGAAGTTGTACCCAAGACCAAAAATTGCTCCCTTTCAAGATTACGGCACTGGGCCAGGATTTGATAGGAAGTCTCTTCATCTGTGCCACACCACCTGCACCGAGGCGTGTCGACTATGCCCAATACTTTGGTTCATTTCGTAGTGTCCCGTGATGATTCAGGGTTTTAGATTCATCTGTGTAGATGTTGATACCATTAGGAGGCCAAAAGTCTGGTGAGTCTGTGCGCCACTTTCCTAGCCTCTACTTTGACAGATACATCATGGGAAAGGAGGTCAATCATTTTCTTCATAGTGATGGTAGGTGTGGTTTTCATCACTCCCGTTATTAGTAAGCACCAGTTTCCCAAGGGGCACCAGGTTCCATAGGGGCAGAGGTAGGACTCCTCCTTGAGGGCATCCCCCCACAGTCCTCGCCATGCTGTTCCCTAGTAAAGTATGAATCTCTCATGTCAGTGACCATGCCGAGCTCTGGAAGGTTTCCAAGTTCCTGAATGTAGCCAGGCGGTCATTACTAGCCTGTGGCACCTTTGCTTTTATAAGCCTGGCGAGTCTGTGCACCACCTTCGTAGCATTTCCCTTGACAAATATATCAAGGGGAAGGAGGCCAAACAATTCGCCATAGTGCTGGTAGGTGTGGTTTTATCACCCCCACTATTAGTAAGCACCAGCCTTCCAAGAAGGGAGTCCGCCACCAGGATCCATAGGGACGGAGATAGGACTATTCATATTGACATTAAATCTGGCCAATAAATAATGCAGCGTATAGAGGTATTGTCAAAGGCTCCCACAATATCCAAAAAGGCCCCTCCAATTCTGAGTCTTCTAATTTCCTAACTAGTGCATGCAATGCAAAGTCATATGATCTCCCTCCCTGACCGATAGGCGTGCTGCCTATGACCCAGGGGTAGCTCACTGTAATTATTGTAAAGTAAAAAGGGAAAGTGAAGTCCTACGAGAAAACCGTGGTCTCCGTATTGCTTATCATTCTGTTCAGTCTTCAAACTTACTAAGGGTATGGTCCAAGATGGTTCTGTACCTCGACGAACATAACTCCCTGATTTAGCTGAAAGTTCGTCACGGGCTTTGTGCTGACCAGGCACGTCAAACTCTCTGAATTACTCGTAACTTCGGTGTGGTGTCATCAGTGCTTGCCGCAGGCCGAATTATCTGGGTTTGTTTACCTCCGAACGTCTGCACTCAACAGTTTTCACTGGCCCTACGGAAAGTCATTGTTTCCCCAAACACCTTTCTGATCTCACCCCTTTTGTTTGTACCTGTGGAAAGCCCAGCTCTTCAGTTATTTCCAAGTGACAACGGATTTCCCCCTTTTCCGGACTTTCCAAAATATCCTCCCCCACCCCCACCCCTCAATTTTACATTTCTCTCCACTACCCAGCTCTTTCCAACTGTGAGTCATCTATCAGTTCTCTCCCAGTTCTCCCAACTTATTCATCTATCAGCTCGTGCTACTCACAACTCCTCTATCTCTCTCTGTCTCTACTTAGTTTCCCATGCAACCAGTTCACATCTATTTAGAGCCCCCTTGTTCGCGTTTATAAGCTTCCACTCACCAAGTTGGGAACTGTTCATTTATTTCTCAATTCAAGTTCCCCCATTCGTGCACCCAACAATCATTCTGAACGGAGGCGTATTCTCCAGGTGTCAATCACCCTCATTCGCGTTTGCCGGGGCACCTTTGCCGTTTGTGGGGGTAAATCTTCTCTGGACTCCAGTAATGAATAAAACACCGTATTTGTTGTTATCGTTGTCATTAATCCCCTCAACCACACATCGTACGATAATGTAACAATTCTTTTAATCGGCCACACGGTCACAAGAACCCCAACAACCGGCTGCAAGGAACAAAGGGATCACTCGGTTTTCGACTGGATGTACCTACAACTTGTACACTCCCATTAAAAGTATACATCAACTGCTAAAACAACTTAAACGATAAGTACATGTTACGTTTCTCACCCTTGTAAATATCCACATCGAGCATGACGACATCTTCTGGCACGTGTTCTTTGGCTTCTTGAAAATCTCTCTTCATGAAAGGGCTCGGATAATCGAAATCCACCGAAGACCATATGTGAGTGACGGTAAGCCATTGACCAGTCCCACCAACGAAGAGCCAGCTCGCGAGAAACAGAATTGTTGCTGTAAAAAATGATACGGTTACAGCGAGAAAGTCGCTACAGCAAATTATTATGCGCAGAAGTAAAATCGAGTAAGTTCCAACAACCGTCACACAATTCGCTACCTTATGGTTGGTGGAGGGGGATTTAAACAAATTTATCACATCGAAAGCGCTCGTCCTCAGTATCTCACCAGCCAGAGGAGACGGACTCACCTAACAGGTACTTATTGGGAGCTTTAATTTTCGGATTAGTGGCTCTTGAGTAGATTATTCCTTCAAAAACCATTATTCACTCTCAAGAATAGACGCATTCCATTTCCCATCAATTCTTACTCGGATTATTTGTCAATTTTCTTTTCATATTTTAAATTATTTTTAAGAGAGAGAGAGAGAGAGAGAGAGAGAGAGAGAGAGAGAGAGAGAGAGAGAGAGGGAGATTGATTGGTTGAAATTTTTTATTCATTTATCTGGGGCCTTAAGGCCCTCCCTTCCATTTTCCCAGGAGATACAGTGCAGTTTACATTCTTCTTTTTACACGAAGCAGACAGTAGACAACAAATTTTCCATTTTACACAAAACAGTTTACACCTCCTCCTTATCATTTTTCGTAACATAAATCTTTCGTGTCAAAAAAAAACCAACAAATATATAAATAAATAAGAAGTTCTTAGGCTTAGGCTGATAATAATAAGTGTGTAGATGTTGTACGTAACTGCATTTTCCTTTTATTTATTTCTCGTATTCATCTAATAACAATTTCTTAAATTTATTCCAAAAAGTGTCGGTCCTTTTACTAAAAATAAACATATCCATTATACATTTTGGTACGTTGAATCGAGTCAAAAATGATTGCTCGTATATTGTGCTTTTATGTTTAGGTATTTTCATGGTTTTATTAACATTTCTCGTGGCCCTAGTGTGCACACCAGGCATCCACGTCATTTTCTCAAAAAGGTAAACAGGATGGTGTAACTTCGAACGTTTACATCGTTGCTACATGGACGTTGCGATATATGGGGTGTGCGGAAGTAGTGCCAGCCTCTCAGCCCTATCCTGCCTCCACCCCATCGGGCAAAAGAGGGGGTAGGGACAGGGACTCGACCACTGCAATATCTGCAGGACCGCATTGCTTGGTTTCTAGGGATTGGTGGGTCACTCTGCCTTTGCCCCAGCGTCCTGCAGAGGCATCCACCTAGAGTGGACCTTACCCCTCAGTACACCGGCTTTCGCTGCAGGCTGTGCACCCCCGCAGTACCACTTCGGCCAAAATATCCTTTAAGGCTAGAATGGTCGCTAGCCCACCCAGACTTGCTTCTAGGCTTACGGCTTCGGAGGGGTTTGGACTTGCTCCTCTTCGCCAGATCCCTCGTATGCAAAAACCCTCCCCCAACCAGCCGCGCACAGCAGCTGGATGGGGGGTCAGGGCCCTACAAATGACAGTTTTCCGTCCCCTAGGGAGGGGTCTACCTTTTCAGACGCAGGACGAACCTTATAGGCGCAGTTGACGACTCTGAGAGGCGTCACTTAGTACTTGAAGAGGCGAAGTGAGCCTCCTTCTCTTCTGTTTCTTATTTTCTTCTTTTTTTTTTTACTTTCCTTGGCTCTACGAAGTACAAAGGAAAGTTATGTAATCGGCTGAAAAAAAATTTTGAGTTTTCTTCAGATCTTTACGTTTCAGACCCTCCTGAGTCCGAAAAACACTATTTGGGAAAATGTTCTGTGTGTCTGCACGATTTTTAGAGAAAACTACCGTACCAAATCAGCTCAAACTTGATACCTCGCTCGCAGGTTACCATGGGACGCCAAATTAAGGGTTTGAACAAAATCCACTGAAAGTTAACTATAGTTATCATAGTGATCAAAACAACAAATATTTTTTTTCTCAAAAACCGCTCTAACAATTTTGATTACATTTTTAATATTGGTAGCTCTTAACATGATAATTATACCATAAAATTCCCATTTGTAGGAAAATGACGAGAGCAGCACAATAAATTATCAAAATTTTCGACGAAAAGCGTTTTTGCCGTGGTTTTTTCTTTTTAAACTCCGCTGGAATGTTAGTAGAATGTTAAAGAAAATTGGTACTGTAGTCCAATCCAATACCTATAGGGTGAGTATTTTTCTTTTAACTATCGTGATCTGATGATCTCAGCGCTTATCGCTCGCAATCCTAACTCGACATCTTACTCTTCTCATTCGTTCTCATCAAGTCTGTCACCACCTACAAGCTGCCACAGCCACCTCTCTTTACTCGACTTCTCCCATCGCCAGTTTCTGCCAGATTCGCTGCGAAGCCTACAGAACGCCACGTTTCTCGAAAACTGGGTCATCAGTATCCCAAACTGCCGACCGAGAAATGTTCTGACATCAGCCGGAACCCCCTTGTTCTTCGAATATCGGACACCACCCAACCTCCTTCAGCCTTTTCACTGAACTTCGCCATCGTCTCCACCCTGTACCTACGGTCAGATATATCTTTTATTTTCTCATCTCCATTTCCTCCTGCAACCCCTGTACAGTCCAATCAGTTCGTCGTTCCCAAGCTTTCAAATTCTAATGTAAGGAGCTCCTAGGATACTATTCTGTTTCATTTCTATGATATAATTTTATCCCATCTACTAGAGTAAGTTATTTTATTTTCAGTTTATTTTTCTCAATTTTCCCGGTTTCGCCCTCCAAATAAATTTTCTTCTTTTTTTTGTATGGTCTTTGCCCAGCAACTTGTCATACCACAGAAGCATCACAGCGTGGAGGGGTGGGGGAGGGATACCGACGTCTCTGAGCGTCAAAGAGAAAAGTTTCAAAACGACCTTTTCAATTTAAACCTCATTTCTCAAACGGCTTCGAGAAAGTAACCGAAAACCCATTCGACGGGAAGCGCACATGTTATTTAATGGCTCGACGATGTTCACTTCATCGACGACTTTCTCAAACGCCGTGAAGCACTTTCTTCGTTTGCCCTTCGAAAGGCTCGAAAAGTTGAACTTGACCGGTCGCGTCTGCACGAAACGGGTTCCATTTCGTGTTCCCAAAAGACCCGACGGGAGTGGCTTGTTATGGTGATGTAGACAGACGAACTCATGAATGCAGAGTGAGTGCCTCAAGGTGTTATAAGCAATTTTGCGTAGGAAATGAAGCTCAAGTCTCGCTAACTTCCTAATTATTGCGAAATCGGTGCACACATTCGTATCACAGTTTGGCTTCAGTTCGTTGCAAATAATGATCTCCATAATTGCATAAGAGGCTGCTGATAAATTAGCTAGAAACATACAACACAGGGCCAATAAGCTGAAAAATACGTCTTTCGATTCTGTAGGTTCATAAACCAACAAGCTTGCAGCGAGTATATTATATCTGATTTGAATACGTGCAATGGTTACGCGAACAAACCAAGATATAACGACAACACGAAAACGGATGGTATACGTAAGAAAACGAAACAAAATAAACCAAATTTACTCGTTCGGAGGAGCTAGGAGAGCGTTGTACTACGAAATAATTAAGGAAAGGAAGGGATAGGAGAGATTGATTTGATTGAGATTGCTTTATTTATCCCCCTGGGAGAAACAGCACCCATCAGGCCCTCTCCACTTTCCTCCCAGGATTGTATTCAACGTAACATCTAACATCAGCGTAAAGAACTCATTTCAGACCACACTTTTTGGTTTGCATTCATGACAAAATCGTATTTACATTGCCGTGTTCCCTAATGACGACCTGATGTTTCAAAACGTTCTCCAAATGGTATTAAAGCAATTGGTGAATACTGACAGAACGGCCAGACGATGATGTCTTTACATCGAAAGCGCTTGCCCACAGTTGTCAACGCCGAAGCGTTTTGTTTATTTTATACGAGTACTTTCAAATCTGTCTGGTTTACGTAATAAGCCTCCGCCGACGTTGTGTGTCCTCGTCAAATGGACGTGATACGTACGGGTTCTTCCCCAACATCCGTGAACGTCTTTCAAGAAAACGGGTTGAGCCAGACCACTGGACGAGCCAGTTCCTCACGAGACATGGTGACTTTAATGCGCGGCTCCACTTCTTTTCTCTGAAAGACTCTCCTTCGTGCACGTCTTGTGGCTCCAATGCGGAGGAAACAAGAAACCGCATGCTGCTCCACTGTAGTTTCTAAAACAGTGAGCGACGGTTGTTGCGAGGGCAAAAGAACTTAGCAGCATTGACTGCTACAAAGTAAGCCTAAGACCATTTAGCAAGGTTCGCGAAGGAGGTGATGGCTAAGAAACGTGGTTATAGTTGATCTGTCCGAAACTTGCCACCCAAGTAAATAGTTAGATCAGGTGGAAGACCAGATTATGAACTCCTCCCCGACGGTACGGGATTCCTCAGGTGGTCACCTCTGGGCGGTAGCACACGGGCAACAACTCTCTACCGGGAGACTGGCTAACGACCAAACACCTGCCGTACCTCCGCAGGTCTGAGTTCGGTGGATGCTGCAGAGGCCGGCCTCTTGCATATTAGCGAAACCGCAACTTCGATGACTGATATAACCCTCGTCGGGGGTTTAGGTACAGCCATCAAATAAGGAAACAGACCTGATTTGTGCGCGATAAGCCGCCAATCTGCAGTTCATCTCAACTTGGATCCTGCTGAGATTCGCTGTCTCTCCCACTAGACACTTGAAGGCACCCGCTGACTCGCATTACAGCCAGTATTGTTTTCTGCTCAGTCATCAGTCGCCAGACCACATCTCCTTTTTACTTTCCTTGCTCTACGAAGTAGTAAGGAAAGATACGTAATCGGCTGAAAAAAAAATTGTGAGTTTTCTTCAGATCTTTACGTTTCAGGCCCTCCTGAGTCCGAAAAACACTATTTGGGAAAATGGTCTGTGTGTCTGTGAACGATTTTTAGAGAAAACCACCGTACCAAATCAGCTCAAACTTCATATCTCGCCGGTAGGTTACCATGGGACGCCAAAATAAGGGTATGAACAAAATCCACCGAAATTTAACTATAGTTATCATAGTGATTAAAACACCAAATTTTTTTCTCAAAAACGGCTCTAACGATTTTGATGAAATTTTTTATATTGGTAGCTCTCTTTAAGGCAACTATACCATAAAATTCCCATTTGTGGGAAAATGATGAGAGCAGCACAATAAATTATCAAAATTTTCGACGAAAAGCGTTTTTAGCGCAATTTTTTTCTTATAACCTCTGCTGGAATGTTAGTAGAATGTTTTTAAAAAATTGGTATTGTAGTCCAATCCAATATCTGTAGGGTGAGTGTTTAAAAACGCTCATTAGATACATGGGGCTCACTCCAGAAATTACTGAATTTCAACTACCGCCGTTTCGCTTAATACCAGTTCTAAAAGTTTTTACCCTATAAATCTGCAAAAGTAATTACTATCACTCTTCAAAAAATTTGTGTTTACAGCCTCATTGATTATCTATATACCAATCGCTCAATAATGGTCCTGCAATGAGTACGAGCAGCACAATAAAATCTGGAACTGTAAGCGCTACCGCTTCCTGCTGCCGTAAAGCGTTACTTGACAAAGTTCAAATTAACTGAGTGATAAATGAATTGAATAAATAGAATTAGCCATGTACAAAGTGAATTGACGTAGAGCTAAGGAAAGTTGTGTGTTGCAACGCACCAGATTTTTTTGGTTTTCCTTCCCCTAAATGCATGGGTTCATCCCCACTAGAATTTATTTTATTATTTTCGCTTTTCCTAATTTATTTTTCGTTACAGACTGTATTAATACACTTGTTTACCCCGATAGAGCTTTGATTACATGGTCACTTCGTTCTCTAAATACATGCGCTGATGGCGAGAGCCAGTAGAACTGGGAAAAACACGACTGTTGATTGAAGAGTATCGATCATGAGAGCTCCACAAGAGCCCTGTGTTATGGAGAGGAATGTAAACTGAGGGATGAGAAAAGGATATTTTGGAAAGTTCAGAAAAAGGTGTAATCCGTTGTCTCTCGGAAATAACTTAAGAGCTGCTCGCTCCTTCGGCTGCAAACAAATGACTTTCAGGTCAGGAAGGGTTGAACTCGATGTTGGGGGAAAGGCCTGAAACAATAAGCTCCTTTAGGGCCAAATGCGGACGTTGCGAGCTCAAAATCCCAACTAATTAAAGAGCTAATTTCAGACCATGTCAATTCGTTCGCATCGATGACTGAATCGTACTTACATTGCCATGTCCTCTAGTGACGTTCCAATGTTTCAAAACGTTCTCCAAATGTTTCGCGATCGTCTGTTAATGACTGGAATGACAAGTGTTATACAATAACTACCGAATTGTTCGAGCCCGTGGCGGAACTGATCTCGGAGCGAGGGGAACCAGCGGTCCAAATATTCAGGACCTAACCTGACCCAATGAGTTGTTTCTCTATTTTCGCCGAAGTGTGAGACTACTCTTTTCAACTTTTCTGCGAGTTCTCCGTCGTTATTTATTAAGTAAAGACAACCGCACCCGAGTAAACCGAGTATTGTGGTTAGGAGTAAAGCGAAGTGAAATCCGTCAGACGAACTCAGGTCACGCCTCTCTGATAATAACGCAGCCAATTTTATCGCTAGTTGTACATAAGGAAATCGCGAACGCCCTCGTGCTTCCGCTATTAATGCCCTCACTTTGCATAATTATGCACACATTTATGTAAAATGGGGAATCGTTAAAAATTATCTAGCGGAGAGAATGAGTGTATACATCAGGTGCCACGTAAATTCGTCGATTTTATTCTTTACTAGCTAATCATTCGGGTTTTCTTATTATGTCAATCCAGTGATGCAGTTTCTCGGGAAATTACAATAATGTTCAAAAAAACACTATTTTCGTCATATTTTGTGTTTTGCCCCAAATTTAATCGAACCAAGGCGTGAGGCGCAGTCATATTGGCGGAATATGAGAAAATAAAAGCAATCAGGAAATACGGAAAACTCAAAAATATATTGCTTGTGAATAAAATTAATAGGGTAGACCGGAAGAGGGAATCCGAAATCGGGGAAATAAAAATGAACTAAATAACACTTCTTTTCACTTAACCAAACTATTTCCCAGTTCGGATCCCAAAGGACGCAGCGGAGAATTTTCGATGTCTTCGGGCCCAACTTCGGGTTTCGCAGTTAAAGGTTGATCCTTTGATGCGTCAACAATGGGCAAGGCGACGATAGTTATCGGAGATGTGATTCCACAATTGCTTCATTGAACTCGATGATTGATCTGCGCCGAACATTTTGGTTTTTATTTCTGTTCAATGGACTGTCGGAGGAATATTTATTCGGTACAATATGTAGGTATTAAATATTTAAAACTATTCAGTGAATTTGAAGAAAATCGTTAAAGCCGTTTCGCCAAAAAGCGTAAAACCCCTATTTTTGCTTTTTAGTCATAAGTCTCCGTTCACCGTATTTCCGTGGAGATATTTATAGGGAAATATCTGGTGCGTTGCAACACACAACTTTCCTTAGCTCTACAACAATTCACTATGTACATGGCTAATTCTATTTATTCAATTCATTTATCATTCAGTTAATTTGAACTTCGTCAAACAAACCTTGGGGCTGCAGGAAGCGGTAGCGCTTACAGTTCCAGATTTTATTGTGCTGCTCGTACTCATTTCAGGACCATTATTGAGCATTGATACACAGATAATTAATGTGGCTGTAAACACAAATTTTTTGAAGAAAGATAGTAATTACTTTTGCAGAGTTATTGGTTAAACACTTTTAGAAGCGAAACGGCAGTAGTTGAAGTTCAGGAATTTCTGGAGTGACCCTCATGTATCTCATGAGCGTTTTTAAACACTCACCCTTTAGGTATTGGATTGGACTACCATACCAATTTTTTTTTTTACATTCTACAAGAATTTCAGCGGATTTTTAAAGGAAAAACTGCGCTAAAAACGCTTTTGGTCGAAAATTTTGATAATTTACTGTGCTGCTCTCGTCATTTTCCCCCGAATGGGAATTTTATGGTATCATTGCCTTATTGAGAGCTATCAACGTAAAAAATGTAATCAAAATCGTTACAGCCGTTTTTGAGAAAACAATTTGATGTTTTGATCACTATGATAACTATAGTTAACTTTCGGTGGATTTTGCCCATACCCTTATTTTGGCGTCCCATGGAGGCCTGCGGGCTGATTTGGTACGGTGGTTTTCTCTAAAAACCGTTCACAGCCACACAGACAATTTTCCCAAATAGTGTTTTTCGGACGCACTGGGATTACCGTTTCTACTCGTCAGTCCACAAAAATAGGCTTCAAATTCTAATACCGCAAATCATAATAGAGCCCCCAACTAACGAGCCTTCATAAGTCCAGATTTCGCAGATACTTTTCGTCCCCCTTCTGTCACCCAACTTCCTGTTCACAACTACCCAAACAATTTGACGAATATCCTTTTGCAAAGTGGTAGTTCCCTCCCCTGTCCCCGCACTTAGAACTAATGTAATTTATGTTACGTGTCACTGACTTCACTTCTCCTCTGTACTGCGTTCGAACCTTGCTGTGATTTCCGCAACTCTTCAATTACAAGTTTTGTGCTACAGTAAACCGTGATTCATTCAAGTCTACCCTGGTGAAGACACGTACAAATATCCCATTTAGTATCCAGTCCCCCTCCCCCCCTCTACCCGCTAGACACTCCAACAGGACAAAGCCCATGGTTGTTATTGGTAAAAAATAGCTAAACGAGCGGTGCGTAGCAACACACAACTTTCCGCAATCCCTTTAAGTTCGAACACCAACAACATATGCGCGCGCTATAATCTCGTTCAACGCATTTTTACAGGAACGTTTATAGAGAATTAAATGTAGGGACAAGTTACCTGAGAGTACTCCGTAAGTTTGATCGAAATCGTTGTGCCGTTTTTGAGAAAATTGGAATACCGATAAATTAATATTCGAGAAATCTCCTTTTCTGAGTTAACTTGGCATACATCTCCGTTCAACATATACATACAGAAATAATTATACAGAACGAAATGGGGGTATGGGTGACTAAAAGACACTCTGAAGGATTGATGAAATTTTTTGAAGCAGTTACTCCAGAATTTACGGAAATGTTCGAAAAAAATTTGGTGTTTTGATCACTATGATAACTATAGTTAACTTTCGGTAATTTTGTCCATACCCTTAGTTTGGCGTCCCATGGTAACCTGTGGGCTAGACATCATGTTCCAGCTGATTTGGTACGGTGGTTTTCTCTAAAAACCGCACTAAAGCCGATTTCGTCCAAATTTGTGGTAATTTATTGTGCTGCTCTCGTCATTTTCCCATAGATGGGAATTTTATGGTATAGTTGCCATATTTGGAGCTACAAATATAAAAAATTTAATCAAAATCGTTAGAGCCTTTTTTGGGGAAAAAAATATTTGGTGTTTTGATCACTATGATAACTATAGTTAAATTTCGGTGGATTTTGTTCATACCCTTATTTTGGCGTCCCATAGTGAATTCCGGGCTAGATATCAAGTTTGAGCTGATTTGGTACGATGGTTTTCTCTAAAAATCGTTCACACACACACACACACACACACAAATATTTGGTGTTTTGATCACTATGATAACTATAGTTAACTGTCGGTGGATTTTATTCAAACCCTTATTTTGGCGTCCCATGGGGGCCTGCGGGCTGATTTGGTACGGTGGATTTCTCAAAAAATCGTTCACAGACACACACACAGACCATTTTCCCAAATAGTGTTTTTCGGACTCGGGGGGGGGGGGTCTGAAACGTAAAGCATCTGAAGAAAACTCAAAATTTGTTTTTCAGCCGATTACATAACATTCCTTTCTACTGCGTAGAGCAAGGAAAGTAAAAAGCGAGAACCCAAGGAAAGTTGAAGTAAATGGCTTGTACAGTTGCTCCGTCTGAATGTGGAGTTAAAATGGTGAATCAGAACTTCAGTTGGTTTTGAAGGTCGGTATTATAACAAAGGAGATGCTCGCTATCCTGCGTTTGAGAGAGAAAGAGTGACAAGCCCATCTACTACAATTCTGGTAGGATCTGAAGCCAAGAATTCGTGACCAGAGGGATTTCAAACGTCGATGGTCACATAATGCGAAGGTGATTAAATTCAGGGGTGTGGAGTGAAGTGCAAGAAAAGGTAACGCGTCAGCAGGCGTTCTCTCCTTCGTGTTGCACGGATCACATCTCAACTGGCAGGTGTTGCATCGCAAACTGACCTCTTCCGCATCTTTCCTTGCCTTAGCCTAGTCGCCCTTCCTTTTTTAGGTTAATAATTACTGAAGATATCTTCATCGTGTTTTCGAAGTGGCTCTGAGGGAGCCACACATAATAGCTATTTCGGCCGAAATTATTTCATTTTATAAACACCGAAAGCCAGTCCGAGAGGATTAGAGAGCTTGAGGCGATGACACGATCGACCCTATTACATACGAAGTGCTGTTCACGTCTGGCTGTTGCAACGACAACCAACTAAATGTAAATCCGATCTGCTTCGACGGGATCTGGTTTTCTATTGATTTCACCGCTAGGAAATCGGTAACTTAACGTATTTAACGAGATCACGATGACGAGCAACTTCTGGTTTTAGTGGAACCATGTGGTCAAACTTTCACGACGAAAGCAGAACGAGGGCGAAGTAGAGGGCCCATAAGACGAACTATTTATTAAGAACCAAAACGAGGTATAATAATTATTATTATAAGTAGGTAAACATCTGGCGCGACGCATCATAAAAATGTCCCCATTCGCGCGTAACTTCCATGTACGCAATTTGTTTACGCCTTGGATCTTCTATAGGGATATTCATGACGTACAACATTTAATAGCACCCCCCCCCCCTGAGAGAAGGGGCTGCTTTTGAGGTAATGCGAATAAAACAAACATTTTTTCGTCCTTAGGCAGCATTTTGGCGCATACGTGGGTTCAACGGCTAATCGGAGAAATAGTTTAGTGGTGTTAGTGAAGGTTGGTAAAAGTCAATTCAGAGCGAACTGTCAAATATCAGGTATTGATTGGGTTAATCGCCAGTAGGTAAATGATTAAAGTTAACGTACCTGTTTGGTGGGTCCGTCGCTGGCTGGTGAGATGCTGTGGGCGAGCGCTTTCAGCCAGAGAAGCTGGACCCACCAAACAGGCGCGTTAACTGTGAAATATTTGGTGCGACCCGTCATTTCTCGTCTATCCTGTACATTCGGTGACGCGTTGCGCAAACTACGCAGTGACTACAGCAAGCTGATTCACAACAAAATGCAGTTAATTATTTTGTGCCTATGTGGCAGCCGAGGAAAACCCCGCTGCAGCCTCATGTGTGGCGTACACGAGTTGCTTTTTGTTCTCTCTGTTCCAACCCCAGTTTCCATGGAGCAGGTGTTCCCTTATCTGAATCAACAACTCCACTCCTTGAAAGGCGCTACCATTGCAAGGTTTGCCTCACTACGAGCAATTACTAAGGCCACTTGGGGTGTGAGTTACCATGACACTATCCTCATGTATAAGGCCATCTATCTAAGCGTGATTGGCTACTGGCCCGTTGTCTGGGGTAGCGAACTAACAGTCAATCAGTAGAGAGCCCAATCCCAGAGGTACCCCTGCTACAGGCTGAACTCCGTGCAGATCCCACCACAGAACAAAAACTTGCCGCCATCGACGAATGGGCGTTAGAGAAATGGCCAGCGAGATGGGAATCTCGTCAAAGGGACGTGACACGTATGAGTTCTTCCTCAACATTCGCGAACGTCTTTCAAGAAAATGGGTTGAGCCAGCCCACTGGACGAGCCAGTTCCTCCCGGGACATAGTCACTTCAATGCACGGCTCCACTTCTTTTCTGTCAAAGACTCTCCATCATGCATGTCTTGTGCCTCCAGTGCAGAGGAAACAAGAAACCACGTGCTGCTCCACTGTAGTTTCTACAACAGTGAGTGACAGTTGTTGAAAAGGTAGACAAACTTAGCAGCATTGACTGCTATGGAGCAAGCCTACAACCATTTTGCAAAGTTCACGAAGAAGGTGATGGCTAAGAAACGTGGTCATAGCTGATCTGTCCTTTTGAAACTTGCCACCCAAGTAAATAGATAGATCAGGTGGGAAAATGGATTAAGAACTCCTCCAAAATGGTACAGGATTCCTCAGGTTGTCCCCTCTGTTCAGTCACACATGGGCAACAGCTCTCTACCAGGAGACTGGCAAACGACCAAATACCTGCCTAACCTTTGCAGGTCTGAGTTTGGTCGATGCTGCAGCGGCCGACCTCTTGCACATCAGCGAATCCACAACTCCCATGACTGATACAACCCTCGTCGAAGTTTTAAGAACAGTCATCAAATAAGGAAACAGACCTGCTCTCTTACCCGATGTCCCAACATTCTTGCACGTAAGGCAAATAGCACACTGGGCTGCAATCTCATCCAGCTATAGTTGAGGCACTGCAGTCAGCCCTCTCAAATACACGGTAGATGTTCCACTAAGTCCATCACCGCCTCATGGAACCTGCCACTAAACCTCTGACTTATCAATTTTGACCGTGTGGCACCTTAGCAGACAGTGCCCTGTGAACAGGCCACAAATCATCTGTATACTTTCTCTCTCCAGACTGATAACCCCTCTCGCTCGCCCCCTAGAGAGTATAATAAGTAATTTTCCCTCCCTTTGGCCAGGCACATGCTGCCCAGCACTTCTCCTCCCACTTGCCAACATCCTCATTCAAGTGGGTTTCGGTGGTTCCTACGAAGGGTTCAAGCTCCCGGGAGAGTCGCAGATCCGTATCTCGCCAGTTTGTCCCTCTTCATTCCCTTCGATTCCTCCATGATCTGGCAGTTGATAGTCGGTTGAAAGCACCTCGTAGTTTGATCAAAATCGTTAGAGCTTTTTTGTGAATATGTGAAACTTTCGAAAGTTTTTACTTTCAGCTTGGTTTCCAGAGGACGCTACACAGTTTGGCAAATGCAAAATATCGGCAAATATTCTAAAAACAAATTTTTTGTTTTACGCAGACGAATATTTATACAGTGCAAAATAAGTATTGACTAGAACAACGGAACGGTACAGAGGGGGGGGGGGGATCATCGACTAGTTAATAGCGCCTTCTGTAGAAAGTTGAGGTGAGAAATCAAGATATGCAACCAGTTTTAGCGAACAACCACGTAATTGCAGTCAAATAAAGGCTCAAAGAATCCCTTCATTGTGCGCGCTTGTGGGGAAGAACCCCATGTAGTAGGGTGCTGCAAACTCTGTGACCCACGTTAATTCTTCTGTGGATCACATTACTCTAAGAAGTCTGTTTTTGTGCTTGTTGTCACGATTGTTTGTTTAAATTCATTTTGTCGTTCGGTATTTCGATCGAAGGAAAATGGACAGCAGTAGTGAAGGAGAAGCCCAAGAGAAGAATTCAGCGACGAAAAAGATAAGAAAGACAGTTGGGTTAAAGGTGTGAAAATTCTGAGGGGTGAGAGCCATGAGTTGGGGTCTCCGAAGTTAATGCTCTGGGGGATAGAAATAAGCGAAAAGGTGATTTTTCGCGTCCATATTTCTTGATCAACAATAAATCTCGACATTTATCGAATTTTTTAAATTAAGGAAGGTTTTGAGATGAAAAAGCAGTTCCTTTTGACGTATTTTTTCTTCAATTACTGTATAAGAGTAGGAAAAATGTGTTTTTCCTCTCAAGGATGTGTTGGCAGATAGTTTGGGAACACCTGAGGACTTTTTCCGGATATTTAAAGCCCCCAGATCCAATTGTATTCAAATGCAAACCTTAATTTGCGATTTTCCCTGAATCAGCTTTCTTGCGATGATGGGGTTATTCCCCACTACACTTCAACTAGTTGGTCCTGTTGGTTTGATTTTGCAAAAGCTGTAAAAAACTGCAGAAAAGTATTTTTTGAGCGACTTTTCTTTCAAGTTGATGGGCTACATGACTTTCTGGTTGATAGGGTGAAGGAAAGTAAACGTCTCTTTGAAATCCGTCGCGGAAAGTAGCGGAGTAAAACACACACGCCCACTCGCCTTTTGCATTTCGTATACGAACATAATCTGTCCGTCACGAGCCAAAGAGCTCAAACGGGCCCGTAAGTTGGATCCTTCAGCTTGTTTTACGAAATCGTTGGCTGGATCTAGGATTTCTCTGCGGAGCGAGTCTAATGAATGAGAAATGTCAACAATTAACCGCGCCGGCGCTGCTGAGGCGAAAGCTTCTTATTCCCAAGCTGCTAAATTACCGAGTGAAAATTGCGCGGGAGAGAAAACAATGTTCGTTCGACTTATTAAACCTGTTTTGAATCCAACGATGAGCGCGTGTCACCGCAGTTTTGTAAGATTTCGGGACTAACTCGTGTACTTCTTTACGCTTGTCGCAGAAATGTTATTGCGTTGTCCGAAATAACGGCTGACTACTAAACCTGAGACGAATTAATGCTACGTCATATTTGTGAAGATCTTAATAAACAACAGTCGAACGAGTGTAATTTTGACGAGTCGTCTATTTCTGCGCTTCGTGCATTTAAAAATTGTGAGTAATCACGATCTTGGTTTCATTCGATTTGTTGAACGAGTAAAGGCAATTCGTGTTTGGCAAATGATTTTATGCATTTTTTACGTTTTTACTATCCCTAGCCTGACGGAACGAAAGTTAAGTAATCGGCTGATTAAAAAATCTGTTTTCTTCAGATCTTAACGCTTTAAGGGCTCCTGAGTCCGAAAAATACCATTTGGTTTGTGTGTCAGTGTGTGCACACGATTCTGACCAGACGGCTGAACCGTACGGTGCCTACGTATCACCATAACACACTTAAATAAGGGTACGAGCAAAATAGTTGTATAACTAAGTATAGTAATAATGATCAAAAAACCAAATTGTTTTTTTCTCTCAATAACGGCTTCAACGATATCTATCACATTTTTAGTAAGAACGGTTCCATATAACATGACAGCATCATACAATTCTCATTTGTTGGAAAATTACGAAAGGAGAGCAATAAAATATCGAATATTTCGAAGAAAATCGGTTTCGGAGCAGTTTTTTAGTATACATTCCGCTCATAAGACACTACTCTCAGAAAAAAGCAAGGTAGTAGTCCAATAAACTACCAATTCGATTGAAGCTTATTATTGTTCATAAGATAACCAGGAGCAAATCATAGCAACTCAGCTAAACGAGCGGTGCGTAGCAATACCCAACTTTCCCCCCCATCTCCTCAAGTGTGAACACCAGCTACATGTGCGGGCGCAATATCTTCGTTCAACGCATTTCTACAGGAACATTTGTAGAGAACAAATTGTAGGAACTAGTTAGCTGAGAGTATTCCGCAAGTTTGATCGAAATGGTTAGACCCGTTTTTCAGATAATAGGAAAACCGATAATTAATATTCAACAAAAACTCCTTTCTTGAGTTAACTTGGCTTATATCTCCGTTCAACATATATATACAGAAATAATTACAGAGAACAAAATGTGGGTATGGATGGCTGAAAGGCACTCCGCAAGATTGATCACATCTGGTGAACCAGTTACCTCAGAATTTACGGAAATGTTCGAAAAAACGTTATTTTCGACACATTTTCATTTCTATCTTTGTTCAATGGATTGTCAGAGGAACATTTAGTGAGAAGAATATGTAGGTATTAACTATTTGAAAACATCCTGTGAGTTTGGAGAAAATCGTTGAAGCCGTTTTGCCAAAACGCTTAAAAAACCTATTTTTGCTTCAAGGCCTATATCTCCGTTCACCGTATTTTCATGGAGATATGTATGGAGAAGAAACGTTTTTTACTAACTAGTAAAAGATAATGTGAAAGTTTAGTCAAAATCGTTAAAGCCGTTTTCGAGAAAAATGCGAAAAACCCTAGTTTTGGTTTATTATTCATTCTGAATAATAACCCTATGTTTTCGGTCACGAAAAATTGTTTACAACCCCCCCTCAAATTTTGATACTTTACGTTTCAAGACATGGAGATTCCAAATTTGCAATGTCCGTCCGCCGTCCGGGCCGTTTTGTGCCTTTAACGTGGTCTAAAAAATTCGTTCTTTCGCCCAAAAATCAGATTTGGTATCTAGTTGGGCTCGCCATCTCGGCAATCCGATCGGACAAAGCCCGTGGTTGTAATGGGCAAAAAAAGGTTAAAAAAATTAACGAAACGCAGTACAACGCGGGAGCTACAGCGTCCCTCCCTCCCTCCCATCTGAATAAAAACCAACCGGTAGCGGGGCGTCCTCCCAACGTCGAACGCCCCCGTTCCAATTTCCCGGACGTTTGGGTTTTAATACGATTCAATTTTTTTAGATTCTTTCGTTTCATTCTCATTTTGTTTTTTTCATAGATTTTTGGTTAAATTTTGATATTAGTATTTACCGTGCATGTTTTCATATTAAAATTCAGTTTTTTCTAGATTTTTTCGTTTTTTTTGTGTTTATTTTAATATTACGATTCAGTTCTTTTCGACCTTTTTTTGGGTTTCATTATGATATTTTTCGATGATGAATCGAACAGGATGGGTCTCGGAGCATTAATGCTAGGTCAAGCTGATTATCCGAATAATAAACCGTTGTGTAATAATTGCAGGGTTTTTGGTTCGTTTTCGTCCCCTACACCCTTTTTCCATCGGCCGAAATCGCCCCTAACCTTATTTTGTTGTCTAGAAAAAATAACAAACAAAACTAAATTAACCCAGCTCAATCGGTTCAGCCGTTCTCCCGAAAAAATTGAACTACAAACACACACACACACGGACCACGTGCCGAAATTAGGTTTTTTAGACTCAGTGGGCACAAAAACACGACTTGCACTTTTCGACACGATTACAATACTTTCCTTTTCCTTTAGATAGCGGAAAGTAAAAACCGTCGTCACTGACACTCGATAATACGTAGCTCAAATGAATAGAGCGAAAAACTTTGAATTGAGCAAAACCAGTGAATTTACGTGGAGCTAAGGAATGTTGTGTGATGACATTTTTACTGAATTTTCATGGTTATTGTGTAATGCCTAGTTGTTAAATTGTATTCCCAACGATATTTACGCGATCACAAAGAAATCTTTATTCGATTTCCAACAGTTTTTAAGTAAAATCCGTACGTGTTAACATTTATCAATTTTTACCGTTGTTTTAAACAACAATTCTTTTCAAAAGTCTTATTTGGCGATCAGCCCATTAATTTTTTGTAGACTTCTCAATTTTTTTACTGTGTTTCTCTACATTTTAAGGCAACATCCAACGACTATAATTCCGCAATTACTTGCATTGTATTTTCATACGCCGTCAGAATAAAATTGATAGGTATAACCTGTAAAATTACCGAAAGTCATGCGTCGGTTGGGGGGGGGGGGTTTGCTCGGCAGTCTCTGACCTTACGTATATTCAGAATCAACACATTGTAACGCGCCAGTTAAATGAAAAGTTGACCGAAAGGAAAATATCAAATTATAACTTACCTCCTTTCATCTTTCTAAAACGTAAACCGGATTTGATTTTTTCCCGAATGGCAGATGACTAGAAGTATCGAAAACATGGAACTCGCGCGGATTTCGGAAGAAAATATCGAGTTTTTGGGGGAATTGTCTCGTCGTCGCGGCGCAAAGTGAAACTTAGTCCTCTCGTCTGCTCATTGTCCGTCAGACCGCCAGTTGGATGACCGCGACAACACTATTCCCGAAACTGAAAGTCGACTCTTTAGCAGCTTCCAGCGGGCCCTATAGCGCCACCCTCTTGTTCGGAGGAAGTCAGTCTCCGGCCCCACCAGCGTCTAACTCCGAGAAGTCGCCAATAATTTTATTTCTGAAGATTAATAAAAGATATTTCATAATTGTTGATGAAACATCGCGAGTTCGCAATTCGAGTAGAGTTCGCACAATTTTAATTTATTTTAGTATCAGTCGAGTGTAGAACTCTAATGGGCACACCTGGTTCGTTGAGTAGACCCCCATTTATATTATTTTTAACAATTTAGTGACATCTCAACGACTAAATTACAATTGATTCGATCGTATGTTCAAAATTCTCTTTTTCGCCCTTCTACAATTTCAATTCATTACCGTGTTTCGAATGTTGAACTCAAAATTGAAAATATTATTGGTTCTGGTAGTCAACACATCATCATGTTGCGCATTGTTTGAGTACGGAGCTCTTGAGAAGTCAAGTTTTCAATTGTTCTCGCAGTCTTAGACATCATCACCCAACTGGACTTGAATAAAAAATAGTCATTTGGCAAAGTTTCAAGTATTTGGCACATGAGGAACACACATCAGGAAGCCTACGTGTACAATTGCTGTTACTACGTACCACTTCTTCACTTGGTTGATTCCACAATTGTTTAAGATTAGACATTGTGTATGTCATCATTTTCATTTATAACTGAAACGACTTATCAGCCCCGCCGAAGAGTTGGTGAATCTCTTGCAATGCGTCGCATTCTTTGAAAAAAAGAATAAATTTTCTGAATGTTTTCATCGCCGAGATTATTCATTATGACAATCATCGCTGCAATTTTTGCTTTTACGATACGTAGGCAGCCAGCTCCGCAATTGTCGCTTCATGCAATGGTTGCTGCAACAACCTCGAATGCATTTGACAGACCTTGCAATAACGTAGTCAGTTTAAATTTCCAAATTGTCCAACTCACTTTACCATTCAGATCGCCCACTTTCATCTTTGCTAAATCCATTGTCACAGGATGGGGGTGGTCATTGTCCAGTGTTCACTTCAGTCACTATCACTGTTCAATAATTGTTCCTTCTTCACTATTCACGTAATTTGGGCCTATAACACTCTGAAAATTATTAGAGACAAGAAACAAACGTTGCAGTCATAAACGAAAACCGAAGAGCATTTCATTTTTTTCAAATGAATATAAGATCAGTTTTGGTACGATTATAACTCGACCAAAAACACCTACCCCAGGTGAGGTCGTTTCATGTGATGTATCCACCAATCCTGCAGTCAATGACGCCAGATTGTTAATGTACTAGTCGAATTTGAAAACCTGCCCGTAAAACTTCGAGTAAAAATGTTTTGGCGATGCGTTTTTCCACTTTTCCGTTGTTTTTCCACTTGTTCGTTGTGATTCGTTTTTCCACTAGTCGGTTGCGATTCGGTTTTGCACGTTAAAGTTTCACTTCTACCATGTGTGACTGTCACACATTTCGTTTTCTTTTTCTTTTGTTTCGCCGACAGCGTGTACACATTGTTTTGTAATTCAAGTATTTTATGGTCACTTGAAACACGTGTTGTACTCTTTCAATAAAACAACAGAATAGCTTCATATATTAAACACTAAACCCCAGTGAAGTACGAGCATAGCAACACGTCGAATTAAACGCCGGTCGATGCGCCGTGTTTAAGTCTAGAATTGGAAAGAATTGTCAGCATTCGCGATGAACCAACTAGAGAAGAAAGAGGAAGGCGCCATGGCATCTTTTTTTCGAACCTGGAACATTTTCGACGAGCAGAGGTCTCCACCGGCTCTCCCTCACTCTGGGCACGACTACAACGTAGCGCGGAGGTAATTGCTGGCCTGTTGAGCAAGTGAAGGGGGCAGTTCTTTACGCTTAATCGCCTATTAATTTGTCTTTCAGCTGCAGTCAAGGCACGTCATTTCAAACCTTCAACGGTTGGCATATTGTCCCAAAACATGCGCTATTTCAGCTATAAACTCTTAGGGAAATTGAGCCGAAGTTGTTGAAAACATCCAAACGGCAAAATTCGACGCACATGACGTAAAATTCTGTCGAATTTGAGAAAAAATTGCGTGCAGAAGTTTTGGAAGTGGTGGGAAAACATGCCGTTGTATTGCATAATTGGGCCGTTGGTTAGGAAAAATACCATCAAATAAGTGAAAGATGTTAGGAAGTTAGTACAAATTGTAAAGAAGGAGGAGGTATAAAAATAACTCTGACCGCAAACCTGTGCTAGCATTTCTTAATCACTAGACTTCACTTTATGGAAGTGAGTCCCTTCCACCCCCTTCTCTCATTGCTCAAGCTAGTAATAAATAAGTTCATGGAAGTCGTCCGCTCCAGGGGTTGCAAGGGAAGGAGGAGAATAAGGCGTGACTCCGACTGAAGCCCCCAGTGATCTTATTGTAGTAAGAAACGTCCATAACCGAGGAATGTTAGTCCATAACGTTGCTCACAGCTCGCCGTAATTTTTGCAATGTCAGCGGCTCTCCAGCACTGCAATCTCTTTGTAACTTGAGGAGGTTTGGGAAGACTATGAGTATTCTGGTTCTGGACCACACAGTGGGGTAGGTGTACACCAACACGATATGAATCATGTGAAGTAGAGTTCAAGGGAGTGGTATGGCTTTCTTTTTTATCTCTACCTTGATGCAACTGGGGAAACCTCTACTGCGGCCACAAATGGGCCTATTGTGTGGCGTAAATGAGCCACCTCTTGTCTTCTTTCCTTTGCCTCAATCTCTGATGTGGCATCGCCAATACGTCCCCACCATTCTCGCACAAAACAACCTTGAGGTTCATCCGTGAAGAAAGAGATGGACCTCTGGCAGCAGATGAGGAATCCCAAGCACACTGAACCGCAATGCAGCCAGCCCCTCGTGAGCACAAAGTACACGCTCCGCCTTTCAGAATCGGCACCTCTGACTTTCCAATCTTGGCCAGGTGGTACCTTAGTGGACAGTGTGCTGTGAACTGACCACATATCATCCGTATGTTAAGGGAGGAATTAATACAGTAAACGGTATCGCACTAGGTGAGTCGGGAAGAAGTAAGATATCAAGTCGAATACAATTGAAACAGAGTTTTATTCTCAATTACATTCGGGGAAGTTTTACCACCACAGACAGGGAACTGGGTGGGAGCGAACGTGAATGCGGACGACACGGCGACGAGGGAACTGGCTCGGTTACAACTGACTGCAGCGAAGTCTCGAGCGAATCGGGGCATTTGAGGTGCCCAGTCGGCTTAAATGCCCTGGACGAGCCTCAATCCGAATCAAAGGGTTTGGTTCGTCCCGTTACACCACTCTGCCCTTGATGAAGTGCCTGTCCCCAGGTATTCATGAGCACTGCAGTTTCTTGCCATGTACTGCAATCAGGGCGTTGCTGTCCATTCAACAAAGGGGAAACTAATCTTGAGCTTGGAGAGAGAGAGAATTTCGATTAAAGTTCCAAAAGGGTGCCCATGTTTGTGGTGGGAGTTTTGAATTTAGAACTACAAATAAACAGTCACCCCACAATGTCTCTGACGTACACATCTTTAGATGTGTGGATCGTACGTCTTCGTCCCACGCAGCTGCGACATCCATGGTTCAGAGAATCAGTCCATCTCTTGGCGAAAGACGATTCTCTGAGTAAGGGGAGTCAGAGTTTCCCTCCTCTTCCGAGGACACCTGCTCTCAGGTGTTCCAGAAGGGGTAGTGCGGAGCGAAGATGCGGCGTCTACCGTGTAGTGGTTAGTTGCACTTTTGGGAACAAGTGCGGCGTCCTGGCTCATGGGGTGGGGCAGGTGTGATGCCTGTGTTGGCAGCATTTACACGCGTACGTCGCGGTGAGTGGCATCTCTTGAGCGTGTGTGAGGCTGCCAGATAATTTGTACACAGATTGTGCACTTCCACATAGGTTCTTCGAGCCTCCTGGCTGGAGTTGAGGAAACGTGGGCACTTCTTTACCCCATGATGTTTGCCGCAGATAGGGCAGGGATGTGGCTCTGGCGATGGAGTTTTGTCTTCACCAGGCCATTTTGAAGGCGCGTTGTTTCCCCGGACTCGTTGTGTGAGAGATCGTTTGGGGACAGTCACGCGGGAAGGTGTCGATGTTGATGAATGATGGGGGATTGAGTGGTTTTGAGGTGTACAGTCCGTAGGTTTCTGCTGCGATGCTAGGTAAGACGTGCGTGAGATGCTGGTAGATCAGAAGCTCCTTTACACCTGTCCTGCTTTCCTCGAAGCAGCCATCGTCGATTGAACACAAAGTGTTCAACTGTTCGTCAAGAACGGACAACGTTCGAACATAATGACGAGCGAGAGAGTAGGTCACAGCAGTAGAGCAGAAAAGTTGAAGGTGGGAGATCAAAAATTCCCATCGCATTAGAAGAACCTTCAAGTTTTTCTGCGTGGCCGGCATCTCGAACTAATGTAGGGGAAGTTCGACCACTAGTTGGGCGCCAATGTTACAGGGGGGATTAATATAGTAGCGATATCGCACTAAGAGAGTTGGGGAGTTAGTACGATATCAAGCCGAATGCAATTGGAACAAGGAGTTTTATTCTCGAATTACACTCCGGGAAGTTTTACCACCACAGACAGGGAACTGAGCGGGTAACACAGCGACGAGGGAACCGGCTCGGTTATCAATCCTTCTGAATCAAAGGGTTTGGTTCGTCCCGTTACTCGTATATTATCTCTCTCCTGACTGAGGGTCTCTCTTGTTAGCACCTTGAAGAGTTTGATAAACAACTTTGACTGCCTTTGGTTAGGCACATCCCGCCTACAGACAGCCCTGCACTTCTCCTCCCACTTGGCACCTTATGAAGGGCTCAGGTGCCACCGAGAGAAGCGCACATCCTTCTCTTGCCAGTTTGTACGACCTGGCATCCAGTTTTAACGTGTTTTCCTTTGCCATGGTCTTCAGGCCAGTCAGTCATGGTGCACAAGGTTGCCCATATTCGAAGCGCCCATTTAATTTTTAAATAAATCGAAGAAAACGCCATTTTTTGTGTGTTTGTCACGAAAATCATTTAATTGGGTTCAAATAAATTTCTTTAAATCATTTGCTGAATATGATGTCTCGTGAATGGTCGCCTCTACGGCGTATTGTGCCGGTTTAGCAGCATTTTTCCATGGGTTTTCTTCAACATTTCGACCGGAATGGCGGCTATTTCTTGACGGATGTTGGGTTTCAGCTCTTCTAGGGTTTGTTACAGGGATTGTAATATTGTGTGTAATATTGGAAGCGATACCGCACTAAGTGAGTCAGGAAGTAGAACGATATCAAGCTGAATGCAATGGGAACTGAGTTTTATTCTCAATTACAATCGAGGAAGTTTTACCACCACAAACGGGGAACTGAGTGGGAGCGAACGCTAGCGCAAGCGCGGACGACATGGCGACGAGGGAACCAGCTCGGTTACAACTGACGGCAGCGAAGTCTCGAGCGAATCGGGGCATTTGAGCCTCTGCTGAAACAAAGGGTTTGGTTCGTCCCAGTACAGGTTTGTTAACGTAAACCTTTGATTTCAAATACTCCAAAAAAAGAAGTCTGGAGGCGATAAGTCACTTTATCTATTTTTTAAAAGCACGTTGAGTTTTCACTTGTTTTTTTGAATGTACATTTTTACAATCTTAGAACAATTTTCGAATATTGGCAACCTCGTAGAAATCCAGGGCCTTAAGTGCAGCCTGACTGTCTGACAATGCGTATATCATTCCATCCATTTCCTACACAGTGGCTGGAGGTGCTGCAGTCACACCATCACTGCAAAAGAACCGTAGCCAGCGCACCCAGTGTAATCGCTGTTAGGATCTGTGGTCCAGAAGCTCCAGTACCTGCCAGGCCTCTCACTGATCCGTCTATAAACCGTACCATGGCCTCAGCCTCAAGAGTGCGACCCCCCCCCCCTTCCCATCAGGAATTCGTACCCTGAAGGGAAGCTCGAAGTTATACTTCATGCGTACCGAGTCCCTGACATGCAAAGCAGGCCCCACACGCACACCCCGTCCAATAGGCAGCTCTCTCCACATGTGCAAGACCCAGCAGGACCTCTGGCACAGCTTTGGAGATAGTCTGCATACAACCCGTCCCATGGCTGGGCAGAGCTATAGCAGGTGCAGTTCCACAGTCTTCTTTCCAGACCAGGCCTAAAATCGCCCAGTACATCCTCAGCCCTTTGTATATTCCTCTCTTCACGTGTGTAGCCCACCTGAGCTTCCTGTTTAGAAAGACTCCCAAAGTATTTCACTTCCTGCAAGATCGCCGCCACCTTTCTCCCGAGTAGAAGTTCCTACTTTATAAAATTGCGTTTCCTGGTGAACGGGACCAGGTTGGTTTTGTCCGGGTTGACATATAACCCCTGTCAATTGTACCATCTTTGTACAGTGTTCATTGCGAACTGCACCCGCTCGCCAACCCCTTCTCAAATCTTTCTCTCCCCGTGGTACGACATAACACTAAATACTTAACGTTTTTTTGTAATATGTTTGGCTTACTTGTACAAATGAATGAATATGTGACGTAAAAACGAATGACGGATCGTAATGAGCGGATATGCTAACATTCAGGTTCTTACTAAAACTGGACGATCATGATCAGTCGGTCTGGGACTTACTCATCAACGCTCTTCAAAAAGTGGGCGAATGCCGAGGAGAAGTCACTTTGGAGGTATTTCAAAAAATACTTCGGGCCCTCCTCCGAAAATCGATGTCGAGGGAGCAACATCATTTTCGCGACTTCTACATCAAAAGCCCGCCTTTTCGAGGAAGTTCGGAGTACTGCAGTATGTACGACAATTTGAAGTATAAGTTTGACATTGAAGAGCGAATGCCGGATCCGAACGTTGCTCCAGATTCGTTAACTCTGCAAAAAATGAAGCTTTTGAACGAGGCTGGAGTTGGGTTGTCGCAATTTGAATATTATAATATGATGATAGCGATGAGGAGAATATCGGAGAGTAACAGAGTGTCGAAAGCGAGAATATGGGGGAAGATTTATGGGTTGCAGAAAAATTATTACGTAATTGAAGTTGAGGCTGATAAGGAAGAAGTGAGAATTGCGCAAGCTCGAGACAAATTAATGACAGAAGCAGCAAGAGCTGCGGCAGCAGCTAAAAGAGAAAAGGAGCGAAAAGAGATTTTAGATAGGAATGTGGACGATATGATGAGAGGCATGAAAGAAGAAGTGGTAGCGATCAAAGAAGGGATCATCATGGCTCTGGCAGGTCCAGAACAGCAGGTACAGCAGTTACAAACAGGAGTGATACAAGCTGAACCTATCGATCCCATCGCAGCCCAGCAGCTTCTCGTAAAATACGTGATGCCTCCAGTTCCTCAACCTCCTATCATCAAGCCTCTGATAGTCCCTTCTGAATCCCTAGGGACGGGCACTAACATCAGAAGGTACTTCGTCGCCAATGAACCTTGGGAAGAGTTCACCCTTCTCCCCGACGCCACTCCACAGCACATAGTCACCGCAAGGTGTTTAAGCAAGTATCTCACTGGGAACTTGGAAGCTTCCATTGAAAGTTACCCAGAATTTCCTGGGCTTGAGAAACATTTGTTGCGGTCGCAAATAGCTAGAATCTCCGCTGGTACAATAGTTTGCCCGGTAGGTGTCTACATTGTGCCATCGGGAGAAGAAGGAAATGTGTTCAATGAAGACGATATGCTTCCAGATGGATACATCGAAAATCCCGATTACCACCCTCCTCCTCTTAAACGGCTCATCGATATGCAGAGAAATTATTGGATGCACATAAGAAAATATATCCTCCCTCAAGGACGAACGGAATACTGGAAACCTCCAGAAGGAGCAGGAGAGTTCGAAGGTTTCGAAGATTGGGACGAGGACGAAATGCGAGGACGTTTGAAGCCTCCTATGTTGACTTTGATCGCCAGAGATGACAGCCCGGAAGTGGAAAAGTGTTGGTCGATGAGAAGGAGCTACAAGACTGCAGGGCTACAGAACTGTATATCTGTCAGGTCGAATGTGTGGATCGGCGCTCACGCCGTGACTAGGGGTTTCCTATGGGAAAATATATACGTCGGGTGGGGAGTGAAGTATTTGGCCAACTCTTACGGGCCGCCGCCGCTACCTTGGCCCTGGGATGAGTATCCCCAGGGTCCAGAGATAATGGAGAAAACAGACCCAACTCCCGAAGAAGAAGAAGCTTGGAGGCAAAGGCACATGCCACCCACAGCTGCCGTGCCTGGTTTAGGAGGCGAAGGAGAAGGAGGAGAAGGGGAAGATGAAGAGGACGAAGAAGACGCAGATTAGAGTCGAACCAAGCTTTTTATTTTTGTCAGGCTACATGACCGACCTCTCAATACTGTTTTACTAATATTCTTATTTGAATATCCTCATTTTATAGTCACATTCCTATAAGTTAACTGGAACTTTGTATGGTTCACAAATCGCGCCTCTGTAATTTAAATAAATGTTCACGTAGCGATCACTCCAACATTTGCAAAGGATGCTGCAAGCCTCCTCACCTGAGCGTTGTGACTTTTACTTTGTTTACCTCAGAGAGTAAGACATCATTGTCTGGCTGTAAAGTCAGTACTAAAGCCAGTTAGTTCGTGGTCTATGAAGAGAAAGGTGAGCGAGATGATGTTGTGTTGAAAGGGGGGGGGAGGAGGTCATACACCTCCTGGGAAATCCGTTGGAAGTGAAGGGAAAGGAGCGTGGAGAGAAGAGGGACTCACAAAACAACTACGTTAACTTTAGTATGTGTGAGCCCTCCAACATTCGGAAAACCAATGATGCTGTAGCAGCATCTGTGCGCAGCAGATCTGAGAAACTCAAAGAGTGGAGGCAGATAAATCCGTGTTAGGATTTTTTCCCCTTATATGGCGCGGTGAATTGGAGGATATCGCAGAGATATGGATGGAAAGATGTGTCTCGTGAGTGAACTTCTTGGAGGAATGCTTGTAACTATGTTCAACACTGCACCCAACAGCCGCTACAGGTGCAGCGTAATAGCCCACTTCAGGCTACGTGGTACTAGCGCTATGGTGCAGTTAGATTACGGACACCCACTCAAGTTTTCATAACACCTGCAGTAGGGGTGAAGGAAAATCGCTGCCGTATTCTCCTCTGATAAAAACAATTACACATACTACTGACACGGTACGCTGTGGTACATACTTCTTAAAGTAAGGGCCACGGAACACCACCCTGCCAGGTTGGGGGTTTGAACTCTCCTGCCATATCCTCTACTCCTCTGCGCCAATTTGATAGAAGACTGGCCAGTTTCCTTAACACTTAGAGGACAGTTGTATCAATCGAAAGTCATGGAGTTTGCGGTTTTGCTAGCATGCGAAAGAACAGGCACTCGTTCAGCATCCACTGAACCCAGACCTGTGGAGGTACAGCAGGTTGTCTTTAGCCTGTCTCCCGGTAGTCAGCTGTCGCCCATGTGTTACCACACAGAGGTTCTTATTGCAGTTTCCCACTTGATCTAACTATTTATACTAATAGCTAGTTCGTACTTGTGCATGACACTCACACCCCCAACATATTCCAGACACAACACGGCCACAATTACGAGTTGTAGCACGCACGGACACAAATGAGTAGAAGAAAGTGTTGGGAGTTGCTAACAACTAACAGCTATCCCCCACACAGGGCAACCGCTGGAGTGACATGGAGTTTTAGAATTCTCAGGGTGGTTGATACTGAATACCACGCATGCAGAATGGCCATTGATGTAAGGCTGACTCTGTGTAGTAGCGGAATAGTCCCTAATACATTTCTACTAGGTATCAGAATTTCAGCCAGAAAATCAATGTGCCAATAAGTAGGAAGGAACCAGGGCAGTCAGGACAATGGGCCATTAATCATTGACGGGGTCGTTATTGGGGGGGTGAAAATGGAAAGGTCAGCAAGTTGATCTTTGAAAGAACGCACGTGTTTTTTTCTCAGGGGGCGCCGTTTCCTTGGCCACCTGTCATGGGGGCGGAGTGCTTAGAGACAAGGTCATTGTGGAGCTTACCTGACGCCCGTTTTTCCCACCCCCTTCTTCCCGTGTCATAGAAGTCTAAGTGCTTAGAGACGGGGCAATTGCGGAGCTTCTGCGATACGCTGAAAAGGGGGCGGCAAAACTGGCGTCAGGTAAGCTTCGCAATGGCCTTGTCTCTAAGCACTCCGCCCCCATGACACGTGGCCAAGGAAACGGCGCCCCCTGAGAAAAAAACATTGTCCTGGCTTCCCTGGTTCCTTCCTACTCCAATATCTCAAGGGCCATGTCATTATACTAGAATGTGCCACAACGACCAATTGGGTTTATCAAAAAGCTTATGGTATGTCGCACATCCATTTAGGTTAGGTTTTTCATAGAATTAATGTCACAAAGCTGCGAGTATCGAAATATATTTATTTAAAAAAATAATCATACAGTCTTCAAAATGTTTGATTTTACATCGCTCCCAAACTTGAAAGCCTATTTGTTAAAATGGTAACTCCCAAACTTAAATACAACATGAGCCATCACGAATGGTAAATCTGTCAAATACTTTTTCCTATTAAAATTCCTAATGAAAATATGTTCTCTTTTAATTATGTGTGATATTGAATTGTGGTCTCGTCGTTCATATGAAATAAATTTTAGCTCAATGCTTCAACTACTACAATTATTGTGTTGTTTTGGGCGAGTGTGATTTAATGAACTTTGCTGGCATAGAGGGTCTAAAGCACCCTTACAATCCACTTAAACTTACCAAGAATATTTATCAAGATTTTTATAGCAATTTAAGGGTATTCATTTTTGTAATGAATGCCGTCCGTAAACGTAACACTCCTTCCTTCGAATTCCGTTTTGACTAGTGTAGTGAAGAAAGTTGCAATAAAAACGAAATAAATAAATAAAAAATACATAAAAAATGAAAGACAGAAATATACAAAAAATAAACCGTGGTGAATAGTACCTCAGAAAATGTACCATAATAATTGGTACTGCCTACGGCCAACCACGAGCGCATCTGATACAGTCAATGCCAGCAATAAAATTATTTTGGTTAGAATATGATAAGTACCACCCTATTTAAAATAAACTTACTTATCGTCGAACAGCTTTGATTTTTCCAGACTACAAAATGATTTTGGGTTATATCCGCCAGTAGGCAAATTACTAAAGTTAACGTACCTGTTAGGTGAGTCCGTCTCCTCTGGCTTGTGAGTTACTGTGGGCAAGCGCTTTCGATGTAAAGACATCATCGTCTGGCCGTTAAGTCAGTACTCTGTACTACTCTAAGTCTGTACTGACTTAACGGCCAGACGATGATGTCTTTACATCGAAAGCGCTTGCCCACAGTAACTCACAAGCCAGAGGAGACGGACTCACCTAACAGGTACGTTAACTTTAGTACAAAATGATCTCAGGGCAAGAATTGGCAGTGAAATACGTTAATATTTCTTTCAATAAGAGCTGCCGCAATGTACAGGGTGTACAGGTTTGGCAACTTACTGTGATAGGAAGGGTTCCATAGTAAATTTAACAAAGTCCTAATTAACTGTACACCAAAATGATTACTGGAAGTGTTTTGCCGTATCACGGACGAAGCTTTCTGTTAGTCTCTCAATGCACCCAATTACCTACCTCGAACCTGAGCTGAGCACACTCTTGCGTTCAGTGTGAACTGCCATTTTAAGTACATTTACCCGGGGGATTTATGGTCTGACTGAGGTGTCCACAACCCTGAGAGTGCATTTGATGCTGTTGGCCTGTGAAGGTGAATTAAGGCAGTCATCGGAAGCCGCCGGGACGAGAAATTTGCCGGCTCCAGGCAGAGAGCAAGGATGGTAGAGAAGTACGCACTTTACAACGGTTCGAAAGCCCCCCACTGTGGAGCTTCTCTGTCACTAGTCCAGAGACCTGTGAGGAGAATGCATCAGACAGTCTGGAATGCTGCGGGAATGTGGCAGTCCAAATGCATTATCTCAGGGCAAACACCCGAGACGGAGCCTTCTAGTGATCACGCGCTGCAAAATGGACAAACCCCTTAGTGCAGGTGGTGTGACTCACACGAGAAGGTTCCCTATAGGCCTAGTGCCAGAGACATGAGAGGGAGCGAATTCTGGTCTTTGGCGCTACTTCTTCAAGGGTGAACAGCAAAGAAGGCTCTTGCAGGAAATACCTAGCATGCCTTAGGACAATGAGCCTGTGAGACAGATGTTCATCCCGATTTTGGGTCAGTCAGAAGGGAGAAAAAACCACACTTTACGAGGAACTTGATCCCCACATCAAATGTTCTACTTTCCCACGATATACTAAGGAAGTGAGTTTGTGTGAAGAACGATGGCTCTCACAACTTCGTCATGACCTACTTGAAGCAAACGAGTAACAGCAACGAGTCTTCGTACAATCATCAAGCGCGATGTTACATTTCGTCTGCGTAAGCCCCGTTCTTCGTGAATTAAGATGTATGTACGTCTTATGGTTGCGGTGCCTTCCGAAATAGCCTCGTGATGAGTCCATTTTTGATAATGAGGATAACTATGTCTCTGTGAATCTAACTCTGTGTGAATCAGCATAGAGAAGTAGAAATTTCCTTCTGGGACAATTTATGTTTAAGGCTATTATTGGGTGCTACTGAAAGGAGAGCTTTTAGGTAATGATGCCATACAGTAATGTACGCAATCTTCTTCCAACGATCGACAATAAACGTGTAGTAAGCAGAAGATAGGAATGATGGATAACTATAGTTACAAGACATTAGAGGAGATTAGATGATTTATATTACGGCGCTGAATAACGCGGTCGTCGATTTCGGGTCATTTATCAATGTCGTTGTCAACTACTGAGCAGGCGCGGCAACGATCATACAAACATTTCGTAGCAGAGGAGGGGATTCGAATTAGAGATTCGTATCACGAAGAAACGCGATGACAGGGAACACGTACGACGTTCTGAGAGCTCACGCGCATCAGAGAACGAACCGTGGAACCAGTCAGTCTGTGGTCGAGGGCCATCAGCAATCTCTACGCTAAACATCCTGTGGGTGAGCGTGAAAAGCTGGTTGTAATAACCGTTTGTAATAAAATACCGAACGGCGGCAATCCCAAAATTGGGACTAACTCAGGTTCCTCAGCTTGGACTTGTGGTTATTCAACGGATCTATTTTAGGTTCTAGCGTGGACCAAGACCTAAAATCGCTTCTGGTGGTTCGGCGCTGTGTTTTTAATAAGGACTTCATAAGAATACTTCAAAATAAGTTCGACTATGCCCTTGAAGACACGAATTCCCCCGTATTTCGACTCAACAAGCCCAAAATCCGCATGAACCCTAACAAAAATTCGGCTAGAGAAATTCGATACCCAAGTAGTCCTTGTGATAACTACTCAAAGTATGATGGAAATGTTAACACAGTGCGCATGGGAGGGTTCAAAGTGTAACCACTTCAAAAGTTCATAGTTGATGACGAGAAGAAGGGCCAGTGGGCCGAGGCTAATACCCTAAGGAGCCCCTGAAGAGTACGGCATCAATATGAGTAGTTGTAGCTCATTCTCACTATAAGCTCACCAATCAATCCAAAAAGCCTTTCAAATTTCCAGTAAAAACTTAAAATGTTATGAAATTTGAAACGGATGCGCTCACATGTGGGGTGTAGATAGAGACGAAAAAAAAAGTGAGTGCTATAGAGTTTTTCGGAGTGAGAAAAAGAAGTAAGTTTTGTACTAAATACGTCTTCGATGTCGGATTGAGTAGCGCAAAAGAAACCTGCAAACATCAATAATTATTGTGAGTGGAAGGGGGGGGGGGTGTAGGGTGCGATTGCGGTAAGCTGCAACGATGGTAAGAACATATTAAACGTCGCGCCATCCTGAACGCCTCGAACGGTGCTAACAAATAATTCAAAAATAATTACTGTGATCACATTTTATCATATTTGAGGTTACCCCGGTTTTGTAAATTGTACAGAAGTTAGTTGAAACCCATACCATCACTGCAGGTCAGGGGTAAATGGCTGTTGAAACAGAAAATTCGCAATATTCATTATTTTTCGCCTTCAGATTTCAATTTTGTTTCGAACCGAAACCCTGAAAAATTACAAAAAGGGTAACAGAGGAGCGCCGTAATTGAAGGGAGGAATCGTCGAGTTCTGAAACCGATATCCGGGAAATTGGGTAGGCAATGGTCGATCTGGTATGAGCCTCATTACGCGGATGTTTATTTCTTGAGGGTTGATCGTCTGACGGAAAAACTTTTGAAACCTGGAGCTCACCAACCAGATGTTGCCGTTGTCCGTCAGTTCAGCGGTTCTGAAGTCAAGGACCATTTGCAGAAGCTCGGGACTGTATGCGAGAACCCTGCGAAAAGAAGAAAAACATTAAGTTAAGTAGTGCTAGGATAGATGTAATGTAATCTTCTTTTTTTGGTTTTACTGTTTTTTTTAATCCCAATTGGCAAAAATGTCCCCATTTCATGTATGATTATGAAAAGTAGGAGAGTTGTTTGAAACACTTTATAGGTCAACAGACTCATAATTCTTCCCAGTTACCGATGCTACAAATTGTTGAGGGAAAGCACCTGGACACTAATTTTCCCTGACCTTAGAGATCAGCTTATTTTCTGCAGAAGGCCAAGTGGTCCGACGATACTTTGCACTAACCTCTTTGGTTGAGTTGGAAAATGCGCTTGCCTTGCGGATATCGTAACTAGAGGGTAGCCCGTCCATCCCATATTATTTGTAATCAGTGGGGTTGACTCTCCAGCGAGCGAATGAGAGCGATTCTCAGCCTGGAGAGCGATAGTGTACGGATGGTATCTGGCCTGTTTACAGGGCACTGTCCACTAAGGTACCACGTGGCTAAGATTGGCAAGTCAGACGTATAGAACTGCAGACTCTTCGAGGTAGGGCAGGAGTCAGCGGAGCATGTACTGTGTACGTGTGAGGGGCTGGCTGCAGCACGCCTCACAGTGCTTGGGGTTCATTAGCTGCGGCCAGTTAAGGTTGCAGGGATGGACCTCAAGGTTGTCTTGCGTTTTGTGCGAGAATGGCCGCATCAAAGAACACACCAGCTCCAAAGTAGCTGTCAGTGGTTGAACTGGGAGACCATGAGGGGTTGTGACCACAGTGGGTGTTTTTCCGGTGTCACCATGGGGAATTAAAAAAAAAAACCCCTGTGGGGTCAGAGGGAGATGGGGAGCCACCCGGTCAATACTCCCCCAGAAAGCAGGATTGCACTGTCCTTTAGATGAGATAAACCATGAGATATTGTCCTGGGGGGTCCACTTTTGTGTGGGTAGGCTCGAGGCCAGCTGGGGGCCATCATGCCCCCCTCAGCCGGCAGTTATGGATGGAGTTTCCTTGGATGTGCCATGGAAGTAATTTATTGCGTGCATAGAATTTAAGTTAGAGTATGATTCTTGGAAGAATGAATGTAATTTATTGGGTGGAAAGGAGTAGGTTAGGTGCTGGAAGGGAATGGGTGGAAATCACAAATCCCTATAGAACAGAAAACGGGCATTTGAGGGGGCCATTGGGTACCAGGGACCCGGGTGCCTTCTGCGTAGAAGGGCAAGTGCAAACCACTCCAAGTTGGAGGCGCCCGATGCGATCAAGTTCAGACGTAAGTCTGGGCAGGTTAGTGATCATTCTTGCCTAAAGCTTTCTTGAAATGGTCCACGATCCAGCCGTTAAGTCAGTGCATCATGGGGTGGTCTGTATGAATGGGCTGGCATAAGGGGGACGCAGTTAAGGTCCCATGCAACCTGACACCTCTCTTGTGTTTGATGAGGGCAAGTTTAATCATCTGAATTCATGCGTCAATAAGGTGTAGGTGCAGGAAGACCGCCTTTTGGCAACTCTTTCACTGGGGCCTGCCACCCATTCTGGTCCTTAAGCTGCACAAGCCACAGCTAACTCAAATAGTCAAAGTGTCTCCAGCCATGAAGGCAACGGTGTTGAATTCGGGGTGACTGCAGTCTAAATGGAAAGCTCCCTTCTGTTCTACGTCGCATTGGCTGGAGAGAAGTAAAGCCCGCTGTGCTAGGGACTCTCTCCCAATGCCTCTTGTCTTCCGACTTACACACGTTCTTTAGGTATTAGACCGTTCGGGTAATTACCTCGAGGCGCCTACAATATGTCAATTTTCGTCGTTCTGTTGCAGTGGCTATGTTTCGTATCGTTCACTAATATTTTTCGATCCTGAATCGAATGGGATGGATCTCGGAGGTGTGAGACTGCGTAAAGCGGCGCAAGAGAGTAATACATCATTGTGTAATCATGTGCAGCGTTTTTTAAACCGTTTTTAGGAGGAATTCGTCCGATCGGATGCCCGAGTAGGCAGACATAGCTACCAAGTAGAGTTTTGTACAAAAGACCCGAACCACGTTAATGGCCAAAAATGGGCTGGTCGGCGGATGGACATTGCAAATGTGAAATCTCCATGCCTTGAAACATGAAGCGCCAAATTTGGGCTTATTCGCTTAATTCTACTAGTTCGAGGCTAAGAGATTGTAGCGCTACGCGTTGTGAGATGATAGAAGTCAGCTCGATTCAGTTCTCCGCGATTGTCGCGAATTAAATTTGCAGCTTCTACGGCGATTTCACGGATTAGCTGCTGCAAAACGGTCCATTCGTTACGACTCCTTCAGTTCGACGATACCGACCTTATGAGCAAACCTTATTGTGCGTCGCAACCCGTTGGATACGGCAAGCGACCCTGCTCTAGTTCTTCTAATAAAGCAACTTTTAAGTCGTGACAAAGCAAATGTCACTTATCCGTCACGCCCACGCCTGTCAGCTTTTGAATAAGTCGAATTTTTTCCGACTGTTTGGTTTTGTATTCTTCGTCGAAGGAATCGCACGATTTGACGATTTAGACCTTGACAGTTAAAATGTCGGCGAAGGGAGGCTGGAGAAAAGAAAGGATTGAGTCGCCTCATTCAGGGAAGCAACCAACGAAAGGTAGTGGCTTACTACTGTATAAATGCCACCGTATATATTCATATCATTGAGTAGTGTTTTAGCGTCAGTTACTGAAGACCTAAAAATGGACCAAAGCCACTGTTTTTCGGCAAAGGTCACTCCTTGCCTTGAGTGTCCTTAGTCATAAGTTTCCTTTGTTGTTTCTTTTGGAGTTTACTATTCATTCTGAATAATAACCCTACGTTTTCGGTCACGAAAAATTTTTTACAACCCCCCCCCCTCAAAATTTGATACTTTACGTTTCAAGACATGGAGATTCCAAATTTGCAATGTCCGTCCGCCGTCCGGGCCGTTTTGTGCCTTTAACATGGTCCGAAAAATTCGTTCTTTCGCACAAAAATCCCATTTGGTATCTAGTTGTGCCCGCCATCTCGGCAATCCGATCGGACGAAGCTCATGATTGTTATGGGCAAAAAACGGTTAAAAAAATTAATGAAACGCAGTACAATGCGGGAACTACAGCGGAAGTCAACGTTTCGTCGTTTGTACTCCCTCCCTCCCGCCCGTCACAATGAAACTGCTCGCCTGCTGGACTGGCAACGCCGCCCCTGCTCACCTCCCCTTTCGACTCGACTCACAACGGGTTTGCCAAATTTCCCCGACTCGACGGGGCAAAATCATCAGACGTTTACGGGCGGGCGCCGGTTTTTTTTTTTTCTTCCTCTAGGAAGCGCTCGTGTTTCGTATATAACCTTTGGCACTACAATTTGTCTCTTTATCGTCTGATTGCCTTGTTCTCGTCTTCCCCTCCACGAATGACTGTTTCGCTCCGTCTCAACTATTTCCGTTAGCAAAATGTCTGTTATCTTCGATTGAACTTTTCATTATTCGCTTATTTTTGGTTTATTTATTTAATAGTTCGTGCGTTTCATTTTTTTTGGTTTTAATATGATTCAATTTTTTTAGATTTTTTCGTTTCATTCTCATTTTGTTTTTTTTTCATAGATTTTTGGTTACATTTTGATATTAGTATTTAGCGTGCATGTTTTCATATTAAAATTCAGTTTTTTCTAGATACTTTCGTTTTTTTTGTTTATTTTAATATTACGATTCAGTTCTTTTCCACCTTCTTTTGGGTTTCATTTTGATACTTCGATGCTGAATCGAACGGGATGGGTCTCGGAGCATTAATTACTAGGTCAAGCTATTTATCCGAATAATAAACCGTTCTGTAATAATTTGCAAGGTTTTTTCTTTTTCTTTTGTCAATTACGTAAGGGACATTTAATGTAATGCCTTCACGCTTCAAGCTGTTCACTTCATGCCCGAAAGTTAGCCTGGCCACCCGAACCTTTTTTCGTGTTATTCCTGGTAATCCAGAAAGTGTATTTGGGGATCCCAAGTGAGCAGTTCCGCGCAATCGATTCGGAATCCAATCGGACGCTTACGCGATTGCGAGTTCGCCAGAACTGGACACTCGAAGTTGCTGGTATATCCAGTTTCATCGCCACCATTCCGGCTCACCAGAACCGAAGTCAACCTGAAGAAGACGCCTCAGGTCAGACGTAAAAGGGCAGCGTAGCTGGTGGGCCCCTTTTCTTTTGCTCGTACAGGAATTCCTGTTTTATTTTACTCGGAGAGATAACAATTTCTTTTTTTTTGTTAATAAATCGCATGGACATCGTGTGGTTCAAGGGCTTTGGTTCAAAGGAAACTTCTCCTCCCCACCACATTGAATGTTACAAGTGGTATAAATATAAATGAGTTGATATTGTGACTGTTGGCTCAAGCCAACTTCACGATACCGCCACTTGGAAGAAGATATCTTCATCTTATTTTATAGTTAATTTGTCCACTTCCATTGAGTTCGGCCTAATCAAAGTTGAACTGTAATTTAAGGATTTATTACATCCTAAAATCCGAGAAATGGCTGTGGTTTACACCTTACTCTCCTGGTGTCCCTCATTAGCTGAGATTCTGCTTGGCACTGCTCATACATTTGACGTCAACAAGTTACTTACTCAAATTTACTCACTTGTTCGTTTGTAGGGAAACAGTTGGTACCTCTGGCGAAGCGTTCTCTGTCCCCCATCACTCTCACAAGAGTGGAAGCAAAAGTTGTTAGCCAGTGGCACATATTATTGTTACGTGAGAGTGCCTGAAGCTGTAGCCTCCCCCTTTCGTGTTCCCCAGTGGGTGCAATGGCTGATAATTTGTTATCGTTTTATTGCAAATACTACCGAAGTATTGTTCAGTTCATTCAGTTCTTCGGTAGAATCCCAGAACAGTGGCCGCGGGTTCATTTGCGCGGTAGTTCGGTTCGCGATTCGGAACGTTTACTAGCATCACTGATACTGGTGAGCTTAACGTTGCTGTGAGAGTTAAGCAAAATCATGTCGTAAATTGAATGTAAACAACGCGCGCGACAGAACCGGGAAGAATGTAAATAATGGAGAGTGCGCGAAACTGAGACAAAGTGAACAAATAGCGCGCGCCTAATGCAACAGACATTGACGACCACAAAAATGATAAATATCACTCACCTCACAAGTTACGTATCCGAACTTTCGGGGGGGATTGGCTGCTTTAATGGTCTCGAAGCATTAAGTCATAACGTTGGCCAGCGGACCGTACTTCTCCTCCTGGTTAAGACTTTCAGAGCCAGTTTTCTTCTGGCCCATGTGCCCTATCCATGGAGAAGGGTTAGGCTTGTGTTTCTGCCCAAGGAAGGCAGTGACTCCTCGACTGCAATATCACAGAGACCCATAAGCCTCTCCTTCTCTCTCATAAAGGCAATGGAAAAGATCATAGATCTGGTCTTCAAGGATATGCTTGAGACCAAACCCCTCTCGAGGGCGCAGCATGCCTACCTCAGGTCGACTGAGACCACGCTCATGCAACTGGTCTCATTGGTCGACGAGGCCGTTCAGACAAGAAAGGTGGCAGTGTGCTGCTTCATGGATGTGGGGGTGGGGGGTGCTTTCGACAACATCTCCTTCAGCTCCATAGAGCAGCGCAGAGGGGCATAGAACCCCAGGCTGTGAAATGGACTATGTCCGTGCTTAGGTGCAGGAAAATCACGGCCCGATTAGGGGCCCAGCGTCACAGGGGTTCCCACACGAGGCTGCGGCCAAGGGGGAGTACTTTCTCCCCTCCTGTGGCTACTGGTGGCTGACGAGCTGTTGGAAACACTGCACCTTGAAGGCTACGAAGTGGTCGCTTATGCGTATGATCTTGGAGTTTTGGTGAGAAGCAAATATCTCCACCAGGGTCAAGGCAAGCCTCCAAAGAATAACTAGACAGTTCAAGCTAGAAGAGGCAGCAGTCCTTGCTACTGACGTTATGCCAGAGCGGAAGAACGTTTGGCTGCCATTCGGTGTTAGCTTCCACTCACGGGAACAATGGAAGAAGGAGACGTTCCGGACTGAGGTCGGCGCCCTGCAGTGGTATACTGATGGTTCCCTTATGAAAGGCAGAGCTGGACTGGGCATTGTAGGCCCAATTACAGTCTTGCTAAGCCGCTGGGAGAGTACGCCACGATATTTCAAGTGGAAATCCTAGCTATAAAGATCTGCGCGGAAGAGGACCAAAGGACTCAAGGGCAAGCAGTTCTACATATTCTCGGACAGCCAGGCCGGCTTAAAAGGCTATGGCAGCTTATAGTTTTAGGTCCAAGCTGGCATGGGAATGCGTTCATGCGCTCAAGCAGCTCTGCGACCATAACAGGCTCCCCCTCATTTGGGCGCTGGCTCAAAGGGGGCATGAGGGCAACGAAAAGGTTGACTGCCTTGCAAAAAGGGGTACAGAGTCCCTACCCATCGGGCCTGAACCCTACGTAGGTATGAGGAAGAGTCATCTGAATCGTCTGGTGGCTTGATGGGAGGTACAGGAAAACAGCGCCCATTGGCATCGCCAGCCACGATTGAGACAAGCGAGAAGGATTGTTATGCCTTCCTCTCTAAGGGCAAAGGCGGTGCTCACACTCTCTAGACGAGATCTGAGAGTTTTGATTAACTTTCTCACCAAACACTGCCCACTCAGGTCTCAGCTCAACGAGATGGCCATCTCAGAGGCGGTGGAATGCAGACTTTGCGATGAGAAGGACGAGACGGCAAAGCATATCCTATGTGAATGCCCTGCCTTGGCAATCAAACGCTTTGAATACTTTGCTCAGGGGTCTATTGAACCCCAAATAACAGCGGAATCTGCGGTGAAGGACATACCCGGCTTCCTAAGGGGGCGGGTGTGTAAGACGCCTTCTACTAAGAAAGGGTCCGCGTCACAATAGGCCCATGCGTTGCTGCAGTGACAAAGGGACTTTGTCCCGTATGCCCTCGGGAGAAAAAAAAAGTTGGCCGGCTGATGCCGCCTCCAAATATATTCATCTAAATATGAATCTAAGGAACCAGCCTTTTCACACAATTTCATCCATGGACCACATTCAGGACATGCATACTTGTCTGAGATGAAACCGACGCTGATACGCCAATCCACAACACTTCGTAAGCCTTTTTCTCTCAATGAATCAAATAGGTAATTTGCCTATTGCTGGTCGGTCGAATGGAAAGAGGGCAGGGCGGAAAGCACTAAAGCAGGCTAAGCCGGACGGAGGGGGGGGGGGGGGTAACAAACGGATGCAGAAAGAAATGGTATAACGCATGCTGTGGCGGCAACTTGACAACTGAAGGACGATATTGACGAAGTACGATGTTGCTAGACAGTTGCCAGTGATAAAAGTTGTAACTAGTACCAGTATCAATGACGCTATTAAACGTTCCGAGTTGCGAACCGGACTAATGAACTTGCGGCCGTTGTTTTGGGATTTAACCCAGTTCTTCATCATTAAATCGGTATCAACTCTCAAATGGACGACCGAATATTCCACCCTCATCCCTCTCAATCTCGGTGCCAGCTGTTAACAATGTAGCTTGCGAAGAAGGTGAGCTTTCTGGCCCTAATCGCCCTGTTTCTGTGGGACTGGGTAAAGTATGTATTTTAATACTGGGACGATGAAGACCTTAAGAGATGAGATACGTCGGTCGGAGATAAAACGAATTGTAATGTTTGACATTTTGAAATAAAAACTGAATATTTCACTTCCGATGGTGTGTTTAGTTGTTCACATGAGCGATCTCCAAAGAATCATCTAGACTCCTCTGTAGTACTTTATATTTCCTTGGTTTCAGGATTAATCCAAATGTATCGTTAAGTTGAAATTGATGACTTCATCCCCGGCCAGAACAGCGGGTGCGAAGGATGAGTGGGTTGAACAGAAGAGTTTCTTGCCCATCAACTACTACGTCGATGGACGTCAAAAGGTTTACGCCAAGATCAACTATCTTTTTGGGAACGCCGATCACCTTCTTCGCCAGAAAATCAAAGGTGAGTCTAAACATTGCGAGTTCATCTCAGGCCGAATTAGTTAGTTGTTCTTGACACAAATCCCGAGCGTCCCGGGATGTCCACCCCTTTATGACTTAAGGCTTATGAAATGGTATGGGAAAAACCAAACTACGCGTTCAATCGGCTTCAGAGAGTCCGAGCCGAACTTCCCCTTAAAAAATGTTCACTCTCTTACCACTTCTCAGGTATTTCAACGTTCGTAAACAGACTTGACCCAAAACAGGTGCCATTTTTCACTCAGCTCTCACACTACTCACTCGCTCTTGTCTTTACTCTTCCTGTTTTCCTTGTTGTTGATCGCGAGTGTTGACGATACGACGAACTTCCGCCATGAGACCCAAATTGGGATGATGGCCGTCGTTGACTGGAGTTTACATGATGAGACGCGTTTGTGTTTTTCTGTGAACTTGACTGACGTCTTGTAATGTGCGTTGAGCGAAGATTGTAAACCCCTTCGTCGTCCCTTTCTGAATGGATTGAGCTTGTTGATTGAGCCTTTCCTTTAATTTAAGATTTCACTTATTTAAGCCGCATATTAAAACGTCCTTTGTGAGGTCATGTTGTACTGAACCAAACTCGCAACCGAGAATTGAAAGAACTCGCGGGAACTACAGCGGAAGTCAACGTTTCGTCGTTAGTACTCCCTCCCTCCCTTCCGTCTCATTAAAACCACCCGCCCGCTCGCCTCGCAACGTCCTGTCAATGCTGAGGGTTTGCTGGAAGTCCCCGTCCCAATTTCCCCGACTCTTTTTGCCCGACGGGGCGGAGGAAGGTTAGAGCCACTTCCTCCGCACACCCCTACATCGGATCATAAATGCCTACAAACGTTTACGGGCGCCAGGCGCCGAGGGAATATTTAGCTTCCGTAGTTCCATTGTAGTCAGGTCATGTTTCGTATGGTTTACTAGTATTTTTTGATGCTGAATCGAATGGAATGGGTCTCGGAGCAGTAATAAGCCGCTGTCCAAGCTGTTCATGAGAATAATAAACCATTGTGTAATAATTTGCAGGGTTTTCCATCGCTGTGATAAGTTAGAGGACGTATGTCCGTCAATCTCAAGTGGGCCAACGTTTGCAGGCAGATTTATATTGCCTGTAGCTGAGATCATATTTGCACTTACAGTTCCCCACGTGGAGTTCCGAATGGAAGGGTCAACTTCGTTCGCTGTCGAGTTGCCCAATGACACCTCAACACTGGAATCTCGATGCTCAGTTGACATTGAATTAAAACAATCAATTTATATATTGACTTGTCTCGACTTCCGACACCATGTTGTACTTAGGATCGACTAGGGACGCAGACTATTACAAAATGGCTAGCTCAGAACTGACTTATGGCAGTATCATTGGCACAGGCATACTTGATCACCCACTGGTGACCATATTTGTACACAGCTGTTAGACGTTCCACAACGAATACATATTTTATTAAAATAGTACGTAATAATAAATAAAAACAATCTTCCATAATATAACAGTTAAAGTCTCTACTCACTCACACTCATCTCAAGCTCTTTTCCGCTACTTTATATCGCAATGTAATTACAATACTGTTTCTCATTCATCTCATTCGTCCCATTTTATTCGGCCACCAAGCTTCCCATCTTGTGCATCCAAGAGTTATGTCTGTTACCATCTTAACAAAATCCGACCGTAAAGCTAGTAAGGCAAACAAATAATAAATATGTGTTCCCCCGGTAGATTTGTTTCAGTTTATCCGTGTTTTTTTTTTAATGCTCATTCCTGTATTTGTTCGAACGCCAGTGGGCAAAGTCCAATTAGCTTCTAAGCGTGACAAAACTTGTCGCCAAGCGAGAGAACTCATTTGTTGGACACTGACTAAGAGAAATTATAATCGAATCAGCGGCAAGTCTGTTTAACGTTGAACTGGGACAACGGGGACACCTTTTTTTGTACTACGTCAACATTGCTCGAAGACGCGGAGCCAAGTTAAGACAGGGTGTCAACAAGGAACTCCCTTCTCGTTTTTTAGTCAGCGCATATCTGAAGATACTTGCATTCTATTGCCTCGGAGCTCCGACTCGACCAACTACCTGTTTCCTTCTACGTATTTCGAGCGTCTGACGATTCCGACGGCCCGATTCGTACTTTCCAAGGACTTCTTCGTCATCATCTGTCTACTCCTGAAGGTATTCCTTCTTTGACCCTTTTAATTAGCCCGGTTCATTTCTCATTCCTGTACTCATAACACGCCTTGCTCAAGTAGACCTCCTTGTTCGCCGAAATATTGCATCTACCCTCCCCCTTTCACCAGTGACCTATTTGCTATCCGGCACTGCTTCTAGTTTACGTCTCTTCGCTACTCTTACAATCTTCACGAGTAAACCGCATGTAATTAATGGGGCTGTCGACATATTTTTTGGTACGGTTCGAGCATACTGTAATGGAATTATAGGGAAAACACCGAGCAGTTTGTAACCGGAATCTGTGGGTCGCCCCTAATTATTTTATAACGCTACTAAGCACCCAAAAGATCCATTGTGAGATCGCTGAGGTCATGGGGAGCACTGTAGTAACATCAATTTTCTAGTAATATACTGTGTACTCCAGTCATGAACCGTTCAAGCCAATTTTACTTTCCTTGGCTCTACAAAGTAGAAAGGAAGGTTATGTAATCGGGTGAAAAAAAAATTTTGAGTTTTCTTCAAATTTTTACGTTTCAGACCCTCCTTAGTCCGAAAAACACTATTTGCGAAAATGGTCTGTGTGTCTGTGAACGATTTTTGGAGAAAACCACCGAACCAAATCCCCTCAAACTTGATATCTAGCCCGCAGGTTACTATGGAACGGCAAAATAAGGGTATGAACAAAATTCACCGAAAGTTAACTATAGTTATCATAGTGATCAAAACACCAAATATTTTTTTTCTCAAAAACGGCTCTAACGATTTTGATAACATTTTTTATATTGATAGCTCTCAATAACCCAATTATACCATAAAATTCCCATTCGTGGGAAAATGACGAGAGCAGCACAATAAATTATCAAAATTTTCGACGAAAAGCGTTTTTAGCGCGGTTTTTTCTTTATAAACTCCGCTGGAATGTTAGTAGAATGTTTTTAAAAATTGGTATTGTAGTACAATACAATACCTATGCTTAAAACGCTCATGAGATACATGGGGCTCAATCCAGAAATTCCTGAGTTTCAACTACCGCCATTTCGCTTACTACCACTTTTATAAGTTTTTACCCAATAACTCTGCAAAAGTAACTACTATCCTTCTTCAAAAAAATTACAGCCTCAATAATTATCTGTGTACCAATTGCTCAATAATGGTCCTGGAATGAGTACGAGCAGCATAAATAAATTCCAGAACTGTAAGCGCTACCACTTTCTGCTGCCGTAAACCATTGTTTGACCAAGTTCAAATGAACTGAGTGGTAAATGAATTGATTAAGTATAAAAAGCCATATAGAAAGTGAATTGACGTAGAGCTAAGGAAAGTTGTGTGTTGCAATGCACCAGATATTTTTTAATAAGATAAGTGTTTTGGTCCCTAAAACAAGTATTGTTGGTTTTGGATCGGTTTTCCTCATAACTTTAATTTGATCTGCAGGCAGAACGGCTGATTTAGCTCATATTTCTCTCTCCATCGTATTCAAGGACGCACTGATTAAAAAAAACCCTACATTTTGCTTCAGCGCGTAACTTCTCTTTTCTGGGCTAAGAAAAGTAAAAAAAAGTTTGCTCCTGGATCTTACTTGTGATTGGGAGTTCCAGGTAACCAAGAAGCGATGGCCGTTTCTGAAACGGGACTGAAAACGAGAGATCCGTCAGTTGAGGTGCACATGCCAGCAGCTTGAGATGATTTGTGTCCGACCAAAGAAACTGGGAGATCGGCGTCGTCTCCTGTATTGGGTCCTCGTTGAAGGGCTGATACGGGAATGCTGTACAGGCGGTCGGACGCAAAAGCTTGAACGAACAATAACTTCTTGTAGCTCGAAGGAGGGGATAGTGTCATTCCAAGAAGGCCGTCCATTAGTGTGAAGGATTCTCCGGCAACCTGCCAAAATAATATTGTAACAATAATTAATAATACGTTAGGTAATCCAATTGCATTTCTCGTCATCGCGTATTTTTTTAATTATTGTCTAATGAGTTCTTAGCCCCGCTAACAGATTGTGCAACGCCTAACCTGAACATCATGGCAGTAATGGCATCGAGTATTGCAAACTCATCGAATGTCTTGAAAACCGTTGATTGCTCCGGTCTCAGCGTGTGGAAGAATCGAAGATGAGCCTTAATGCCTTATAGTATCTTGGAGCTATCGGTTTGGCTATGAGATTGAACCTGATTCCACTTTAATAGGCGCTTGTTCAACGCAAAACGTCGAATCAATGTCGGGTTTGTTCACCTCAGAGTTCCCAGCCGAACGGGACTCACTGCCCTCAACGGCACAATCATTGTTTCCCCAAAAAAACCCTCGTCCTCGACTGCTTTCTTATTTTTACCTAGGGAAATCCCACCTCCGCGGGTATTCCAACGATGACGAATTTCCCGCTTCGTCTTGGATTCCGAAATATCATTTCCTCCCCTCCTTTTCACATTTCTCTCCTCGATAGAGCTCTACCCAAATCTTACCGCTATCTACTCTCGTCCCACATTCCTTCCGATACAGTTTCCCACGCCAGTTCACGCATTCCGAGTACTACCCTTGTGTCGCCCTTCTGTACACGAACTCAGGTCAATCCTAACTCAACTCAGTTCATTGCTCACATAAAACAGCCCTCCTCACGCCCACGAACATACAACTCGTGGGTTCATCGCTAATTGATCCTTTTCTTGGGTCGTGCAGTCTCAATGTTGGAGATAATTATTCACTGTATAATGGTTCCTCTCCACTTTTACTTTCCTGTACCCAACGGCTAAAGAAAGTGTTACAATCACAAGAAGAGTTGAGTTTTCATCAGATTTGAGGCATCTTGACACAGAAAAACCAAAATCTCGGCCTGTATTCTGTGCGTGGGTCAGACTTGGTTGCCCTAGCCATCACAAAGTGCATCGTGGTGGACCTGAAACTGTGGGGTCATTGTTTCCCTTGGAAGAAGCGGCTGAATGATGCTCCGGCTAACAATAGCGTCTTCTCCGTCGTGATATGGTATACCTCCTCGAGCTATGCAAGGAAAAATAAATTGGCCTTACGACTGATTCGTCCTGGGGATTTTGATGGAGGAAGGGGATCTCTGGGTCCCCTTTGTCAGGTCCATCCCCTTTATCTTCTTCCTAATGCTGTTATGAATGCCAATGCCGACGTTCCCAATGTTTAGCAACTCTAAAGAACGAAGAGGCCACGTCCGTCGAAGGGAATGTTGACTACTGCATGAATCAAACGAAATATGGCCCTTAGGTGGGTTATATCAGCCAGTCAACCTTGCACGATTATTCCCCACCCATTCTGTCGATGCCATTAAAGCTTTGAGTCAGAAGCCCAAGCGTAGGCAGCTTCTGGAGAGTTCATCCGAGCTCCTGCTCAGGTTGTCTTTGGAAGCAGGTGTCTTGAGTTTTCTCCAGATGTGTATATTTGAGGTCTCCTCAATCAAAAAGTCAGAATGACAGAATTTCAGCTCGCGTGTGTGTGTTTGTGTGTATTCAGTTTGGATGCTGTAGCAATCTCTGATCAACCATGGAGTTCCTCGTATCGGCTCGAGATAGTTATTTGCACTCACACAATAACTGCACTGGTAAGCGACACCTCACCTCTCATCTTTTCTTCACCCATTTTGTGAGTTCTTACTCCCCACTATGTACGACTATTAACTTATTCTGTGCATCGGGTTCGCCTCCCGAGAAAAGGTAAAATTTACTCACCCTGTAAGTTCCCCAATCTGGCTCTGGGAAGAACCGAGGATTTTGAAGCCTCCACGCGGAATCTCTCGCGCCGTCGTAAACAATCAGTCCAGGATTTGTTGAGTCACTCATGTAAACGAACATGTTATCACAAGCGCCGTACCCGCCGGGGGAACTCTGCGATTGATCATCGAGAACCAGATTGGTCACAAGAGTGTTGGGTCTAGTTACGTCCGATGGCAGCGTGATCGTTCGTACCTGGAATTGAAAGCGTACTTAATAACTACCTATTTATGACGCATTTATAGTTATTTTTACTTAATAAATCTTTGTTCACTTAGTAAATCGATATTCACTATATTTCTTTCTCAATAAAGACTTTCAAATAATGAAGTGCCGTAGGTGGCACGAATTGTGGTTGGTCTGCGCCCGAAAATAATTACAATAATAAAAATCATGTATATAAAAGAACGGCATAGTTACTAGTGGATTCCTTCGACGGTCTTACTTAAACGAGTGCTTTATTTTCAGTGCTTACTAATTGGTCGTTGTTGAGGTCAAAAATGAGGATTTTGGGGCGGCAGGCAACTGTGAAGGTGTCCAAACTGTTCATGACTCCGCTGTCGAGGACCCAAAGCCTGTTGCATTTGTCAATCCTCGTTCTGAAAGTTGACACGATGCCGCTGCAATTATCGCGAGTTGGGTTTCCCGAAGCAGCGTTTACGTGCCACTCCCAGCTCGGAAAAGGCTGCGAAAGAGATAAAAAGGTTTACAGTGGAAACGCGGGTTCATGATGAAACAAAATATACGTTTTATGTAGACATTGGTTATTTTGAGCTCACAAATTATTCATTATTCGCACTTGTAATCAGCACTGTGTGGCAATTTTTTGAAAAGGTACTATTCACAGCTCACTTCCCACCGCCTCATCCTATTATGAGGATGGAGAGCTTCTGACTTTGGCCCTCCAAGTTAATAAACGAAGTATTTCGTACCTGCAGAACAGGCGAAGGGTTGGCAGGATACCCGTCTCTGTTTCGTGGCACCCAAGCAACTGTGGCTGGATTGCCGGGCCACGTCCTAGGTAGGGTCAAGAAGACTCTGTCGTAGCCGACTTCTACGCTGTTTATGAAGGTTCTATCGCCTCTGTAGTCTTTATCAACTGGGTAATTGTATGGCGTGTCGAAGTCAACTAAAGGCCATTGGTAGACCACTTCCAATTGTTCGGCGCTGCAGTAAGCTACGCTAGCCACGAGAAGAACTGCTGCAGAGTACATCTAGAAACAAAAATAATTAAAAAATAAGTACACATTCTTCACACCGAAGCGATTATCTTTTTTTTTGTAAAAATAGTCCCTCGATCATGCCTCTGGGGCTTAATCAAACCCCCAACTAGGAAGAGAGATGTGAAACCTAAACGTTACTTCATATCACGCTCTTAATACAGTTTCGTTCAGGTATTATTTCGCTGTGCGCAGTTTTCCACGTTTTCTAGCTCTGTGTTATCTGAAGGGAATACAATACAGGAAAATTGAACATACACATTTTGCCTAATTCTTCCTTTACCACGTCCTAGCATGTTGGGATAATGTTTTGTTAGTGAACGAGACTGAAAAAAAAATTGCATTTAATCTGCTTAAATCTTATTACCAATCTGTCAACGTTGAACAGTACCCTCAGTAAGAAGGCCGCAACTGATGACGTCGAAATAGACTCAACATTGGAACTATGAGCTGAGGAAAGCTATATGATGCGACTCATCAAATATTTTTGCATAACAACAGGCGTCTACTTCCCGTACATCGCAAATTTTAATGAGGTCGAAGCGCGAATGAGGTTACCCACGGTTCGGTTCCGATGTCCTTTCAAATCAAAACGTTTCCTTTCGAATCTGCGCTGGTTATTCAACTGTTCGGGAGTTATCTGGTCGGAGAGAGGGAGCTGGCGGCAAACATTGAACACGAGAAATAATCACGCGCGGTTTGATTTTGTTGTGTTCATTAACTCGATGGTTATTAGCGACTAGCGACAAATTTCATAACTTTCATCAACACTTCTATTTGGCTAAAGTTACTTCAACGTGATTCAAAATTTCAAAAAACTATGGCTAATTACTGATCAATTATTCTCCGTTTACGTCCGTGTACCTACTCCAAAAAGTCGTTATCAAGTCAACTTGGATCAGCTCTTAATTGTCTCCCCAGGTACCTTTTCGTCCCAGAATGCCTTTATTTACACCAGGAGATCAATTAAAGAAGAAAATGTCTACTGGGAGATAACGATAGTTGTCTATAAAATGAGACCAAAGGATGTCCCTCACGCCTAAATTATCTTGTAAGAGAAATTGTGAAAACGCTTATTCAGCATAATAAGAATTTATCACGTTCGTAACGCTCCACATTGCTGTTCAATCTACACAGAGCTTACCGCGGGCTAAGTGAATATTAAGTACAATGACAGCCGAAACTTTACAATTGACTTAGTTTCGTAACTTAACGCAGAAGCGCCGAGTCACCCCAGTTATTTTTTTGTAGAGAGCTGGACGTAAAACTAACGAAGGCAGTGATTTGTGAAAGGAAAATTATGTCGTTGAATAAGAAACTCATCTAATGGGGATGATTTAGTTAGACACTCTACTGAGTCGATGTGAATCTAGGTTGGATTTTGTGAAGTTGAAATTAAAAACTAGAAAGCATGATAAAACGTTGATCTTTTGCGCTTCTCATTCCTTAAAAAACTTAGGTTGAGTATCCAAAGTTACAGTCAATCTAAAATTGGTAAACGTGTTGGGAATTATAGATTGTGGGCCAGCAATAGCCTCTAGGCCCTACAACGGCAGTGTTGACATTTTTTCTCAATTCTATTCTGGTACTGGAGCAGTCAGTGTCTTTTTTGTCGCTTCTATTTGTTACCAACAATTAGGGGCGGGCTGGCCAACCGTTCCGTCTATCGCTTCATACCTTTTATAGAACATAATTGAGTTGAAATCAGGAGTCAAGACAACTTTGTTCTTGGTTAATGGTCTAACCTGCCTATCTTTCAAGTACATTTCTGCTATTAATTCGACTAGAAGTTCGATAGAAAGCTACAGATTTCACATCTGAACAGTCTAACCTTTTTTGGTGAAGAGTATAACGTTATAGATAAGGTGACCTTTGCAATTTCAATCAGGCAGTTAATTTTTCACCTGATGTAGTTCATTTGAGGAGACTGAACGTGAAAATTTAACGAGGCGTTTTAAATAAAAACATTATAAATGTAACCAGCTTTTTATCAGGGGAAATAATCTCCCAAACAACATGTTTGTCTACGAATGGAACGACATTGCATTTAGGAAGAATATTTGTTGGGCCACGTCTTCAAACGAGAGGTGACCTCCGTCCGTCTGCTTTCTAATGAGTAAAGATAATCTACTAGAGATAATCTTATAGTGATTGTACTGCGTTCCTCTGACTGCTTATTTAGTTGACCGTTGTCCTAGCGACGTTAACGCGTTGCAAACACTGAAAAGGCAGTTGAAGACCACAAAGGGGAATAGGGGATTAATTATCAAAAGTAGAAACAAAGGTAAAAGTTCGGTATCACAAGCCGCTGTTTAAATGAAGGCCTCTGAAATTGGGTCGAGTGGCGTCTCAGTTGAGTATACCGAGTGAATTGTTGGATAAAAATGACGCTTGGTGTTTGAATACAGTCAGTATCAGTACTTTGGCCCAATTTGAAGGCTTTAGAAGATAACATCTCGAAAAGATCTGTATGTTTGCAAGTTCAAATCAGGAGATGGACGAAAGGGCGTAAACGCTCAAGTCACGAATGCGAATACACTTACGAGTAGGTTAACCTAACTTGATGAAGTCAACGTTGCTCTTAGGATTCGATCCCAACGCTTGACGTCTGTTTTGTTTAAAAAAACGTGTAATATTCGTAATAGCTTTGGACTAATGGCAGATAGACAACATTAACTATACTCGTACTTCGTGTTCCTATTTACATTTATCAAGAGCTCATCATTTAATCATTGATCCAATTACAACGCACACGTTTACTTACTCCCATCATTTCTTTTATTGCAAACAATAGTCACATTTTAAATTCCTCAACAATTTGGAGAAGACTCCCTGTATTATTAGTAATGATGCAACTGATATTGATTTCAAGTCGCAATCTCAAAGAAATCGAACGGAGCATTCAGGAGAAATAGGTTCTTGTCGCGGAAAGTGATCCGGAATTCATCCCGCAGGAACGTGAAGTAATGTCTGCTTAGTGGGCGTTGTTAATCAGTTTTCCTGCGCCGAGATTGCAAATTTCTATTCGTGTATGAATTTTACTGCTCTGCTTTTTTTGGGGGTGATAACACCAAATCTTTACACAATTATCTACCAACGGTAAGTCAATGTTGCTGACAAGCGTTTTATATCACTCGTCACATTCGTCTGTGGAAAGGTTTCGTAATGATAATGTTACTCAAACAGCTCAAACGTCAGGCGCATTCACCTTCACAGGGTTGGTATTCACAACGGGGGTTTCTAGACGTCATATTTTATGAGAGAAACAGCGGATGTTTTAATCAAGTAGCGACGGTTTTTGTAGAACGAGGGCCAGAGCTAAAATTCATTTTATATTCATAATTTACATATATTGCTCGCAAAATATCATTTTTATGATTGACGTGGCTGACACTCACAATTATTTTGCGAGAGCCTTCGCATTAAAGTGGCAAGTGGAGCAAGTCGGCAGACGCATATGTAATTATTTACCCTTCATACTACCGTAGTTTCGACAGGAATTTTCAACTAGCTACAATTTATCTCCTGATTAGAGCATCGGACACGCCTACAGCTCCTGACTAGAAATCAGGACAAACCCGTTACTAGATTCAGTCAGAGACGGTGCCATGTAGGCAAATTAGAAGTGATTTCAAAAATCGTAACTCTGACATTGGCCAATCGCTAAGCTCTACTTACTACGTGTACCGAATTCACAAAAGGGGATTTTAAGTCCCGTTCATTTTTACTTTCCTCGGCTCTACAAAGTAGAAAGGAAAGTTATGTAATCGGCTGAAAAAAAATTCTGAGTTTTCTTCAGATCTTTCCGTTTCAGACCCTCCTGAGTCCGAAAAACACTATTTGGGAAAACGGTCTTTGTGTGTGTCTGTGAACGATTTTTAGAGAAAACCACCGTACCAAATCAGCTCAAATTTGATATTTCGCCCGCAGGTTACCGTGGGACGCCAAAATAAGGGTATGAACTAAATCCACCAGAAGTTAACTATAGTTATCATGGTGATGAAAACAACAAATTTTTTTTTCTCAAAAATGGCTCTAACGATTTTGAAATAATTTTTTATATCGGTAGCTCCCAAAATGCCAACTATACCATAAAATTCTCGAATGTGGGAAAATGACGAGAGCAGCACAATAAATATCCAAAATTTTCGACGAATTCTATTTTAGCGCGGTTTTTAGGGAAAACAACCGTACCAAATCAGCTCAAACCTGATGTCTAGCCAACAGGTTAGCATGGGACGCCACAATAAACGTATGGGCAAAATCCATCGAAAGTTATCTATAGTTATCATAGTGATCAAAACACCATTTTTTTCTCTAAAACAGCTCTAACGATTTTGATTACATTTTTTATATTGATAGCTCTCAATAAGGCAATTACACCATAAAATTCCCATTTGTGGGAAAATGACGAGAGCGGCAGTATAAATTATCAAAGTTTTCGACGAAAAGTGTTTTTTGCGCGGTTTTTTACTTTCCTTGCTCTACGAAGTAGAAAGGAAAGTTATGTAATCGGCTGAAAAAAAAATTTTGAGTTCTCTTCAGATCTTTACGTTTCAGACCCCCCTGAGTCCGAAAAACACTATTTGGGAAAATGGTCTGTGTGTCTGTGTGTGTGTGTGTCAGTCTGTGTGTGTGTATGTGTGTCTGTGAACGATTTTTAGAGAAAACCACCGTACCAAATCAGCTCAAACTTCATATCTCACTCGAAAGTCACCATGGGACGCCAAAATAAGGGTTTGAACAAAATCCACCGAAAGTTAACTATAGTTATCATAGTGATCAAAACACCAAATATTTTTTTTCTCAAAAACGGCTCTAACGATTTTGATTAAATTTTTTATATTGGTAGCTCTTGATATGATAATTATACCATAAAATTCCCATTTGTGGGAAAATGACGAGAGCAGCACAATAAATTACCAAAACTTTCGACGAAATCGATTTTAGCGCAGTTTTTAGAGAAAACCATCGTACCAAATCAGCTGAAACTTGATGTCTAGCCTACAGGTTACCATGGGACGCAATAATGAGGGTATGGGCAAAATCCACCGAAAGTTAACTATAGTCATCATAGTGATCAAAACACCAAATTTTTTTCTCAAAAACGGCTCTAACGATTTTAATTACTTTTTTTATATTGATAGCTCTCAATAAGGCAATGATACTATAAAATTCTCATTCGTGGGAAAATGACGAGAGCAGCACAATAAATTATCAAAATTTTCGACCAAAAGCGTTTTTCGCGCAGTTTTTTCCTTATAAACTCCGCTGGAATTCTTGTAGAATGTTAAAAAAAATTGGTATTGTAGTCCAATCCAATACCTAAAGGGTGAGTGTTTAAAAATGCTCATGAGATACATGGGGGTTACTCCAGAAATTCCTGAATTTCAACTACCGCCGTTTCGCTTACTACCAGTTCTGACAGTTATTTTCCAATAACTCTGCACAAGTGATTACTATCCTTTTTTTAAAAAACCTTGTTTAGAGCCTCATTAATTATCTGTGTACCAATTGCTCAATAATGGTCCTGCAATGAGTACGAGCAGCACAATAAATTCCGGAACTGTAAGCGCTACCGCTTTCTGCGGCCGTAAACCTTTGTTTGAGGAAGTTCAAATTAACTGAGTGATAAATGAATTAATTGAATAGAATTAGCCACGTACAAAGTGAACCGACGTAGAGCTAAGGAAAGTTGTGTGTTGCAACGCACCAGATATTTTCTTATTAACTCCGCTGGAATGTTGGTAGAATGTTAAAGAAAATTGGTATTGTAGTCCAATCCAATACCTAATGGGTGAGTGTTTAAAAACGCACATGAGATACATGGGGCTCACTCCAGAAACTCCTGAATTTCAACTACAGCCGTCTCGCTTACTTCCAGTTCTAACAGTTATTACCTAATAACTCTGCAAAAGTGATTACTATCCTTTTTAAAAAAGTTCGTGTTTACAGCCTCCTTAATTTTCTGTGTACCAATAGCTCAATAATGGTCCTGGGATGAGTACGAGCAGCACAATAAATTCCAGAACTGGAAGCGCTACCGCTTTCTGCTGCTGTGAAGTGTTTTTCGATCAAGTTCGAAGGAACTGATTGATAAATGAATAGAATAGAATTAGCCGTTTAGAAAGTGAATTGACATAGAGCTAAGGAAAGTTGTGTGTTGCAATGCTCCAGATATTTGGAACATCGGGCGTGTTGTTTCGTGAGCTGGCAGCTACAGGGCAAAGATTAAATGTGATGCGCGCAGTCATACGGAACGGTTGGGGGTTTAGAGGGCAGTCAGCCTGACCCTCTCAACATTTCTGGTGTTCGCAGCGTTCGAATTCCCCCTTTCCTTTTTTTTCACAATGCCGTTCCCAGGGACGCCACTACGGCGTTGTGAAGATTGTGGTGGTGGTGGTGGGGGGGGGGGCTGACCTAATAATTCACAAATCCGAGAATAAGGGAAAGCTAAATAAGTGCTTTGTAATCCCTTTCAATCGTGGTACGAAATTCAGTAAAATTGTTGAGAAATTATATAAAAATCGTCAGTGAAATTAGTCAAAACTATCAAAAATTTGAATAGCAATCTTCAGTCGAGGTAAAATGATTACGAAAACATTAGCAAATTAAGTAAAAAGTTCTACAGTTGAAATAGTTTTAAAATTCATTTTATGCAAATAATAGTTGAAAATTGCGAAAAAATTCACCCCATCAAAATCCTATTAAAAATCCCGTATCATTTACTGAAGAAATAAGTTAAAGTTTTGTAATTCTTAAAAGAAGTAAGGAAGGTACGTTAACCTTAGTAATTTGCCTACGGCGGACCTAACCCAATTGCTTTAATTATTAAAAGTGTTAAAGTTGTTTTTTTGTTTTTTTTTAATTGAGACGAAGTAGTTATAAGAATAGTTGGGATATTGATTGCACAAATATCATAGTTCCAACCAGAGCCAAAATTATAAACTTTAATATAAAACACCCTGCAAACGATTCTGTGACAATTATTTGTTTAGCGGATCGCTGGGCGTTTAATAAAAAATGTTGTTTTCCCTTACATTAAGCACTCAAAAGTGCCATGAGAAATGGGCGTAGATTGACGTATTATATATACATATAGGATGTCGTTATTGGTTTTCAGGAGCTTGTACCATTTATTCCTTCACCTGACGTTTTTAAAGAAATTGAAGATGAATTTTAAAGATAACACAGTGTAAACTTAATCGAGCTCTCATCGTTTATCGTGTGACATGGAAAATACATATTTGGTCATATGGGTCCTGGAATATCATTTGTGCAGCATCATAAGGAACTTAGAAGTTGTAATAGGACAGCAATAACAGCGCGCCTTTTCCACAATGTACAGTTTCGTAGATGAAGTAATCAACAGGTTAGATGACGCAACGTGAAGACTTTTGAAAAGTTAAGATTCGCGTGCAATGAAACGAAATGCCAATATCCAGTAATTAATGACGCGCCCGAAAAACTGGAACGGCTGGAGACTTTTCACCAAAACCGCTCCCAAGGTCTAATCGCGTTCTCGCCACGAGAACCGCGACGCTATTCCCAGGCTGTCGGAAATAGGCGCAGAAAAAACAATCCTCAGGCCAGTAATTGGTCTACCACATAATCATTCTGAAATATATTCTAACGTGAATGGAGCCAACCTCTTGATATACCAAAATCTTGAATCAGTAGGTCTCAAAATATAACTATCTCGTGAAAACTCCTCTCCTTTGCTTTATAAAAAGTCAAAAGCAGGTCTGTTTAAGCGAACGACGTTGAAGCTGAGTCTCTTCAAAACTATTAAATGAGTCGAGCCTCTTTCTTTTCTCGAAGTTATTAATGGTTCAAAAGCTCCGGCGATTTTAAAATGATTGACTTAATGCCTCGTGTGAATACTTGACCCTCCAAACGGCAGTCAAAGTGCGCACCAACGCCCAAGAGCTACGGAACAAAAGAGATAAAAAAATATCTTGGCCCTAATGGATATTTGAAATGTCAAATCCAGCGAAATGGGCGAGGCACCTTGAGCACAGAAATGAAAAGAAGTTTACCGTTGGTGTGATGGATGGTTTGTTCAACTCTACCATTTAATCTCTTTTCTAGAAACTGACTGAGAAAATCTGGTCGCCCAATCGACCAGGCACGCCCGCAGATCCGGAACAAGGAGATGAAAAGTTGTTCAAAGAGCTAATCTACAAAAAGAAGAAAATCGACTTCGACATCGAGTGACTTGATATCGTCTGATCGAAAGGTAAAATAAGTCATAATTCTTTTTAACGCTTGGATTGGAATCGTGCAAAGTCAAAATAGAGACTACGAAGTTGCCAAGGGCTGGTTATGTTGAAAGTGTCACGATTTCCCCAGCATCGAATTTATTTGAATATTAAGCTTTGGTGAGCGTTTGCAGTCAGTATTCTTGCGACGGAATGTTAAAACACGACACTGTTCTGCTTAAAAAGCATTGAAACGTATTAAAATGAATCAGTTTTAATTAAGTACGATGTAACACGAAAAGAAAAGCTTGGATTGCAAAACAATAATAAGCTATAAAAATATCTCTTTGGACCTATCAGACTCCACCAACCCCTCGAGCATTCTGCGATTTTCATAGCTTCAGGCTGGCGCCTAATTCTGCACTTTAATCTTAGTAATCTAATAGAGGAAATACAGGACCTTAAGGAAGTATGCCCTCTCTTATTAAAGGCAGCTAATAAACTGGAAAGGACAGAGGAGCAGGTAAGTATTGCTCACAGTTTCAATGCTAGAGTAGACAATTTACAACGTGCCATTGATTCTCTCCACAAGTCGCTTCTGTGGGTACAACCGCCTTAGGAAGAGGTCCGTAATTCCGGGAATTGGTAGCCTTTACTCCTGGCTCTTTGGGATTGCCACAGAAGACGATATAGCTGACACTACTGACCGACTCGATGCAGTGGAAGGGAGGGATCCCATTCATCATCCCGAAAATCAGCTAACCATTATGTCCAAAATGGAGGAATAACACCAAAGCTTTGACTGAACCGGTACAAGCTCTGAATGCTACCAAGTTGTATGCATTGAACAGTCTGCAGGTCCTTACCAACGACGTAACGAGCCTTTGGGCATACACCTCCTGGGTTGAAACCTAGCTTAGACTAGAAATTGGTTCAACGAGTTGCAACGAGGCACAAAAGCCGCCTCTCGAGGGCAACTATCTCCGGGTATTTTAGGATACATGGAGCTGAAAACAGCTCTAGTCGACATTCGAAGTCATCTAACAGCATCTCAGCAAACCCTACCACTTTAACCTGATGAAAATCTTTATTTTTACTACCAAACTGCAACTGAAGAAGCTGCAGCATCGCCAGATATGATATTCGTTGTGACCATCCGCATTACACACAGGGCCAACACATTCACTTCGTAGTTCATTCCCCCTTGTGGCAGCAATTATGCTGTCAGTTTGCTGCTTCTTGGCTCGTAGCTAAAATAGTTTAGTAACCATGGTAAATGCATAAACTATTTTTATAATTATCATATACATTTTTACTTTCCTTGGCTCTACAAAGTAGAAAGGAAAGTTATGTAATCGGCAGAAAAAAAAATTTTGAGTTTGCTTCAGATCTTTACGTTTCAGACCCCCCTGAGTCCGAAAAACACTATTTGGGAAAATGGTTTGTGAGTCTGGGTGTCTGTGTGTGTCTGTGAACGATTTTTAGAGAAAACCACCGTACCAAATCAGCTAAAACTTCATATCTCGCCAGCAGATTACCATGGGACGCCAAAATAAGGGTATGAACAAAATCCATCGAAAGCTAACTATAGTTATCATAGTGATCAAAACACCAAATATTTTTTTCTCAAAAACGGCTCTAACGGTTTTGATTAAATTTTTTATATTGGTAGCTCCCAATATGGCAACTATACCGTAAAATTCTCATTCGTAGGAAAATGACGAGAGCAGCACAATAAATTATCAAAATTGTCGACGAAAAGCGTTTTTAGCGTAGTTTTTCCTTATTAACTCCGCTGGAATGTTGGTAGACTGTTAAAGAAAATTGGTATTGTAATCCAATTCAATACCTAAAGGGTGGGTGTTTAAAACCGCTCATGAGATGGATGGGGCTCACTCCAGAAATTCCTGAATTTCAACTACCGCTGTTTCGCTTACTACCAGTTCTAACAGTTATTAGCAATAAATCTGCAAAAGTGATTACTATCCTCTTCAAAAAATTCGTGTTTATAGCCTCATTAATTATCTGTGTACCAGTGGCTCAATAATGGTCCCGCAATGAGTACGAGCAGCACAATAAATTCCAGAACTGTAGGTGCTACCGCTTTCTGCTGCTGTGACTTGTTGTTTGACCAAGTTCAAAGGAACTGAGTGATAAATGAATTGACTAATATAATTAGCCATGTACAAAGTGATTTGACGTAGAGCTAAGGAAAGTTGTGTGTTGCAACGCACCAGATTTTTGAGGCTTTGATGCAAGTTATTGACTACAATCTAATATCTAATATTTTAATCATAAGCGTATCTTATGTCAAATAAACACTTTCTCTCATACAGCCATTTCAGCACTTCCTTCGAATCTGTAAATGGGGTAGGAACCAACAGGAGCTGGAATTATTGGTGGAGGGGGGGAGGGTTGTATGTACAATGCTGGTATACCCGCTCAACCTTTCTCCACGCTTTCCCATCCTTCCTTCATTTGTTGCTTGCTTAGTCATGGCTTAGTTCCTGCATATAAGTGTTACGTGTGTGTACTAGGTGTCCGTGCTTAATTAGTGGGAAATCGTTTGCGGGATTAGTACACTTGGGTAATACCTTTGTTGTCAGGCAACAAAGATGTACCAAATTGTTCAAAAATTAGCCAGTAAGTAACTAAGGACATTATACGTTAGCTACCAATGACAAGAATTATGAACCAATGTCCTAACCACTAGACCACGATCGCCCAGTGCCTTTAATAGGAGTCAGTCAGTACACACGAACAAGATTTTATTTTATTTTTTTTAATGTTATAGCCGTTTTGAGAAGATGAAATATTTGATTTTCAGATTGTTGTAGCCATAGACAATTTTTGACCAGTTCAGCTCAAACATTTACTTTGGCGTCCCGTGTAGATCTGCACGTCGGATATCAAATTTGAGGGGATTTTGTTTAGTTTTTTCTCAATCGCAATTACAGACACGGGTACGCAGAGCATTTTTTCAATTGTGGTGTTTCAGACGCCTTTGAAACGTTAAAACCTGAAGAAAGCTCAAACAAAAACATTTCAGACGATTGCATAACGTACCTTGCTATGTTGTAGTGCTAAGGGAGAGGAAAAAATGAATCGAAATTCTCAGTTTCATCATCATTTAAACATACACAGATGCGCAGTTCCAACGAGTGGTTCGTTGCAATGTGAATGCGGATTTAAATGTTTGCAGTATTTACAGAAAATGAGTCAAATGAATAAATATTTGTTTTATCTGAAAAGGATTGAAACGTTATTATTCAATTTTCATAACGTAACAAAACAATTTTGTACCCAGGTGATAAAATCAGTGTGATTCTGCATCCTTGAAATTTCAGCAATCACGCGGAGAAGGATTGTATGTAATCAATGAAGTGGTTTTGATGGAGCAAGTTTTATTTAACCTACGTCAAGTTAAACCCGTTAGACGCGTCAATGCTACAAAGCTCCTTATCGTCATCGAGATAATCGAGTCACGTCAGGCTTTCATAATGTCAACGTTCAGGATGACCTAAGGGCCCTACTGAAGGTAACAACCCTGAGGATATATTGGTGAGCGGACAAGGGCGAAGGAGGAAATCGTTCGACGGCTTAAGGCGTGGCGGCGCTAAGTCTTCTTTCAAGGCCATTATGTATTCCACTTGCACTCATGTGGCCACATTCACTTCACCTTGAACTAGACAACTTATCTAACAGTAGTCGCTAATAGACGAGACGTTCAGAGAAGACAGACAGAACCTTAGTCAGAATCACGTCTAAGGGGTTTTGACAAGCGAGAGAACTTGTTTTCCGCGAGCCAGTTAGTCGTAGAATAAAAGAGTTACAGAAATAAACTACCTGCTACTTATTAAACAACGTAAGACATTTCTAGACGCGTGGGTGGTAGCGTTGACCTAAAGAAAATGACCGTACTGCGATTACGAACTACAACTTGTTCTTAATTATTTTGTCAGAACGCTACCGTCGTATAAGCGCGATTCATAAAAGGTCAACTAACAATTTTGTCGAAATGTTAATGCTGTAATGTATTGTGCTTCTCACGGCATCTTCTCAGATTTTGTGGCTGCCCACTCAAAAATTTTAATCAAAATAGCGATTTTGAGAAGAAAATTGGTGTTTTTAGCATTTTGATAACTACAGTTCGTATTGGACCTCATTTCATAACCGTATTCAACTCGTTCATCAACTTGTACTTGTACTCTTTTGTTTATTAAGAGCTTAAGTGCATAACTTAATTTTTGATCCAATAAGAACACCACATTACTTACATAGTTTCTTTTCTTCTAAACAGTAGTTGTTAAATTATAAATTCCTTATCAAACACTGAGAAGACTTACTGTATTATTAGTAATGACGATGAGTAATGATATTGATTACAAGTCGCAATGTCAAAGAAATCGAACGAGCATTTAGGAGATATGTTAGCGGAGAGTGATCCAGAATTCATCGCGTAGTAACGTTAAGTAATGACTGCTTAGTGGGCGTTGTTGAAATGGTCGCGGCCCCGAGATAACAGTTTTGAGAGGCTTCTATTCGCGCATCTAGTGTTGTTCTTCTCTTTTTTTCTGTGCTAACAACACTTAATCCTCTTATGTAATTGTGAATATCAAGAATAAGTCAACGGTACTGATGTTTAATGTCGGTTCGTCTCTAGAAACGTTTTGTACTGATCCAGTTACTCAACTATTGTAACGTAACACATGCAAAACATTCTACATGTTTACAGCGTTCGTCTTCATAACGTGATTTACCAGACGAGATATTTTATGTGAGAAAAAACAGATGTTTTAGTCAAGTTAGCTAACGTTTTGGTGGAACGGGGGCCACACCTAAATTTAATTTACTGTTCATAATGTAATTGCTCGCAAACTAGCATTTTTATGATTGACGTGGCGCCCACTCCCAATTATTCTACTAGAGCCTTCACGCCAAATGGATCAAGTCGTCAGGCGCATATTTAATAATCTAGTTACCCTTCATATTGCAGTAGTTGTTATAGGAATGCTCCCTTTGGCTACAATTTATCTCCTGGTTTGAGCCGTGGACACGCCTACGGCTCCAGAATAGAAAACAGGATAACCCAGTTGCGATTCGAGGCCATTTTAAGAGAAATGCGATCTTTGCAGGATTTTTTCCTTGCGGTGGAAGTGCTTTGCTAGGAAGTAACGTTATGCAATCGTCTGAAAACACCTGCTGAACTAATTTGCTTTAATATCCCACCACTCTAATTATCATAGTTATAAAAACACCAGAACAAGGAAAGTATCTTTTCCTCAAAAACTGCTTCAACGATTTGGGTAAAAACTTTCGTGTGGTCAGTTTCAAATGGTAAAAAAGGTAATATAAAATTTACCTTCGTGGAGAAATAACATTTCAGTGATAACGTTCTCAAAACAAACTTGTTGATAGCCCAATAAGATACCTACCCAAAAGTAGCTAAATAACCGTTACACGGCAATTCAGGGCCCGAACCCGAAATTCGGGAGTTCAAACCGTTTCTTCGAATTTTTGTCGCAGTTTTTCTCAATAACTCCAGAACTGTCTGCACCAACGTTTAAAAAAAATTTATGTTTAGTAAACAATAAAAAAATTTCTTCAACTCTTATTAGTATTTGTGAGATAAATGAAAAAACCTGTTAAAGTACAGCTTTCGTTCAAGTAACCACGAGGGACATTTTATGTCTTTTATTTTTGTTTTTATGCAATGATAACTACGTTTGATTGTGCTCTTTGATGGTTTCAATATAATGGCCGCGTCAATTGCAATTGACATCATCACTCGGTCACTGAGGTTATTAAAAGTGTGATGTTACCAATCGTTACATTTTGTAACATACGTTACCAAGCTTAACCAACACAAATATTTCGTGACGCTTCTCCGTTACATATCCCGCGTAACGTTTTTCGACTTTATGTAGCAAAGTAAAGACATAAAATGTCAAAAAGTCGTCTCGACGCCCTCTTAAATTACCGATATAGTGGTTACTTAATAGGCTTACCTAATGTCTCACCCGATGTTCTAAACGTTCACTCTACATTTAATTTTACAGTTAGTATTTGATTGATTTTCGGGTCCAACGCGCATGCGCGATTCTTGGAATATTATGAATACATTGTCATTATTACAACCATTTGATCAAAGGGCGAGTTTTACGTTTTAAGTAATGTTAATTAAAATTTAATAACTCAATGGAAAGAGTTCAAAGAGAGAGATCCAACGTATTTTTAATGGGAACATGCGCGTATGAGTTAAACTCGGTTCTTAAAAATAGCTGTTATTTAGCAGTTTTAAAACAATTGAATATGCGAGAAAATCAGCGCGTGGTTGGGTGTATCGCTTCCTTTTATGAGTAAAATGATGATCATGGTAAGTTAACTATAAAAGCAAGTGGAGAGCCTTGAATGAAATAAGGGTTACAATTACTTAGGGCTATAAAATCAATTGAATTGCGTGATGACGAGCAGTGGTGTTCAAATCACAACTGCACAGCTGTATCGTGATACAGATATTGAAAATAGCCTTAGAACTCTGGTAGTAGTTGAAAATCTAGTAAACTGAGTGTAAAATACACGCCTTCGTCTACATCAATCACCTGTAGACACCACAGTGAGTCGTCATTTTACATCGATTTAAGAAAATGATAGATCGTCTAGTTCGTTAAGCGTTATTCTCTTCACACATTATAGATCTGAGTTGTGAATTAGCTTGAAGAAGGAGACCTCGCAAACGAACTGTTAAATTTACTTACGAATGACCTCGATTGCGCTAGACGTCGCACCCCACCCAGTTGATCTCCGTTCGTTTCTCAACTCGCCGGGATAGTCCTAGAAATCTTTAAGGCGAAGAGTCAAGGTCGCTGAAGGTGAAATACGGAACAGACCTCGACTGGTGTTACGGATTTAAATTGTACCACAGGCCTAGTAGTTAACTGATTCATCGGCCGGTTGGATGAACTGCAGAGGAGACATTTCGTGAATAAATCATTATAGTGAATTCATGTCCTGGCAAGAGACTGGTGTGAGAGAAAGGCGATCGGGAGATCCTGGTGAACGATATGGCATCGTATCCTTGAACCGTCCGTAGGCGAAGCGATTTTTGAAAAGGCGTGCTCCGATCTAGTAACACTTCATTGTGACTCTTGCTGAGTACTAGCCGTTACCAAGTGGTGTATTTAATTAGAACATGTACAACTTCAAACGTCCTATCGTTAGCCGATCGTCTCATAATGAACAGGATTATAGGAACGACCGAAGTTATTGTCACGGCATCACAACTGTTCTGCGCAGAGCAAGTTCCGCTTCCCATCTTTTCAAAGACCTCGCACGCTTATTCACTGAATCGTTACTCGTTGAGCAGACCTCGATTGTCAGGTCGCTTCTAATTCATCTCTAATACTGACTTCCCAGCATTGCTCTCAGATGAGCTCCCCATTAATGTACTTTACTGCCGTCAGTAGTGGAGCTTCATGACCAAAGCTGGTGGTTGGCAGAACAGCATCCATCATTCGTTATCAAGTGTTCCATTCTCGGTTGCATTGTTACCATCTCCCAACGGTTGGCTGAAGGAATGTGATGTAAAAATAATTATTTGAATCGAATGAAAACATAGTGTCTTCTGATAAGTTATGCTGCGAGCCCACCCTTCATTATTCAGGCATTATGGCAAAGTTCATGCTAATTCGGTACATCTAAATTTGGTCACAGAAATCTGAATTAGTGTGATGTGCAGGTTCATGTGCACCATTTTGTGTTTCCATAACTGTCTCTTGGAGACTAAGTTAACTTCTTACATTTTTTTAGCGCCATATTGGAATCAAAACCAATTATTTATATTATTTATGTCATAAATTTGTCTCTTTGCTACGTTATCTAGTTAAAGGTGTGTTGATTGTATGAATAATGTGGTTACCACAACCCTAAGTTACTTGCCAGCGATTCAACGCGCAAAACTACAATTTGGTACCGGACTTCGAAAAATCGAACGTTCAAAAACGCTCAATTTTTTCCTATAAATCACAATTCATACGCCATTTTCTCTGCTAATACCGCAGTGTAATTGCAACGTTGAGATTTCCAAAAATAGTTTGTCATCACGGAAATTGGGCTTCCTCCGCCAATTTCTAGGTTAGTCGATAGATAAACCTAACGAAGTTGCTCAAAAACTTTGGTCATTTTAGGATGAGCGCTACATGTGGTCGTTTCAATGAGGCTTGGCTGGCAATGCAGAATCCATAATCGCCAAAAGTGGGGCGAAAATTGGAGACACTTTGAGAGCCAAATGAGCTACAGATTTGACTCCTGTTTACTTCGTGAGTCTTCAGGTAAATCGTCCGATATGCGTAAGCATTCTTCGTCTAATTGTTAAAAGTAAAAATTAAAGCGGCCATTTTTGAAAGTTTTAAGTTAGTAAGCATTCATATACCTGTTACTTTTCGTGTAGCTAGACAGCTGCATTGTTTTTTATTTACCTTGACGATACGGTAATAAATATCAAGCTCTTCTTGGACCTCTTTTTAGAACATTATGATTGCTTAGCCCTTCATGGTTGGACAGGGCCTTCACAATTAATTTTAGCCAAAAAGCTGAAGCTCTTAGCTACATAAATAAACAATGTTTAATTATTTTGTTAATTTTTTGTATTACAAAACCAATAATCACGAGTGAAGTAGTTTGATACATTAGCCGCGATCAGAGAACTTCTACAACCGCCATTCCCATATTTCCCTGCCCGCACGACACGATTTTTTGTCTTTTCTTCAGCTCGAATTTTCTCTTGGCAGGTTGTTCAAATCTATACATTCCTCGCAGGAGCCTTCAAGGAAGCTTTCTTTCACAACTCTTCAGGAACCGTCAATGGAAGACAATTCAGAACGATCGCGTCGTTTGTAGATTTGTAACCAGAGCAGCGCTTTCACAAAACCAGACGAGCTTTTAAAATATACAGCCACGGAACACTGCAATAAGTTATATTTCAGAAGGTCTGACAATTTCATTTATTTTCATTTTCCAACTTATTTTATCAATAAAGCACATTTCTACTTGCCTCTGCCCAAAGGGGAAAGGAATGTGTTACAATCGCGTCAAAAAAAAGTTTTCGTCAGATCTTTACGTTTTGAAGCCTACTGAGTCCAAAAAACCTAATTTCGGCGTGACCGTGTGTGAACGGCTGAACCGATTTAGCTGGTTCTTTTTTGCTTTGTCCTTTTTTTTGTGACACCAAAATAAGGTAATAGGCGATTTCGATCGATGAGAAAGTACACCCTACTACCCAGGCACAAAATTATACCAAAAACTAGGGTTTTTCGCATTTTTCTCGAAAACGGCTTCAACGATTTTTATCACACTCGGAGGATGTTTTCGAATAGCAAATACCTATAGATTGTTCTCAATAAATGTTCCTCTGATAGTCCACTGAACAGAGATAAAAATCAAAATGCGTCGAAAATAACTTTTTTTCGAACATTTCCGTAAATTCCAGGGTAACCGCTTCACCATATTTGATCAATCTTACAGTGTCTTTTAGTCACCCATACCCACCTTTCGTTTTTTATAATTATTTCTGTATATAAATGTTGAACGGAGGTATAAGCCAAGTTAACTCAGAATATTCGACAATATTAATTTATCGGTATTCCAAATATCTCAAACACGGCTCTAACGATTTCGATCAAACTTACGGAGTACTCTGAGCTAACTAGCCCCTACATTTTGTTCTCCATAAATGTTCCTGTAGAAATGCGTTGAATGAAGAAATAGCACCCGCATATGTTTTGTCCTTAATTTAATTTTCGTGAATGTAGTTGGGTGCCAAACAGGCTTTGAGGCTTATTTTTTATTTATTTTTTACTCTCCTCGCAAAGGGGACCCATTACCCCTAACTAACATGGCTGAAGGTTCCCCCAGGGAATGAATAGATTTGAACAACTTGCCAGGAGAAAATTCAAGCTTTTAGAATGTATAGAAGACAGGAAATTGTGTCGCGTGTGCAGGGAAATACGGAAATGGCAGTCTTTGAAGTTCTCTGGTTCCGACTAACTACATCATTTCACTGATGATTGTTGGTATTATAATACTACAAAGAATACTTTTAAAAAATTGCCTATTTATACAGGTGCGCTTAAGCTTTTCAGCCCAAATTAATTATAGAGAACTAGTCCTACCACGAGTGCCTAAACAACGACAGGACTAAAACAAATTTCCAGAAATCGTGGCAGGACTTTTCAATAAACTCCAAATCACTTTATCAACGGCCAATGTCTCGGTTCACCCGCGGTATATATAAGCAAACGGGAAATTTATTTTCGTTTGATAATATTTCGAAAATTCGCGCGATCAATTTTTGACACCTGACACATCTCTCATGACTTCTTCCAACCTGTCATCAATTCGCCCCGAATACTTTTTTTTTCTGAATTCTGCGAATTTAAGCGTCGCGTTTTTTCAGTGAAACTTTTTGAATGATTTTGAATCATTTTGCTGCGTAAATTTTACTAGTGATCGCCCACTTCGAATAAGGAAAAACGCTTGGACCATTTATCACTCGTTGATCGCCGGGTTGATTATGCAAACTTTTCTAGTTCGACGCATTACGAACTTAGACTCGCACACTTGGAATTTACCGTGAAACAGTTGAGAACGTTGACGAAAAACACGTTCGTCAGCTCATTTTGGGGCTTAGATTCTTTCAACATATTGGCATGAAGAACACACCCTAGTTGAAGAGAAAAAAACCTTTTTTAAAAAATTTTTTACGCCGTATTTTCACAGAGATGTTTATTGAGAACAAGTTTGATGAAAAAGCCTGCAGCCATTTTTGTGAAAAATGTACAAAACCCATCATTTTTTGTTTTAGTCATTAATTTTCCCTTTCTAAGTTATTGACGAAAACGGGGGAAAAAAAGAAAAAAAAGAAAAATAACTTTCCGTAGTCTTAGAGTCGCGGAAAGGGAAAAATGTTGTTTCTATGGCAATTTTTCACTGTCGTTCACTAATGCCATTTCGTTCTTCCTAATAATTGGTTGAACGGAAAGACAGAATTGTATTGGAAAAATTGCATATTTTAAACGTCTTTCCCAATTTTCAACAAAAAAAAATCTGGTGCGTTGCAACACACAACTTTCCTTAGCTCTACAACAATTCACTTTGTACATGGCTAATTCTATTTAATCAATTCATTTATCACTCAGTTCATTTGAACTTGGTCAAACAACACTTCACGGCAGCAGAAAGCGGTAGCGCTTACAGTTCCGGAATTTATTGTGCTGCTCGTACTCATTCCAGAACCATTAATCAGAAATTCTTGCACAAAGGATTAATGAGGCTGCGAACACGATTGTTTTGAAGAGGAAAGTAATCATTTTTGCAGAGTTAGCGAATAAAACCGCTAGAACTGGTAGTAAGCGAAACGGCGGTAGTTGAAATTCAAGAATTTCATGAGTGAGCCCCATGTATCTCATGAGCGTTTTTCAAACACTCACCCTGTAGGTATTGGATTGGTCTACAATACCAATTTTTTTAAACATTCTAGTAACATTTTAGCGGAGTTCATAAGGAAAAAACCGCGCTAATAACGCTTTTCGTCGAAAATTTTGATTATTTATTATGCTGCTCTTTAAAAAAAAAAATATTTGGTGTTTTGATCACTATGATAACTATAGTTAAATTTCAGTGGATTTCGCTCGTACTCTTATTTTGGCGTCCCATGGTATCCTGCGGGCTAGATATCAAGTTTGAGGTGATTTGGTTCGGTCGTTTTCTCTAAAATACACTCTAAAATCGATTACGTCGAAAGTTTTGGTAATTTATTGTGCTTCTGTCGTCATTTTCCCACACATGGGAATTTTATGGTATAATCATCTTATTAAGAGCTACCAATATTAAAAATTTAATCAAAATCGTTAGAGCCGTTTTTGAGAAAAAAAATATTTGGTGTTTTGATCACTATGATAACTATAGTTAAATTTTGGTGGATTTTGTTCATACCCTCATTTTGGCGTCCCATGGTAACACGCGGGCGAGATATCAAGTTTGAGCGGATTTGGTACGGTGGTTTTCTCTAAAAATCGTTCACAGACACATAGACCATTTTCCCAAATAGTGTTTTTCGGACTCAGGAGGGTCTGAAACGTAAAGATCTGAAGAAAACTCAAAATTTTTTTTTTCAGCCGATTACATAACTTTCCTTTCTACTTTGTAGAGGCAAGGAAAGTAAAAACGGTCAACAGGGCGAGAAAAATTATCGAATTTTGTGGGGCTGAGTGCTATGTGATGTGTTTTCTGCATTACACCATTCACAGAAGGTCTTTTACTAAAAATCCGTTTTCGTGTTTTTTTCTTTAAAAGCCATTCATCTTCTTGAACAGTTCACTAATAAGGAAAATGTATTTCCCCCTCGATATCTCCGTTATGTATTTGTACGACAATTGAAGTGTCGTACGCGCGTTTCCAATGCAATTAGTGGAATTTTGAAGGATAAATGTTCAATTTTTTCCTAGCTCGGCAATTTTCGCTTTTGTGTACGCCTTATTACGTACAGAAATTTCGTGAAAAGTGCTTTGCGTTCAATGACAAACTGACATCGAACGTGCGTAGATCCAAAGCCTTTGGAATCGTTCGAGAAAACCTGACCGACCTCAACGAGCGGTAAAAGTATCTAATGACATTACCTTAGATTAGCGTATCCAATGTAGGGTCACTCCACCGACTGCACGGATTTTACCCTCCGAGCACGGACTTCACCTTCGACGCTGCCTCGTCGGTGGCCCCACCCACAGTTCGTTGCCAGAAGTCCCACGGGGTGGGGCCTTCGGGATTACCGGCTGAAGTCTGGCTGGTGGATAAGAGTGGCAGGATAATAAATAATTGACTGCACTCACTCTGATCCCAATCTGCGCGAATAAATAATATCGACTGAGTCGAATTACGAACAAGATCAAACGAATTTCCGAGGACTCGTTAATGATTAGTTCGCGTTTCGTAATTGCGTACTCTAGCTTAGAACGAATTTTTTAAAGGATTGATTTACAACCCTTTTACATAATATGTTAAACTCGTAAGTGCGGGGTACTCAAACGTACTTGGTCGTCTTGTAGAATTTCGACTAGGTGTTTAGTAACTTGCTCAGGAAAACTGGAAAGCCTTCTAAAATTCCACAGTCGTCAAGAACGACGACTCGTCCGGACAGAAATTTTTTGATTTCCCCGATTTCGTTTGATCCCGTTACGTACAAGTAGTTGGTATTTTATCTTCGTTCAGATCAGTAAGTTGCACTCTTACCGCACGACTCATTTCTTTCAATTTATTACTCCCTGTGTCACCGTGAAATGTTCTGTTAATTAAGCCCCCCCTATTTCTACACAGGATTACCATCTGCTTTCCCAACCGTTGCAACAAAACCGCAACTGGAACTGTCGTAGTTTCGTTTGCATTTCTGAGGCCGTGCGAACTCAAGGTTTCTGAAACCCGCGGTGCAAAAGAAGAAACACATGTCGCTACATAATATTTTAATATGCCAGCCTGAGACCGTACAAGGTGTACGATAGCGAACAAAAACTGAAAATGAACAATATTTTTATTGTGAAAATATAACAATTTGACGTTATTTACCTCCTCCCCGCCTCTCCAGTAATGAATTTCGGCTATCCTGAGATAAGTTTCACAACTAAACTGGATACTGAATCGAACTGGAAAGAAATCGTCAAAATCAATTGACAATTGCGAAAATACGATCAGTTGACGTTATTCTTCCCATTCCATTCTCCCGTAACGAAATTCAACATTCTCGTGGTTCGTTGGTTCAGAGTAAAACAAGAAATATGAAAATTCGAGGGCTCATCACGACAAATACCCCTATCAACGACGGTAAATTAGTACCAAATTGGATTGTTGTTGATGACCTGCCTTTTGATGACAGGTCAGCGAGATGTGCTCTGGGGAATGCACTCATACGCTCTTCCAAGACGCATTGGCTACCCAGTATGACTCTACCTTCCATTTCGATTATTGCAGTCTATATTAATGTGATATGTTGGAACGAACGGGCCAAATAAAGTTTCTCCGTTTGAAGGGGACATCCAATAATTTGTTTTCGATATAGATCAGATGTTGATCTTTTCTTAGCTTAGTATAATGTGAAAAAACAGTTATGTGACGGGCTGAAACTAAAAAATTTAAGTTTTCTCCAGTTCTGTGCCTTACGTTCGAAAAACACCATGTGAGAAAGCGTATTTATTATGTCTGTGGACGTGTATGAGAGTGAAGCTCAACCACTTCGGCTTAAATTATATATTTAGATACTGGTCCACTGCGGAACGCTAAAATAAGCGTATCAACTATATCTGTACAAAACTAACTATAATTATCACGCCACATTTTTTCACAAACAACTATAACGGTTATGATCTTCTTGTTTGACTTTCTGCTACCCCAAAGGGAAAGGAAAGTATAGTAATCGTGTCAAACAGAATTTGGGTTTTCTACAGATCTTCACGTTTTGAGGCATACTGAGTCCGAAAAACCTAATTTCGGCGCGTGGTCCGTGTGCGTGTCTAGTTCGATTTGCGGGAGAACCGCAGATCCGATTGAGCTGGTTCTTTTATTGTTTTGTTCATTATTTTTTGTAGACACCAAAATAAGGTTATGGACGATTTCGGCCGATGGGAAGGGGGGGGGGTCGAAAATGTACCAAAAACTAGGGTTTTTCGTCTGTTTCTCGAAAACCGCTATAACGATTTTGATTAAACTTTCAAATTATCTTCTACTGATCAATATCTAACATTTCTTCTCCATACATATCTCCATGAAAATACGGTGAGCGGAGATATTACGCTTTTTGGCAAAACGGCTTCGACGATTATCACCAAACTCTCAGGATGTTTTCGAATAGTTAATACCTACATATTGTTCTTAATAAATGTTCCTCTGACAACCCATTGAACAGAGATAAAAATCAAAATGTGCCGAGCATAACGTTTTTACTTTCCTTGGCTCTACGAAGTAGAAAGGAAAGTTATGTAATCGGCTGAAAAAAAAAAATTTGAGTTCTCTTCAGATCTTTACGTTTCAGACCCCCCTGAGTCCGAGAAACACTATTTGGGAAAATGGTCTGTGTGTCTGTGTGTGTGTGTCTGTGAACGATTTTTAGAGAGAACCACCGTACCAAATCCACTCAAACTTGATATCTCGCCCACAAGTTACCATGGGACGCCAAAATAAGGGTTTGAACAAAATCCACAGAAAGTTAACTATAGTTATCATAGTGATCAAAACGCCAAATATTTTTTTTCTCGAAAACGGCTCTAACGATTTTGATAAATTTTTTATATTGATAGCTCCCAATATGGTAACTATACCATAAAATTCTCATTCGTGGGAAAATGACGAGAGCAGCACAATAAATTACCAAAACTCTCGACGAAATCGATTTTACCGCGGTTTTTAGAGAAAGCAAGTTCTCTTCAGATCTTTACGTTTCAGACTCCACTGAGTCCGAAAAACACTATTTGGGAAAATGGTCTGTGAACGATTTTTAGAAAAAACCACCGTACCAAATCAGCTCAAACTTGATGTCTAACCCGCAGGTTACCATGGGACGCCAAAATAAGGGTATGGGCAAAATCCACCGAAAGTTAACTATAGTTATCATAGTGATCAAAACACCAAATTTTTATTCTCAAAAACGGCTCTATTTTGATTAAATTTTTTATATTGATAGCTCCCAATAAGGCAATTATACCATACCACAAGTGAATTGTTATAGAGCTAAGGAAAGTTGTGTGTTGCAATGCACCAGATATTTTCAAACATTTCCGTAAATTCCAGGGTACTGCTTCACCAGATGTGATAGATCTTACAGATTGTCTTTTAGTCACCCATACCCACATCTCGTTCTCTATAAGTATTTCTGTATATATATGTTGAATGGAGATTTATATCTCCAACCAAGTTAACTCAGAAAAGGAGATTTGTCGAATATTAATTTATCGGTTTCCAATTTTCTCGAAAACTGCTCGGACGATTTCAATCAGTACCTACATTTTGTTCTGTATAAATATGCCTGTAAAAATGCGTTGAACGAAGATATAGCGCCCGCATACGTGGCTGGCGTTCGAACTTAAAGGGACTGCGGAAAGTTGCGTGTTGCTACGCACCGCTCGTTTTATTACAGTTCCAAATAACACTGCAGCACCGTAAACTTTACAGTTAATTTGTAGGAAAATCACGACAGGAGCTCTAACGGAATAGAATGTTTCCTATCGATACCGGGAGGTGGTCTCGTTTGATTCGTTCTATATAACTCCGTACATAAACAAGTTGATCCTTTTATCAAAATGTTTGGTCATGATTAATTTCGATACGATGAAAATCAAGTTATGGATTACTCGCCGTAATCCGACTGTTGTACTGGTTAACTCAACCTATTCATTATATGAGCTTTTTTTGTGCCTCTTGTTGAACTTATACGTACGTGAGTATCTATGTATACGTTCGTACGTATTCAAATATTTTTAACGTGATCGCCATAACTTCGTTTATTGTTTAATAGGTACATTCGAGTCTCAGGGGTGTAGGACGGCGTCTAGATTGAATATAGTGACATCGCAGTAAATGTATTGAGGCAAATTCTATTACTTGAAGGAACTCGCGGGATAATGTGGCCATAGTTTGCGTTTTTGGCTTACGTTCATTTCCCGTACTACCTCCCGTCTCATTCCAACCATACTTCAGTTCGACTCGCCAATTGCCTTGCCAGGTCAGGTAGTCAGGTCACGTTTCGTATCGTTTACTAGTATTTTACAATGCTGAATAGAATGGGATATGTCTCGGATGAGCTCAATAAACGAGTTATTTTCCGCAATGTTGACATACTCATGCTCTATTCATAATATTTTTGACTTGGGATTTAATAGGACAGGTCTCAATCATCCTGTGCAAGATAATAACAAACCATTGTGTCATAATTTGCAGCGTTTTTTGGGAACGTTAATGCGAAGTCTAGAATTGTTGAGAAAATTAATGACGGTCGCCCAAGTTCCGGAATTTCTCGGGTTGCTTCTGATTTTTGGACTTATTTCGTTTACCGAACTGTCTGTCTTTTAGAATGCGCGTGTCATATGGGCGAGATTTATAATGAAAAATCTGCACAATAAACTGTTCTCGCCGAAGTCATTGTTAATGTATTTTGTACTTTTATCATTTTTTCAAAACTGAACATTTTTTTAAATCTAAAGTAATTGAGTTAATTCCGGCAGTAGGTGTTTGGTGGGATACAGTGAGCGGGCGCTTTAGTATTTTGTTTTATCGTTGTCATTTTTCGTTCACGGAAAAAACGTATCGTCATTGTAGCCTTATTATATTCTTAATATTTTCGACGTTGGAATGGGATAGGTCATAATCGTGCAGTGCAAGAGAATAATAAACCGTTATGAAGTCATTTTTAGCGTATTTTGACAATTATCAGCAGCAAAACCTTCACCGGAACCTAGTCAAAATTTTCATCGCGTGATTAAAGCGACTCATGGACTAGAAAAAGCCTTGAATTTGCTCAGACATCAAGAAAGTTGTGTGATACGTCGCACGCATGGTTTTCGTTAGCTGAGGATTAGAAAACTTGTAATATCTACTTATTAGAATTTACAGCTGTTCTCAACTTGGACAATTCGAAGCGGTACCTTTTTTTTTTGTTTGAATGCGATCTGCTTGGATTTCAGTTATTTCGCCCGAACAGCGTTTTGCCTCCGTTTTTCCTTGACCTCTATTCGTCGGTTGGTCGGTTGAATTCAATTCGAGGATGAAGATGAGAAAGTGAGCGGAAACTGAATCAACACTTGCGGAATTGTGCAGGAAATGAGGCGCCTCCCTCGTTTGTTACCGCCAAAAAAGACTGATTCGACGAGGTACGTGGAGCCAACTATTTTGTCGAGCTTTCAAAAGCCTTACTCGATGCTCGATGTTTTTTTGTTTTTTTTTTGTGCCCTCCGCGTTATATCATCTGGTGTCACCCAAAAAGCCTCTGACGTAAGCCGTTATTTGACATCTCAACAGTAGAGCCTCGAGTTGTAACCGAAGACGCTTAGATCGTAAGAGTTTTTTTGAGGTGTGTTGCCAGTTGTGACGACTAACAATACGACCGACGAGAACATACAGTTCTCCGTGTGCGAGTAGAACAGGTGGACGGAGTTACAGGGGTTGTGGAAAGTTGTGTGTTGCTGTGCATCAGATATTTGATTCGGAAAGTTATTGTTGACTGCTAAAATTAATAAAAGACATTAGTTTCAATCCCGGAATTGCGCGAGTTGTTCCTAATTATTTTATATCCGTTATTACACGCTAGTTGAGCCGAAAGCATGTTGAACTACCATCTTGATTTCTTGAAAAATTAGGGTCACACGTGCGGCACTTTAAAGAGAAAATTGTAATAAAATCAATTATCGCCAAAATTGTAATAATTTATTGGGCAGCTGTCGTGATTTCCCCCCAAACGATAGTTTTATATTACGGTTGTTCGGGACTGTTATTACAAAACATTTAGTCCATACTCTTATTAACTTTGGTGGGTATTTCGACCGTTCCAATTAATTTTGTATCAGTTATACTCATAATCTCCTTTTGAAATCTCTTACCGGCAGGCTAAATATATCATTTGTGTTGAGTTTTGCAGTCTTTCTCTGTCAATAAAGTTTACAAATGAAACCACTTTCTCAAATGGCGTTTTTTGCACACTAAAACAATAAAAATTGAACAAAAAAACAGAAAATTGTTGTCATCCCTTCTTCAACCGGCTTAGTTCATTAAAAATAGCCTTAAATCCCCAATTTACGATTAATAAATTAGTTATAAATAGTTAGCAGTACATAAATTAATTATTTACCTAAGATGCAATTATAAATAAATTAAAATAGTAATTATTCATAATTAATAACTCGTTCTTAGTATTAAAAATGTATAAAACGCGTTTAAGCGCCATTAATAATTCCAGCAAATTTACAAGTAGTCATTTTGTAACTGCAGCTCACAACGCCACTCCTATTGAGAACACTGAAAAATCTCTGGTGTGTTCCACAATTGACACACAATTCGCACAAGCGCTGCATCTTCGTTCAACTCGTTTCTACAAAAACGCGTTTGAATAACTAAACTTTAGACCTACGATGTAAATCGAACTCGTTGAAGACCTTTTAGAGAAGATTTGGAACACGTTCCGTTGGAACGTTCATGGTCGTAGAAAATCATTTTCTGGTGTATGTAGGCTCGTAGCTCCAATCACTGGTAGACAGCCCATCATAGGGTCAAATTTGGTTGATCATTAACTGTGGAAATTTTGAAAACGTTAAAAAGCACGTTTTCGGTACATTTTGACATTTAACTCGTCAAGTTTGCTTAAAAATTTACGGAAAATTATATATGTATAGATACCAAATTAGTTTAAAATAACAGTGTTAGCGTGAGTTAAACTGTAAAAGGCGCTTTTGGCTGAGGCGTCAAAAACCTTCAGCCAAAAATCCAATGCCAATGGCTGTCTCAGTCAAAAATCTGAATAGAATCAATTTTCCCTAAACAACCCGACGTGTTCCTTTTCCCTGATTAGTGGGCCTGTTTGGGAAAATAGCTTGTTATTTCGAGCACAGAGAGTTTTGCCAAGCTCAGAAAAAGAACATTTGGAACGAACAAATATATTCTGGATCTGTATTGTTCTGTATTCTGTGTTTTCACAGATTATTGTGAACGAAAGATAGGTGTTGATCAGTGGAAGAAGTGTTGTAAATTCTATAAAAATCGTTATAGCTCCTTTCGATAAAAATGGTTAAAATCGCCGTTTGAAGGGCATTTTGGGGATGGAAACAGCCCATGATTCGTCATTCGCGTCTGGAAAAACTAAAACGCAAACCGAACGAGATCGAGTTGAATCGGTTGAAGTATAATCTCGCAACGTTAACTGCTGGCACGCACCGAAATTCGCTTCCTTCGATCCAAGACGCCTTAAAACACATAAATCTGACAAGAGAACTCCGTTTTTTTTTCGGCCCGATATCTTTGGAATGAGGAAAGTAAAGATGCAAAAGCAAGCGAGCCCTAATTCTACTTGCAAAACCAGCTTGCCCTTTTGTAGTCTTTCGATTGTGGCAGCCAGATACAATGCGCTTGGCTTTAAAAAATCTACGGAGCAAAATGATGACCTCGTTTTGTCACGAGTGGGAGCCAATTACTGTTGCAGTTTAAGGTTAACTGAAGGTTGTCAGTTCAGGTCAGCGGTTCAAGTACCTCAGAGAACAAAACTCGGATTTCTGAGCTCTGAACGTAAAAATGCGGAGAAGAATGGCGGCCTCTCGCACTTCCTTACAATTTCTTAAAACGATGTACTCGATTTGAGTTTGCAGACAAAAACAGCTTGCGTTAAAGTGTGCCAGTGTAGGAATTGCTTAACGAGTTCCGCGTTTACTTCCGAAGTGTCAGCCCCCCCCCCCCCCCGTTACAATTTCGCCCAAAATGTGAACATTAATTTTGAACAGTCCGTTCGTGGAATTTTTCCGTAGTCGATCCTTTCTGTTCCGATGTGTGGGATACACAAGACAAATTTTTAATGTCAGTAAGAGCACAAGAACTGGCTTCGTTTCAAGGTTAATAAGTCAGGTTTGACAAGTGCATGTGAGCTACTGGCAGAAATTAAAACGGTTGGTGCGGAGCACTAAACATTTTTCCTCTCACCTCGTAAACTTCACGACTGATTTATACAGAAATGTACACGGAGAACGGCTTGCAGGCACGAGCTAGATGAAAGCTCTCTATGTTTAATCAAAACCGTGGTTCTCGAGAAGCGTACAAATTTCCACTTTGTCGTATCCTAGGCCTTGGGACATATTAAGGCACTGCACAATAGTTGAAAAGTACAGTAAGTTTACATAAAATAATTACATTTGATTCAGTACGATTATATTATGATACAGAAACAAAACTAAACAGGTTTCACTGACTCCATCTGACTGTTGGCTTCTTATTTGAAGCCATGAAAATAACTGGTGCTACGTACTCATGTCCTTTATCGAATAAGCAGCGTAATTGGTAATTTAAGGGAAGATTTGCGAATGCAGTTTGCAGAAAGTGAGTAAATACTAGGACAGTAAATTAAATTTCAACATTTCTGGGAATAATCCTAATCTTATGAACGTTATTAAATATTCGTCGGATAGGTACCTTTACCGACTAGCAACATGATTATTGACATTTTATGTCTTTACTTTGCTACATAAACTCGAAAATGTAACGCCAGAGATGTTACGGAGAAGCGTCACGAAATTGTTAACCCGAGTTGCAAGCTTCAGCCCTTGTGGGCTAATGGATAAGGCATCGTTCTCTAAACCGGGGATTGTGGGTTCGAGTCCCACCAGGGTTACGATTATTTTGTGTTTTTGACATTTTGACCTTTTTTGTCAAATTGTAATTTAATTTAAGTTAACGCTTGGTAACATCACACGTGTTAATAACCTCAGTGACTAAGTGATGATGTCAATTGCAATTGACGCGGCCATTATATCGAAACCATCAACGATCACAATCAAACGTAGTTATCATTGCATTAAAAAAATAATAATAAAAGACATAAAATGTCCCTAGTGGTTGCGTACTTGTACGAAAGCTGTACCCACCGTTTGTGCGAAGGTTTAGATTTAACTTACACCTGAAGCCGCTTCAAAACAATGAGCCCACTTTCTAGCAATCATGGCTGATATGTTCGTTCAACAGATAGATACGGAAGTAACTACAGAGGACGGTATAGGTTGCTAGAAGACACTTCATTTTCTTTTGACTGAAAATCTCCACGAAGGATTTGTACGTTTCAATTGCTTCAGTGCACGAAAAATACCGTTCGTGAAAGTGGTCTGTGTGTCTGAGAACGCGGTAGAGAGGAAACGGCTGAACCAAATCGGCTCAATATTGCTTGATCAACCTTGATTTGTGATAACACTGTGTCATTTGAGCGTGAATCACGAAGAAAAACTTAATTAAATCGATTTTTGTACAAATGTTTAATAATTTATTGTGCTTCTCATGTCATGTTTTCAAGAATGCAATTTCGTATTGCCGTTAAGTTGTTTGAAGCTGTCGATGCAAACAAACTTTATCCACAAATCGTTAGCTATTTTTGAGAGAAACGGAATTCGGTGTTTCGGCCATCGTGTTAACTGCAGTTAATACGGAACCGATTTACCTCACCAGCTTATTCTGCTGCCCGCCCATGTTGATATCTAATTTGGACTGGTTTGATACACCCGTTCTCTTCCAATCCTCATAGTACTAAGTAGTAGGCCTAATAGTGTTTTGCGTAATTAGAATCTGTGAAACGTAAGCATCTGAAGAAAACTTTCCCGCCCAACTTCGTTGAGCTAACAAAAGGGTTGCTGTAAGATGCGGTCTTTCCATTTTTTGCAGTAAAAAGCAGCTGATGTTCCCTCGGTTCCCTGTTAGATGCTAAATCTTTTCTGTTGACGATAGATCTGACGTCCTCTTCAAATTTGAAGTCGTTTGATGCAAGTTGTAGCTTACGGTTCTCTATTATGTTTCCATCTTCCAGCTGAAAGGAAGACAACTGACGAAATTCCTGTCTTGCGTTACGGCGTTTCATTGTGTAGCCAGGAATTAGCGCCCTTCCAAACCCTTCGATCCTTAGTCTTCATGTTAGGTTCCTCTGGCATACCTAGAGGCGAGATTTATATCGAGCTCTAGTCCATTTATTTACCGTTGAGAAGGTGATTGTAGACAAAGAAATGGCATTTACCCTCGTGCGTTGACAAACAGCACGCCCTGCCTTCAGCCACGTTAGTCCAATTCACACAGTTTTTAATTCGGGAAGAGTTCCGACGTCCGAAGTCGCGGTGCTATTTGCATCCGCTGGCCGGAAAACGTGTTTCGGTTGTTTCCCTTCGAGAAAAGATTTAATGTCGCTGTCCAAAATCCACAATTTTCCGAAATTAGGGACGGCCGCCATTTGATTGTAATGTTCGTTTCCTCGATCGACCAGCTCGAAGTTCCCTTGAGCTAACGGAGTAGTCGTGTCCCAAGCGAGCACTTCGTTCTGTCCAGCGAGCCGGAAAACTATTTTCTTTTTGTGAGAGCCCAAAAATATCATGCGCGGGTCTTTCCGTCCGACGACCGTCACTTTACCTCCATTTTGTAGGCCCTTCGTTTCAATTGAGAAGAGTTCAAAACTTCCGAAGTACGTGAAGTACAACTTATTTTCGACTAGCACCGTGTACAGAACCTGCAAAAATAAATTATTTCCTCAATATTGACATATAAACTTGTATGATCTAGATTAATTTGAAATAATACTGCTATAGTAAACAGTTGACGAGCGATTGTCCATTTTCAAACTTCAATAAAACATACTTTCAAACCCTTCATGTGGTTACGGTTCAATATATGCGTATTTATCGGGAATGACTCCTACTGCAGCTAATAGGCTACTGTGAATAACTTGTTAAGCCAAGAGCGAACTGCAAAGGGACACTCTCTCTCCCTTCGCCATTTTCACGCAGAGGGGAAACAACCTGCTCTGGCTGGCCTATCCTGTCCCGGTTCTAATCAGAAATGTAGACTATTCAAAGTTGAAGCCTACTCCAAGACGTAGATTTCGTCAACCCCTTTTAATCTCAGTTTCCGAAAGAATGAGCCTTTTGGCTGGTCTTAGTGTTATGAAAATAGCTTTTAGTACCAACGTGCTCCCACTTTGGCCAACCACAAAATAGTCGGTCTCATGCACATTCAATAGCCTAGTACACCAAACCTAGAAGAGGTTTAAGTAGGTTCCAGTTAAGGATTACCCACGACGACGTACTTTGAGAGTTTACTGTAACTTGCTAGCCCGTTTTGAGTTATTCGGAAGGAAGTTTTCATCTGCAAGACCCTTCCCACTGAAGCGTAGACAAAACGTCAGTAATTAGTGATGTAAGACTAAAACGCTGTTGTTCCATAATTTCGATTCACTGTTTTTACTTTCCTTGGCTCTACGAAGTAGAAAGGAAAGTTATGTAATCGGCTGAAAAAAATTTTGTGTTTTCTTCAGATCTTTACGTTTCAGACCCTCCTGAGTCCGAAAAACACTATTTGGGAAAATGGTCTGTGTGTGTATGTGTGTCTGTGGACGATTTTTAGAGAAAACCACCCTACCAAATCAGCTCAAACTTGATATTTCGCGCACAGGTCACCATGGGACGCCAAAATAAGGGTTTGAACAAAATCCACCGAAAGTTAACTGTAGTTATCATAGTGATCAAAACACCAAATATTTTTTTCCCCAAAAACGGCTCTAACGATTTTGATTACATTTTTTATATTGATAGCTCTCAATAAGGCAATTATAGCATAGAATTCCCATTTGTGGGAAAATGACGAGAGCAGCACAATAAATAATCAAAATTTTCGACGAAAAGCGTTTTTAGCGCAGTTTTTTCCTTATAAACTCCGCTGGGATGTTAGTAGAAAGTCAAAGAAAATTGGTATTGTAGTCTATTCCAATACCTAAAGTGTCAGTGTTTAAAAACGCTCATGAGGTACATGGGGCTCACTCTAGAAATTCCTGAGTTTCAACTACCGCCGTTTCGCTTACTGCCAGTTCTAACAGTTATTAACCATTAACTCTGCAAAAGTAATTACTATCCTTCTTCAAAAAATTTGTGTTTACAGCCTCATTAATTATTTGTGTACCAATTGCTCAATAATGGTCCTGCGATGAGTGAGAGCAGCACAATAAAATCTGGAACTGTAAGCGCTACCGCTTCCTGCTGCAGCAAAGTGTTGTTTGACCAAGTTCAAATTAAGTGAATGATAAATGAATTGAGTAATTAGAAAAATCCGTGTACAAAGTGAATTGTTGTAGAGCTAAGTAAAGTTGTGTGTGCCACGCACCAGATATTTTTGAGGAGTTTTTGGAGGCGAATTGTGTACTGTTTTGATTATCATCCAGAAATCCCGAGTTTCACGGCCAAACCCCCAATATGGTTTTGATACGAACTAAAGAACAAGACAGTTAGACATGACCGTTTCCTCTTTTAACAATAATTTTTTTTTTTCAAGTTCAATCAAATCTGGACACTCAGCTCTACTAACCGTCACTGTAACACATCTACCAAGATATACAATTACGACAAATTACTTTAGATTGGACCGGATGAGCGTCGACTCGATGAGGAAGGACGACTCTATGACCCCGGTTGCCCTTCAAGTCCCAGACGACGATACTCCTGGCAGGGCCGTCGCTGATGTACAGGTAATGCGGCCCTTTCGAGTCTTCGTCGACGCATAGATATTGCGCTCTTTTTTTTATCAACCCTTTTAAGGAAATCGATCGATGAGACTGTAACATTTGCATATCGAAAACTGTTAATAAGTAGAATACACAATAACTTAATTGAGGTCGCTAAATCGTTCAATGAGTTAGTTAAGAACATGCAATCGACGTTAGTAAAGGAACTACTAGGAACTATACTAGGTCATTGTAAAAGGGGATAGTTAAATGCCAGTATAACAGCAAGATAGTGTGACTTCCTGAATTGGCGTCAAGACTTACATTTTTTGGAGGTCTTAATCATCTTATGAAAGATATTAAATTACCGTCGTGTAGGTGCAGGTACGTCATTGGACTACAATCATGCTTTTTGTGAGTGTCATATGAGCGGAATTTATCAGGAAAACCCCGTACTGAAAACGATTTTTGTTCAAATATTTAAGACAATTTATTGCGCTGCTCGCTTCATTTTTTCAAGAATGAGTATTTCTTGTTGCCGTTCAGTTGCTTGAAACTGGCGACACTTTGTACTTTCCTTGAGTTATGTAATCGACTGAAGCCTCCTCAGATGCCTTTATAGGCCTCTCTACTAGTCCGAAAAATACTATTTGGGAAAATTGTCTGTATGCGTGTTGTGTGTGAACGCGATTGAAAGAAAATTGCTCACAAACTTGATATATAGCCAGCAGGTTACAATGGGACACCAAAATAAGGGTATGAGCGAAATCAGTCCAATACCAAAGGCTGTAACGATTTTGATTAAATTTTTTGAATGAACAGCTTCTAATGAGACAACAATACCACATTATTCTCATTGGTGGGAAAATGACGAGAGCCGCACAATAAATTACCAAACGTTTCGACGAAAATCGACTTAGCCCAGTTTTTTCCACATAAACTTTGCTCAAATGTTACTTACTACCAATCCTCACAGTTTTTACCCGATAATTCTGGGACCATGAACGTCATTCTTCTAAAAAAAATCTAGTTTCCAGCGTCATTAATTATCTGTGTACCGATCGCTCTATAATGGTCGTGGCACATGTAGGAGCAGCGCAATAAATTTCAAAACTATAAGCGCTATCACTTTCTTCCACTGTTTGATCGAGTTCTAATGAAATGAGTGAAAACTAAATGGAATTAACAGCAAAAGCCATCAAAATTTACGTAGAGCTAAGGAAAGTTGTGTGATGCGTTGCACCCGACGTTACCTAATCCTAAACACAATTTAAACAATATTTGTTGTTTTGATCGCTAGGACGACTACAGTTTATCTTGGAACTCTTTTGGCCTCCTTACTTTTGAGTACCTTCCATCGAGACAAGCAGGCGTTACTTCAATTCTTTTCAGACCGGTATCCCTAACTGAGTAACTATTGTCCGATCCAGCTCGATTAGCTTGAGAGGGAAATTCAGATCATCGAACATTCGAATATACACAGAATTTAGTTACAACGTGCTTTAGCCCTCGAGTACGACGTATACTATGACGTTAGATTAGTGTGTATTTACCACACTCCTTCACCACCACCAGCGGACACGTTTAAGCTACTATTGGTAAAATTAGTGTCCCCTGATGTCTGCCAACGCTAGTAACTTGAGAGAGTAAAACTAGTTCTGAATTCGTTTCAAAGTAATAAACATTCCAAACACATTTATCTAAATGCAAAATAATAAAAATTCCAAAAATATTTTAAAACCCTGCAAATTATTACACAATGGTTTATTATTCTCATGAACAGCTTGACCTAGTATTACTGCTCCGAGACCCATCCCATTCAATTCAGCATCGAATACTAGTAAACCATACGAAACATGACCTGGCTACAATGGAACTACGGAAAATAAATATTCCCCCGGCGCCAGGTGCCCGTAAACGTCTGTAGGCGTTTATGATCCGATGGAGGGGTGTGCGGAGGAAGTGGCCTTGGTGCCCTGTCAGGCAAAAAGAGTCGAAAGGGCGTTGCGAGTCGAGCGGGCGGATGATTGAGTTTGATATGACGGGAGGGAGGGAGTACTAACGACGAAACGTTGACTTCCGCTGTAGTTCCCGCGTTATACTGTGTTTCATTAATTTTTTTTAACCATTTTTTGCCCATAACAACCATGGACTTCGTCTGATCGGATTGCCGAGATGGCGGACACAAATAGATACCAAATGGGATTTTTGAGCAAAAGAACGAATTTTTTAGACCACGTTAAAGGCACAAAACGGCCCAGACGGCGGACGGACATTGCAGATTTGGAATCCCCATGTCTTGAAACGTAAAGTATCAAATTTTGAGGGGGGGGGGGTTGTATCGTGACCGAAAACATAGGGTTATTATTCAGAATGAATAATAAACCAAAATCGAAACAATAACGTTGAATTACTACGTCATAGGAGGTAATTACAGAGGGCGAGAGATTCTTGGCCTGATAAACAGATACAGCCAGTTTACAATTTATGTTTGCTTTCGTCGTCTTGTTTCATGATTCATCGTGCGAAATGATTTCGGATGTTATCTCTCATTCACGACTCTCCGCCGTCTGAACCGAAAGCAATCGCCACAATAACTAGAGTTCCGTGGGAGAGGGCGCGGCTGCCTCCTCTTCTTTCGGATTTGAATCACAATCGCCTATAGTCGATAGAGATCGACGACAATAAACCTTTTCGAAAATGCAATGACCCAACGGTTCGTGGGGAAAACGCGTTGCCATCGGTGCCGCCGTTACGCAGCCGATTGATTTGTGAGCCAAAGCAAAAACGTCGCTTCCTTTCTCATAGAATTACGATTCCGTCGAAGAGAATGAAAGTGGACTAGTCAGAACGAATGGAGAGGTCGACACTTGCAAAACAAACAACTTGGACGAGGGCATGGATGCTACTAACGAATCAGTTTTCACGTTCGTGTGAATTGCCTTATTGAGAGCTATTAATATAAAAAATGTAATCAAAATCGTTAGAGCCGTTTTTGAGAAAATTGGAATACCGATAAATTAATATTCGACAAATCTCCTTTTCTGAGTTAACTTGGCATATATCTCCGTTCAACATATATATACAGAAATAATTATAGAAAACGAAATGGGGGTATGGGTGACTAAAAGACACTCCATTAGGATTTATCTCATCTGTGAAGCAGTTACCCTGGAATTTACGGAAATGTTCGAAAAAACGTTATTTTCGACCCATTTTCATTTTTATCTCTGTTCAATGGACCGTCACAGAAACATTTATTAAGAACAATATGTAGGTATTAACTATTTGAAAACATCCTGTGAGTTTGGTGAAAATCGCTGGAGCCGTTTTGCCAAAAAGCGTAAAAAACCTATTTTTGCTTCAGGGGCCCATATCTCCGTTCATCGTATTTTCATGGAGATATGTATAGAGAAGAAAAGTTAGGTGTTGATTAGGACAAGATAATTTGAAAGTTTAATCAAAATCGTTGGAGCCGTTTTCGAGAAAAATGCGAAAAACCCTAGTTTTTGGTACATTTTCGTCCCCCACCCCCCTTCCCATCGGCCGAAATCGTCCATAACCTTATTTTGGTGTCTACAAAAAATAACGAACAAAACAAAAAAAGAACCAGCTCAATCGGATCAGCCGTTCTCCCGCAAATCGAACTACAGACACACACACACACGGACCACGCGCCGAAATTAGGTTTTTTAGACTCAGTAGGCCTCAAAACGTAAAGATTTGAAGAAAACCCACATTTTATTTTTGGGCCGATTACTATACTTTCCTTTCCTTCGGGTAGCGGAAAGTAAAAACGGTTTGCGCGTCGGTCAACTTGATGTAGTAAATCATCTCAAAATTAATATTCGTTCAGATCAACGTGGGACGCCAAGGTGAGGTTATGAGCGAAATCGATTCAAAACTACCTATTGCATATTGAGCAAAACGCGTTATTTCTTCTCAGACACGGCTTTAGCGATCTTGTGATTCCAAACAACCGAAAGGTTGTATAAAATTCTCTTCCTTGAGAAGGTGAAGGGAGCAATGCAATGAAACGTTTAATATGTACACGATCAAAAGGCCGCCCACTCGGTGAAAGTTTAACAATCGTCAAGGAACAATTAGAAACAACTAATGTCGCCTCTTTGATTAACTTTTGTCAAAGTATTTCGCTAGTAATTCTTGAATTGTGTACAAGATCCTCCCGAAAAACGCAGCGTTTATTATTTTCTTGATGCAGTCTCACACCTCCGAGACCCATCCTTTAAAGACTCAATTGAGTACAACATAATGACAATCAATCACGCTAGTGACCCGAATGAAGCGAAATCGCTAACAGTACAAACGATAGCCAACAACCGAAGTTATGAGCTTAATAATTCTGAAGCTCGTTCTCTAAATTTTCTCCCCTTCACATTAATGTTTTCACACTTCCTCCTCATTTGATCAGTGTGTTTTCTAAATCATCTACGATCTGCTTCCGCTTCGTACGACGCGAGTTTCGTCATCTTCACAACTATAGTGGCCACTCTTTTGTAGATGGTAGCTTCATCTATATTTCATCTCCTCTAAATTCCCTCATCTTCTTTCCTTGGTTGACGAATGAGAGCTTTATGCTGATTACGTTCAACACTTGGTTTCAATAAATTGAATTGTGTTCGCAAACGCCTCCCCAAAAGTAGTTCACCAAGAGTTCGCCCAATTGTACTGCGTGGTGTTGTGCGGTACGCGAACAAAAATTGTCCTACTTTTTCAGATATTTGTGCCCGAGTTCCCTTTTCAAAAAAGAGCTTACGTAAAAGAGATACGTTCTGGCATGGTATGATGTTGACGTTATGTGTGTCATCAACTTTTCCTTGCAGAAAATTTTGAACTCGTGCTACGTAACGTCCGAAACCAACAGTTCGGGTAGTTCAAATCTATTAGATATCTCCCTAAGAGCATTTATGGTGGCTAGCGAAGTAATACTACTCGTCGGTATTACTTCAAGCCACTTCGCTGACGCGTCTACTATCAATAACCACATAATTCCGTGGCGAGGCTCACCAAAATCTAAATGCAACTGGAACAATGGTTGTGACGGTATATTTCGAGAATAAATATCCCGTCCGCCGCGCCAATTTAAAGACAGACGTAGACAAAGATCCGAATGAAGGGAAATCGCGAACTGAACTCTTTTATTTTAAAAATAGCGACACAAACAATAGCCAACAACACATCCCATTATATTTAGCACTGACAAATACTAGCAAAACACGACATGACTACAACAGAACAACGAAATTGACATTTTCTAGGCAATTGGCAGGACGTGACGAGTGGTCGGAGTGAGACTGCCTTCTTCCTAGAAACGAGTTTCTCAACAATATTCGCTCGTGTTCCGAATGAAGTCTCAACTATATTTAATTACGTTTGGATTCTGAGTGATACCCATTCTGAGCGTCGAGACTATTTGCCTCTTAACTCCGCCGTAATTTCGAAGTTGATTATCGGTTATTTATCCCCATTTAATCTGTAATATAAAATTTGTGAGTTGCAAAAGGAGTTGAGTGACTGTTTAATGTCAGTCTTTGTTTCCCTTTTTACTTTCCTTGGCTCTACGAAGTAGAAAGGAAAGTTACGTAATCGGCTGAAAAAAAAAATTTGAGTTATCTTCAGATCTTTACGTTTCAGACCCTCCTGAGTCCGAAAAACACTATTTGGGAAAACGGTCAGTGTGTGTCTGTGAAAGATTTTTAGAGAGAACCACCGTACCAAATCCACTCAAACTTGATATCCAGCCCGCAGGTTACCATGGGACGCCAAAATAAGGGTATGAACAAAATCCACCGAAATTTAACTATAGTTATCATAGTGATCAAAACACCAAATATTTTTTTTCTCAAAAACGGCTCTAACTATTTTGATTAAAGTTTTTATATTGATAGCTCCCAATATGAGTACTATACCATAAAATTCCCATTCGTGGGAAAATGACGACAGCAGCACAATAAATTACCAAAACTTTCGACGAAATCGATTTTAGCGCAGTTTTTAGAGAAAACAACCGTACCAAATCAGCTGAAACTTGATGTCTAGCCTACAGGTTACCATGGGACGCAAAAATAGGGGTATGGGCCAAATCCACCGAAAGTTAACTATAGTTATCATAGTGATATAGTGATCAAAACACCAACTATTTTTTTTCCTCAAAAACGGCTCTTACGATTTTGATTAAATTTTTTATGTTCGTAGCTCCCAATATGACTACTATACCATAAAATTCCCATTCGTGGGATAATGACGAAAGCAGCACAATAAATTATCAAAGTTGTCGACGAAAAGCGTTTTTAGCGCGGGTTTTTTCTTATAAACTCCGCTGAAATGTTTGTAGAATGTTTACCAAATTGGTATTGTAGTCCATTCCAATACCTACAGGGTAAGCGTTGAAAAACGCTCATGAGATACATGGGGCTCACTCCAGAAATTCCTGAATTTCAACTACTGCCGTTTCGCTTATTACCAGTTTAAACGTTTTTACCCAATAACTCTGCAAAAGTAATTACTATCCTCTTCAAAAAATTAATTTTTACAGCCCCATTAATTTTCTGTGTACCAATTGCTCAATAATGGTCCTGGAGTGAGTACGAGCAGCACAATAAATTCCGGAACTGTAAGCGCTACCGCTTCCTGCTGCCGTAAAGCGTTGTTTGATTGTTTGAAGTTCAGAGGAACTGACTGATAAATGAATTGATTAAATAGAATTAGCCATGTACAAAGTGAATTGTTGTAGAGCTAAGGAAAGTTGTGTGTCGCAACGAACCAGATATTTTCGATGGTTTAGTAGTCATAGTCCGAGCTTAGGTTATTGCACTTTGTACTGATCAAACCTTTTGCCCAGCCGTCCTGGATGATCGCAGCGTTTGACACGAAACAAATTTAGCATCAGGAGAGAAATGTCTAGGTTTTCTAGGTCTTTATCAGTTTTTTTAAAATTTGGGGTAGTTCAAAATTGGCCACCGAATAAAAGCTTCGACCGTTTGCCTTGAAGTCATGGAAGGTTCTAAATATTTTTCATATTCATGTTTTGGACCATTCATTACTTCAGGGCAAACGGTCAAAATTATAGGTGGCTAGTCCAAATTTCGATAAATTAAAAAAATATATTCCTCTCCTGATTCTAAATACGTTACGTGTCAAACGCTGCGATCATCCAGGACGGCTGGGCAAAAGGTTTGAATTTCGATTATGAATATGTAGCTCTTCAGCCCAGTTAGCTTGTTGGGCGCATGAGACGGGGGAGTTTAAGAACGACATAAAAGGTAACTCAGTGAGCGTGAGGACTGTATTACACGTAAAATGAACAGTGATTTGAGTTTGAGTATATAAGGGCGACACAAGGGGACTCAGAATACGCGTGAACTGTGTGTGGAGAGTGTGAGAAGAGCTGTGTGTGGGTCGAGAGTTGATAGAGGAATGTCTGTGTGAGCACTGGGAGATGATTGTATCAGGGAAGGGATGTGTGTGTTGGAGAACATAATCCCTTTGACTGGAGGAGAATCCCACTGAATGGGCAGTTCTCCCCGCGGCATAACACAAAAAAGGCCAAACACACCTGGGAAAGCCCCAAGCTCATGATTCCATCTACATTGGCCTGTGCCGAACGCAATTATTAATTTAATTATTATTCAATCCATTTTATTTTTTCATTCAATATAAAAGTGGATTAAACCTTGATTTTGGTTTATTATTCATTCTGAATAACAACCCTATGTTTTCGGTCAGGAAACATTTTTTACAACCTCCCCTTAAAATTGGATACTTTACGTTTCAAGACATACGGATTCCAAATCTGATATGTCCGTCCCCCGTACAGGCCGTTTTGTGCCTTTAACGTGGTCTAAAACATCCGTTCTTTTGCACAAAAATCCCATTTGGTATCTAGTTGTGCCCGCCATCTCGGCAATCCGATCGGACGAAGCCCATGGCTGTTATGGACAAAAAATGGTTAAACCAATTAACAAAACGGAGTCTAACCGCAAATACGCTGTGTTTCGTATCGTTTTCAAGGTATTTTTACATCGTGGGTCGAATGGAATGAGTATCAGACGTGTACAACTGTGTATAGTGAAATTACAGTAATTATAGCGAGCCAAAGTCAACTAATTGAAAGAACTCGCGGGAACTACAGCAGAAGTCAACGTTTCGTCGTTTGTACTCCCTCCCTCCCGTCACATCAAAACCACCCGCCTGCTTGACTCGCAACATCGTGCCAATTGCCTACAGGCGCTTACGGGTGCTTGGCGCCGGGGGAGTATTTAGTTTTCGTAGTTCCATCGTAGTCAGGTCATGTTTCGTATGTAATGTTATGTATTTTTCAATGCTGAATCGAATGGGATGGGTCTCGGAACAGTAATACTAGGTCAAGCTATTCATGAGAATAATAAACCGTTGTGTAATAATTTGCAGAGTTTTTTAATCGTTTATCGCTTTTTTGCCTGCTTTTCCACACTCAGGTAACGAGGTCATTATTAAGTAGATTGCAGAATTTGGTGTCTCAATTATTATTATGTTGTTTGAGTTTCGTTCACGGATAGTGAATTGTAAAATTGTAATTTCCAAACACGTTACAAATTGGTATCATAGCATTTCATCCACTCCTCTCGCCGAGATCCTAAAGAGCGAGGGTATTTTTGAATCGGGCCCCACTTTGTTTGCCGCTATATTCATACTCCTCAACTCGATCAATATTTGTTCTTATCTCAGTTCGATATTGAACAGCAACATTCTGCGTTCTAGGGTGGATGGAAACAGCCCGGGCCCCCCAAATGTAACTGCTTCGTCTGCACCAGGTGCATGCGTCTTGGTGGCTAAATGTGTCGAATACTTGGCAACATCCAGGGCAGCCATGCATATTACTTTCCGCTACCCCAAAGAGAAGGGAAAGTATAGTAATCGAGTCAAAAAAAAATTTTGAGTTTTCTTCCGATCTTTACGTTTTGAGGCCTACTGAGTCTAAAAAACCTAATTTCGGCGCGTGGTCCGTGTGTGTGTCTAGTTTGATTTGCGGGAGAACGGCTGATCCGATTGAGCTGGTTCTTTTTTTGTTTTGTTCGTTACTTTTTGCAGTTTAAAAAAGTAAAAGTTTAGTTCGTAAAACTAAAAGTTTAGTTAGTAAAAAATAATTTTTTTACGCTTTTCGGCAAAACGGCTTCAACGATTTTCACCAAACTCTCAGGATGTTTTTGAAGAGTTTATACCTACACGTTGTTCTCAATAAATATTCCTCTGAAAGTCCATTGAGAAGAGATAAAAATTAAAATGTGTCGAAAATAACGTTTTTTCGAACATTACCGTAAGTTCTGGGGAATATTAATTTATCGGTATTCCAATTTTCTTAAAAACGGCTCTGACGATTTCTATCAAGCTCTAACTAGTCGCTACATTTTGTTCTCCATAAATGTTTCGGTAGAAATGCGTTGAATGAAGATATAGCGCCCACATTTGTAGCTGGTGTTCGAGCTTACGGAGGTGGCGGAAAGTTGGGAGTTGCTACGCACCGCTCGTTTTTCATCATGGCTTAAACCACACTTGCGGGTTCGATGTAAAGAAAGAAACCAAGGATGCAAATTTCCATTTCTTGACCGATGCGAAATACGCCATCTTGTGCAAAAAAACTGCACAATGTGAAAGTCATTCGTTCTCTAGCTTTGGAGTTGGTTTACAGTCTTAAGTAACTGGGGAATAACAATTACGTGATTGTTGAGCGCCGTCCAGTTCTTCAATTGAAACAAAGGTCGCGTCTTGCATTTGTAAACAACAACTTCGAGGAGGTGAGTATCCTCATCGACGGTTGTTCGTTAAGAATCACGTTCGAACTTCCTTGTTTTTGCCAACGACGGTTCCGAAATTACAATTTTTTCCCCGTATTTCGAGCTCTCACGTTCAGAAAAATCTGCCCCGCCGGAGTTTTTTTTTTTCATCCCGGAAGCATCGATCGAATCAACATTCCCCGTTCGGTGCAGCCCTAAAGAAAATTTTGGGTTCCAGAAGAGGAGTGTTTTACATTTCAACGTCGATCTCGAAAAATAAATCGGGACGTTTTTGTACGACTTACTTTGCCCGTGTCTGCGTCGAAAGTGAGAACTCTGGGCTCGTTGAGCTTCACAGGTTTCCGCAACGTGTCTATGACTCCTGAATCGAGAACCCACAGCAGACCGTTGGAGTCGAGGTGGATGTCGACCGCATTGCCGATGACTCCTTTAGCGTGAGCATCTCGGTTCGGAAAAGGTTTAACGACGCCTTCCGTGTCTTTGGCCAAGCTGAATCCTCCGCTGCTGTAGCGAGGCAGAGCTAGAAAACACGACGTTCCGTACGGTTGGGCTCGAGTGGGGAGGTACAAAGACGGCCTGGGACGGACAAATATGAATTTGAATGTCATATAAAATGTTTCGACAGCACAACTTACTTCATTTCGTGAAGAATATATTCATTTTACGAGTCATCACGTTAATTGTTCGGTAACGAAGGAGGACTGTAGTCAAATTAGTTGAGGATAAACAAATAACAGTACCTAAAAAGTACCCATTCTAGTACATTCCTTGACACTATTTGTTTTTTTAATTAATTTGTTATTAGTTTTGTAGCTACTCCAAAGAGAAAGGAGAGTAGTAGCAATCGTGTCAAAAAAAATTTGGGTTTTCTTCAGATCCTTACGTTTTATTTTTTACGTAAATTTTTGGTAGACACAAAAATAAGGTTATGGGCGAGTTCGGACGATGGGAAGGGGGACTAGGGGATGAAAATATACCAAAAACTAGAGTTTTTCGCATTTTTCTCGAAAACGGCTACAACGCTTTTGATTAAACTTTCAAATTATCTTCTCCTAAACAATACCTAACTTTTCTTCTCTATACATATCTCCATAAAAATACGGTGAACGGAGATATAGGCTTATGAAGCAGAAATAGGTTTTTTACGCTTTTTGGCAAAACGGCTTCAACGATTTCCACCAAACTCACAGGGTGTTTTCAAATATTCAAATAGTTAATACCTACATATTGTTCTCAATAAATGTTCCTCTGAAAGTCCATTGAGCAGGGGTAAAAATGAAAATGAGTCAAAAATAACGTTTTTTCGATTTCCGTAAATTCTGGAGTAACTGCTTCACCAAATTCGATCAATCGTTCAGAGTGTCTTTTAGTCACCCATACCCCCATTTCGTTCTGTATAATTATTTCTGTATGTATATGTTGAACGGAGATATACGCCAAGTTAACTCAGAAAAGGAGATTTGTCGAATATTAATTTATCGGTGTTCCCATTTTCTCCAAAACGGCTCTAACGATTTCGATCAAACTTACGGAGTACTCTCAGGTAACTTGTCCCTACATTTCGTTCTCCATAAATGTTTCGGTAGAAATGCGTTGAATGAAGATATAGCACCCACATTTGTAGCTGGTGTTCGAGCTTACGGAGGTGGCGGAAAGTTGTGTGTTGCTACGCACCGCTCGTTTTTACTTTACTCTGATTTTTAGCCGTGCATTAACCATTTTTCTGTTTTTGTTACCTGTCTATCTAGTATATATATTAAACGACCGCCCCGGTTACTACTTCACCTCCTTAAATCCACTTATGCCAAGATAAGTAGGCACCCTTGCATCATTATTTGCTCCAGTTTCAATTCAATCCCCCCCTGTGACTAGCTCTCTAACGACGTACTTGATAGTTTCACCGAAGCTGTCCTCCCATACCACCCTTACAAGGGTTACGCTTTCTGTGAGTGGGAAGTTATTCATTTTCCCACGTTTCTAGATTTACGGTCAAGTTATTAACCCCACCCCGCAGATACCTGAAGTATCTATACTGTTCTTTATTGCGTATGTACCCGTGCGTTTCACGCATAAATACATTTTTTTAAAAGATATCTCCGTTTCATGGGTACAACCGGTTTTGAGTTTGACCGTTAAAGTAAAATTAAAGTTACTAATTACGGAAAACGTGTAGGCTTGACTGAGCTGAGGATTGATGAAAACTATGTAAAGAGTGACCCATACTTGTATTAACGTATTTGATAATTTCGTTGTGGAAAAAAAACGAAACTGAAAAAGGTGGCTACACGTTTTGGAATTCGTCGAGTTATATCAAATCATGCGCGTTACCTTCAGAGTTTAGGTAGTTGAATGTGCTATCACTATGATTCATTTTAGTAAGTTTGTGTTTGCTATGCTCCTAATCGTGCAGAAAACAAGTCAACATGACGAAAATATCTAAAAGACTGTGAACGTAAGATAAGAAAATAGTGAACATTATGAAACGTGCGTAAAGCATCAGGGAAAGAGTAGACTAGTCATAGAAAACGTTTCTGACGTCAGTCTTCCATATTACTCAACTTTTCGTTATCTGTGAAATCAGCGTTAAGAGCTAATCTAGCAAATTTCACAGCATTTTGCCGCCAATATTTATCGAGGCTCTTACTAGGTTCATTTTCATGATGCACTTCACGAACGACGTAAATAACCTTCCATTACTCGATATTTGATGTTTCCTACGACGGCTCTGCCACCAAACTGCGACGACATTTACTCCATATACTGCAGTCTGATCCTTTACCTCACTTCTCTACCGGTATTAGGAAGTAGACGAGAACCAATATCTGGTGCGTTGCAACACACAATTTTCCTTAGCTCTACGTCAATTCACTCGGGTACATGGCTTTTTTTCTACTTATTCAATTCATTTATCACTCAGTTAATTTGAACTTGGTCAAACAACGCTTTACAGCAGCAGGAAGCGGTAGCGCTTACAGTTCCGGAATTTTAGTGCTGCTCGTTTTTAAACATTCTAGTAACATTTCAGCGGAGTTTAAAAGGAAAAAAAAAACCGCGCTAAAACCGATTTTCGTAGAAAAGTATGATAATTTATTGTGCTGCTCTCGTCATTTTCCCACTAATGGGAAATTTATGGTATAATTGCCTTATTGAGAGCTAGCAATATAAAAAATTTAATCAAAATCGTTACAGCCGTTTTTGAGAAAAGAAAATTTGGTGTTTTGATCACTATGATAACTATAGTTAACTTACGGTGGATTTTGCTCATACCCTTATTTTGGTATCCCACGGTAACCTGGGAGCTAGATATGAAGTTTGAGTGGGTTTGGTACGGTGGTTTTTTTCTAAAAATCGTTCACAAACACGCATACCAAATACACACGCATGTTTTCGGACTCAGGAGGGTCTGAAACGTAAAGAACTGAAGAGAACTCAAAATTTTTTTTTTTTTAGCCGATTACATAACTTTCCTTTCTACTTTGTAGAGCCAGGGAAAGTAAAAAGAGACGTACAGTACTAGCAGTAGCTCGCTGATAGGTTCAACTCATTATATCCTCCTCCATCTTGTATATTGCTGTTTTCTGAGTTCTATTTTTAGCGTCGAACATTTATTACCAATGCTTCACTCTCCAAAATTGGCCCAAAAACACGTTCACTCATTATTTATTTTGGTGTGGTTTATTATTTCTTGTACACCGAATAGGAGAAGCGTGTCTGCTTTCAAGATCCTATCCTATTTCCTATTAATATTCCCAATGCTCTTGCATTACTTAAACTCACACATTCTAACCTTTATATGTATATTTAGAAAATCTCCTATTAAAATGAAACTGTTGATATTGGCGCAGACAAGATTTAATTTACGTTGACCTTCTAATCGACTCTTTGGTCCCGTCAACAGTTAGGTTTCTTCTCCTGATAGTTAGGTGTGATCTTTTAGCAGGTAGTTAAAATACATTGAGGTGTGTAGGATCTAAAAGCGGTGGTGAACTCCCGGAGGTGGGGTAACGAGACCTAGAGAGTACCTTCCATGGTTCAGACAATTACTATTAATCATTAGATTATACAGATAAAAAGAATACTAGTTTTGAAGGATTTAATCGTTCAAATTCAATATTTTTCATAAGGTGGCGTGGAAACGTTTCTATTAAAAAGGTTACGTTTTAAATAAATTTCAATTAATTACTACACATATGATTTGTCGCTCCTCAGATTGTTGAGCCACGGTTTTTTGTTTTCGTGAGTTGAATAAACTCAACGATAGTTCAATCGAATTCGACTAGAGAAAATACCTCGATAATCCTCGCCACGGCTATTAAAAATTATGTGCGAAATGCAAACGTGAAATTCACGCCAGAACGCTTTAAAATATCGACGCGATTCAAGTTATCACAAATAAACTACCCCCCCCCCCCCCCTCTTACACTCTCAACATGTTTGTACCAAGTTTTCAAACTTATTTTCAAAGTCAAATTTCTCCAGATTTGACCAAAGGCCAATTTTAGACTGATGACTCCTTGATCCATGGAAAGGCGAAGGGTAGAGGGAAGGGGAATGCACTCATCTGTAACTCTTTCGACAAACATTTATGAAAGAGCATGTAAGGTATTAACTAGTTGAAGAAATTTTTCATAATCGTTCTCTTGGCTCTACAAAGTAGAAAGGAAAGTTATGTATTCGGTTGAAAATAAAATGTTTTCTTCAGATCTTTACATTTCAGACCCTACTGAGTCCGAAATACACTATTTGGGAAAATGGTCTGTGTCTGTGAACGATTTGTAGAGAGAACCACCGTACCAAATCAGCTCAAACTTGATGTCTAACCCGCAGGTTACTATGGGACGCCAAAATAAGGGTATGGGCAAAACCCACCGAAAGTTAACTATAGCTATCATCGTGATCAAAACACCAAATTTTTTTTCTCAAAAGCGGCTGTAACGATTTTGATTAAATTTTTTTATATTGATAGCTCTCAATAAGGCAATCACCCCATAAAATTCCCATTTGAGGGAAAATGACGAGAGCGGCACAATAAATTACCACAATTTTCGACGGAAATCGATTTTAGCGCGGTTTTTTCTTTATAAACTCCGCTAAAATATCACTAGAATGTTAAAAAAACTTGGTGTCGTAGTCCAATGCAATACCTATAGGGTGAGCGTTTCAAAACGCACATAAGATGCATGGGGCTCACTCCAGAAATTCCTGAACTTCAACTACGTTTCGCTTACTACCAGTTCTAAAAGTTTTTAACCAATAACTCTGCAAAAGTAATTACTATCCTTCGTCAAAAAAAAAAAACGTGTTTGCAGCCTCATTAATGCTCTGTGTACCAATTGCTCAATAATGGTCCGAGAACGAGTACGAGCAGCACAATAAATTCCGGAACTGTAAGCGCTACCGCTTCCTGCTGCCGTAAAGTGATGTTTGATCAAGTTCAAATGAACTAAGCGATAAATGAGTTCAGTAAGTAGAAAACGCCATGTACATTAATGAATTGACGTATAGCTAAGGAAAGTTGCATGTTGCAACGCACCAGATATTTTAATTTTATGTCAAGTTAAAGAAATCTCATTTTGCTTTTCACGTTTTGTATTTTGATTCGGTGCGTTTCTACAGAAATGTTCGTTGGTTTATAACCGAAGTCGTTCTAGCCGTTTTTCGCGGTGTTTAAAACCCCGGATTTTCAGTTCTTTTAAAGATTTTTCTACCCTTACGGAATATATCGGTCTCACAAGCTCAACATGCACTAGTTCGGTGATGAATCTTACGTAGAGCAGTTCCAAAATTTGTCTAACTATAGGGGTATAATGAAAAATTAATTTTCTGTTTGAAGCCCATCGCAACTGTTGCCCTTTTGGGGTGAGAGAAAGTTCAAATATCGACCTTAGCTTTTATTAGTTATTGATTTACGCGTTATTTATTTGCGGAAATACTTGGAAGATGAAACTAACCTATTAACAACATCAATGAGGCCCCACAGCGTCACTCCGATGAGGAGGAAGCAGCTTCCAGCTAGCGCCGCCGTCTTGTACATGACTACTCGCCCAACATCCACCCTTCGCTATATACAATCCAAGATATTTTGACGCTTCGTCACGTCTCGTCTCGTTCCTCATTTTTTTCCGTCTTCCTATTGTTTGCAGCTTGATTTTGTCCAAAAAACAGAGATCGTATCTATCGAGGAAAGGAGCTTTTAGGCCACATAAACTAAGTTCGTCCCAATTAGATTTAGCGAATTAGTCTTTTTTTTTAATTAGGACGACTTCTGGAAATGTGTGCAGAGATTATGCATATTTTCAATTACTGGCATAAATTGATAACTTACTGAATCCGTTTTACGTCAATATTTTTCATCGTTTTTTATTTTAAGATGATTTTAGATGATTTCGGGCCTTTTACCACCTCTTCTACGTTTGTACAGACTTCTCTTGCAGACCTCTTGAAAGCTTTCAAGTTTCACAATGAAATATTTCAGTACCATTGCCTTTTAGTTCTACAGCACACTCAACCTCTTGTCAGGGAAGAGCGGAACACAGAAGACCATCAACGAACAACAACCAAAATTCTATGTTTCCTGGCCTTTATGAGTCATTTTAATTCGTAATTAAACTGGCACGCCACACCTAAGGGACCTTTTCGATTAAAAGCCTTCCCTTGTGCCCATTGTGATGCATTTTTAGCAGCAACATTAAGCAGCAGAACCGGGAAAGCCCCCGCTGCGGCCACAACTGGGCCTATTGTGTGGGCGAGCACGAGCCCCCCTCATGTTCACCCAGTTCCACCTCCAGTTAATGTGGAGCTGGTGTTCTCTGATGCGGCGTCCACAATACGTCCCCGCCATTCTCGCACAAAACGAATCCTTGCAACCTCCACAGCAGATGAACTCTAAGCACTCTGAAGCGTGCTGCAGGCAGCTTCTCACATGTACACAGTACGTGCTCGGCTGACTCCTGCCCTACCTCGAAGAGTCTGCAGATCCATTCCTCTGACTTGCCCATCTTGGCCACGTGGCACCTTAGTGGACAGTGACCTGTAAACAGGCTGCATACCATCCGCCTACTCCGCATCTCTCGTTCGCTTCCTGGAGAGTCTGACAAACAACCAGGTAGATCCCGCCAATAGGCTGCCCTGAACTTCTCTTCCCACTTACCAACCTCCCTGATCAAGTGGCTGTTGGTGGCCCCTAGGAAGGGCTCAGGTTCCCCCAGGGGAAGCGCAGATCCCATTCTCGCCAGTTTATCAGCCTCCTCGTTCCCTTTTATTCCTGCTTGACCTGACACCCAATTGATGCAGTTCCCGCTCGGATGAAGGGATGTCTGGCATACGAAATCCTTTTGAGTCCGCACTGGGGCTTAAGACCCAAGGCGAGGACTGGGATTAGTGCTACAACAGCGACCAGCATACATCTGGTACATCTGCAAATAATGAGAATACCTATGTTTTTTATTCGTGTTTATAGCGAAGCATGAAATACCTTCTTTTTTTAAATATTTGCTTGGTGGCACGGGGAAAGCCCACACTGCGGCCACAACTGGGCCTATTGTGTGGGCAAGCATGAGCCCCCCTCATTCCTCCCAGTTCCTCCTCTGGAGCTTGTGTTCTCTGATGTGGCGTCCACAATACATCCCCGCGATTCTCGCACAAAACGCAAGACAATCCTAAGGTTCATCCTCGCAACCTCCTCCAGCCACAGCTCATGAACCCCAAACACTTTGAAGCGTGCTGCAGCCCGCCCCTTACACGTACACAGTACATGCTCCTCCGCCTCCAGTTCCACCTCGAAGAGTCTGCAGATCCATTCCTCTGACTTGCCCATCTTGGCCACGTGGCACCTTAGTGGACAGTGACCTGTAAACAGGCTGCATACCATCCGCCTACTCCGCATCTCTCGTTCGCTTCCTGGAGAGTCTGACAAACAACCAGGTAGATCCCGCCAATAGGCTGCCCTGAACTTCTCTTCCCACTTACCAACCTCCCTGATCAAGTGGCTGTTGGTGGCCCCTAGGAAGGGCTCAGGTTCCCCCAGGGGAAGCGCAGATCCCATTCTCGCCAGTTTATCAGCCTCCTCGTTCCCTTTTATTCCTGCTTGACCTGACACCCAATTGATGTAGTTCCCGCTCGGATGAAGGGATGTCTGGCATACGAAATCCTTTTGAGTCCACACTGGGGCTTAAGACCCAAGGCGAGGACTGGGAGTAGTGCTACAACAGCGATCAGCATACATCTGGTTCATCTGCAAATAATGAGAATACCTATGTTTTTTATTCGTGTTTATAGCGAAGCATGAAATACCTTCTTTTTTTTAAATATTTGCTTGGTGGCACGGGGAAAGCCCACACTGCGGCCACAACTGGGCCTATTGTGTGGGCAAGCATGAGCCCCCCTCATTCCTCCCAGTTCCTCCTCTGGAGCTTGTGTTCTCTGATGTGGCGTCCACAATACATCCCCGCGATTCTCGCACAAAACGCAAGACAATCCTAAGGTTCATCCTCGCAACCTCCTCCAGCCACAGCTCATGAACCCCAAACACTTTGAAGCGTGCTGCAGCCCGCCCCTTACACGTACACAGTACATGCTCCTCCGCCTCCAGTTCCACCTCGCAGAATATGCAATTCTGTACCTCTGGATTGCCAATCTTGGCCAGGTGGTACCTTAGTGGACAGTGCCCCGTAAACAGGCTACATACAATCCGTATACTATCTCTCTCCTGGCTGAGGATCTGTCTCGTTCGCTCTGAGTCTGACAAACAACTTTGACTGTCTTTGGCCAGGTGCATCCCGCCAATAGGCAGACCTTCTCCTCCCATTTAACAACCTCCCTGATCAAGTGGCTCTTGGTGGCCCCTACGAAAGGCTCAGGTCTCATTGGGGGAAGAGCAGATCCCTTTCTCGCCAGTTTATCAGCCTCATCATTCCCTTCTGTTCCTGCATGACCTGACACTCAACACAGTGTTAATGTGCCAAGGTCTTCAGGCCAAGCATTCCCAAACCAGCCCTGACGTTATGGTATAGGAAGCCAGGGCCTTAAGTGCAGCTTGACTGTCCGACATGTTGTATATTCCCTTCCCCTAGGCAGGAGGTGTTGCACGCACAGTGCCACGGCGAATAGCTCTGCTTGGAAAACTGTCGCCAGTGCACCCACTGGCATCGCTGTCTGAATCCCTGGCACACAGATGCCTGCACCTGCTAGGCCCCACCTCACTGAACCGTCAGTATAACATACCATTGCTCGAGCCTAGACAGAGGGACCACCCCCTTCCCACCTAGATCTTCCACGGATTCTTACCCCGAAAAGGAAGCTTATTAGTTAGATGAAGTTCCACACAGCTCGTGATTGTAGATAGACCAATACTGAACCAGATATAAAACTTGATCTAATATTAGCCATTTCCAATATTTTCATCAGTATTTCATTTGTGGTAGCGACGTGCAGATATAAATTTTTCATAGCGGCCAAATATGGAACAGTGGAGAGCTTTGTCGGTACTGCATGGGAGGCTGTGAGACAGTGGAAGTCGGATCTGTATCTGACACAAGAGGAAGGTTTTAATGTACGGAAGGAAATCGTCGAGCATCCTATATGGTTGAAACCACAACACCTCTGCAAGGTGCCTTCAACTTATTCATACCTTCTAACTTTTCAGACGAAGTTACGTTACGAGTATGCATAATCCGCAACAGTAATAGACTTTATTAGAATTTCCTCCGCCCGCCACAACTGCAAGCCCCAGGTTTTGGACACTTGGCATGGCCTTCGCAAGGGTCTTTCTTCATAACGCACACAGGATGGAGCTTGACGAAGGGACCGGCGCCTCCGATGGTTCCAGTGGCAAAATCGGGGAAATTACTGCTGATGGCCCACACAAGTTTTTTATTTCTGAAATTAAAATAAAAAGAGAAATGCATTTCACCGAAAGACGTTTATTTTGATTATTCGTTACAGTTTAAATATTATTATTTGCCTCTAAATGGTGCGAGTGAGCCTTCTTTGCCATGATGAGACCGAGAGGGAGAAAGTTGGAAGTGACCTTACAATTCACCTTTACTTTATCTGTGCTGAAGCTGTTTACAATAACACAGGTGAGCTTGAAAAGGAGGAAAGGACGGTCGTTTAGGATTAACCTTCGACATCACTGCGACCATGGCAGTATGTGTTAAGGACCTAGTAGCAAATAAAGGGTGTTCTGCATAACAATAGCCCAACTGATAAGAACTTAGCGAGGATTCCCTTCCCCATTGTACCCTCAGGGGCAGTTTCAGCCTTCTAGATAGCGTTGCCAATATAACAGAGAAAGGACGTGAAGGTGTCATTTAAATGTGTCTTTGGGCATATCATCAGATGGGTTTTCCTATTTACACGGTTAAATGGTCTTTTTGTTTAATTTTACCTCTCCAACGGCTGAATTTTGATAGTTCTGCGGCATCCGTCAATTTACAAGCTACTTAGCTTCACTTTCGTCTTTAAGTTCAGTTCGACGATTGATGTACGGTTACCGGGTAACATCAGCTGTTTGTAAAAATTAAAACTCTCGTTGCCTCGCCAGCCAGTTCTCGTGAAATTAAACTAATTCCAGTCAATTAAGAACGTTCGTTCCGACGCTTTATTTCTTTCCAAATGCATTTACGATTTATTCCTGTTTGTTCCATCCCGATTTGAATCAGTAGATCAAACTGATTAGGTGTGATTTTGACGTTTATTGTTAGCCAGTTAGGATGTACGATAATCAGTTAAGCGGGTTACCTACAAGCTTTTATTACATTAATCACAATCACTACCAGAGGATTCCAAAGTTTACAGTAGGAACTCGAAGAACGGCTTTTTGGTTTCTTATTCATTCTGAATAATAACCCTATGTTTTCGGTCACGAAAAATTTTTTACAACCCCCCCCCCTCCAATATTTAATACTTTACGTTTCAAGACATGGGGATTCCAAATCTGCAATATTCGTCCCCCGTCCGCCATCCAGGCCGTATTGCGCCTTTAACGTGGTCTAAAATATCCGTTCTTCGCACAAAAATCCCATTTGGTATATAGTTGTGCCTGCCATCTCGGCATCTGATCGGACGAAGCCCATGGTTGTTATGGACAAAAAATGGTTAAAAAAATTAACATAACGCAGTATAACCGCAAATACGCCGTGTTTCGTGTCGTTTCCAAGGTATTTATACATCCTGGGTCGAACGGAATGAGCATCAGACGTGTGCAACTGCGTATAATGAAATTACAGTAATTATAGTGAGCCAATGTCAACTAATTGTAAGAACTCGCGGGAACTACAGCGGAAGTCGACGTTTCGTCGTTAGTACTCCCTCCCGTTTCATCAAAACCACCCGCCCACTCGACTCGTAACGTTGTGCAAATTGCCTACAGGCTCTTACGAGCGCCTGTCGCCGGAGGAATATTTAGTTTTCGTAGTTCCATTGTAGTCAGGTCATGTTTCGTATGGTTTACTAGTATTTTTCGATGCTGAATCGAATGGGATTGGTCTCGGAGTAGTGATACTAGGTCAAGCTGAAAAACCTACTTCCGGCGCGTCGTCCGTGTGTGTGTGTCTGTAGTTCGATTAGCAGGAGAACGGCTGAACCGATTGAGCTGGTTCTTGATGTGTTTTGTTCCTTATTTTGTTGTGCTAATAATGTTTTTTCGAACATTTCCGTAAATTCCGAGGTAATTACTTCACTAGATTTGATCGATCTTACAGAGTCTCTTCTAGCCACTCATACCCACATTTTGTTCTGTATAATTATTTTTGTATATATCTGTTGACCGGAGATATAAGCCAAGTTAACTCAGAAAAGGAGATTTGTCGAATATTAATTCGTCAGTTTTCCAATTTTCTCAAAAACTGCTCAGACGATTTCGATAAAACTTACGAAATACTCTCACCTAACTAGTCCCTACATTTTGTTCTCCATAAATGTTTTTGTAGAAATGCGTGGAAGGAATATTCTAACTCTTGTAGCACTCATGGAAGTCTTTGAGAGATGATGGTACAGGTTTCTGAGGTGCATACACCCCTCTAAGTTCCTGGATACTCTCGGTAAATAAAAAACACTCAATTCTTACATTTAAAAAGCCAGCTAAAGTAACAAAAAAAGCCACAATATTCATTTCAATGTAAAAGGGGTGTTCATGGCTAATATCGTTTTTAGACGATTCGATCTAACACAGTTTGAGTGTGCCAAAAGTAAAAGCTAACACCGTAAATGCAGCCGTGCCAAGGATTATCCTACCTTTTGTAGTCTTTTATCTTAAAAAAACCGTCGTAAATAATTTGAGATCAGTTCAGCCTTGATTATAATCTCTACCGCACATTAATTAAAGCATGAATAAGAATACTGGCAAAAAGTAACAGTTTTACCTCGGAACGTTAGTGGATTACGACTCGATGTTCTGTACGCTCAGCAATGAGATATGATACAGGATTCCTAACACCATTCTCTTTTCGATTGTATCACGAATACCCCTTACATAGACGAATAGGCGTCGATAAACTGTAAACTTACGCTACTACTACGTGAGTGCTGTAAGTTCCAGGAGGAGGTACGGCCACCTGGTGGCAGTGATCGGGATTGAGAGAAGTCGTCGTGTCCCATTTGTAAATTTTATTGCTTCCTTTGCTTCGAAAAAATATCGTACGCTCGCCGTCAGAGCCCAATATGACAAACCTTCCTGGTTTCGTTCCAACTTCTTCGATGTTCTCCAAGACTTTACTTTCTCTTAACAATAAACATATTTATCGTTGAAAGCACGTAGCAATGAGGAATACAATAAATTTTACGCAATTCCTCTACTCAAGAAGAGTTAATTCCAGATACGCTCTAGCAGAATTTGAATATTTTCAAAAAAATATTGAAAAGGAGATCTGAAAGGTTTGATTGCGATTTGAGGGTGGCTTTATCAATAATGTCCAATCATTTAGAAAAAAAAACTGAAAAAAGCTAAAAAGCTTTCTTCCGAAGATTTTTTTTTTATCCCCGTGGGCAGGCGGGACATGGTCCCTTTGTCACTGCAGCCACACGTGGGCTTATTGTGACACAGGCCCCCCCTTATGAAGCCAAGTATGTCCTTCACCGCAGATTCCGATATGATGTGAGGTTCAATAATCCCCAGGGCAAAATATTCAAAGCGTTTGACTGCTAAGGGAGGGCACTCACATAGGATGTGCTCCGCCGTCTCGTCCTCCTCACCACAGAGTCTGCATTCCACCGCCTCTGAGATGCCCATCTTGTTGAGGTGATACCTGAGTGGGCAGTGTCCAGTGAGGAAGCTAATCAAGACCCTGGAGAGTGTCAGCAACGCCTTTGCCCTTGGACCAGAAGGCGTAACAAGCCTTTTCGATTGTCTAAGTCGTGGCTGGCGATGCCAATGGGCGCTATTTTCCTGTATCTCCCATTGGGCCACCAAACGGTTCAGGTGACTTTTAGTCATACCTACGTGAGGTTCAGACCCAATGGGTAGGGTTTCTGTGCCCAAGGTGGTCAGCCTTTTCATTGCCCTCATGCCCCTTGTGAGCCGGCACCCAGATAGGGAAAGCCTATTGTGGCGCCGAGCTGCTTAAGCGCATGAAGGCATTCCCATGCCAGCCTGAACCTGAAGCTATAGGCTGCAATGGCCTTTAATGCGGCCTGGCTGTCCGAGAATATGTAGATCCGCTTGCCCATGAGTCCTTTAGACAGGATCTCTTCCGCGCAGATCTTTATAGCTAGGATTTCAGCTTGGAATATCGTGGCGTACTCTCCCAGCGGCTTAGCCAGACTGTAGTTGGGCCCAACAATACCCAGTCCAGCTCTGACTCCCATGACTGAACCACCGGCGTACCACCGCAGGGCGCCCACCTTGGTCCGGAACATCTCCTGCTCCCATCGTTCCTGCGAGTGGATACTGACCCTGAATGGCAGCCAAAAGTTCTTTCACTCTGACATGATGTCGGTAGCAAGGACTACTGCCTCTTCCAGTTTGAACTGTCTAGTTGATCTTTGGAGGCTTGCATTAACCGTGGTGGAGATGTTCTCTGTCTGCAAAAGCCTTACTGCTCCCAGGTAAGCAGTTCTCTGAATATGTATATGGAGAGGTGAGATGTCTAAAAGGACTTTCATTGCAGCAGTAGGGCACATATTCATTGCCCCTGTAATAGCTAGGCATGCCTGTCGCTGCAGTTTCTGAAGTTTCCCTTGGGCTGCTAGCCGGCATGTTACCTTCCACCACACCGTGGATTCCGAAGATTTAGATTTTGTACAATATCTTGTCGACGAATGACTGTTATGGGAGGTTGTTTGTGAGTGGAGAAAAACACGATGATATTGTAATTTTGCTCTGAAGTGTTGTTTTACCAGGGTCTTACAGAAGGAAGTGTAATCTGTTTTATACGCCATTTTGCGTTTCAGACGTCTAAACTACCTTGTGAGCATGTGATGAGGCTGGTTAGCTCTACAGAGCTCTAAGTTCCTACATCCATTTTTCTGTCTACAGCTTGCACTCTCCCAATGGTGCAAGGTTCAATGATCCTCGTGCCACTGGTTTCTTTTCTCTTGGTATTCTAGGCCCAGCCCTATCTACTTTCAACCTATCGACGTGCTCTATCCATCGGAACCTACTTTCCTTCACAAAACCGCACTGTGCCCTCATTTTCCACAATATACCGATCTTCCACGCTCTCACATACTACTCCGTAGATACTTCTATTTACTTATCGTTCAAAGTTTCAATCTGTTTTCCTCTACAGACCTCAGGTTAAATTTTTCACAATCGAAACAATAAACGAAGTATTCCGATATCAGCAAAACGGGCTCACATTTATCAAGTCCTGAAAGATGTTTTGACCGGTTCCTGAATAGTCACTTCCCTGAAAGTGCTATATTTTGGGGTAGCACGCCGCTGAGTGGTACTATCTTAGGATATTTCGTTTCATATGCATTCACTTCGAGGAATACTCCCTCTCTTCATGTGCACGCCAAAATGACAATGGCGTTTGCATTCCTAGCTCCTATCGACAATATTTCCTGCAACAACTCCTCGCTTAAAGAGAATTGCAGAAAACCTTTCAAAGAGTGATCTTCGTAAATTATTGACACGGACTGACTTATTATGAACGATTACAGACTTATTCCAGTAAAAATTCCCGTGCGCGTGACCTTAGAACCTTGCTTTATACTTTTTTGGCTAATTTGGTTCAGCCGTTTTCTACCAATCGCGTTCACACACGCAGGCAATGTTCTCAAATTATTTTTCCGAACTCGGTAGGCCTTAAAACGTGAAGAAAAGAAGTCTGAAGAGGACTCAAAATATTTTTTCGGCCATTTTCCTTTCTACTCCGTGGAGCCAAGGAAAGTAATAAAGCGCTGCAGTAGAAACAAGGGAAACCAAACAAACAATTGCTAAACGCACTCGAATAATTCGGACGACGCATATTGATCAATTACAGTTTCTCGAGCGGCTCACTTCATAATCAGTTAAACAAGCGTTCAAATATTTTAGTCTTGAGCTCACCTAAGATTGGACGTTCGCGTTCGAAATACTTTGCAACCGCTCATAAACGAAAAGTACAGATATTTGTTGAGCAAAATTATGTACAAAATATCCTTTTCCGACGAGTCATCGGATAGTTCGTTCGGGAGAAGCACTTTGTAACCTGAAAATAATAAACAGAAAAAAGACAAGGATTCAGTTACGAAACCTTCGCATTCGTTGCAAATAAAAAACGCTGCGACGTAATACACGACGGTTTATTGTTCTCTTGCACAGCATGATTGTGACCAGTAAATATTAAGAATATAACATGGAGCTATCAACAAACCAGTGTTCGTAGAGAACTTCTGATACCCGTCTCATTCGATTCAGCATCGTACAAATGGCCACTACATCGAAACCACGATAATTGGGATTTTCTAGGCAACGCTAGGCAATTGACTAGGCGAGAGTCAAAATGACGGGTGGTTGGACAGAGGTGGGAGGCGAGGAGAGGAAAATGAGCGCAGGCCAGGGAGAAAATGTAACTTACGCTACACTGTCCTTGAGTTACTTGGGTGAGGGGGGGGGGCGTATGAGGGAGCGTCTGCTCCTAGTGGCCCCATGAATGTACTCCTGCGTATTGAGAATCAACCCATCAACCCAGAACCCGTTTAGCGCATTGCATCAGGTTGGCCCTCACACCTCTCTGCGATGGCAGCTCTTCTTTATTGTTCTCTTCACCCTCACGAGAATCTTGCAGCATGCCGCCATTCCCATATATCCTCCAATACTGCTCAGCAGTTTGGGAGGTTCAGGGGTGGCCTTTCCTCCGTGTGTTCATTCTCGATCCTTATGAGATCCCGTCCCCATCCCAACCTTGTCTGGCTGAGCGTTGCCCTGGAAATTGAACAATTCACCTCCAATTTCCCCTCGAAGACTCCAATTGGGTGTAGGATAGACACTGACAAACGCAACCATACCCCTACTACCCCTACGCCTACTCTTTGCTGAGTCAGACGTGACTTAGCTGAGCCACTCAGATACCCGCAATGCCACGCTCGCCCTTGAACCAATGGGATGACTGGATATGGTGCTGCTCGCTCAAACGTGCTTTTCCCGCTGAAACTGCTGCGGAAGGCCCTGGGCTGTTGTGCTCCGGTGCAAGTTGCCCTGGAGGATGCGAACCCTCCTCGGCCACAGCGACTAGGAAAAAACCCTGCAAATTATTACACAACGGTTTATTATTCTCATGAACAGCTTGACCTAGTATTACTGCTCCGAGACCCATCCCATTCAATTCAGCATCGAATACTAGTAAACCATACAAAACATGACCTGGCTACAATGGAACTACGGAAACTAAATATTCCCCCGGCGCCAGGCGCCCGTAAACGTCTGTAGGCGTTTATGATCCGATGGAGTGGTGTGTGGAGGAAGTGGCCTTGGCGCCCCGTCGGGCAAAAAGAGTCGAAAGGGCGTTGCGAGTCGAGCGGGCGGGTGATTGAGTTTGATATGACGGGAGGGAGGGAGGGAGGTAGGGAGTACTAACGACGAAACGTTGACTTCCGCTGTAGTTCCCGCGTTATACTGCGTTTCGTTAATTTTTTTTAACCATTTTTTGCCCATAACAACCATGGGCTTCGTCCGATCAGATTGCCGAAATGGCGGGCACAACTAGATACTAAATGGGATTTTTGTGCGAAAGAACGAATTTTTTAGACCACGTTAAAGGCACAAAACGGCCCGGACGGCGGACGGACATTGCAAATTTGGGATCTCCATGTCTGTATCATGGAAATTTAAAGTATCAAATTTTGAGGGGGTGGGCGGGGGGGGGGGTTGTAAACAATTTTTCGTGACCGAAAACATAGGGTTATTATTCAGAATGATTAATAAACCAAAAATAGCCAGTAAACGATACCAAGCACGATGTAAACGCGATAAAACTACCAGAATTTCGTTTTCGGCTGATTTTTGAAACTTTTGTGTGCCCATAACAACCGTGGGTTTCGACTGATCGAATTGCCGAGCAGGCGAGCACAACTAGATAGCAAATTAAATTTTGTTGCAAAAGAACGGATATTTTAGACCACGCTATCGGCATAATCCGTTTAAGTTTTGTTTTACAAGTTCTTTTAAAATGAGCGATAGCCTTGGATTAGCGTTAGAACCTACGTAGGGATGAATAATTGTGCGGTAGGTCGCACTATATATTTTTTACGTAACTGAGGCGTGATGAGAAGTGAAACTTGAGAGGTTGGAAGGTTCTCAAACTACGAACTAGAGCCTTTTCCACTTGTGATAGCGCGCGTAGAGAGGACTAGACAGAGGAAGTGCTGGGTCAATCCGAAACTTTGCCAAGAATCAAACGATTTCGTGCAGATGTTTTGTGTACGTTTCTTTACCTCCTTCTGTTTCAGAGGTAAATGAAATACGTCTGCGTTGTGACGCCTAATTATGAAACTAAAATTTCCGGCGAGGGAAATAGAAATTGAACGCGACTTGCTGCAACTACCTCATTAAACTGCTTCTTTTTGAAATTTGACTTAACATAAACCTTTCAAACCATACCCATGCCGTATCTCTTCCAGTTAACCCACAACACGGGAATGTTCTAAAAAAAATGCATGGATCTATTTTTGTACCTGAAATTCCGCATTCGCCCCCTTCACGGTAATAAGAAAAAGAAATGTTATGCGCTAAAATATTATGGATTATTACGTATTGTAACTAGCAACGTAACCGGTGTTCTTCTTTTGGTCCCAAACCACTATTGCTGGGCAACCAGCGTCTGAAATGTAAACGAACGTGTTTCCCGCTTCCGCTACCTCCACTTGAATCTCGTGATATCTGCTTTCGTAAGAATAAAACTGAGAAAGGTCGATTTCTGCAACCCTCTGTAAAAGCAGAAGAGACGTGAAAGTAATCGGCGTCGAGGTTGTTGTTCATATATAGGATGCATCTTTATTTTAATCGAAGCATTCCTAACATAATCTTTTACTGAGATTGTCCGCGTAGAAGGCGACAATTCAGGGCAGTTTCCAAAAGCGTCCATTTTTAAGCGCTGTTGTCGGAAAATTGGTAAGTACGGAACCACTTCAGGGTCGTTTTACCCAACTATTTTTACTTTCCTTGGCTCTACGAAGTAGAAACGAAAGTTATGTAATCGGCTGAAAAAAAAAGTTGAGTTTTCTTCAGATCCTTACGTTTCAGACCCTCCTGAGTTCGAAAAACACTATTTGGGAAAATGGTCTTTGTGTGTGTCTGTGAACGATTTTTAGAGAAAACCACCGTACCATATCAGCTCAAATTTGATATTTCGCCCGCAGGTTACCATGGGACGCCAAAATAAGGGTATGAACTAAATCCACCAGAAGTTAACTATAGTTATCATGGTGATGAAAACAACAAAATTTTTTTTTTCTCAAAAACGGCTCTAACGATTTTGATTAAATTTTTTATATTGTTAGCTCCCAAAATGGCTACTATACCATAAAATTCCCATTTGTGGGAAAATGACGAGAGCAGCACAATAAATTACCAAAACTTTGGACAAAATCGATTTTAGCGCAGTTTTTAGAGAAAACCACCGTACCAAATCAGCTGAAACTTGATGTCTAGCCTACAGGTTACCATGGGACGCCACAATAAGCGTATGGGCAAAATCCATCGAAAGTTATCTATAGTTATCATAGTGATCAAAACTCCAATTTTTTTCTCAAAAACAGCTCTAACGATTTTGATTACATTTTTTATTTTGATAGCTCTCAATAAGGCAATTACACAATAAAATTCCCATCCGTGGGAAAATGATGAGAGCAGCACAATAAATTATCAAAATTGTCGACGAAAAGCGTTTTTATCGCGGTTTTTCCTTATAAACTCTGCTGAAATGTTACTAGAATGTTTTAAAAAAAATTGGTATTGTAGTCCAACCCAATACCTATAGGTTGAGTGTTTGAAAACGCTCATGAGACACATGGGGCTCACTCCAGAAATTCCTAAATTTCAACTACTGCCGTTTCGCTTACTACCAGTTCTAAACGTTTTCAACCAATAACTCTGCATTATCCTGTTCAAACAAATCGTGTTTACAGCCTCATTAATTCTCTGCGCACCAATTGCTCAATAATGGTCCGGGAATGAGTACGAGCAGCACAATAAATTCCGGAACTGTAAGCGCTACCGCTGCCTGCTGCTGTGAAGTGTTGTTGACCAAGTTCAAATGAACTAATTGATTAAAGCCATGTAGAAAGTGAATTGACGTAGAGCTAAAGGAAAGTTGTGTGTTGCAACGCACCAGATATTTTGATTTTTAAACCGTTACTAGACGGTAGGATTTTGTTTTGTGTCATTTAATAGCGTAAGCCTTGAAATTTCAAATACCAAGGAAGATCTAAAGACAATAATACATCATTTTTAGATGATTTTTAGGGCAATGAAAATCCTACCTGCCACGTTCGCAAAGAGAAGGCGTACAGCTTAGGCGAACCGACCACTTTCGCTTTCACCAACGTTTCTATAATTCCTACGTCAAGTACCCACAACGTATCATTTTTATCTTTATTGACGTCCACCGCGTTTACGATTCCTTTACCATCGGGATCGTGAGTTTCCCAATCGGGGAACGGCGAGAGAATCGGCTCAGGTTTGCAAGAATCGTCGAGACGCAAATAGCCCAACGTGAAGGGAACCCCGCTCAAAAATCTTTAAGAAATCAAACAAACAAAAATGAAAAAGGCTTGAAACAAAGTCGATTATCTTCTTTTTTACGATCTATTATCGTAGCATTTCCAAGTCAAATTAATCCTTTTCCAAACCAAATTAAACTTTTTCCAAGTCAAATAATCATTTTCTAGTGAAAATGTTTGCGAATTGCAGGCGTTGTAAAGAAACGTGAAAGGTGTTTAGCTGTAGAATGTGAAGAATTTACTCTCGTTAACGCATTAGGAACGAATACTCATTAGCATCATCTTCTGGAGCCTCCGAAAGAGTTAATTCTTCACATTCTACAACTAAAAACTTCTCACGTTTTTCTACAACGGCTGCAATGCGCAAAAATGTTCACTGGACTAATTTGATTTGGGTAAAGATTAATTTGATTAGATAATGCTATATCAACAGAAAATTGAGGGTCGAATGTCGAATACCTCGGGGTGACGATGTAAGCAAAATCGTCCGTAACTTCGATCCTCGTTGGCAAAATGTTTTTGCTTTCGTAAAGCCGCTTGTCGATGTACTGCTGTTTTTGATCTGGGCAAGTCCAATTGATGTAGTTCCCGCTCGGATAAAGGGACGTCTGGCATACGAAATCCTTTTTGAGTCCGCACTGGGGCTTAAGACCCAAGGCGAGGACTGGGAGTAGTGCTACAACAGCGATCAGCATACATCTGGTTCATCTGCAAATAATGAGAATACGTATGTTTTTTATTCGCATTTATAAAAGAAGATGCATGAAATACCGAAATGTGCGGCTACAACTGGGCCTATTGTGTGGGCAAGCAGGATCCCCCCATTCATTTCAGTGTGTGAACGATTTTAGAGAAAACCACCGTACCAAATCCATTCAAACTTGATATCTAGCCCGCAGGTTATCATGGGACGCCAAAATAAGGGTATGAGCAAAATCCACGGAAAGCTAATCATAGTTATCATAGTGATCAAAACACCAAATATTTTTCTCAAAAACAGCTCAAACGATTTTGATTAAATTTTTTACATTGATAGCTCTCAATAACGCAACTACATCATAAAATTCCCATTTGTGGGAAAATGACGAGAGCAGCACAATAAATTACCAAAACTTTCGACAAAATCGATTTTAGCGCAGTTTTTAGAAAAAAAAACCACCGTACCAAATCAGCTGAAACTTGATGTCTAGCCTACAGGTTACCATGGGACGCAAAAATGAGGGTATGGGCAAAATCCACCGAAAGTTAACTACAGTTATCATAGTGATCAAAACACCAAATTTTTTTTCTCAAAAACAGCTCAAACGATTTTGATTAAATTTTTTACATTGATAGCTCTCAATAAGGCATTCACGCCATAAAATTCCCATTTGTGGGAAAATGACGAGAGCAGCACAATAAATTACCAAAATTTTCGACGATAAGCGTTTTTAGCGCAGTTTTTTCCTTATAAACTCCGCTGGGATGTTAGTAGAAAGTCAAAGAAAATTGGTATTGTAGTCTATTCCAATACCTAAAGTGTCAGTGTTTAAAAACGTTCATGAGGTACATGGGGCTCACTTCAGAAATTCCTGAATTTCAACTACCGCCGTTTCGCTTACTGCCAGTTCTAACAGTTATTAACCATTAACTCTGCAAAAGTAATTACTATCCTTCTTCAAAAAATTTGTGTTTACAGCCTCATTAATTATTTGTGTACCAATTGCTCAATAATGGTCCTGCGATGAGTGAGAGCAGCACAATAAAATCTGGAACTGTAAGCGCTACCGCTTCCTGCTGCCGTAAAGCGTTGTTTGACGAAGTTCAAATTAACTGAGTGATAAATGAATTGATTAAATAGAATTAGCCATGTACAAAGTGAATTGTTGGAAGGAAAGTTGTGTGTTGCAACGCACCAGATATTTTCGATTGAATGCATCGGATTGTTGCATCGATGTAATATTGATGCAACAAAAAATACATCGATGTTTTTTATACGTCGATTGCTTTTCTATAAGTTGAATATGTATGTGGTTTAGAAATAAAAAGCAAGCATCTATTAAAATAACTTTATTACCTTTATATACAGTCTTCTGACTGTCCCAGTAGTGGGATGTGCACTACGGCCAAATGGCCTATTTTGACAGTCCTAATGTCTTACAGGTCGATGCCTAGCTTTCCGAGGAAAGCCAGGTAGTTCCTGAAAGAGTCCTCGTTGGTATCCATCCTGGGAGAAGTGGTGCCAAAGACCACTTACCATTTAATGTATTCCTTTGTTGAGTATTACCGGCGCTGCTCGCGATAACAGTCTCTCTGATGGCACTGATGTGCCCACCATTGTTAAATATTTAAGGCAATTTTATGCAATGTTGGAAACTGTATTTTGTAATCCTTCCAAATGTATTATGATATTAATATTAAAAATAACGTGTTGTTCAGTTTAACACTTTGATTTATAAATATTATTGCTAACACGACACAGCAAATTTTAAAATGAATTCTGAATCAAGCTGAGTAAGTATCTAATTAATACAAAAATTCTTATAATACACTTTTTGAAGCCAGCGACTGTAACGAAAAGCAACAGCATTTCAAAGGTTGGACTGTAACATGAGTGTAAAAGTGCATTTTCTTCACTCATATCTCGGATATTTCCCAGTAAACTTGGGTGATTACAGCGAGGAACATGGGAAAAGGTTTTATCAGGATGTAAAGACGATGGAACAGCGTTATCAAGGAAGATGGAACACTAATATGATGGCTGATTGTCTGAAATTTGAGATTTCTCTCACCTTAAGACCCCGGAATTATTCAGAAATTATGTAGTTGCATGTACATAGAGTAAATAAACACAATTTGTAACGAATTAGTGAAGTTGATTGCGAAAAATCGTTTCTTTATTTAAATTCTCAGTCTACTGAATCACGTAGGCACCAAAGTGAGCCACTTTTTAGTTTATTTTTGTGAAAAATCTGGATGTGATAGAGAAAAACTGAACTAATATTCGTGCTCAGTATTAATAACCCTGTGAGAATCACCTCTTAGATTCAAAACAACGACCAATCAATTCAAATCTGACAAAATGCAGAATTGTGTTATTCAAAATGTGAGATGAGGCTCAAAGCCTTCGCAATACGCAGAGGAAGTCAAAACTTCAGCAATACTAACCCAATACAACCTCTCGCAGTATGCAAAAACCTCTAAAAGGATCGTTCGAGTTTTTTCCGTAGCCACTCGCAGTTGGGCATCAGAGGACGATTTTGGAGCATATCGAGGTTTAGTTTCCATCTACAGTCAGCGTGCCGTTATAACCAACCAACGACTATTTTTAATAATTGCAACTCGCCTGCCCTCGCTGGTTACGCGCTAGATGTTGCTTTTCGATACAATAATTGGGCAATTAAATGAATTATAATATCGACGATTGCGCAGACGTTGATTGATATTGATGTTGAGGACCGGCTACAACCCCGCCCGGGGATTGCGGAAGACGGCCTTGAGAGAACGTGAAACTAGTAGACGATATGCATAACTAAATGGAAATCCAACAAAGTATAACTCTCTGCTTCATTCCGCTTTAATAGAGAAACCTGTACCTGAACCTTGTGTACCTTGGGTAGCTCGTCGGACTGACTTTGTGACAACCCCTCGTGCCAAACGAGAGCGGTTTGTAAGGGGACACTGCTAAAATAAAAATATACGACCGCGAATGAAATTGAAGGAAAGGGAAGGGAATGAATAACAAACTTTTATTTTGGAAAAAACAATTGGTACGAGAGAAACGTACAACACACAGCACGACAATGGGCTGAGGAGCATCTCAAGGCCCTTCTCTTTGTTTCCATAATATTACTAATTTTAAAGCCTTATAATTTCTGCCATTTGAAGAAATTACGGGCGAAATCCTAAACGTACGAACTAAATTGTGTAAATTCAAAGAGAAACGTACTCAATTCTAATTTCTTGCACGCGTCCTTTCTGAGATAATTTTCCATGTACTTTCACCACCGATTCACTTTTCATGAGATTATGAAGTAAAATTAGGGGAAACGCGCTGAAACGTTACGCACCAAAATAATCGGAAATTAGAATATCAAATTTCTCCCTTCGTACAACTTGGAAGATATCGAATGGGTCGTTGTGAAGGAGATCGTTCGTTGGGAACAAATACATTATAAATCGTCAATAACTGGTCAAACGCTTTTTTATTCCGAGCGCTCATCGAATTGTGAAGTCGACGACATTCCACATTTCGACTGCCGTCAAACTATGCGTTTTGTGCAGCGATGGTGTGCTAGTGGCGTGTTACGTATCGTCTACTAGTATTATTCGATGGTGAGTTGAATGAGATGGGTCTCAGAGATAAAAGACGAGTTAAGACGAAGTAGTCTATTTCCACGGGTAAAATAAAGACAATGATAACTTGTAGACGCGTTTCGGTTTACTAGACCATCATCAGTACAGTATTGTACTGTACAAGTTATCATTGTCTTTATTTTACCCGTGGAAATAGACTACTTCGTCTTAACTCGTCTTTTATAAGATGGATTTCCACTATCTCGCCGCACCCACCTTACATTATGGTCTCAGAGGTACTCAAGAAACATTGTCACTTGTACAGGAGTTGTGGTTTTCTGGATTGTTGATAGTCACGTGATATTTTTAATATTTTTTCGACATTAGAATTGAATAGGTCAGATCACAATCATGCTGTGCACGAGAAAAATAAACCGTCGTGTAATAATCTGCAGCGCTTTTACTTTCCTTAGTTTCCACAGTGTGTCCACAGGGCCAGCGCATTATCAGGCCATGCCCTGGGTGGAAATTGGATTGTTCCGTTCTACCTACCTTGCCCTGTGAAGGCAGCCACCTGTCGTGGCCCTAACCCGTAATGCACCGGCGCAAGGCTGCAAGCCTTGCATTTCTGGGGTGAAACGACCCGTAAGGCCAGAATGGTCACTGGCCTGCCCCATCTTTCACTGGGTTCGCCTCTTCCCAGGACAAGGCAGTTTGGACTTTCCGCCTTCTCTGCCGTCTGGGTGAGTACTGACCAGGTGGCTCCCACCTTCCTCAGACTCCGCAGGTTGGAAATAAATTGGTATGGACGAACTACCTCCCAGCGACCCCACAGCCACCACAATGTCTGCAGAGCAAGCGATTTTCTTCTTTTTTTCAGACTTTGCCCTGGGCCAATTCCTGGATTATTTCGTTCCGCCTACCTTGCCGTGGCGGAGGCAGCCACCTATCGTGGCCCTAACCCGTAAAGCACTGGCGCAAGGCTGCAAGCCTTGCATTTCTGTGGTCAAACAACCCGTAAGGCCAGAATGGTCACTGGCCCGTCCCAACTTTCGATGGCTTCGCCTCTTACAGGACAAGGCAGTTCGGACTTTCCGCCTTCCCTAGGGTTTGGAAGGACCCCAGTAAGCTGTGGCAGAGTAGCGTTAGAGATGAGAGAGGGAGAGAAGGTAAACCGAGTGGTGGGAAGTGGATAATTTCGGAAGTCCAAAAGGTCAAATCCATTCCCAGCTTTGGGAATAAACTGAGTTTTGCTGCGGCTACAGACAGTTACGATATCTGCAGAGCAAGCGCATTTTTCTGTTTTTTCACACCTTGCCATGGGCCAATTCCTGGATTGTTCCGGAATTGTTCCATTCCGGGTACTACCTCCCTCCAACCCCGCAAGTTTAAAATTAAACTTTGGGATGGGCGAACCCACGACCACCACGATGTCCGCAGGACCAGCGCATTATCCTGCATTATCAGGCCTTGCCCTGGGTGGGAATTGGGTGGTTCCGTTCTACCTACCTTGCCCTGCGAAGGCAGCCACCTGTCGTGGCCCCAACCCGTAATGCACTGGCGCAAGTCTGAAGTTCTTGCATTTCTGTGGTCAAACAACCCATTAGGCCAGAATGGTCACTGGCCCGCCCGGGGCGATGGGGCATCTTTCGATGGCTTCGCCTCTTCCCAGGACAAGACAGTTTGGACTTTCCGCCTTCCCTGGGGTTTGGAAGGACCCCAGCAAGCCGTGGCAGAGTAGCGTTAGAGCTGCATGAGGAAGAGGAGGTAAACCGAGTGGTGGGAAGTGGATAATTGCGGAAGTTCAAAAGGGCAAATCCATATAATAAACTGACTCTCGCTGCGGCTACAGACAGTTAAAATCCTGCTTCCAGCTGTCTGGGTGAGTACTGACCAGGTGGCTCCCACCTTCCTCAGACCCCACAGGTTGCAAATAAATTGGTATGGACGAACTACCTCCCAGCGACCCCACGACCACCACAATGTCTGCAGATCAAGCGCATTTTTTTTTTCAGACCTTGCCCTGGGCCAATTCCTGGATTGTTCCATTCTACCTACCTTGCCGTGCGGAGACAGCCACATATCGTGGCCATAACCCATAATGTACCGGCGCAAGGCATTCCCATGGTACCATGTTTAGGTCAAACAACCCTTATTCCCGGAATCGTTGATGGCACTTGCGGCTTTGTTCATCCCAGAACAAGACAGCCTTCTTCGAGGTTTGGAAGGACCCCAGTAAGCCGCGGCATCTAGTTTTCCGTCCCCTCAGGTCGACAGTCCCATAAATTACCGATTCGGGGGTTCTTTAATGAAGGTTGTGGCAAAAGTGACAGCAGCTGACTAATTCCCAACGTTTAAGCGCCATCGCTATCCATGCTTCACAGGGTTCCTATGAACTGAATGAAACATGTAATGGATTATTAGTTAAAGCCATGAAATATTTATGTGCGTGGGACTATGGTGGGAGGGTCGCACCCGCTGCGTATTGAAGTAATTCAATGAAACAACTTTAATCATGTACAATTTGTTTAATAATAAGCATTTTATTGTTAGCAGAGTAGTGTCAAATGAAGTGAATAATAATAATAACCTGTATAAAATGATTACTTGATAACAATGTGTGTAATGTAAACTACGTGACATTGATATTAGTTTTATCTACGAGTATATACCTTAGACATTAATCAATGCTTATGAAGTCACATTCTTTGTTATAACTATTGAACACCTATACGTATGTTTATCCATATCCGTCAGACTACACTGAAGGAAGAAAAATTATTTTTTACTCGCAACAAACGGTATATGTTTATATGACAGTGAATAAGTCGGGTGCTCCGGAATTTCTACTTCTCCGGAATCCGAACAGTTACTCATGGTGAAGGAGTCTTGAAAGTATGGAAACTATGGCTGTATTTGTATGTCTGAATTGATAAGTCAGCTCGTCAGGAATTGCAGGAATACTCTCAATTAGCTCTCTAGTTGTCGCAAAATTGGGATGAGCGCCTCGCCCTCAGGTATTTCCTGCAAGAGTCTTCTTTGATGTCCACCTTTGGAGAAATAGTGCCAAAGACCAGAAATCGCTCCCTCTCAAATCTCCAGCACTGGGCCACGACGTGGTAGGGTGTTTTGAGATCTGTGCCACACCACCAACACTGAGGGACAGGTCTGTTTCCTTATTTGATGACTGTTCCTAAACCCTCGACGAGGGTTATATCAGTTATGGAAGTTGCAGTTTCGCTATTATGCAAGAGGCCGGCCTCCGCAGCATCCACTGAACTCAGACCTGCGGAAGTACGGCAGGTATTTGGTCGTTAGCCAGTCTCCCGGTAGAGAGCTGTTGCCCGCGAGGAATCCCGTACCGTCTGGAAGGAGTTCTTAATCTGGTTTCCCACCTGATCTAACTATTTACTTGGGTGGCAAGTTTCAAAAAGGCAGATCAACTATGACCACGTTTCTTAGCCATCACCTTCTTCGTAAACTGCAAAATGGTTATAGGCTTGCTTTGTAGCAGTCAATGCTGCTAAGTTCTTTTGCCCTCCCAACAACCATCGCTCACTGTTGTAGAAACTACGGTGGAGCAGCACGTGGTTTCTTGTTTCCTCCGGACTGGAGGCGCAAGACGTGCATAATGGAGAGTTTTTGAGAGAGAAGAAGTGGAGCCGTGGATTGATGTCACCATCTATCGTGAGGAACTGGCTCGTCCAGTGGTCTGGCTCAACCCGTTTTCTGAAAGACGTTCACGGATGTTGGGGAAGAACTCATACGCGTCACGCCCCTATGACGAGGATTTCCATCTCGCTTGCCATTTCTCTAACCCCCATTCGTCGATGGCGGCAAGTTTCTGTTTAGTGGTGAGATCCGCACAGAGTTCAGCCCAAAGCGAGGAAAGCTCCCGTTTCACTCTCCACTTGTCAACCATGCACTCAACGGCCAAGTCAACTGGTAACTGACCAGTGATCACCTGGAGTGCTTCTGTTGATACAGTCTTGTAGGCCTTGGTGATCCACAGGATTGCAGCTCTCTGGAATTGGGCCAACTACACCGAGGGACGTCGAGTATGTCATACACACGTCTGTTTACCTGTGGTCTGTGGAATAGTCATCAAATAAGGAACCAGGCCTGCCCCGTGATGATCCCTACGATCTGGCTCAACAAATTGTAATTGAGCGCTTTCTTAATTTCTCCCAATTTCCCCTTCTATCATGTTCTACGCCGTGAGAACGACCCTAAAAGTGAATCCATTCGTTATCTCTACCTGCCGTATCGTTTAGTAAACTGCGTTGAAAATCGACGTACGTCCTGAGCTATCAGACTGAAGCGCGCTGTTACTTCGGATGGCGATGATAGCCAGTGTTCTGCCACTATCTCGGTTTACGGACTCATTGGGCTCCACTCCTGGGTGATGGGCCTCATGACTCAGACGGTACTCCGGATGATTAACGTCGCCTCGTTGGTGTTCTAGTAACACCGTTATTCCAAATACCGTACTGTTGTGTAGTTCGACTAAACGTACGATACCAAGGGACATGTTTAAAGATTGCAGTGCCACAGTATAACTATGATAGGATTAGTAGTTCTACACGTTAGCGTTCATACTACGATATATCGCTCATCAAGCGCTGTCATTGCGTTGGGCAACTTAATTTATTTCTAACCCCTCCTCTGCTAATACCGAAACTATTCCGTAGCCGACAATACCAAACAACGTTGACAATCTCACCGTCAGCTGATTTCAACCCTAAGGGGCCTCTTCGCACGTAGCGACCGGAAAATCAAGATTAGTTCCTGAACGCGCGAAACGTGACGTCTTAACTCATTGAATCGTGACTTTTTCCCGTTAATCCATAATATTATTGAATTTCGACCGGTCGGACGCGCCGTATCTCGGGTTACAGACGCTCGAAACGAGCGCTGTTTTGAGATGGACGCTCTCCTCACAATCCAAAACACTCATTCTGTATAAAACGCGCGCGCCGACCGGCGCCAATTTCAGACTTAGACAAAACGGCTTCGAGACCGCGAAGGTAAGCCAAAAATTATCTTGGTTACGCGATTTTATCTTTTGGAGCGTTAGCGATTTTGGACTTTTGAAACTTTCAACGTGCCGATTAGCGAGTTGTCGAATCTGGGATTGAATAATTTCGTAATTAACCGACACACGCACGCTTTGTTTATATATCACAGCTTTAGAACATAGCGAATTTTTAAAACTTGTCAATAGTCTTAATGAATGACTTTTTATCAGGACGTGCAGTGCTTTGCAGGACTTGGTGAATTGTAATTCTGAATAGCGATTACGTTTTGGTTTATTATTCATTCTGCTTTCGGTCGGGAACCCATCCTCCCCCCCCCTGCCATACCATTTTAAAATTTGACACTTTTCGAGGCATGGGGAATCCAAATTCCTCAATGTGAAACAACAGAGGAGAAAAAAGTTTGGAACGTTTCTCTCCTGACTGTTTAGCTCAACACCAATGTTACTTTAAAATGAATTGTTTGAACTGGGCAGTCATGAAACCGTTAGTAATGTGATTACTCACCGTTTGTTCCGCAGGCTTACCGCTGCATAAAATATTGTACCGTTTCTAATTGTTCGTATCTGATAAAAACCCCAGTGGCAGTTACAATTGAATAGGTTCCAGCACAAGTTTTTATTATTTGATTAGGCAAAATATTCTGCCTGACAATGGTGTGACTAGCCCCGGTGTCTACAACTATCGAGCTTGAGAGGAGTTAGCCATTTTCCGCCCTATGAAGCTGGCTACTGGATGTTTTCCTGGTTCTCCCGGCATTGTCTTTTGAAATGTCCAGGCTTGCCGCACTTGAAGCATTTCTTGGGATTCTTCTTTAATGGAGTTGATACCGCCATCTCATTCAGGAGATCACAAATCCGGTCTTTTTAAAAGCTCTAAACTTGGCAGGTCTTTTTCGTTCTTTCGAGGCGGGCTAACATCATACCGCACACTTGAAGTTCTAACATACATGTTGTTTTTACTAATGCTGTTCCTTCGAATTCCTAAGCCCGTGCCACTGCTTCTCCTAGGGAAGTCGGTTTGGCAATCTTCATTTTTTCTCGTAAACCTTGGTCTTGTATGCCATCCACGAATATATCGACAGCCATATCCTCCAAAATCTCGTCGTCTGATATTGGGTAAGCCAACTTCATCAACCGAGATATTTCGCCTCCAAACTCTTGAAAAGATTCTCCTGGGTTTTGCATTCGGGTACGAAATCGTGTTTTGTACAACTGCTCCAGTCCTTTGTCACCAAATCTTCTTTCCAATAGCTCAATAAAAAATTGAAAATCGTCTAAACGTTCTTCAGGGATGCTTTGTAGAACATCGGCAGCGTTGCCACGAAGAAAAACAATCAACATTGCCGCCTTTTCTTCATTACTCCACCTATTGGCTACAGCAGCAGCAGCGAACTGTCGCATGTAGCTCGACCAACCTGATTTACCATCATAGGTCGGAGCCTTTACCCTCAGCGAATGCCGATCAACCAGGAGTACTTGTCCGTTATGTGTACTAGCAGTTTCGTGTCTTTCTTCACGAAGAAGGTGTTCTATCTGTTCTTCTAGTTTTTCAATTTTGTTCTGGAAATCAGTTTGAATTTCTCTGACATCACACTCCATTCTGTCCAGCCGCCCATTCTGTCTGTTCATTACATCGACCAACCCTTCCATCTGTGCTCTCGTTTCTAATTGCAGTGTTTTCATTTCGTCATGACTTCTTTCGATTTTAGTCATTATTTCCTTCAACAAAGTTTCCATGTTCGATAAACTAGAACTTCTTGTTTCTACAGGCATGAAGTTATTAGATCTTTCAAGAACGGATTAAGCAGTTTTTATCCCACTTCTGACACCAAATTGTACCGTTTTTAATTGTTTGTATCTGATAAAAAGTGGCTTAACTCTGAAAGACAATAACAACATACAACTAACGCGTGAACTATCTAAACTTTATGAACAATAACTTTAAAACTAAACAAGCTGTTGTATTTTCAGTCCTCTTTCTTTTAATCAAATGTTCTTGAGCACACAAATCGTTCACGTTTCGATAACCGGACACAACAACTTTCAAGACGGAAATCCCGACACGACACCATCTTTTCTCGTTGTTACTCGCGTCCCCGTCGTCCTTCCCTAGCAACATCATCACAACTTCCGTTGCTTGGATTCGACACCACAATATGATATCAAATCCACAACTAAACAGTGCTAAAAAAAAAAATATATATATAATAACTCGTTTTGCCAGTCGAAGGAAGAGTACATTAAACGCACCAGAATGAAACAAACTCGAGGCTTAGATCAAAACAACATTAATTTATTTTTTTACTTTTCTCCTCCCTAGTGGCCTCCAGCGTAGCTTTAGATGTTGAGGTTTCCTCGACAGAGACCCTTGGTCTATGTGTGTGCGTCCGCAGTCAACATTGCTGGAGAGCGCTGGGAATTCCGGGCAGCAGCTCCGAGAAATCTGAAGTTACTAGATGTTTGCAGAGAAGGCAAATTTCCAAGAACAAAGACTCGTAATCCTCGTCCCACGTAATCGCAAACCCCTTTCTTGTAGACGATTTGGCGAAAAAAAATGTATCTTGCACTCAACTGAGCGTGAACAGCGTAATGAGGCGATCAAATGGGGAAGGAATACTCAAGAATAGTGGGCACAAGAGCACACTTTGTTCAGACGAACTATGGTGGAAATGCTGGGTACTTCGCTTCAAGAAACCACAGGCACGGAGAACTACAGTCGACTGTAACAGCAAACGGTATGTTTCCGACGACGGGCAGCACACGCCTAATCCAAAGGGGGGGTGGTCAGGCTTGGCAAAACCCGAGGGCAGGGCTCAGGCGCTGTTTTTATTACCTGCATATGTTTCTTGGGATTTGGTCGTGATTTATACTTCGACCTGTTCCAGGTCATATTTAGCCTTTAACGTGGCCTAAAAAATCAATTCTTTCGAACAAATATTCCATTTGAGATCTAGTTGCGCCCGCCTACAACCAATTCAGTTGTCATGGACGAACTGGTTAAACAAATTAACCGCCAACGAAATTCCGGCTATTTTATTCGTTTTATGGCATTTACGTCGTGCTTGGTTTCGTTTCCTACGTATTTTTCGGTACAGAGTCGAATAAAATGTGCCCCAGAGGTGTACGATTGCGCCTTGATAGAACTCGTGGGACAATATAGCGAATGTTATCATTTCTCTCCGGCCTGCTCTCATTTTCCCGTCAGTTCGACTCATCCCATCGTCGACTAGAAAACGAATTTTCGACGTTCCGTTGTAGTCAGGTCATGTTTCGTATCGTTTGTTTGTATTTTTCGAGGCTGAACCGAAAGGGATTAGTCTGTTAAGTGGGGGACTGCGTTAAACCGAGGAATTATGCTGCGCAAGAGAATAATGAACCATTCCGTAATAATTTGCAGCGTTTTTATAGTCGCATTTTTTCTAAAACGGCTACGCAACGCTGTGCATGTACCACTTTACTTGAATCGTATTGGAACGGTGTAAAAACGTGTGTGCTAACAGTCGGGAGTGTGTTTAAAGCGAATTTGGAGCACTTATGCTACTCACTGGTTCCGAAACCGTAGGCACGTTTAGTTGTCACGTCATTCGAACATTTGTGCTCTTCTGCTATTTTCTTTCGTAACCCAGGCGTCATCGTGGAAAATATTGAGTACTTCAGATCACTCACTCTCATCGTGAGGGCCTCTAAATCCGAATACCTATTTTCGGCACGTAGTATGATTTTTGAGGGACGGCTGAACAGATTGAGCTCGTTAGTAATTGTTGAAGGGACACAAATTAAGTAATGAGCAATGTACGACGTGATTTAACTTCAAAAATCTCATCGCTACTTAACTTCCGTTTTTCCGTGAACGTTTGTGTGAAAAAAGAGGTATAAAAATATTTACGTAGGATAAGTATGAATTTTTAATCTAATTAACGTTTAAATAAATTTCTAATATATTAAGCTAATTTTAAAATTAAAGTATAAGTTCCCTAGAAATAGTGCTGTATTTATGAGTAAACTCTTTCAAATTGGGTGCAAAACGAAATGTTATCTAGTAGCGCGATAAATTTCATTCAAGCTTTTTGCTTTCAGCTCCGGATTGCTCAGCTCTTGAGACCACTTCGAAAATTTAAATCGGCGAAATGAAAGCGCTGCGTTGGTTGCTATTGGTGGCAGTCGGCTTAGTCTTGGCCGAAACAGAAAAAGACATGTCCCCCATTGAATGGACTGGGGGTGAAATGCAACTCGAATCCGGCGAAAATTATTTCAACGGTCTCGCTACCAGAGCGCAAATTTCCGATAACTCCTGCTTCCTCGTGATCCCGAAGTAAGTGGGAATTGTTATATTCAACTATTAAGAATTCGACCTCGCCGTTGGTGCTGGAGGTATGCGAGTCGAATACCGGCAGCGAGCGATGGGGTCTGATGTACGTTCATTTCAGTCATATCAATCAGCTGCGTATTCAACTGTAGATTGAATTATAGGTCACTCGACTTATTACTTTCCGCTACCCGAAGGGAAGGAAAGTATAGTACTCGGCCCAAAAAAAAAATTTGGGTTTTCTTCAGATCTTTACGTTTTGAGGCCTACTGAGTCTCCTAATTTCGGCGCGTGGTCCGTGTGTGACTGATCCGATTGAGCTGGTTCTTTTTTTTTTTGTTCGTTATTTTCTGTAGACACCAAAATAAGGTTATGGACGTTTTGGCCGATGGGAAGGGGGGTGGGGGGGACGAAAATGTACCAAAACCAGGGTTTTTCGCATTTTTCTCGAAAACGGCTCTGATGATTTCGATTAAACTTTCAAATTATCTTCTACTAATCAATACCTAACTTTTCTTCTGTATATTTATCTCCATGAAAATACGGTGAACGGAGATATGGTCCCCTGAAGCAAAAATAGGTTTTTTACGCTTTTTGGCAAAACGGCTTCAACGATTATCACCAAACTTTCATGATGTTTTCGAATAGTTAATGCCTGCATATTGTTCTCAATAAATGTTCCTCTGACAGTCCATTGAACAGAGATAAAAATTAAAATGCGTCGAAAATAACGTTTTTAGAATATTTCCGTTAATTCCAGGGTAATTGCTTCACCAATTGTGATAGATCTTACAGAGTGTCTTTTAGTTACCCATACCCACATTTCGTTCTCTATAAATATTTATGTATATGTATGTTGAACGGCCAAGTTAACTCAGAAAAAGATATTTGCCGAATATTAATTTATCGGTATTCCAATTTTCTCAAAAACGGCTCTAGTTTGGTTAAACTTTCAAATTATCTTCTACTAATCAATACCTAACTTTTCTTTTCTATACATATCCCCATGACAATACGGCGAACGGAGATATAGGCCTATGAAGAAAAAATAGGTTTTTTACGCTTTTTGGCAAAACGGCTTCAACGATTATCACCAAACTTTACAGATGTTTTCGAATAGTTAATACCTACATACTGTTCCTCTGACAGTCCATTGAACAGAGATAAAAATCAAAATGTGTCGAAAATAACGTTTTTTCGAACATTTTCGTAAATTTCAGGGTAACTTCAGGGTAATTTCAGGGACCAGATGTGATAAATTGTAATGGAGTGTCCTTCAGTCATCCATACCAACATTTCGTTCTCCATAATTATTTCTGTATATATATGTTGAACGGAGATATAAGCCAAGTTAACTCAGAAAAAGAGATTTGTCGAATATTAATTTATCGGTATTCCAATTTTCTCAAAAACGGCTGTAACGATTTCGATCAAACTTTCAAAGTACTCTCAGCTAACTAGTCCCTACATTTTGTTCTCCATAAATGTTCCTGTAAAAATGCGTTGAACGAAGATATAGCGCCCGCATATGTAGCTGGTGTTCGAAATTACGGGGGTGGCGGAAAGTTGTGTGTTGCTACGCACCAGATATTTTTTCTGTCCCGAGAGATTCGTCGTTTCAGACGGCTATTAATCCATTCAATAAATTGTTAGTGAAAAGTTGACCAAGAACCAAAATAGTATTGACTATACCTGTGGTCGGCAAAGTGCGGCTCTCGCGTAAATATCTATGGGAGACGCAATAATATTTTCATTTTAAACAAAACTTGGTGAAAAAAATACATCTGATTTAGATAAATTAGAATTCTTCTATAAATCGAGAACATTAGTTATCGAAAGGGAACGTTTTGAAATGCATCGCGTCCCTTTTTCTGGAAATTAAAGTATATCTCCTTGTCTGCTACCACTGAGATCAGAATGTCTCTTCCCTGGCCTCTAAACGGTTGAGTTCAAAGAAAACTTAACTTTGCGTCAGTATTTCTGTGGTGGTAAAACATCTCCGAATGTAATTGAGCATAAAACTCTGTTCCAATATCATTCGGCTTGATATCGTACTAACTCCCCAACTCTCTTAGTGCGATATCGCTTACTACATTAATCCCCTCCGTAACATTGTCCCCAAAACGTACAATACAAATAAGTTGCTCGAGAGACATGTAATTTAATTCCTATTTTCTTGCGCTTTTCCCGGTGGGACCTGTCACGAGTGTTCAGGGGGATACAACCAATTTTCTTCGTCAGTAAAAATAAAGGCTTCATTAATGGAAATTATAAAAGAAAATAACTGCTTCGGATTAAGTAAAAAGGGATAATAAAATATTAAAGTAAACCGGAAAAATAATTCTCCTCCCGACGTGTAGAGTTTAGGACCAAGTTCGCTTGCGATCGGTCAACACTTCGGCGCGTAAACGGAGACTGAGCTCCGGCTCAAGGCCCTCTTCATTGATAAGATGGCCTGGCCTCCCGAGTCCGGACAGTGTCACGACCTAAGGTAAGGTCCACCAAGAGCCCCTTGATCAGGGAGGTTGGCAAGTGGGAGGAGAAGCGCAGGGCGGCCTATTGGCGGGGTGTGCCAGGCCGAAGGCTGTCAAGGCTCTTTATCAAACTCTCCAGGGAGTGCACAAGAGAGATCCTCATCCCGGAGAGAGGTAGTATACGGATTGTATGTGGCCTGCTCACTCGTTACTGTCCACTAAGGTACCTCATGGCCAAAATTGGTAAGTCAGAGGTAGACAGTTTCGGATTCTGCAAGACGGAGGTGGAGTCAGTGAAGCATGTGTAAGGTGCTGGCTGCAGTGCGCCTCATAGTGCTTGGGGTTCTTTGGCTGTGACCAGAGGAGGTTGCAAGGATGGACCTCAAGGTTGTTTTGCGTTTTGTGCGAGAATGGCAGGGACGTCGCATCAGGAAATGCCAGCGGGGGGGGAGGGGACTCCGACCTCGTCTAATCAATCAAGCAATATCATTGCGTTGAACATTCCAGTGATGGGGACTGCCAAATCCATCTCCCAGCTCTGATATTTGAATCGCTCCTGAAGAGCTTGAAGCATCCCTCGTCAATAATTATCGAGCGTGCGCGCTCAAACGTAAACACACACATTCATCAATTGCCGCTTTCTTGTTTCAGGTTGAAACCCACAGTGAAGGTCACGTGCTGCAAGTTGGACATGACTCACGAACCAGGCCGAGAGTCTAAACACATTTTAACTCCTTTCCCTCCGGGCAAATTACCCAATCCTGAGTCGTGCGACGACCTCCAATCAGCCGTCGACATTTGCCTCGATCCCACTCACAAGCTTTGGGTTTTGGACGTTGGAGCTATCCACCATGCCCCACCACACCCGCCGCATGGGGACTCGCGAGGACCGCCACCACCACCCCATAGACCGCCGATCATTTGCCCACCGAAGATCATCGCATTTAATGCCGACGATGGAACGGTAACCCATTTATTTGAAGCATACGTTCTATTTGACTCACTCACGTAACTTTTCTCTCTCTCTCTCTCTCTCTCTCTCTCTCTCTCTCCCTCTCTCTCTCTCTCTCTCTCTCTCTCTCTCTCTCTCTCTCTCTCTCTCTATCTCTCTCTCTCTCTCTCTCTCTCTCTCTCTCTCTCTCGTTCTCGCTGTTCCCCCATTCCATTTATACCACATAAATTGTTCCATCCATCAACGAATTTCTACAGTAACGCTTATGGGTAACAAAATGTACCTCCCGTTTTTAAGAAAATTTAAATATTAACGTTTTACGTTTAAAGAAGCCCATTTTCTTACGTATTGCTGCTCATCAACAAATGGTTACAGAAAAAGAAACTTGCAGGGAATAAAATATATGGTATAAGTTGGTGTTATCAGTCTGGAATTTATGTTTAACGGTTACGTAAACTACAGATGTGAAAAATCTCAACTAACTTTGGAGTGAATAATGGTGACTAGAAACATAAAAGTATTTAATTAGAAATGAAAAACGCTTGATTCGAAACGGAAATGTTTCTGCTCAGAAAAAATCTTAATTTAGAATGGGACATTCTCCATCAGCTACCTGAAATAGACAAACCAGAACTTGGAAGGATAACAACTTAATTTTTCATTTTAAAAATCGCGATTTCGTGATGGATAATGTCAGTTAGCGAAAAATCTTGATTTGAAATGGTAAAATCTTAATTTAATGTGAAAAAAACTTCGGTTTTAATTCACAACATGCTACAGAAATATTTATTGTTATACTAATATTTGTTAATGTAACAAAAAATCTTGATTTTCGATGGGAACGCTGTATAAAATGTCAAGCAGATTTGTTTAAAAAACGTCCACTGGAAATAGGAAAATCCTAATTTTTTTTATGAAAAAATTATCGTTTGAAAAGGAAATGTGTATATTGGGAAAGGAAGAATTTCAAATAGTGATTAAAAACCCCTGCAGATTATTACACAACGGTTTATTATTCTCATGAACAGCTTGACCTAGTAATACAACTTGTAATAAGTAAAAACTGAGGAGAACACGGGGAGCAAGATGTACGCGCACGTAAGCTGTTCATGAACTGGTTTATTATCAGCAAGGTGATTACCAATCCCACGTGACTGTAAACACTACAGGTGTCGCTGTATGGACTCTGATTTACAACAGTCTCCCCCACTAATCTCAGCTCCCAATATGAAAAAACGATAAACAACAAAAACCCTGACTGCTAACTGATACACATGACTCCACATAGTCCTGAAAATATTGAGGTGGACGTCTCACTCTTCCTGAACGCTGCAGTCCGTCTTGTCCTGGAGGTGAAGTATGCCTACTCTGATTTTGGCCCCTTTGCTGGACGCTTGGTATCGGCACTGGAGAAACCGGCGGAACAGCTTGATCGCCATCTGGACTTGGCCCATCAAAAATCACAGAACGGCGCTGACATTTTTGGGGCATATTCCCGTGTGATTTTGGTACCCGAGTTGACACCAACTGGTTAATATGACGTTTGATCGTCCGTCCACAATCCAGAAGAATGATATAGTGACGTGTGCCCAGTTGCCGCTTCACTACTCCAAACTGCCAAATTTCCCGATTCTGGATGTAACCTCGTGACTGAACCCTCTCTCCCACGCACAAACGCCGAACTGGGGGCAGAGCGACCTCTCGCTCCGAGACCCATCCCATTCGATTCAGCATCGAAAAATACTAGTAAACCATACGAAACATGACCTGACTACAATAGAACTACGGAAACTAAATATTCCCCCGGTGCCAGGCGCCCGTAAACGTCTGTAGGCATTTATGATCCGATGGAGGGGAGCGGAGGAAGTGGCCCTAACCTTCCTCCGCCCTGTCGGAGAAATTGGAACGGGGACTTCCAGCGAACTCTCGGCAATTGGCAAGCGGGTGGGTGGTTTGATGAGGCGGGAGGGAGGGAGGGAGTACTAACGACGAAATGTTGGCTTCCGCTGTAGTTCCCGCGAGTTCTTTCAATTAGTTGACTCTAATAATTACTGTAATTTCCCTATACGCAGTTGTACACGTCTGATACTCATTCTATTCGACCCAGGATGTAAAAATATCTTGAAAACGATACAAAACACGGCTTATTTGCGATTATACTGCGTTTCGTTAATTTTTTTAACCATTTTTTGTCCATAAGAACCATGGGTTTCGTCCGATCGGATTGCCGAGATGGCAGGCACAACTAGATACCAAATGGGAATTTAGTGCGAAAGAACGGATTTTTTAGACCACGCTAAAAGCACAAAACGGCCCGAACGGCAGACGGACATTGCATATTTTGGAATCCCCATGTCTTGAAGCGTAAAGTATCAAATTTTGAGGGGGGGGGGGTGTAAAAAATGTTTTTTGACCGAAAACAGAGGGTTATTATTCAGAATGTATAATAAACCAAAAACAAATCTTTACCGGACATGGGAAATTTCAATGTGTTACCAAAAAATATCCATCCGTAATGGGTTAATGGCTATGAAATATAATAATGACGCTTTTTAAATGTAGTGAAGTAAATTAAGACCTGCAAAACCAATTTCCGCAGTGGCCATTAACGAAAATGACTGTGTGCAGGAAAAAAAATTGTGTCAGAAGTGGGATTCGAACCCACGCCCTCAGAGAGGACCAGAAGGCTCAATCGTTGAGCAAGGGTTCAATTTCAACCTTGAGTCTGGCGCCTTAGACCGCTCGGCCATCCTGACAACTGTAGTTGACTAAAACTAATATTCAAACATCAAAATGTAGGTTAAACTGTAAAAAAATGTAAAAATGTTATCAGTTACTGAACGATATTTTCTTGGAATTAAAAAAATACGAATTAAAGCGTCTTCAGATCGTCAACTCTGTGTTTCTCCGCAGTCATCGAATTGAAACGACTCAACGCTTTTCATTCTCTCTTCCAGGTTTTACACCGCATGAACTTGATAAACTTCGTTTGCCCGATTTCCCGACTCCAATTCATCATTTGCGACTACAGTAGTTCAGGAACTGGCTATATCTACGTGAGCGATGCCGGTTCTAAAGCTATCATAGTGTGGGACGTGCAAGCCAACAAAGGATTTAGAGCCGAACTTCCGGAAGGCGTTCTCAACGAATACACTCCTAGAGACGTTATGTATATCGCTCTCGCGAGAAAAGCGTCCGGCAACAACAAACTTCTCTTTACTTACAGGTGAGGATGTACTAAATAATATTCAAAATGCTGGATTTTGTTGTACGTGAAATCGAGGCAGAAGAAATAATTTTTGTACAGTACGAAGGACATCTCAATGCAATGCACGGTTAGAGAAACGGCTGTCGAAAACGTACCTAGTAGAAGAAATTGGACGTGCAGTTCAAATCGGGATTAAGTAACGGATAAATAACACGTTTACCTAGTTTTTGCGCCAAATACAAGTTTACACTTGCAGTCTATCATTAAGCGCAGAAATGTTGGTCAAACCTTCATTTTTGCTTTCCTTGGCTCTACGAAGTAGAAAGAAAAGTTATGTAATCGGCTGAAAAAAAAGTTGAGTTTTCTTCAGATCCTCCTGAGTCCGAAAAACACTATTTGGGCAAATGGTCTGTGTGTGTGTGTGTGTGTCTGTGAACGATTTTTAGAGAAAACACCGTACCAAATCAGCTCAAACTTGATATCTCGCTCGCAGGTTACCATGGGACGCCAAAATAAGGGTATGAACAAAATCCACCGAAAGTTAACTATAGTTATCATAGTGATCAAAACACCAAATATTTTTTTTCTCAAAAACGGCTACAACGAGTTTGATAAAATTTTTTATATTGGTAGCTCCCGAAATGCCAACTATACCATAAAATTCTCGAATGTGGGAAAATGACGAGAGCAGCACAATAAATACCCAAAACTTTCGACGAATTCTATTTTAGCGCGGTTTTTAGGGAAAACAACCGTACCAAATCAGCTCAAACCTGATGTCTAGCCTACAGGTTACCATGGGACGCCAAAATACGGGTATGGGAAAAATCCATCGAAAGTTATCTATAGTTATCATAGTAATCAAAACTCCAAATATTTTTTTTCTCTAAAACGGCTTCAACGAGTTTGATAAAAATTTTTATATTGGTAGCTCTTAACATGATATTTATACCATACAATTCCCATTTGTAGGAAAATGACGAGAGCAGCACAATAAATTATCAAAATTTTCGACGAAATTGATTTTAGCGCGGTTTCTAGAGAAAACAACCGTACCAAATCAGTTGAAACTTGATATCTAGCCTACAGGTTACCATGGGACGCAAAAATAAGGGTATGGGCAAAATCCACCGAAAGTTAACTATAGTTATCATAGTGATCAAAACACCAAATTTTGTTTTCCCAAAAACGGCTCGAACGATTTTGAATAAATTTTTTATATTGATAGCTCTTAACATGATATTGATACCATAAAATTCCCATTCGTGGGAAAATGACGAGAGCAGCACAATAAATTATCAAAATTTTAGACGAAAAGCGTTTTTGCCGTGGTTTTTTCCTTTTAAACTCCGCTGGAATGTTAGTAGAATGTTAAAGAAAATTCGTACTGTAGTCCAATCCAATACCTATAGGGTGAGTATTTAAAAACGCTCATGAAATATATGGGGGTCACTCCAGAAATTCCTGAATTTCAACTACCGCCATTTCGCTTACTACCAGTTCTAACAGTTATTACCCAACAACTCTGCAAAAGTTATTACTATTCTTCTTAAAAAAATTTGTGTTTACAGCCTCATTAATTTTCTGGGTACCAATTGCTCAATAATGGTCCTGGGATGAGTACGAGCAGCACAATAAATTCTTTAACTGTTTCTTAAATAGCTCCATTCTTCTCCTATTGAAGTAGGTGAAATCACCGACGACATAACATTTTAACGTTCGATTTTTATTTTGACAGGTCCGCCGAAAGCTTGTGGTCCATAGACACCCACGACTTACAAACCGACAAGAGTTTGAAAAAAGCCGTCGAAATCGGCAAAAAACCGTGCAAACTCATTTTCTTGGGCACCGACGAATGGGACTGCGTCTATTTCCGTCGAGAGCTCACCGCTGACGTGTACAAATGGAACGTGGACTCTCCGTTCGACGAGAAAAATTTCCAAATGGTTCACAAAAGCGAAAGCGAGTTGACGCCAACTCACGCTATCGCGGATTACAAAAACGGCGTGATGCGTCTCGTCGAATCGAATCTCATCGACTACATCAAACCCGATTGTCCGGCTCAAAAGGCTATCAATTGTCTGACGGTCATGTCGGTGTCTGGGGATCAACATCAGAGCCCTCACCGTTCTTAATAGTCAGCATCAAAGCCCCTCGGACAGTTCGCACCGGAGTAAGAAGTTAGTCGTCGTTCAGAGTGCTCTTTTGAGTCTCGTATTTAATTTACGTAATTTTTCAGCCGTGTTTCAACAATTTGAGGAACACACCGAAACATTCACTTACTCCATTATTGGTCAACTCGATCCATCAGACGTGCCAGGATCAGAGCTTAGTTCTGCAACTTTTGTCAATACGGAAATAACCTGCTGTTGGGGGTTGTGGCTAGGCCTCATTTATGGCTCAAACAAACCCGAAGCATCTCAGTGGCCCAGCTTGTGCGTGTTCATCCTTTTTTTAATTTAGTGTTGCGTTGTTTACTTTGTTCAAAGTCGAGGTCCTTTGAACATTCTGAGAGCGTGGGTGTAAACAACAAGTTGCGTGTGTGTGGATGGGGGGGGGGGGGTTGTCTGGCTGGTCTGGGGTGGGTTATATTTATGGGTTTGTCAATAGAAAGAGATTGGCGTACCCTAGGCTGCTGATCAGAATAGATGAAGGCTGGTGCGATTCGGTAGCTCATTAAAGATGAACATTTCCCTGAAACATCGACCAAACTCAAAAGGAATGCTCGGTCGGCTTTCAAAAAATATTGTTAAAGACTTTCTTGGAAATACAGGGATGGACGCGCCGGACAGGAAGTAAATCGATGGCTGTGAAGGGAGGGTGGTATTTTGGAAAGTCCATACAGGGGATAAGGAAATAACTGAAGAAGAGACTGGCTGGACTTTCCCACAGCTACGGACAAAGGGCTTCAGGTCAGAAAAAGGTCGACTCGACTCCTTTCTTTTCTTTTCCAAGACTGCAAAGACGCTTTTGCCTTGGCAGTGATGCGCCTTTTGGTTCTGGACGGAGTTTAATTGATTCTTTATTGTGATTTGCGTTAGGGCAGAGGTATTGGCTCCCTCCTCTTATACCTTGGAGTTTTCCCATCACTGCATAATACTTGGACGTACCTGTGCTCGTCGAAGCTGAACGCAGAGCTCTGAATAAACTAACGCGACAGTGACTCTAACTCATACACTCACACCATATAAATGGCGTTTGCTCTTGCCTGCGGGCCACTTCGGTCAAACTGCAAACTGTCTTTCAATTTGTTCATGAGAAGAGACGTAGCCCTCGAACTGCATTCAAGACAGCATTACCCAACTCAGGCCAAAGGAAGCGGAAGGATGGAATGGTGGAGGCAGAGAAATGAATCATTAAAATTGTCGGTAGTTCGCAGTTCAAAACCTTTAGAAAGAAAATAATAAAGAAATATTTCCGGTATTCAAATATTATCTTGAGGGAATGCTTTGTGACAGAAAACGCCACAATCACGTCAACTCTCACATCCCGAGAGATTCAGAGACAACTAGGGAAGCTTTCACGCTTTTGGGTTTATTATTCATTCTGAATAATAACCCTATGTTTTGGGTCACGAAAAATGTTTTACAACCCCCCCCCCCTCAAAATTTGATACTTTACGTTTCAAGACATGGGGATTCCAAATCTGCAATGTCCGTCCGCCGTCCCCTGTCCGCCGTCCGGGCCGTTTTGTGCCTTTAACGTGACCTAAGAAATTCGTTCTTTCGCACAAAAATCCCATTTGGTATCTAGTTGTGTCCGCCATCTCGGCAATCCGATCGGACGAAGCCCATGGTTGTTATGGGCAAAAAATGGATAAAAAAATTAACGAAACGCAGTATAATAAGCCGTGTTTCGTATCGTTTTCCAGGCCCGCTCGACTCGCAACATCCTGCCAATTGCCGAGCGAGGGTTCGCTGGAAGCCCCCGTCCCAATTTTCCTGACTCTTTTTGCGACGGGGCGGAGGAAGGTTAAGGCCGCTTCCTCTGCACACCCCTCCATCGGATCATAAATGCCTGCAGACGTTTACAGGCGCCTGGCGCCGGGGGAATATTTAGTTTTCGTAGTTCCATTGTAGTCAGGTCATGTTTCGTATGGTTTACTAGTATTTTTCGATGCTGAATCGAATGGAATGGATCTCGGAGCAGTAATACTAGGTCAAGCTGTTCATGAGAATAAGAAACCATTGTGTAATAATTTGCTGGGTTTCCTGATTAGAGCTGGTGAGGGCATCTGAGGCCAAGTCTCCCAAGTGAACATTGAAACACGCTTCTAATTACCTTGTTCAAAACTGAAGCACCTACCTGTTAATTTGCTATTTTGAAGAAGTCGCTTTCCTTCTAGCAGAATGGGAGGGCAGGCGTATTTCTTGCAGAAGGTTAGGAGAAACGGGAGGCATTGTACGAAATATCACCATCAGAAATGAATCCTCTCCTTTGTATTCTCACTCAAAAACCCGTTCAGGCTGGCATTGAGCCGCTTTCTGGCCAGCGTGTGCCTTAAGATCAAAATATGAAGCCAAAGAAATCGCTTCCTTCTCTTGATTAGTTCCTTCGGGCACAGAAAGAAGCTCACACACCCTGTAGATCTCCACGCACCTTCCCGGTAACTGAATTACTCAGGTAGAAGGAACTGCGGACACTTCCAGCATTGGGCATTTTCCAAACAGTCTTTGAGTTCTGCGACCTATGAAAATGATACGTCTTGTCGCTGGCTAACTCTCAATCACTACCATGAGGCTGAAGGTTGAGTAATGACTCAATGTGTTGGTTGTACTAGGGTAGAGCAGATTTATATGTTAACCCGATGAAATTTACCACTTCTTTTTCCTCATCCAGAACTGATGGTTCGTTTCGACATCTATACTTGATAGGTATTTGCTACTTCTATCCGGGTCTGCTGGCCATCCTCGCGCTGCAAGTGTTCGCAGTCACACCCCACCCCACCAAAGGCTGGATCTTGCAATCCTACATCCAGCAGGGATCCTTAGACACTTACTGGGGAGTATTGGAATGCCTGATTTCTGCCCATCCGTGGGAAGATGAAACACGTCGTGAGGAAACATGACTTGGTTGGAGGCACGATGGGACCACGGCTCATCGCCCAAGGCCTACCCAAGTTGTCATGGTTGGGTGGCACCCGTCCTTTGCCGCCACACGGCTCTTCTCTGGTCCTCTGCGATTGTTCACACGTCGTACGTTCGACGACTGCCTGTGTAGGGCTGAGGCCAGAGAGTTCGTTCATTATGTGCCGTTTGCCTGTCCCTGTACAGTGCGGGCTCCAGTTCCTGCCCCAGAGGCGGCTCCTCAGCTCCTCCAAAGCAAGGCGGTTGGTAAATAGATTTGCCACGATTCTGCAGGCGTGGCGAGGGCACAGGACCACCCCTTCAGTTATTTCAGTAATGGCAATATTGTTTTGATGTCCTACTGGGGAGATAACTGTCACTTCCACGTCACAATGTTAGATACGTCCAAAGAACCTGCAGCCCCAATGTCCTTGACTTAGTGACACGCTGCTTTCGGCCAACTGCTTGCACCTCTCTCGCTGAGCTTTGAAGCCCCCCCTTCCCCCCGTAGCACTGTGATTAAGGTGCTTGACAAAAATTCCTTCATTCCTCTCAAGTTCAATTACTTTACAATCCTCTCAGAGAACTTCAGGGAATTATAGTAGGCTGTTAGTTTGAATTCCGCACAAGTCGACGAGCCAATGTTACTACAAAATCCTTTATGAAGTATATTTTGCAGTTAAAGAAATTTCGCTAAAACCAACTTTCAGCGTTTCATAATTGTGGAGTCGTGGACGGCGAGTTAGTTAACAAATCGACATCAATTCGTCGAGTCTTCTAATCTCACGAGTTTTGACGTAACGTAACCCTTTCGGAGGCAGTGAATGTTTCTAACACAATTTATAAGCGTAATTAGGGCACGAGGGCTCTTACGAAGGTCCAAACGAACTACGCGCATAGTTGTAAGTTTTCTATATTATTTCATACTTGTCAATGTACGTTTGACGAATAAAACTGACTGGTTTTCATTTTAAGCTTCTTTTATTCCTTCCTCGTTGTTTAATTTCCCGAGTCCTTAGGGTCAGAAAAGTGTCATAATAAGAAAAAAGAGATAAAGTCCAGTTATTAGGCGAAGTCAAGTGCTGAAGCTTGAACTTTGGCAATCGTAACGGGGTTGAGGGATCAGGAAGAGTTAATGACCCATAGGCTCATTGTATACCATGTAAAGGGGGGGGATTGTCTTTGTTGTAATTCTGAAGTTGTCTAAATGATGAGAACTTGGAATCATGCCTATAATTAAAACAGCAACATACAAACCAGACTTACTGCAACTGTCCAAGGAGATGCATGCACGTTGCTAGCAATAATAAATATTTATTAAATATAAATTTTGTAAAGTTAACGTACCTGTTTTTTGTTTTTTTTTCCCCGAGGGCGTGTGGGACAAATCCCTTTGTCACTGCGGCCGCATATGGGCCTATTGTGACGCTGGCCCTTTCTTAGTAGAAGGCGTCGTACATACCCGCCCCCCTTAGGAAGCCGAGTATGTCCTTCACCGCAGAGTCCGCTACAGTTTGGGGTTCAGTGGTCCCCTGACCGAAGTATTCAAAGCGGTTTGCTGCCAAGGCAGGGCATTCACATAGGATATGCTCTGCCGTATCATCCTCCTCGCCACACAGTCTGCACTCCACCGCCTCTGAGATGCCCATTTTGCTGAGGTGGTATCTGAGTGGGCAGTGCTCGGTGAGGAAGCTTATCAGTACTCTCATCAGATCTTGTCTAGAGAGTGTCAGCATCGCCTTCGCCCTTTGACTGGAAGGCGTGACAAGCCTTTTCGCCTGTCTTAGTCGTGGCTGGCGATGCCAATGGGCGCCATTTTCCTGTATCTCCCATCGAGCAACCAGACAGTTCAGGTGACTTTTCGTCAGACCCACGTGTGGTTCAGGCCCAATGGGTAGGGACTCTGTACCCCTTTTCGCGAGGTGGTCTGCCTTTTCATTGCCCTCATGCCCTCTGTGAGCCAGCACCCAAATGAGGGAGAGCCTGTTACGAGCGCCGAGCTGCTTGAGCGCATGGAGGCATTCCCATGCCAGCTTAGACCTAAAACTATAGGCTGCAATGGCCTTTAAGGCGGCCTGGCTGTCTGAGAAAATGTAGATCCGCTTGCCCTTGAGTCCTTTGTTCAGGATCTCTTCTGCGATCTCTTGGATTTTGCCCATTGTTCGCGGCTGCTTATTCAGTCAGCATGCTGACCTTATTCACAGCTGGCCGCAGACATGCCCCTGGGAACAATGCCGTGGCTGTTCCACTACACAACCCGTGGTCGCGCCTGGTAGCATGAGCATGCTCCTGGGAAGACCCAGAACCAGGTAACCTACCTGTTAGGTGAGTCCGTCTCCTCTGGCTGGTGAGTTACTGTGGGCAAGCGCTTTCGATGTAGAGACATCATCGTCTGCGCGTTAAGTCAGTGCTGGAGTCAGTCAGTTGGTCGTGGTCTATAACCCTATTGCCTTAATACATGAAATTTAGTGTAATAACAGTTTTTTTTTCCTTTTCCAAGGGCATACGGGACAAAGTCCCTTTGTCACTGCGGCCACGCGTGGGACTATTGTGACTCTAGCCCTTTCTTAATAGAAGGCTCCCCTTAGGAAGCCAAGTATGTCCTTCTCCACGGACAACGGTTCTCTACAGCCTTCTCCGGTATGATTTGGGGTTTAATTAACCCCTGAGAAAAGTATTAAAAACGTTTGACTGCCAAGGCCAATAGGCGCCGCTTTCCTGTGTCTTCCATCGAGCCACAAGACGATTCAAGTGACGTTTCGTCATATCTACTTAGGGTTCAGGCCTGATGGGTAGGGATTCCGTGCCCCTTTTCGCAAGGCAGTCAGCCTTTTTGCCCTCATGCCCCCTATGAGCTGGCACCCAGATAAGGGAGAGCCTATTATGGGCATCGAGCGCTTGAAGACACTCCCATGCCCGTCTGGACCTGAAACTGTAGGCTGCAATAGCCTTTAAGGCCTGGCTTATAATGGTTTACCAAAAAATCGTATGTGACTCCCTATTTTTGAAATAATTGCTGTAACGTTCATATTTGGCTCTTTGGCCAATAAGCTTGCCCACCACCGTTCTAGGCCTTGGTGGCCCACTGGAGCGAAAATACATCGCATCACCTACGTGCTCTCATACCCTCTATTTGGTAACGGCTACGGCACAAAAGGTGGTATCTTTGATTCCTGGCGACCCGCCCCCTCATAGGTCACACGTCGTTCACTTTTTAGGGCGTCGGGATTTTGACACACTCCAAGGTGGCAGTCTGCCGCTTTACGACCTTTGCGTAGGTTGTGGTACAGTGAGCCAGGGCGACACTCCAGTGCACCCTGAGCTACAAGTGAGTGAGAGAGAAAAGGGAGCGCCGCTCGAACTCTGTAATAGACCTTTCCACTGATTAAATGACTTGTTCTCTTCCAACACCCTTTCAACGTATCCACCTCTTTGCCTTCAACGACTCCATCTTTCGTCCAACGTGGTATTGTGCTGTTAGTAGAGCAACCAAACCTACCAGCTTTGACTGTTACTTAACAAGCTCTGTAGGTGAAGAAGGTTACGGCTAAAAACGTGACCACAATTGATATCCCAAGTACACAGATACAAATTCGTCTGCGTGTTTCTACGCGTAAGCTACAGCTCTACGCCATCTGCCATACTTCCACGGGTTATGCCGTACTTTCGTGGGGGCCCCAGCAGGATAGTGAAACTGGAATCTCCATGACTTTCGACAAATATAACTCTCCTTCTTCCCGTAGTTCTTGTTTAGTAATTGGCGTCAATGAAACGAGCGGTACATCAATATCTCTCCCTTGATCTCTGTGCGATCTCCCAATCACGACTTGTTTTGTACACCTTAGGAACGGATCAGAATCGACCGTCCGAAAAAACAAGTCGTGGAGATCAGTTGCCTCATTACTTTCCTTGGCTCTACAAAGTAGAAAGGAAAGTTGTGTAATCGGCTGGAAAAAAATATTTGAGTTTTCTTCAGATCTTTACGTTTCAGACCCTCCTGAGTCCGAAAAACACTATTTGGGAAAATGGTCTGTGTGTCTATGAACGATTTTTAGAAAGAACCACTGTACCAAATCAGCTCAAACTTTATATCTCGCCCGCAGGTTACCATGGAACGCCAGAATAAGGGTATGGGCTAAATCCATCGAAAGTTAACTATAGTTATCATAGTGATCAAAACACCAAATTTTTTTTTTCTCAAAAACGGACATAACGATTTAAATAAATTTTTTTATATTGATAGCTCCCAATATGGAAACTATTCCATAAAATTCCCATTTGTGGGAAAATTACGAGAGCAGCACAATAAATAATCAACACTTTCGACGAAAAGCGTTTTTAGCGCGATTTTTTCCTTATAAACTCCGCTGGAATGTTGGTAGAAAGTTAAAGAAAAATTGTATCTAGTAGTAGTGCAATCCAATACCTATAGGGTGAGTGTTTAAAAACGCTAATGAGGTACATGGGGCTCACTCCAGAAATTCCTGAATTTCAACTATCGCCGTTTCGTTTACTACCAGTTCTAACAGTTATTACCCAATAACTCTGCAAAAGTGGGTACTATCCTTCTTCAAAAAATTCGTGTTTACAGCCTCATTGATTATCTGTGTACCAATTGCTCAATAATGGTCCTAGAATGAGTACGAGCAGCACAATAAATTCCGGAACTGTAAGCGCTACCGCTTCCTGCTGCTGTGAAGTGTTGTTTGACCAAGTTCAAAGGAACTGAGTGACAAATAAATTGATTAAATAGCCATGCACTTGAGTGAATTGACGCAGAGCTAAGGAAAGTTGTGTATTGCACCAGATATTTGTTTTGTTGATATTGTGCAGCGTGTCACCTTTTTGTTCCCCATCGAGGCAGACTTATTTTCCGGAGCGTGCGCGGCAAATTGTGTATTGGCCAGGGTTTGGTACCCATTTTGTATATTTTCCTTTGTCTAAGCCTTAAGAGTTATTAGTTTCCGCTACCTGAAGGGAAGGAAAGTATAGTAATCGGGTCAAAAAAAAAATTGGGTTTTCTTCAGATCTTTACGTTTTGAGGCCTACTGAGTCTAAAAAACCTAATTTCGGCGCGTGGTCCGTGTGTGTGTGTGTGTCTGTAGTTCGATTTGCGGGAGAACGGCTGATCCGTTTGAGCTGGTTCTTTCTTTGTTTAGTTCTTTATTTTTTGTAGACACCAAAATACGGGTATGGACGATTTCGGCCGATGGGAAGGGGGGAGGGGTGAGGGACGAAAATGTACCAAAAACTAGGGTTTTTCGCATTTTTCTCGAAAACGGCTCTAACGATTTTGATTAAACTTTCAAATTATCTTCTCCTAATCAATACCTAACTTTTCTTCTCTATACATATCTCCATGAAAATACGGTGAACGGAGATATGGGCCTCTGAAGCAAAAATAGGTTTTTTACGCTTTTTGGTAAAACGGCTTCAGTGATTTTCACCAAACTTTACAGATGTTTTCGAATAGTTAATACCTACATATTCTTTTCAATAAATGTTCCTGTGACGGTCCATTGAACAGAGATAAAAATCAAAATGTGTCAAAAATAACGTTTTTCCTAACATTTCCGTGAACTCCAGGGTAACTGCTTCACCAGATGTGATAAATCTTGAAGGAGTGTCTTTTAGTCACCCATACCAGCATTTCGTTCTCCATAATTATTTCTGTATATATATGTTGAACGGAGATATAAGCCAAGTTAACTCAGAAAAGGAGATTTGTCGAATATTAATTTATCGGTATTCCAATTTTCTCAAAAACGGCTCTAACGATTTTGATCAAACTTACGGAGTACTCTCAGCTAACTAGTCCCTACATTTTGTTCTCCATAAATGTTCCTTTAAAAATGCGTTGAACGAAGATATAGCGCCCGCCTATGTAAGTGGTGTTCGAACTTAAAGGGGTGGCGAAAAGTTGTGTGTTGCTACGCACCAGATATTTTATTTTACAACCAGAGCGTCCATTTCAGATTATAACCCTTTGTTTTAGTTCTATTATTTCTTATTATTATATTTACTTTACTTCATTTCAGTATTGTTACTCTGCATTTTATATACGAGTATATATGTTTTTGTGAGCCGTGAGTGCTGACAGTGAGCGACTGAGATTCACACGTGTTTCTACAGTTCTTCTCAACTTATTACTGGAATTTTATCAGGTATTTGAGCCCTTACGAGCGTTTTGGAACAGCTATTTTGTCAAGGGAACAAACCTGTACAAAGCAATCGACTACTTCAATACGAAAGCAAGTTGTGAGACATCCAAAATCCACCAACACGCTTTTCATGCCGCAAGTCAATTCGAGAGTTATCTAAAATTACAACTACCAACGTTTCGGCGCAAAATCGTTTACGTGCGGGAAAATTGAAAACCGCATGACGTGATTTTTGGGAAGGTAATAACAATAATCATCGGGTCGGTTCTTCTTCCCGGACGAGGTGCACTCTATTGAAATAATTAGCATCGTCGACCACCGACCAATTAAATGTAGATTATTCGTGGTCAAACTATTGTCGGGTATTCGAATAAAAACGCGATCGTCGTGTTCCGTCGACTCATTCGATTGCAAGATGATGTTCAAAGTTGCTCTTCTCGTTGCTGTTCTGTCCTTCGCCGTCGTGGTAAGCGTTTGACTCAAGTATTTAGTTATTGACAAATATCCGGTGCGACTCATCACAGGCCGACGTAGATTCTATTCCAATCGGCTGCTACTTGTGCCACGACTTTCATTGAAATGCCGCTGAATAAGTCGTTAATTGGACGGACAGTACGACTTTTTTGGGAAGGGTCAAGTAAGAAGTTCTGGAGGGAAAAACTTAGAAAATTTAGAAATGCCTATTGGTTTTATGAGGTCGTTGTGAGACGAGTGTACAGAAATGCCAATCAGAGAGGAGGCTGGAGTGCTTAATTTAATGCTAGCAAGGGTGGAGAAAACCACACCTACCAGTACTATGGAGAAAATGTTCGACCTTCTTCTCCTTGACATATTCGGCAAGGCAGAGGGTATGAAGCTCTACGCTTGGAATAGCCAAGGCGATAATACAATAAATCTCATCTTGAAAAACCATTGGAACAGGACTCTGGGTAATATACGCTCCACTCCTCTACAGCCACTTATCCACACCCCAGAGCATGTGACCTCCTGGGTTTTAAATCCAGCTGCGTAGATGTTAATACAAATTGGAGGCTGAAATCTACGACCGTCGCTATTCGATAGGCTTCGCGCTGGTTGTACTAAGTTTTCCCTATCCTTAGTATTCCCACAAGCTACTAATGGGCACCCGGCCACATTCGACTATTCCGAAACCTTTACGGACCTCGACATGGTAATGATAGTGCCTAGGTAGTAGTTCGACAGGGAATACTAAGTACAACCAGGGCGAAGCCTATCGAATAGCGACAGCCGTAGGTTTCAGCCTCCAGATGGTATTAACATCTACGCAGATCCATTTAAAACCCAGGAGGTTCATGATCTGGGGTGTGGATAAGTGGATGTGGGAGGACTGGGGCGTATATTACCCAGGGTCCCGTTCAAACGGTTTTTCAAGATGAGATTTATGCTATTATCGCACAGGGGCTGGCACCTGGGGTTTTCACATTTTTCTCGAAAACGGCTCTAACGATTTTGATTTAACTTTCAAATTATCTTCTACTAATCAATACCTAACTTTTCTTCTCTACACATATCTCGATGAAAACACGGTGAACGGAGATATAGGCCTATGAAGCGAAAATAGGTTTTTTACGGTTTTTGGCAAAACGGCTTCAACGATTATCACCAAACTTTCAAGATGTATTCGAATAGTTAATACCTACGTATTGTTCTTAATAAATGTTCCTCTGACAGTCCATTGAGCAGAGATAAAAATTAAAATGTATCGAAAATAACGTTTTTTTCCGAACATTTCCGTAAATTTCAGGGTACCTGCTTCACCAGATGTGATAAATCGTAATAGAGTGTCTTTTAGTCACCCATACCCACATTTCGTTCTCTATAATTATTTCTGTATATATATGTTGAACGGAGATATAAGCCAAGTTAACTCAGAAAAGGAGATTTGTCGAATATTAATTTATCGTTATTCCAATTTTCTCAAAAACAGCTCTAACGATTTCGATCAAACTTTCGGAGTACTTTCAGCTAACTAGTACGTACATTTTGTTCTCCATAAATGTTTCTGTAGAAATGCGTTGAACGAAGATATAGCGCCCGCATATGTAGCTGGTGTTCGAAATTACGGGGGTGGCGGAAAGTTGTGTGTTGCTACGCACCGCTCGTTCTTATGGGGATACTTAAAATCTCTTGTTTACAAAACAAATCCCAGCACTTTGCCACAACTTAACGAAAATATTAGAGCCGAAGTCAACAAGATTCCCCAGGCACTCTGTTTAATATTGGGGCGACAATTTCTGAGGCCCTCGAACTCTGCGCTCTCCTCATTACTGACCCCGCTGATCCTTTGACCAACAACAGAAAGGAGCAGCAAACAAACGTGGCCCTGAAAACTTTGCTCATCAATCCCATCATGACACACCAAAACTGGCATCACCCCTCCAACTTTCCTGAGCTGCTCATGCGATCAGTGCGTTTCCACATCTACTGCAGCACAACCGCGTTCCATCCAACTCTTTAAGACGCGATCCGTCGAACCCTTTTTACTTTCCGCTACCCGAAGGGAAGGAAAGTATAGTAATCGGCCCAAAAAAAAAAAATTGAGTTTTCTTCAGATCTTTACGTTTCAGACCCTACTGAGTCTAAAAAACCTAATTTCGGCGCGTGGTCCGTGTGTATGTGTGTGTGTATGTGTGTGTGTGTGTGTGTGTGTGTCTGTAGTTCGATTTGCAGGAGAACGGCTGATCCGATTGAGCTGGTTCTTTTTGTTTTGTTCGTTATTTTTGTAGACACCAAAATAAGGTTATGGACGATTTCGGCCGGTGGGAAGGGGGTGGGGGACGAAAATGTACCAAAAACTAGGGTTTTTCGCATTTTTCTCGAAAACAGGCTCTAACGATTTTGATTAAACTTTCAAATTATCTTCTCCTACTTAATACCTAACTTTTCTTCTCCATACACATTTCCATGAAAATACGGTGAACGGAGATATAGGCCTATGAAGGAAAAACAGGTTTTTACGCTTTTTGGCAAAACGACATCAGCGATTTTCACCAAACTCACAATTTGTTTTCAAATAGTTAATACCTACATATTCCTCTCAATAAATGTTCCTGTGACGGTCCATTGAACAGAGATAAAAATCAAAATGTGTCGAAAATAACGTTTTTTCTAACATTTCCGTAAATTCCAGGGTAACTTTTTCACCAGATGTGATAAATCCTAATGGAGTGTCTTTAAGTCACCCATACTAACATTTCGTTCTCCATAATTATTTCTGTATATATATGTTGAACGGAGATATAAGCCAAGTTAACTCAGAAAAGGAGATTTGTCGAATATTAATTTATCGGTATTCCAATTTTCTCAAAAACGGCTCTAACAATTTCGATCAAACTCACGGAGTAGTTTCAGCTAACAAGTCCCTACATTTTGTTCTCTATAAATGTTCCTGTAAAAATGCGTTGAACGAAGATATAGCGCCCGCCTATGTGGTGTTCGAACTTAAAGGGGTGGCGGAAAGTTGTGTGTTGCTACGCACCAGATATTTCTACGTGTCGCTTCACTTTTACCTCATCTAATCTTTTCCCTTCATCATCTCCGTTACTTCCGAACATCGGTAAGATCGTTTCAATTTTCTTCCAGACATCACGTCGCCACATTCACCGTATTTTCACCCACCTCATCACCTCATCAAGGGCCCCAACGAAAATCAAATTCATTTATTCATTTCTTTGCTCGTGCCTTCTTCGTATTTTCATTTTCTTAGAAGAATTTCTTATTTTAATATAAACCCCTTCAATTTCGAATTATTTTCCTCATTGTTATTTCTCACCAAGCTTTCCCTTCTTTCACCACCTGTTTCACATATAAATTCTCGGTATTTTACCGTGGTCCTCCAAGCCAGCCCTATGTGCTGAGGTCACGAAATTCCCATCGTAGCACCTTAACATTCGGTCCTTCAAGTTCCTCTTTGGAGCTTAAACGACACCCTGTTTCCTTCCTATCCGTTGAATAGAAGTCCTTCCTTGCTTGGTCCACCAAGTTTTCTTCTTATCTGACATTAATTCGAGTTGTCGCCTTCATACTACGCTTCAAAACGAACTCAACCTCTGCAAAGGAAAACCGCATCACCGGCCCAATATCCTCTGAAGAATTCCGCTCCGCTAATCTCCACATCATCCTGCTCCTGCAAAGGCACTACTTTGCCAACCCAACTGCTCCTAAGATCAGGGATTTATTTCTGTCTCTCAATGTATTTGAAGGCCCAGATCAGCTTCTCAGGGTGTGCGGGAGGCTGAAAATGTCTAAACTTCCATTTGCCCAGTGCCATCCATTGCTTCTACCTAGGGATGCCCATTACACAAAGGTGCTAGTAGAGCATTATCACTTCATTAATCTTCATCCTGGCATGCGTGCACTTCATGCCACTATTCTCCAGCAATACTGGATAACTGGAGCCAGAGCTCTCATCAAGAAGGTTCAACGTCAATGCCTTAAGCTTTCTCAAGCTCGCATTAAGCCCATTAAGGGGTCCCTCCCGTCCAGTCGCTTTTCCATGGAACGAGCCTTCTACCATGCTGGAGTGGATTTTGCCGGACCTCTCCTCTACAAAGGGTCCACTCGTCGGAATGCCACAAGTCACAAGTCGTAAGTTTGCCTCTTTGTGTGCTTCTCCTCTAAAGCAATTCACTTGGAAGCAGTTCCCAATTTATCCATTGAAGGTTTTTTGGATGCCCTCGACCGCTTTAGTGCGAGACGTGGTATACCGGCTCGCCTCTTTTCCGACTGCGGAACCAATTTCATTGGCGCAGCACGATATCTAAAGGAGCTTGACCACTGGCTCTACGATCCCAAAAGCCAAGAACAAATCACCGATTACTGCTCAACAAAGGGAATCGAATGGAGCTTCAACCCACGGAGCGAGAACTAGCTACCATTCTTACGAAGATCGAGGGACTCCTCAACTCGCGCCCTTTGATACCAACTTCGTCCGATCCCAATGATCCTGCCCCCTTGACACCTGCTCACCTTCTCATTGGTGGTCCAATCAATGCCATCCCTGAACCATCCTTCGCCAGCCTGCCTTCGAATCGTCTCTCCAGATGGCAGTTCATACGACAACGAGTGCAAGCCTTCTGGGCATCTTGGAAAAGGGATTACCTCCATACCCTTCAGCAACGAACTTTCCCTTCTTTCACCACCTGTTTCACATATAAATTCTCGGTATTTTACCGTGGTCCTCCAAGCCAGCCAGTTGAGGTCACGAAATTCCCATCGTAGCACCTTAACACGCTCTGTAAACGCGTTTTTGAAAATATGCGTGCTAGACTCGAAGAGTGTGTCAGCCTCGATGGCCGCCATTTGGAGAACGTGGTTTTAAAAAAATAAAATCCGCTTTAGTTGTGATTTAATTAAAATAAGCAAACTTTCCATTAATGGTGTAGTTTAAAAAAAATAATTTTTCAAACATTGAAATCTGCCGATCGATTTGAGTAGCGTATTATGTCAGAGTTGCCCTCTACAAGCGTTCTGTTCTCCCAAGTTTCTTCGGGACGTATTTCCGTGTTAATATACGTCTGAAATTCGTATCCTGTCTTCCATCGGTTAGTTTGCTGTCCCTACTACGGCTATTATGCAGGTCTGTCCCGATGGATCAGAGGGAGTGGGCGCTTCAAACGCTTCACCTCAGGACTAATGGACGAGATAAGACGCAGCCTTCTGATGTTAGAGAGGAAGGAACCCCGAGCAATCCCTTCGAAGCCCGCTCCTTGACTCGGAACAAAATCAAACAGTGAGGCAAGGACATAGGGGATCAAAGGATTTCGTGAAACCATTTGGTAATTAAAGACGTGTTTCTACTTTTAGTTATGCACGTTTTCAAGGGAAACACCAGAAAGTGCATTTAGAGAGGGGTTGAGCAAAAATCTGCCTACTCAAATCAATGGCAATGGGGCAGTTGAAGACAAAACTGAAATCAAGTAGTGTGGGGCAAATTGTTACTGCTCCATGACGAGATAAACTTTAGAAATGATGTTTAATACATCCAGAATTGCCACTGTACTTAACATTTTACACAAAAGCACGTTTCGCTTCGTAATACAATAATTTGTTATGTTTCACGATAGTTTGCCGTCGACAAACCACACAAGGATCGAGAAGGTCCTCCTCCGCCCAGAGGCGAGCAAAATTTGGCCCTCGCTAATTCTCAGGAAGGAGGCCGTTTCCCTGGGATGGGAAGCCAAGGGGGACCGCCTGAAGTTGGATTGCCAGGAGGTGGAGCTGGGGCAGGAATCGGAGGCAACGCTGGATTCGGAATCGGAGCCGAAGCAGGTGGAAGTGTCGGAGGCCGAGCTGACAACGGCCCTTTCGGTGGTTGATTCTACTTTGACGATTTACGTGAAGATGTAAAGTAGTGAGTTCACAGTAATAAATGTTGTTTAGAGTCGTCTGTAAATTAATACTCCTCTGATACCACAAGTTTGGAGCAAAAAGCTCAAATTATTGTAGAACGAACAACTCGCAAACTTACTTCAGCCCCCACGTACGTTCAAAGATTTTTGTTGCACTAGTTACGAGAAGCGATATCGCATTATGTGATTGGGGGAGTGAGTACGATATCAACCGAATGCAAGTGGAACATGTTCGAGAGATCAGCTACTACTGCCGACCTTTCGGTCCGAGTTGTGCTAGCCCAGGGGCTCTTAACCCGTCCCCACGTCGTAGATGAGGGAAAGCAACTACTTGGCCTGACAGCTTCAGGAGCCCACCCTCCAGCACTTAGTGAACAAGATCAGCAAAAGTCCTTCCACAATCTGCCAGTGGGCCCCCCTCATCAGCCCGTGCTACCAGTTGCTTTGCGGTCACCCGCTAGCGGCCTTCAGGTGTGCCTCGAAGATCTGACATTGCCTGTGGGGAGAGCCTCTCAGGGTGTCAGGCCTCCTACTGCTTCCCTCAATCGCGCCAACTAGCCTCTGCTTCGTTACGCCTTTTTACTTTCCTTGCTCTACGAAGTAGAAAGGAAAGTTATGTAATCGGCTGAAAAAAAAAATTTTTTTTGAGTTCTCTTCAGTTCTTTACGTTTCAGACCCTCCTGAGTCCGAAAAACACTATTTGTCTGTGAACGATTTTTAGAGAAAACCACCGTACCAAATCAGCTCAAACTTGATATCTAGCCCGGAAGTCACTATGGGACGCCAAAATAAGGGTATGAACAAAATCCATCGAAAGTTAACTATAGTTATCATAGTGATCAAAACACCAAATATTTTTATTCTCAAAAACGGCTCTAACGATTTTGATTAAATTTTTTATATTGATAGCTCCCAATATGGCAATCATACTATAAAATTCCCATTAATGGGAAAATGACGAGAGCAGCACAATAAATTGCCAAAACTTTCGACGTAATCGATGTTAGAGTGGTTTTTAGAGAAAACCACCGTACCAAATCCCCTCAAACTTGATATCTAGCCCGCAGGTTACCATGGGACGCCAAAATAAGGGCATGAGCAAAATCCACCGAAAGTTAACTATAGTCATCATAGTGATCAAAACACAAAATTTTTTTCTCAAAAACGGCTCTAACGATTTTGATTAAATTTTTTATATTGATAGCTCTCAATAAGCCAATTATACCATAAAATTCCCATTCGTGGGAAAATGACGAGAGCAGCACAATAATTAATCAAAATTTTCGACGAAGTTCAAAGGAACTGAGTGGTAAATGAATTGAGTAAGTAGAATTAGCCATGTACGAAGTGAATCGTCGGAGAGCTAAGGAAAGTTGTGTGTTGCAACGCACCAGATATTTTTTAAATAAATCTGTTAAAATCTTCGCTCATCGAAGTCAAAGGCGCATCTAACGGGTGCGAAGGAGATAGAAAATTGACTACAATATCCTCAGTTTATTTAAGAAAAGCCATTTGGGAAATAAAAAAACGTGGAAAATTCAAATATTGAAATTCACTCGGGTTTCGCGAGCGGTCAAACAAAAACGCTGCCCACTACCCCAACCGTTCTCAGACAGTCTTCACAATATCAAAACATTACGTAATTACTGGAATGAACGTAGATTTTTGAACTTCTAAGACAATTTCACGACAAACAACGACTAACTAAGATGTAAAATGCGTCTCTGGGTTTGGCTTGAGGTTAATTACAGCGGCTATTGTCTCTTGACACGCTCCAGCTGCGAATAAATTGTTAAACATTTTAAACGAAAACTTATCAATTACGTACAAAAGAGCTTTTCCCTTTCAAAAATCGATCGTGAGCAAAGTGAAAATTCAAAAAATTCTAAATAACTTCAGATTACAAAGTTGACCGTTTCGTTTGTGGCGAATGTGGGAGTCCGAATATGTCGACTCAGCGAAAATAAAATGGTAATCACAATAGTTCAAGACTGCAATTGTTGCTGCGAAACGCCCTAATTTTATCTTCGTGACAATCCGTTTTTATTTAATAAATACACGGCTATTTGAATGGGTGAGTTAGTACAAGAGCAAACGCTAAATATGTTCTCATATGAGAAGCTCATGAGTCAAACGCACAAACACGAAATATCTGACTCCGAAAGGAGTGTTTGGACTGTTTGAAAGGAGTACAGTTTGCAATAAGTTGAAGATTATGCGAATTAAGCGATGATTTGACGATAAAACGGAAAATGGCAGAAGAGAAAGTGGACAAGGCATGAAAAGGTCAGGTTGAGCGAATGTGTCCGTAAATCGGCAAAGACGACAAAAAATGTACTCCGCGCACTGTTCTCTGAATTCTGCTCTCGAACACACCACCCAGTATTGGTACTTATGGTGATCCCTGATGGATGAAGTGTGAAGATACGGATTTAGACCACTCAGGTCGCTTAGGGCGATGATAGTGAGTGGATGCCCTCAGGGAGGGGTTCTAGCTCTGCTCATATGGAACCTAATGATGGACTATCTTCTTGGAAGACTTGGTGCTGAGCCCAAAGATACACTGATGATGTAGCTGTAATCTGACGTGATGGGGGTAGCTGTGCAGGTGTTGTGCTCCTGTTGTGGTGAGATAGGACCCAGTGAAATCGGAGATAGTCCCCTTTACAAGACAAGGACAATGTCGGGGCCAAGGCCGCAGGACATAATGAGCTCAGTGAGCAGGTCAAGTATCAGAGTGTGATTCTGGAAAGAGCACATCAGATATATGGCCAAGAAGGCGACAACAGCGCCGAGAGAAGAGTCAAAATATGTGCAGGGGAGTGTGGGGACTGATAGTCAAGTCTTGTAAAGCGCTGAAGAATTACAGCACAACTGGTGAGTGAGCGCAGAATGTTGCAAACACGTAAATAGAGTTAACGTTTATTGGATCCCTCAGCATTAAGGCATCATTTGAAATGAGAGGTACGTCTACTGGTACCTACAGGCCCACTTCCCCAAGATTGGACTTCTCTATCACTAGTGGAACTGTGAGAGATTGTGCCAGGAGAATGCATCAGACAGTCTGTAATGCTACATGACTGAAGCACCCCAAACGCATTATTTCAGGGCAAACACACGCCTTCTGATAATGGAGAGGACCTAAGGCAGTAGGGCGTTAGCCTCATGCTGTCTTACATCGCGGCAGGTGTGGGAGTGGCTGACTGGACTGAAGGCCCTGACCGAGGACAACAGTGTAACACTGTGTTGGGTGCCAGGGCATCAGCGGATAGAGGGAAATGAACGGGCTGATAAGTTGGCTAAGAAGGGATCAGCGCAGATCCCTATTGGCCCTGAGCCCTTTGTTGGGACTACTAGGAGCCACCTACGTAGAGAGGTTGGCAAATGGGAGAATAGGTGCAGGGCTGCCTGGCCTTAGACAGTTAAAACTCTTCATCCGGCCCTCCAGAGAGAGGTCCAAGGAGGTGCTTGCACTGAGGAGGAAGGATATGAGGATCATATGTGGCCTGTTCACAGGTCACTGTCCGCTGAGGTACCACCTTGCTAATATTGACAAGTGCGAGGTACAGGTATGCAGGTTCTGCGAGGTATGGACTCGCAGCATCGCGCCGATTGTGTGTTTGGAAGGCCCAAGAGGTGGCAAATGCAGAACTTGCGGATATCCTCCACTGTGTGCAGGGGTGGGGGGCCTGGAGGTGGTGCAGGGGGGCCATGATCTGAGGATAATGGACGCCCTTACAATAGGCTCGTTTGTGGCTGCAGTGAGGGTATCGCCTGCATCCACTGTTTAAGGAAAAAAAGGCAAATTAACAAATGTTATGGACATAGTTGACACCCCTTGACGTAGGAGGTGTGGCACAGATGAGGAGACTTCCTACCACATCCTGGCCCAGTGCCTTGAGAAGGAGCAATTTCTGGTCTTTGGTACTACTTCTCCTAGGATGGACATCAAAGACTCTTTGCAGGAAATTCCTGGCATTCCTAAGGAGGCTAAGCGCGGACTCGTGACACATTTGGACTGGCACAATAGGTCTTTAGGTGGCAGTGCTCTTTCCAATTCTTCAATCCTCAGATCTATATCTATACCACTACCTAACAATTGAATTACAGCACTATGCATTAATGGTGGGATTCATGGAAATGGTTGCAGGATTCTAGTGAGTGTTTGAGAGAAAAGAAGTGGAGCTGCGCATTGAAGACACCATCACCCATAAGTAACTGGCTCAACCCACCTTCTCTCAAGACATTCACGGATGTTTGGGGAACAACTCATACGTGTCACGTCCCTTTGACGAGGATTCCCATCTCGCTTGACGCCCATTAGTTGGTGGCAGCAAGTTTTCATTCAGTCGTGAGATCCCCACAGAGTTCAGCCTAGAGTGGGCCCCTGTTTCATTCTCCACTTGTCAACCATGCAATCAACGGCCAAGTCAGCCAGTAACTGACTGGAGTGCTTCATCCGATATAATCTTACAGGCCTTGGTGATCCACAGGAGCGCAGCTCTCTGGGATTGAGCCAACACTCTCTTTTGATTGACTGTGAGTTCCTTGTACATAAGGATAGTAACACACCCTCCAACTGGCCTTATTAAAGGCACGCAGTGAGGCAAACCTTGCGATGATTGTGCCTTTGAGGGACTGGAGGCGTTGGCTGAAGCCCCACCCTTCACCTATATTCACTATTTGATGCGCTTTTCAAAAAGAAGCCTGTGGCCGCTTAAACGTATCGTCGGTTGGTTATTTAATTTTCTCTTCAAGAAGATAAGCTGAGTTTTTTCCTCCGCCACCTGCAGCTTGACTTGCTTGCACCATTGGGTGAGTTTTTGCCTCCATTTGACGGATTGACTGTGGCCTTCTATTAAAGGTCTGTTTCCTCATCCTCCTCCTTCTATTATCCTCCTGAACCCCCAGAGAGAGTTATATCAGCCGATTGATTAACAACACACCCATCACACTTACACAACTGACTTAATCAAGAGACTACTGAATGAATCACAGTTTTAGCAAATGCAGAAGAGGCTTAAACATTTGTCGCAACCACTAGCCTCAGTTGCCGACTTGACTGAAAAGAGGACACAACTACACAGCTGGCGCAGGGACCTTGCGACCTTAAAGCCCAACTAATCTCCTGGGCCATATAAAATAGAGAGCAATATGCTAAGGAAGGCTGAGCGGACAATCTCCAGCGGCCTCCTTAATTTATTTAATGACTGTCTGCAGGTCGGACAGTTCCCCACTCAGTGGAAGTCTGCGCGTGTTGTCACTCTTCAAAAGGGAAGCGACCGCAATCAGTCAGACTCGCGATCATGGAGACCGCTCAGCCTTCTTTCCATACCAGGCAAAACACTAGAAATCTTGATGTTGCAGTCCCTTGAAGGAGTCTTTGGCTGCAACCTCACAGGCAGGCAATACGGGTTTACCAAAGGAAGGTCCACGCAGGATGTCATTGTCGAGATTCGGCGTGTTTCCCTGCTGGCACCGGCTAAGTACGTCGTAGCAGTTCTGATTGACATCAAAGGAGCGTTTGACAACCTTTGGTGGCCAGCGCTCCTTAATGAGCTTAAAGGTAGGGGAACCCCCCGCAACCTGTACTCGCTCGTCAGAAGTTACCTGACAGACAGAACTGCTACGATCGAAAGTAGGCACGTCTCCGTCCAGAGAAAGATTGAGAAGGGGTGCCCGCAGGGCTCGGTCTTGGACCAGCACTCTGGAATGCCTTCTTCGAAGGTCTTCTCAGGAAACTCATGGAGACTGACTGCGAGCCGTACGCCTATGTGGATGACTTGACTGTGCTGATCTTTGCAGAGTCAGTCCGCCAAATTGAAGAAAAAACCCACCACGTGCTCCGCACTGTCAAACCCAGCTAATCCTCTTGAAGGGGAAAGTGAATAATCCACCCACAATACGCTATGGCGGCCACAGGCTCCTTCTTGAAAAGCACGTCAAGTATTTAGGAGTGAATATACGTGAGAGGTGGGGTTTCAATCAACACCTCCAGTCCCTTAAAGGCACTACCATTGCAAGGTTTGCCTCACTGCGTGCAATTACTAAGGCCACTTGGGGTGTGTGTTACCACGACACTATCCTCATGTACCAGGCCATATATCTAGGTGTGATTGGCTACTGCCCCGTTGTCTGGGGTAGCAAACTAACAGCCAATCAAAATAAAGTATTGGCCCAATCCCAGAGAGCTGTGCTCCTGTGGACCACCAAGGCCTACAAGACTGTATCAACGGAAGCACTCCAGGTGATCACTGGTCAGTTACCAGTTGACCTGGCCGTTGAGTGCATGGTTAACAAGTGGAGAGTGAAAAGGAAGCTTCCCCCGCTTTGGGCTGAACTCCGTGCAGATCTCACCGCAGAACAGAAACTTAACGCCATCGATGAATGGGCTCTAGAGAAATGGCAAGCGAGATGGGAATCCTCGTCAAAGGGACGTGATACGTATGAGTTCTTCCCCAACATCCGTGAACGTCTTTCTAGAAAATGGGTTGAGCCAGTTCCTCATGGGACATGGTGACTTCAATGCGCGGCTCCACTTCTTTTCTCTGAAAGACTCTCCATTATGCACATCTTGCGCCTCCAGTGCAGAGGAAACAAGAAACCATGTGCTGCTCCACTGTAGTTTCTACAACAGTGAGCGACGGTTGTTGGGAGGGCAAACGAACTTAGCAGCATTGACTGCTACAAAGCAAGCCTATAACCATTTTGCAAAGTTCGCGAAGGAGGTGATGGCTAAGAAACGTGGTCATAGTTGATCTGTCCTTCTGAAACTTGCCACCCAAGTAAATAGTTAGATCAGGTAGGAAACCAGATTAAGAACTCCTCCCAGATGGTACAGGATTCCTCAGGTGGTCACCTCCGCGTGGTCACACACGGGCAACAGCTCTCTACGGTGAGACTGGCTAAGACCAAATACCTGCCGTACCTCCACAAGTCTGAGTTCGGTGGATGCTGCAGAGGCCGGCCTCTTGCATATTAACGAAACTGCAACTTCTATGACTGATATAACCCTCGTCGAGGGTTTAGGTATAGTCAGCTAATAAGGAAACAGACCAGCTACACAGCTGGCACAGCCACAGCATTCGGTTTTAAAACATGACTGTTTCATCTCACTGCAACTGCCTCTTAACCCTCAACCAGGAATACAAATCCCATAAAAGGGGTTACATGAACCCCGCAGGTGGGGCTTGCTATCTACTTCGAAGGAACGACAGGCTTCAGTCAATTAGCCAGCTCCCTCCCCACTGCAACACGACAAGCTTGGTATTACGAACGAAGCTCTCAAGTCGATTAATCGCCAATTTCCTAGACACATTCGCCAGTCAACGCCGACAAGTTCAAATTATCTCAATAAAGTGAAAACTATTTGCGACAGGTAGCGATAACGTGCCAAAAGATCAAGCACCAGACAAAACCAAATTCGTACAAATAAATCGAGCGTAATTACGAAATTCATTCAAAACACACATTCATCTTTGGGAAACGTACTTAGTTTATTACCGCACTATTTGCCCTTAACGTCTACGTTTGAAGTTTTGCTTACCCAATTGAAACAGATTGATTCACTCAAAAGTCATACTCGTTGCTAAGAGTTGTTCGATAACCTGTAAATAGTCTGGTAACGTACTATCAAATAAAAATTGTTTATCTCCAGTCAGATCTAAGATACGTGGATGTCGACATCCACCTTCAAAAATTATCATAAAACCTTATATTTTGCCAAATCTGGTAATGTTGGGCATGATATCTCAATTTTTACAACAGTTCCCTAAGCCTAACATCAATCAGTCGATCCACTGAAGTTAACACAATTCATTGAAGAGGAGATTGTTGAATGATGGATAATCGAAGCCTTACCTTTGGGGGGTTCAGGTGTTGGTTGGTTGACAGAACAAAAAGGTCATTCTAAAACCATCACCCTTTTCATGCAACTGCTTTCAAGGGACTGTGGTTAATTTTGGATGAGCATATCATCGAGGCAGAGTGCCTTTGAAGCCTTCGGACGTTACGAAAATTCATTGATTATGTACTATCCGCTTATGTACCTGGTTCTGGGTTATCTTCCCAGGAGCATGCCCACGCTACCAGGCGCGACCACGGGTTGTGGATAGTGGAATGGCTACGGCATTGTCCCCAGGGGCATGTCTGCGGCCAGCTGTGAATAAGGTCAGCATGCTGACTGAATCAGCAGCCGCGAACAATGAGCAAAACCAAAGAGATCGCAGAAGAGATCCTGAACAAAGCGCAAGCGCATCTACATTTTCTCAGGCAGCCTTAAAGGCCATTGCAGCCTATAGTTTTAGGTCTAAGCTGGCATGGGAATGCCTCCATGCGCTCAAGCAGCTCAGCCCCCGTAACAGGCTCTCCCTCATTTGGGTGCCGGCTCACAGGGGGCATGAGGGCAATGAAAAGGCTGACCGCCTCGCGAAAAGGAGTACAGAATCCCTACCCATCGGGCCTGAACCACATGTGGGTCTGACGAAAAGTCACCTGAACAGTCTGGTTGCTCGGTGGGAGATACAGGAAAATGGCGCCCATTGGCATCGCCAGCCACGACTAAGACAGGCGAAAAGGCTTGTCACGCCTTCCTGTCAAAGGGCGAAGGCGATGCTGACACTCTCTAGACAAGATCTGAGAGTACTGATAAGCTTCCTCACCAGGCACTGCCCACTCAGATATCACCTCAACAAGATGGGCATCTCAGAGGCGGTGGAATGCAGACTCTGCGGTGAGGAGGATGAGACAGCAGAGCATATCCTATGTGAATGCCCAGCCTTGGCAGCAAAACGCTTTGAATACTTCGGTCAGGGGACCACTGAACCCCAAACCGTAGCGGACTCTGCGGTGAAGGACATACTCGGCTTCCTAAGGGGGGCGGGTATGTACGACGCCTTCTACTAAGAAAGGGCCAGCGTCACAATAGGCCCATATGCGGCCGCAGTGACAAAGGGACTTGTCCCACATGCCCTCGGGTGGGGAAGAAAAAAAAAATCCGCTTATGTAATAGAAATAAAGGTCAGGGGGATTTCAACAAAATTCCAATGGAACCTTTTATAGTTCCACTATGGGTACTGATGAGTTTTGCCAAAAGCGTTAATTTCTTTCCATCCTTAATCACGCTCCCTTCCAAAGCTACCTAAGGATCCTTCTTAGTCTCGCTTTTCTCTAGCTTGTGGTAGGATTTCTTTATATCAAAGATGGCACTAGAGTGATGAAAGTTGATCGGCTCCTGGTTTCGCTTTTTATTGGAGCAGTTGTCACAGCTATCGACATGGTATCAGAGCGTCTATTTGAGTAGGATCAACGGGTTTGATTCCTGTTGCTAAAAGAACGCCTTTGAGCGCTCCAGACTTGACGGAGCTGACGAGAAGTGCCGCCCTTGGGCACAGCGAGGTAAATCTTGGCCTCTCCCAGTTTCTGATGGATCACAGTTTACCGCCCATATTCTGAGGAAATTCGGGCGTTGGATCGGAGCTCGGGATCGCTGTAATTTATGCCCGAGTCAGCGGCTCTCCAAACATTCCCTGACCCCTCGTAACACACAGAAACGTTAAGTTACTTCCACAAAATGGTGTAAAAACGGTATTTGCAGATACTACAGGCTGAACAATGAGGACAGAGCAGATAACGTATTCTTAGTCTGCCCCCAGGGGGAAAATCCGTTCATCCAGTCATCAGCAAGAGAAGGAGAGGTGCAGGAGTCTGATGAGAAGTTCCATTCGGGTCCCTTTGAAAACGAGGTGGCCTGTAACAGTAGGTGCTGAGGCTTCACCATGAAGTTATGCCATAAAGGTTAAAGAACCCAGCTCTTTAGTCCTAACAAGGGCCACACAAGGGGTGATCACACTGACCACCTGTTACAGCTTAGAGCCAGTAGCGATGCGTTAGCCTCCTGACTGTCTGATTTTTTATTTTCTCCCGACTCTAAAGGAGGTTCCAATGGTTAATGTTAAATAAGCAATAAGGGGGGAAGGAGAGTGTTCATTGCACACAAAGGGGATGATTACCTATCATCTTCCCTCCCTTTTAAAAATGAGAAGCTCAGTCCTCTCGAAGAAACCCACGCCGCGGCACCCGCTTACTGTTCTTAAAACTGCTCCCCTTTTTTGAGAAATCCAAAAGAGCACTGTTTTCGGTTATTTGCGTTTTTTATACTCCTTGAATAGTGTGCACAGAGAATAGTGGAAGAAAACCAGCGCCACACTTCGAGACTGTAAAATAAACCAGCAGTCCTTGTTGCTCCTTCTTATTTCCTATCCCAACCCTCTCTTCACAGCCAGGTAAGCCGTGTGTATACCTTCAGTCCCGCAACGATGTCGAGGGGAGCCAATCTTCATTTTCACGCAAAATTACAGTTCATTTATTTCATCAGAAACACAAACGATAGAAACGCACCGCCAGAGGGAAGCAGGAGGTAGGAAAGAGATTGTGACTAACGTGACAGTATGTCAGTTAGATGCTCCTCCTATGATATCGTTTACCGACCCTGAACTCAGAACCATGCTGCTGACGCCCTCTCAAGAGTATGCCTGATCACTAGTGACCTATCGAACTTATCTAGCCTCCACCGTTCGCTCTGTCATCCCGGAGTAACCCGAATGAACCATCGGGTTCGGAGCAAAAACTTGCCTTACTCGCTGGAAGAAATTCGCCGAGTTATATCATCATGTAAAATCTGCTCAGAAGTGAAACCACGATTTTTCAGACATACCAGCACCCTCATAAAAGCAACGGCCCCGTTTGAACGTCTTAATATGGACTTCAAAGGACCTTTACCCACAACCTCGAGCTACGGGAATCGCTTCCTGCTTACAATTATAGACGAGTATTCCAGATTCCCATTCGCATTTGCTTGCCGAGATGTCAGCTCTGGTACTGTCAAGAAGTGCCTCCGGCAGCTATTCTCCATGTTTGGAGCGCCTGCGTATGTCCATACAGATCGAGGGGCATCGTTCATGTCACAGGACTTGAAAGCATTCCTGGCACAGTACGGAACTGCCACTAGTCGAACTACCCCATATAACCCGCAAGGCAATGGACAAATAGAACGGCTAAATGGTACATTATGGAAAACGATTGAACTCGCAATTAAGGAAAATGGCGTGTCTATCCGCCAGTGGGAAACAGTCCTTCAGGACGCACTGCATGCTATTCGGTCAATTCTCTGTACACTCATAAACTGCACCCCTCATGAACGGATGTTCAACCACCTACGTCGCTCTAGGATTGGGAAGTCTACTCCCTCTTGGCTATTGAACCCTGGGCAAGTTCTATTGAGGAACTTCGACCGCCGATCCAAATTCGACCCTCTCGTTCAGGAGGTTACTCTACTGGATGGGGGACATGATTATGCTCGGATACGGTACCCAAATGGTCGGGAGACCACTGTTTCTTCCAGACACCCAGCACCACTGGGAACAGAAGGATCCGATGATCCCGGTGTTGAAGATGGAAGTACTGACACACAAGCTGAAGACCTGCAACCATCAACACCAACTTTATTGCCCCCACCCTCAATGCCTAGGCATCTGTCACCCCCTACATCGTCACAACTCTCGCCTCCAACCTCTCCTACGCCTATAGAACCAGATGGGGATGTTGACGAGGCACCTCTCCGAAGAAGCACCCGAACTCGGAAGCCACCAGCTTACCTGGCTGATTTTGTATAAAGGACATAATGACAAGAATGACATAATTATTATCACCCATGTGTCATGTTGTTTATCCGTTACTACAGACTTTTTCCCCTTGGATTCTCAATTTATTCTTTTCAGTTGCTTTTGACGAATAAAGCTATAGTCTAGCGAAACATTCACTTTATTCTACTACAGAAGGTAAAGCAGGTTGGTTGCTAAAATCTCTATATCGACAGTAGAACTCAACAATTACTTCCCCACCAACCACTCCCAGAATTAAATAAACGATGGAAAAACCCTTGGAAAAATGTAACCGTCGTAAGTAGCAGGACGGCTCCACCAGGAGACTGGCTAAATGACCACCTGCCGTACCAGGCCTTGGTTCGGTGGATGCACAATAGCGAAACTGCAACCTCCGCAACATGCGAAGAAATGGACAGCCCTACGTAGTACATTAAGCTGTCTGAATTGAGACTAGACTAGAGCACCAATTAATATGTCATCCCTGAATCTTCTAATGCTTCCTTAAACACACCTCACAGCACGCACGCCACAAAATGTCTGAAGTCGCTGCTAAGTTGGTACAAATTTAAAAAAAAACAAAAAAACTCATTTTATGCTCAAGCAAACAGTGCAGCACTCGACAGCAAAAATACAAAAATTTAGCAGAAAAAAGGGTGCTTGCAGTTACTACAGTCATTAAACAGTATCTGAACGTATAAAAATTGTGATTTATTACATAACCTAATAAAATCTCCCAAAATAATGCGCTTCGGGAACGAGAAGAAATGAATCAATCTCCTTCACCTGGGTAAGCAAAATTCACTATACTTATTATCTCCGCGCAACAAGAACTATGTTACAACTATGTACTTTTATTAATTCTTTGGTATTTGATTCAACGTACATGGATTTAAAAAAAAAATGTAGCGATACCGACGCACAGCACTTTTCAATGAAGAGCTCCACAACTTCATCTTTTATAAATTATTTTCTCGCCACTTAGAAAAGAGAATAATTTCATTAACTAAAGTTGGAACATCTTTGACAGCCCAACTCGATAATTTGTCCACATATAAAGTTCGTTAGTCGCTACGTGAATCTTTTTGGTCGTCTCTTTACTACGGCGTATGCCGAACAAAGAAAAGTGGACGAGACAATAAATAAATTTAAAAAAAAAAAAACGAGTAATCTTACAAATGCTCGAATTGCTACGAACAACGACGACAGTAGTAATCGAAAAATCAATACGACGACGGGGAGATAAGAGGGAAGGGGGTGGGGAAAGAGGGAAATGATTTGGCACCTCGAGATCACTTGAGGCATCGGCCTAATAATCACCGCCGATTCATAATTTGGAGGTTTAGTCCTTTTTTAATGGTTTAACCCGCGAAATTCGCTATAAAAACATGCACTTAAAAAAGTAGTAAAAATATTTCCTCAATTGACCTTTTTATAATACGTCAATGCTAAAACAACGAATTAGTTATGAAGCGCCCTGTCATCACGCCCGAACGCGCGCGAAATACCTTTCAAAACGACACGAGCGTGTCACAATTGCCAATTTTCTTGAGAGTTGATTGTACGGTCTATCATCACAGGAGTTAGGGCTTTGTGCAGTGTAGTTGAGTGACAACATGCCTAATTTGTGTTTAATGGTACCTGAGGGGGTTATAATTCCTGGTACGGCTCTCGCATGAAGAGAGTTCAAGAATTGAAGCAGTAAAAAATTATGTTTTGTATTAAGTGCCTTTTCCTCAGCCTCTGCACACTATCGGCAGTAAGTTGACTATTGGGATCTGGGAAGTAAGCGCGGCCTTGTCAGCTGCTCTGGTTAAGTTGCAATGAGTTCGCTCCGAGTGTCTCCCGTCCACTTCTCTTCCGGTAGTTTGATTTCTCCTGTCCTAAAGCGATACAAGGAAACTCCCGTCTCAGCCGACCTTAAAAACCTGTCTCCGTCGTGAGGTCCAACCAAGACGTACGACTAATGCTAAAAGGGTCTTGCTGTTCTCTAAATGTACCAGTATTGAGGCGAAAGCAACCTCCCAGTCCATTAAAACTGAAGGGGCAGACTGGACGTACAGGGTGAGGAAAAGGATGAGCACGTTAGGAAGATAACGAGGTGAAGAAGAGGTGGCCTCAACACTAACCCACTGTGCCAGTCTGTAACAGCAGGTTGTTTGATTTTTCGCGCCATCCAAATTTAAGCAAAATCTGATCTAACCCGCTGTCAGTTATCGATATGACAATATTGTGGGGGGCATCAAACGAGAGCTGCCCCTGAGATGACTGACCCACGAGCTCGAGGGCATTTTCAAGCTTGAAGAAACTGAGACCACACGCGAGGGTTGCTATTTTTGGAGGTTGGACGATATCTCCACAGCGAACAATATCCAAAATATCGATATAGTGCCAGCCAGCCCCCTGACACACAATTGCAAGGTACTGATGGTCCAAATTATCCATCAACAGGCCACATTTAAAGGTTGAATTGCCACACGCGAGGGTCGCTGTTTTTGGAGGTTCAACGATATCTCGCTGGATGGACCCAGCCCACCATCAGGCGCTACAACGCTGTCGTGAAGAGGGAAGCTTCTTTCAGTCTCATCTTTGTCCATTATCAACAGAACAGAGAATGTAGTCGCTTGAACAATCCTATACAGGAGAGCTTCGTGAGGATAACGCTCCAAAACAACGCTTCTTGGTTTATTTGCAATGTTACCTTGCATCAGGACCTTATATGGCAGAGGTAATCAAAACATCCTGTCATAGTTTGGCAGGGCGCTAACCCAAATACCAGTTGCTTCTCACTAAGAGCACAACAGAGGCTGAAACCTCTTGGTCTGGCGCCTCTTTCATTGGTTTCATTAACTGTCATTGCTCTTGAGATTTCAGTGAGGGCAGTAGCTCACAACGCTCTCCGTTATTGTTATTTGTTGAACAGTTTTTGAGCTGCTTGTAGAGGTCGTGCTAGTCACAGTGCAGTTCTGTAGTGCATGGCTAATGTGTTCTTCTTGCCAGTTCCTTAAAAGACACGCGCCTCCACTTGTTCCTCTTACAAGGCTCGGGTGAAACAAAGAATATGGACCGACCGCTTGATAACGCTACGACTGCATGTATCGATAGGTCGCTTGATAACGCTACAACTGCAAGTATCGATATGCGTCACTGGCACAGTTGGCGGGGAAGAGACTCAGAGACTGCAATGAACTCTGAGAAAGAGTGAGAGCGATAACAGAATGAGAAAGAACAATCACTGTAGTTGAGGGGGTTGTTTGACCCTTGACCTTTCCACCTTAGTCCTTGTTCTGTATTCCTTAGTTCGTTAATGGTTCTTGTGCCGGTAGTTCGCGCCTTACCTTCACGTTTTACCTTTACCACCCTTCAAGTTTGTGCGTTTCTATTTTTTCTACATTTGAATCGTGTGAAAGTCTTCTGTCCTACTCTATATTTACTCTTCCTAACTTTATATTCATAAATCATGAGTTCTCAAAGACTTGCAACTAACTTTTTCCATCGTTTGAATGGTGTACGGGTGATGGTCTGATCGCCTCAGATTGTGTTTGCGAGTGTGGTGCAACAATGAGATTAGTCCCCAGGACTAGTGTGATTGATGGGTGTGAATGGAGATGCCGTCTTAATGGCCATAATGTGAGGCGGTCAGTGCAGAAAGGGTCATGGTTTGAAAGAAGTAGTTTATGGCTATATAAAGCACCCGCATCCTCGATTGCTTACCAGTGTGAAATCTCTGATCCTACCGCTACCGACTGGATGACGTTTTGTCGTGAAGTATGTATGGAAGTGTGTCGTGATCAAGCGTGCATGAAGTTGGGTGGCGATGGAAAAGTTGTTGAGATTGACGAATCTAAATTTGGTAAGAGGAAGTTTAACAGGGGCAAATCGGTAGACGGACGCTGGGTGTTTGGTGGGGTGGAGCGTGGGTCCCGTAAGTGCTTTTTCCGGGTCGTTGAAAACCGAGGGAAGGAAGTCCTCCTCGCAATCATAAAGGAATTCATTCTTCCGGGCACGACATTGATCTCCAATTGCTGGAAGGCCTATGATTGCCAGCAGGACGAAGGTTTCCATCACCTAACCGTGAACCACTCCTTGTTTTTCAAGGACCCGGCAACAGAGGCCCACACCGCCACAATGAGCCGCTATCAAGCGAGGGATTCCCTCTAGATCGGTCACAGATCATTTTGATTCGTACCTGTTCGAATATATTTGGAGAAGGACGAGAAGTGACTGTGATGATCTAACAAGGGCATTTCTGAAGGATGTGGTACAGGTGTCCAAAGTGAACGGTGTAGGAGAGAAAGCATCCGGCAGTTCGTCAGGGACTCCCTAGAACCTGTAAGTACAGTATGTCGTTATTTCTAATTTCAAACATGGCGCCAGAGCCTACAATGTCGGGCATATCGATAACCTGACCTCGGTCGTGTTATATCGATATATTGCCTTATCAGAGGGAGCGGTCCATATTCTTTGCTTTTACCCAAGGCTCTTCATCCTGGACAACTAGAACCTCCAATGCGGAAGAAACAAGAAACCAAGTGCTGCTCCATTGTAGTTCCTACAACTGAGCTACAGATGCTGAAACAGCAGCCAAACCTTCCAGCTTTGACTGCTACTCAGCAAGAATCAAGCTTTTTTTTTTGCAGTGCATACATAGGTAAGTAATATGAGCAGATGGTGGAGACACAATGAAACTGCGACACTACACATCTCACACAATCTCAAAAAACTCGCCAAGCGAGTACAGCTCTGCCCTAATGAGATGAACTTTTATAGGCAGCTGTTGAATATTTTGGGGTAGGGCGTTATAAGGACGAGAGCCTACTTGGATTGGGTCATTTTTCTGAGTTATACTTAGGCGAGCAAAAGGAAGGTTACTCGATTTCCACGGGATTGGGTGTCATGCCGATGAACATCAGAAGCCACGGCAAGGAGCCGTGTTTTGTTTACTTTAATCAGATTCAAAACTGCCAAGACATATGCACTAGGCAATGTAAGAACGCCAAGGCGAGCAAACGAACCCCTACAACTCTCATTCCATGAGAGATAAGTCAAGATACTGATGGCACGTTTTTGTTGTTTAAATATGTCAATTGCACGACTACTGTTTCCCCATGCAACAATACAATAAATTGCTCTGCTGGCAAAGCAAGCATGGTAAACAGAACGCAGGACTTCATCAGAAACGACGCTCTTCAACCTTCTAAGCATGAAATTAGATGATGATAATTAAGGGGACAACGCCTCAACATGGGCCTTCCAGGAAAGGCGGTTATCCACCGTCAAACCCAGCAAATTAACTGCCTGGTCTAAACTTCTGTTGAGACCCACTACAAGGGTCTGAATTTTAGTTTTGTTCAATACCAAAGCATTCGCCTGACACACTTTTCCACTATCTCAGACTGATTTTGCAGATTGTACTGCATTTCCTGATGCTAGGCAAGTGAAGTCGTCTGGTAAGAAGGATATGACCACAGTTGATCTCTCCCTTCAAAATTAGTAAGATCACGTGGGAAACTAGATTGAAAACTCCTCCCAGATGGTACGAATTCCCCAGCACATGTCCACATGATCACACACGAGCAATGACTATCTATGGAGAGACTGGCCTAGTGACCACCTGCCGTACCTCCACAGGTCTGGGTTTGTCGGATGCTCTTGCACAATAGAGAAACCGCAACCTCCACGACTTTTGACTGATACAACTCTCTTATGAATGTTGAGCTACAGTTGCTTTGATGGAAGGAAACACACCTGTTTTTGTAGATGTTGCGGTCAGCTGCAACAAAGAGAAAAATAAGAAGAAAATAAAAGGACTGAACTATGAACTTGTAACAGCCAGCTGGATAAGTATGGGAGATTGACTACAGCATCTCGGACTAAGCCTTGCAGTTGATTTGGACCTTTCGACTCTTAATCTAGCTTGCTAGGGTTTTGGCCAAATCAACTCAAGCATTCTCGTAGCAGCATAGGAGGGGAGGGGCTCCCTGCGCCTACTTCTGGAGCTGAGTAAGTCAGTTGGCTGTGTTAAGCGAAAAAGAAAAGACTCTATTTTCACGCGATCACATTGTACCACAGCGCCGATTGCTATTCATCGGTTTCGCGCACTTGACTATCATAAGTGTTTTGTGGAGCGCATGCTCGATCGCTTCGCTACCTACTAATATCGAAGCCGCCCAGCACCACGTCAGCAGCAGCTGCATCCACCATAACAGCGACCGTTTCTACACGACGATACGCTCAGCGACCCAGCAGCTATTCGGTCAGATCAGCCAATTTTATTTCATTTTCTTTCAACAGCAGACACTTTAATTTATTCCTTTTTTGAGTCAACCAATCTTTCTTGTTTCCATTCCGTCTTGTTATTTTTCTAATCCTCGGGACTAAGAGACGACCCACGAATAGATCACTATATTTCCGCGAATCGGAAATCCCCAGAGGTGCTCTAAACACGCCCACCATCTTTCTACAGACACAACAATTTTTTCAGTAGATGTAGATCGTAATGGAGCTGTTAGCTCAAATGACATTGTTTTCCTTCTCTCTTATGCTCTGTAAGAACAACAGCGAGCACAAAGAAGACAAAGGCTGATATGCAGCTGGCAAATGACCGAGGGTGTTGAACCAGAGAAAACAGGAGGTCATAAGTTGGGGATGGAAAGGAAACCCTATTGGAAAATTTTAGGTTGTGAGGCATTAGAGGTCAAGCCTGGGAAGAAAAAGGGCTTTCACCAACGTACCAGTCCTACACCAAATAACCAAGGCCTCGCTTTTTTGTCGCCTCCTAGAAAATCTTCCTTTTACTTAAAAAGAATATTCAATTCAGATTTACTGTTATTACATTCCTAAGGCCTGGGGAGTAGGGAGGGTCGTTAAATGATCCGCTGAGGGAAAACATTTATGGGATGTCTTCAGATCTTTACGTTTTAAGGGCTTCCAAATGCGAAAAACACCGTTTGAGAAAATAGCCGGTGTGCCGTGTGAGCGTGATTGAGTTGAATCAAATCGACTCAAATTTGATATTTTAGGCTGTTATCTTTCGCGCGAATAAAATAACTTTCGCTCGTTTCAGATTAATAGTCTTACCTATTGAGGAGGAAACAGCGTTCATCAAACCAGCGACACTGCGTAAGAGTGAAGAGAGGCACAAGGGTAACCCCATTATATTCGTCAGAGGATTCCGAATGTCGAGAGCAACTAAATTTACTAAGAAAAAAACAAATTTTGACGAAGCGGGCAATTATTCGGTGACAGCAACGACGTCGAAAGTTTTTGAAATGTACTTCAAGTGCTTCGGGACACGACTGGGCCACCCTCTTTCATATTCCTACGCTAAGATCAATTTTCTTTTGTCATTACCATAATTATTATTAAAGATTTCACATGTTTCACATTACACCTCACATTTCATTCCCCGTGTATTTCCATTTAGTACACATCACAGAAAAAAAACACGCCAACTCCAATTCGAACAACTCTTTTTTTTTTAATATGACGGGAAAACGTTCCCTCCTAAAATGGATTACATAATGTGACCAAACTACTTGTACGTTATTCATAAGACACAATATTTACAGTAGTATTGAATGCGTCGTCTGTATCGCCGCTCTAAATCGATTAGACGCGGCGATTACCCGAATAAGTGCGGGCATTTTCGACGGTTTCTCCATTGATTGTATCGGCTAGAAAGTACATTTTGATTTTGTGCAAAATTTCAGATATACAAATAATACCGTTTTTGTATGCGGTTGGCTCGTTACAAAAGTTGGAGGTATAAAATTTTAATTGTGAAACTCTGAAGAGGCTGATGGCGAGGCGCCCTGTAACGTGCGTCTAGCGGCAGTTTTTTGTCTTCATCGACCGTAGTTTGAGGCCAATTGAAAAGTGGGCGTTTAAAACCAAACTTTTACGAATAGAACAGTTTTATAGGCGAACCAGTTACACACCGGGGCTTTCAGTTGAGAGCAGGTGGCGCTACATATATGTCACTGAGAGATTGAAAAGAAAAAGTCTGTACGTGCAGGAACAATTATCCATAATTAACAGAGCAAACACCACCAATGTTGAGGAAGTAGCATCAGTTGACGCCTTTGGCACATCAGAGAGAAATTACACACAATTTCTAACTAAACCTCAGCGCTGCAGCCTATAGTTTTAGGTCTAAGCTGGCATGGGAATGCCTCCATGCGCTCAAGCAGCTCGGCGCCCGTAACAGGCTCTCCCTCATTTGGGTGCCGGCTCACAGGGGGCATGAGGGCAATGAAAAGGCTGACCGCCTCGCGAAAAGGGGTACAGAATCCCTACCCATCGGGCCAGAACCACACGTGGGTCTGACGAAAAGTCACCTAAACCGTCTGGTTGCTAGATGGGAGATACAGGAAAATGGCGCCCATTGGCATCGCCAGCCACGACTACGACAGGCGAAAAGGCTTGTCACGCCTTCCTGTCAAAGGGCGAAGGCGATGCTGACACTCTCTAGACAAGATCTGAGAGTACTGATAAGCTTCCTCACCGGGCACTGCCCACTCAGATATCACCTCAACAAGATGGGCATCTCAGAGGCGGTGGAATGCAGACTCTGCGGTGAGGAGGACGAGACAGCAGAGCATATCCTATATGAATGCCCTGCTTTGGCAGCAAAACGCTTTGAATACTTCGGTCAGGAAACCACTGAACCCCCAACCGTAGCGGAATCTGCGGTGAAGGACATACTCGGCTTCCTAAGGGGGGCGGGTATGTACGACGCCTTCTACTAAGAAAGGGCCAGCGTCACAATAGACCCATATGCGGCCGCAGTGACAAGGGACTTGTCCCACACGCCCTCGGGTCAGAAAAAAAAATAATAATAATAATTCGGCCAAGGACCGCGAAGGGCTCTTTATCTTCACGACCTACAGGGGGCAGCACCTCCTGGACCTAACTTAGGCCAAAACGCCCAGCCTATTGCTCTTTCCAGAACAGCAGCCACCAAATGCGGCTGAGCAAAGTAGTATCCTCGCTAAATCCTTTCTAAGCCCCATCACGTAAAAGGTTGACCTCTAGGAATTTTCAACTTCACCTAGTAAAATGCGTCAATTGAACATCCAAAATTCTACATTCACAAAATTGTACAGCTCCGTTTCGAGCAACGCAACACCACCAGCCCCGACAGAGAAGAAACCTAAAAAAGCCTCTCAAAATTCTTAATTATATTCCTTCCAATTAGAACATACACGTATTTTATATTTATTTTTGTACGTTCGATTTTTATTTTTTAATACCAGATTTTATACAGCTTTCAGATAACTACTTAAGAAGTACAAAACATGAATTTCAATGCCGATAAATAAACGATAAAAATGGGGCCATCATCGCCGGTACAACACAATTATTTACATTCGAGGCATTTAAAAAAAAGAAGAACCTAGGAATAGTAATAATTAGGGTTTTTAGATACAATTAATAAATATATATACTTTCGATATAGAAATATGATACAAAGAAACTGGTTTATACTATATACAAAATATGAGTTGTCGTGACGTTAACGAGAGCCACGATACTTGACTTTTTTTTTTTTGATATTGAAGTATCTCGTTATTGAAGAGACAATGGTAGGCCAATATTATTAGGACTAGATTTAAAGTAACAACTGGCGCAGCTTGCCGCGTAAACGCGAAGCTTTACAAAATGGATAGGGCAGTGCCAAAGAGCAGGAATTCAGGCAGTGTATTTTCTTTATCAAATATTGAACACTTTATTGTACAATACCCCGTATTTTGTTGTTTTTTTTTTGACAAAGCAAACTGGGAGTTGAGGGTAAACGATAATTGTTGAGAAGGGCAGGTGGGTGAAGGGGGGATGTTACGTTACAGGGGTGTAGCTCCTAAATAATTACGTTAAGGCCGTGTTAAATTATTAACAAGCTGCCACATTTTTGGAACATAAAATACGCCACACGAGAAAATAATGATGGCTGAGCGAAGCTGATACGAATTTTTGACCAAATTAGACGGTAAACAAGAATTGGATGCGATTGGGGTTTGGTGGTTGAGAAGGTTGGGTTCGGCACCTGTGGTTTCATGGGCTTAGGGATGCCAATAACGCGGCAAGTCTATTTGAGCTGAGTGGCTTTGGTAGATGCATCTAGGAGCTCTCTCGAACAACGGAAATGTGAGTAAGCGGTGACGAGATAGCTCCGACCTCATACCCTGTACTGGTCATAACCGCTATTCATTCGTTGGCTCCTACACTGACATTAACAATTTATAGTATTTGATTGAAGTCTAAGTTATACATTCTGAGACTGATTTGTAAAGCATTCTTCTTGCATCCCTCCCTTGATGCCTAATTTTATAAAATTGCCCAAGAAATAAGTGGGATAGAGGGCTTGGTCTCACCCTGACCAGGTGGCTGGGATCCAATAGAATTAACTGGAGAGAGAACTGGTATCAGAATTACATTATTCTTCAACTCATTTTAAACATCGCATAATTCTGAGTTGACAAGTCACCAATTTCCTAGGCCCCAAGCCATTGTCTGGCCTACTGGCTCATTGGTTCCTTATGTGGTATGAAGCTGACGTAGTAATCTATGTTCAAAATGCCCCACGCGACTCTGGCTCTGAGCAGGCTGTAGCACAGGGGAGGGGGGGGAGCTACTGTGGAGAATGAGGCAACCATGCACCGAGCCTGTGTCGCCAATTGGCCCATGCCCGAACAAAGGCAGTTAACCGGATGTCTAGTTGCCAGCAGTGAGGCGCCCGGCAACATCCCTCAGGGAGGGTGCGTACGTCGTAATAGAGAGGGCACCTGAAAAGCACACGGGGGACGTCATCGTCCACTCCCCCACCACGCGGACAGTCATTAAAAGAGCAGCGTTTAAAAAATTGCAAGAGGACAAATGCCCCATGGCCTGAAAGCAGCCGTGTGGCAAGGAGTGTGGGTGCCACCACCTTAAAGACGGGATCACGGGCTGGGAGCAAAAGACTTCAGGGCACATTGGCCAAGTCTGTTGGGTTGTGAGGCTGACCTTGCTAGGCATGGATACAACCAACCCAAGTGGGTGGTTCAAACCCTGACCAGGCATCTCCTCCCCACCAAACCCAGGGAAGGGAAGGCAATTGGTACCAGCAATACAGGCACTGCAGTGAGCTTCTTGACGAGTCTGTTTCAGAGAAACTGGTAAATAGGCCTGACGTGGCCACACGCATGCCATTGTTCCTTCCATGTAGGCTGATTCCCTGCCTTCTTCTGCAAGGGGTAAAAGAGTATGCAGATGACACACTGACCCCACTTGTGTCTGAGCTCAGACCAGTCATCTTGAAGGAGCTCGCGGATTTGGCCATGCATGGCTTCCTCGTACTCCATCAGTGATGATTTCTCAATGTGTGTCACAGTCCAGCTGCAGGTCCAATAAAGGCTCAAATGGGAGGTGGTGCGATACACTGGCAGGACTGCTAAGAGATAGCGTACACTGTATGTCATACTGCACGATGGGCAAGAAATAGCCTGATACGAAGAGTAAAGGTACCTGGTGTGAAGCGAGCTCACAACTCCCACCCCATACACACACTTACACCAACATTTTGGCTCAGAACCAAGTTTGGGCTGAATATTTACCTCTAAGGAGGTTCAAGTGCCTCGTGGGCAGAACCTGAGCAACGCTCCAGAGGCACCCTCACATCCCAATTATCAGTTTCTAGCCTATCATCCACTAAACCATTGCTCAGTTCTACCTACCATCTTCACGTACATCTACACCTTGTGTGCATATACATCGTCTTTTGTCATCCTTACCAGCGTTTCAAATTGGTTCAACCGGATACAGCAATTCAACGACTACTTTCAGTGAATGGAAACCCAATACATCAGGCTAGTCAACTAGACTCTCAATAGGCCAATGCGCGTTGCGAAGGATATAGCCTTTGCCTGCTGGCTTTCCTTCCTTTACGCAGTCCGTTGTTTAGCAGGCTGGCTCTGGGGAGGGGAATGAGTTTGGCTTTCTGAGAAGCGAATTGTTGCGCATCCATCACACACCCTGCGACGTTCTCACAGGCTCACTCTCCTTCATCAGTCACGTTTCAACGTCAGTGTTTCCTTTCCCTTCGCTTGAATATTGTTGTATAAAGGTGAGCAAATCCCTATTTATTAACCTCTTGTACCATTATTGTTATTATTCACGATCCGAGCAATTAGGTTACTTTGATTATACTAAGTACCACTCTTGGACAGATCGAAAGTGGACTACTCCTGCACGTCAGTGTTATCATCAAGCAGCCTGAAGTCGTCAAATACGCCACTCTTAGGAAATCCTCGGAGGCGCAGTTCACAATCGCACGTAGAAAGCCAGCGCCATAAGCTACTCAGCAAGTTTGAATTAGGCTCCGCACAGCTCCACAGCTTCCATCTTGTCTTGCACCATTTTATTCTCCACCAGAGGTGCTTAGGCAAGGAGGAGCCCTCGCTTTCAGACAGGTGCCTTTTGAATCGACGAGAATTCCCCATCGACCGAATTTACTACGGTTTCTAATTACCTCCAAAACCTATCAAGTCGTTTATGCCTCACAACGAAAAAGAAACTGCGATAAAAAACCTGGTCAAACGTTCGTATCAATTAGGCTAACTAGGCTAAATTACTAAAGCTAAATAAATGACAACCAATTAGTACAAAATTATTTCATGGTTTTAACAGCTTCAACAAAATTGATTTGGAAGCGCCAACTCAGACGCGAGATTGCGACTCCAAACGACGCCCTGCTTTAGAGCTCATGAAAACTTAAGACTTCTCGGGCGTTTTTATTGTTTTGATCGGCACCGTCGTGCACGGAGTTAATTCGTTTTACACCAAGGTCACTTGCTTCGGTATTTTTCCTCGCTAATATTTCTGCGTTCAATACTTGAACCAATAAATCGAAGCAAACAAACTAGTAGCCGTACGTTTAAAAAAAAGTAGCACAAATGGTAAAGCTGAGCACATGCCCAGATGTTCGTACACCATAACTCAGTATGCCTAATGATGATGTAGCGACAAACCAGATGCATGTTTCGTTTCAATCGTCGCAGTTTTTAAAACTCCACGGTGCGACTTTTCATCAAAAAGTAACCGAACTAGTTTGGGGTCAATACAGAGTTGCCAGTCAAGTACATTTATTGCTGGACACGAGTGAAGTTAATGACTTGACATTAGAACAAACAGTGCTTATAACCCAATCATCTTGTACGTGTAACTTAACATGCATAAAAATGAGGCGTTGATTCAGTTGTCAGGATGGGCAAGTGACCTTTTGAAGTTGCAAAACGATATATCTCAATAAATCAGTCAAAAAGGCCTTAACAACTAAATCAACATTTTACAAATTCAATGATAAAACCGAATCGGGTTTTGAAATGAGAGGAAGCGTCACAACCAGCCAAGTTCACTTGAAAGCGCTGACACATCAGTATGAATTGTGGCACAGGGCTATGCACTGCCTGGTGCTGGGCCATTGTATGGAAACCATAAGTGAATGGGTTGAGAGTAGCGTCAGGGACCGGGACGAACTGCAAGAGGGTCCTCGCCTGAAATACCTGCACATCGAATTCACGCTGCTCCAGTCGATTGCTTGTACGCCAAGAAGCCATGGTTATCAGGTTCTTCAGTAGCTCATTCCCGTAGCAGAGGCTTCTACTACCGGCGTTGACGCGTCCTCTGGGTATGGTACACGCTAGTTTCAACCGTGATACGCCTAGGAGGACACTTTGGATGGGCACCAATTGACGATTGGCGATTGCCGCAGTTTCGAGGCCCCTAGGCGCGGCTCTCTACCAGAGAGGTACCCCCGATGTCGAACGGTGCTTCTACTACCGTCGTTGACTCATCCTCTGAGTAGGGTACATGCTAGTTTCATCAACTGGGATACGCCTAACTAATGCTTAAGATGGGCTATAATTGACAATCGCTGGAGTTTAAAACGTGTTAATGCGGCTGGTGAGCTGAGAGTGGTACCCCCTTAAAGATATACGAATCCTCCTGAGCGATGGATGGGATGAGTTTGCTATATACCTTCGAGGATTTCGCCACAAGGCAGTTCCTGACAATCCCCCGCGTCTCGAGGGTCTAAGGCTGGTTGAGGCACACACAAAGACCCCATGATGTCGAGAGATATACGCTGAATCTCCGTATACCTTTGAGAGATCGCGAAAGGTATACACCGAACCACTGTAGACCCCTGACGTCGAAAGGTATACACTGAACCACCGTATACCCCTGACGTCGAAAGGTATACACCGAATCACTGTCAATCTTCACTTCTACTACTGCCGACGACTCGTCGTCCTCCGAGTAAGGAACACGCTAGTTTCAACAAGGACACGCCTAAAAGGACACTTTAGGTGGCCACAAATTGACAATCGCCGCGGCTTCGAGGCACCTAGGCTGCGGCATTCAACCAGAGAGTTACTCCCGATGTCGAACGGTGCTTCTACTACCGTCGTTGACTCGTCCTCTGAGTAGGATACACGCTAGTTTCATCAACTGGGATACGCCTAACTAATGCTTAAGATGGGCTCTGATTGACAATCGCCGGCTTTTGGAACGAGGCAAGCCGGGGAGTGAGCTGTAAGGGGTACCCCCTAAAGATATACGAATCTGAGCGATCCTTTTCCAATATTTTGACAATGAGCGCCATTGATCCATCTCATCCCTCACGAGGAATCACCAAACTGTTCATCGCTAGCATGCTTGTGATAAGACAAGCATCACTCATATCTGCTCCACAAAACTTGAAGCATAACCTATTTCACTCTTGATCTAGTGAGGAGTAAGGTTATGGCTAGTTAGGTTTACCTTCAGTAATGATTTCGTACTACTTCCAGGGCAGAGTGGTATTCTCTTTGGAAATATTTCCTGCTCCTGTTCAGTCATCTAAGAGAGTGACTGTTCTTCTCATTGGCAACTGCGTTTGGTTCTGGTTTATGAGCTCCCTCCTCGAACCACAATTGCAAATAGCGCGGTGCACCACCTACTTTCATCCTTCTTATCCCCCACGCTGCATTGCCTGCCTGCCTATCTCTGGTATGAGACGCACCACTCATATCTGCTCCACAGTACAAACACCTTGGCCACGAGCCAAGCATTCAGCAGCTTAGTTACTCGGCCTGAGTAGCCTGTGTCAACTCTCAGTTCAGTGGGAAGGTGGGTTAGGGCTGGTTAGGATCACCTTCAGTAACTATTTCCTACTCTGCTTATGGGCAAACTCGTCTTCTCTTTGGAAATATTCCTTGTTCCTCTTCAGTCACGCCAGAGTGTCACTGTTCCCCTCATTGGCTACTGGGTTGGGTTCTGGTTTATGAGCTCCATCATCTTCCTGCTCGCACCACAGTGGCAAATAGTGTGACTCATCAACTATTTTCATCCTTCTCCAACATTTTGGGAGTGAGCCCCACAATGCATCATCAGCCTGTCCATCCATGTGGAGTTGATGTGAGAAGCGTCACCTACACCTGCTCCACAGTACAAAGTCTAGCCTATTTCGACTCTCGATTTTGTGGGAAGTTGGGTTAGTCAGAAATATACCTCCCTATGAATAGATGGCCATCCAGTGCGCCTTGTAGGCCTCACTCTTACCTCATGAGCTAATGAGATTCAAAATCAAACACACTACAGCGATTCATTCGCTCTTAGCAGTATTACTTCACAAAACTACACAATTACAAGTGAACTTGCTCAGATGTGATCCCAAGCCCCTCAAACCTTTTGAGCCAACTATCAACTGGTCATTGATACCACTCTTGGGCTTTTTCAATTAAAAAGCCGCCAACACACTTCAGAAATACGTCGGAAGTAAAATTTGATTCTTTTCCTCATTTCGGATTTGTCGACTCGAATCCACAACGCTCGACGTTATTCGGTGAATTCAACTTAAACGTACAATTGAATGACTAAACGAACAAAAACTAAAAATACACCAATTAAATGTTGAAAAACTGAAATGCAATGCGTCGGTGCCGAACGAAAGGTTTAGAGCTCTGTAATGGCGTAGCCTACCGATTCTCCTCCTTCGTTCGGCACCTCTCAGTAGAAATCGGAGGACTCCAGCGTTTTGCATTTTTTGCTCAGCGTGTTGTATTGCCCCGGGCCGTCCATTCGATTTTTGTTTCGGCTTCCAAGCGTGTAGGAATTTCCTGGCTCGTTTCGGCGACTGGTCAACCCTGGACAGAACGATAGACGAAATTATTGAATAAACGTCGACAAATCATATCAAGAAACAGGACAGGAACTTATCGAAGAACCCACCAAGTCCCCTGCAGTACTGCTTTTAAACCTTGGCTAGCTGAGCCTGTGTGCCAGCTGTATGTTAATTTATGAAGACTTTAGAAGTGGTTGGTCAGTTAGTCACAAGAGCTCACGAAGCTTAGGCACAGTATTCTAACAGCCTGTCTTAGAATGGCTCAGAAGGAAAGACACAGAGGTCCTCCATATCGTAATGGTTTACCCCTAGCTAAAGCTTAAAGGATAATCGTCAAAAGTTAATAAGGGCATTGGATTGCAAACCTGTACTCTTCTAAAGGCATAACAAATATCAGGTGCGCCACACTGCACAACTTTCCTCGGCTCTACGTCCGTTCACTTGTGTACATGGCTTTTTCTACTAATTCAATCTGGAGGAAACTGGCAGAAGTGATTGCCGTACTTCTAACGGATGATGTCCTGCCATGCCAAAATCCCATGGTCGTAAATAAAGCCGAAGGTAGAAGGTGTATGACGATAATATACAACACAGACATGGAAGAGCTGAGATCCTTACCAAACGAGGGAAGAGAGCGTTTGACTGCCTCCCATTCACGTACAACATTATCAATACAATTTTTAAGAAATCGAAAAACAAGTTGCCCCGTCTGTGGCAGCTGGCCACCCTCTACCTACAAAAGGCGCCTCACAACAAAGCCATCCCGACAGAGGGCGCTAGCCGCGAGCCACAGACGACTCCTGGAGGGGATAGCAGGTAGCCAATGAGGGCTACACCCTCCAAGAGAACGTACATAAGGGCCTGCCTGCAAGGACATTCATTTCAGCCCCGAAAGATGGTAAATTAACGAGGACCACACCAACTTCCACGCCGAGGTCAACCGCCCAGTAAGCAGCTTCCCACAAGGGCACCCTGCAACCTTCAGACCAACCTCCCCGAAGGAAATCAGCGAAACCATCAAAGGCCTCACCAAAAACAAGGCCCCAGGCAGCGATGGCATCTCAAACGGAGTCCTGAAGACACTACCCAGGATTCACACAGTGGCCATCTGCAACATCATCAATGCCTGCATGCGCCTCCAATACTTCCCTGCAGCATGGAAAGAGGCCACAATCATCTGCATCCCAAAGGTAGGAAAGCCTCTGAACAAAGCTACTAGCTACAGGCCCATCAGCCTTCTCTGCACCCTGAGCAAGATCGCCGAGGCCATCATTTTAACCCGCCTCATTGAGTTTATCTCCACCAACAAGGTTCTCCCTGATTTCCAACACGGCTTTAGACACCGTCATGGAACCTGCCACCAGCTCCTCAGGGTGACTGAATACTTAGCTGAGAGCCGAAACAAGCATCTGCACTCATCCATGCTGCTATTGGACGCCCGCCAAGCCTTTGACAGGGTCTGGCATGAAGGCCTGATATACAAGCTCATCCTGCTCCGCTGCCCACCCTCTCTCGTTGGTCTGATTCGCTCCTTCCTCACCGACAGGACCTTCAGGGTGAGAGTTGGCAAAACTCTATCCACCACCCACCGCATCACGGCTGGCGTACCCCAAGGTTCAAAACTCTCCCCAGCCCTCTTCAATATCTTCTGCCACGACATACCTGTCCACGAGAAAATCATCACTGCACAATATGCGAACGACGTAGCTCTCCTCTACACCTCCAAAACCAAGCTGCACTGTGCCACAGTCATGAATAAGTTCCTGCCATCCTTGCTCAGCTGGTACCACAAATGGGGACTACGCCTCAACGAATCTAAATCAGAAGCAGTCTTCTTCTCCCGCCGTAACATCCCCCCCCCCCCAAACTTCCAAGTGGGGAACCATCCAATCCCTTGGAAACACCAGGCCAAGTACCTCGGTGTCATCTTCGACAGGAAACTCAACTGGTACAGGCTGGGGGTTTTAGTCGGTAAAAATCGGACACTACCCATTTGGGTGTCTTTTGAAGATTTCCCCTCCCCGGAAGCGTCCGAAAAAAAAAAGAAGAAAAAAAAGGACATTCGTGCATTCCTTCTTCCGACTTCAAGGAGCTAACATCAATTTACCAGAGAATACACTTGAAGACTGCGCCAGCGGAGACGACGAGTCCTTCACCTTGAGGAGCCACTGCTCGACTGAGCCTTCGACTCAACCGAGTCCCTCACCTCGCGTCTGCAGGAGAAGGAGCGCCGACTCGACTGAGTCCTTCGCCGTGAGGAACCACTGCTCAGCCGAGGCGTTCGACCAACACTTCGTCCCCCGCCACACAATTTGCCAACCGGCAGAGACAGTACCAACAAGACTTTCGTCGGCCCTTTTTAAGGCCACACCCTTGAAAAGGGGACCCCGACACCGTCGATTCACAAAAAAGTTGACAGTAACAGCTCAGGAAATGATTTTTACGCGCTCGACATTTGAAAAGTTCAACTGGGAAATGTGTAGGGAAGTTGCATGGGATGTGCTCTGTCTTTCCTCCTCCTGGCCACACAATGTGCATCCAACTATCTCTTATTTGTCCTTGCCCGTATTATTTCGGTGGGCAGTGCTCAGTGACGAAGCTTGTAGCCGCTAAACCAAAATTCGTTGCTCGTCGTGCCAATGGGAACGTTTTTCCTGTGTCTCCCGTCGGGTTACCGATTTAGTTGACTTTTCGTCATTCCTACGCGAGGCTCAAGCCTAATGGGTAGGGATTCTGGGCCCCTTTTGCAAGGCAGTCTGTCTTTTCATTGCCCTTTGTGGCCTCTACGAGCTGATATCCAAATAAGAGAAAGCTTGTCGTGGGCGTGGAATCATTTTAGCACCTGAAGACATCACTACGTCAGCCTGAATCTGGAAGTGTAGGCCAGATGGCCTGGCTGTCCGAGAATACATATGCACGCTTACACTTGACTCCTTTTACCAGGATCTCTTGTGCGCAGATATTTATTAATAGAATAGCCGCTTGATATATCTGGCGTACTCTCCCGACAGCACGGGAAGGCTGAAATTGGGTCCTACAATCCCCAGACCAGCATTGCCCTCCCCCCCCTTCCATCACAGATCCCAAGAGTGTATGCAGACGCTGAATGGGAGCTGAAAATTCGTCCGCTCTGGCATAACGGCAGAAGCCTCTTCTATTTCGAACTGTTTCACAGTTTCTATGAGGCTTACCTTTTCCCTGGTAGAAATAGTACTGGTCTGCGAAAGCTTCACAACTGCAGTTGCGTGTGTATGTGGGACAGTGAGATATTCAATAGCACTTCCATAGCAGCAGTGGGGCAAAGTAATCAGTCTGCAGTATCCCTTGAACTGCACCGACCGCTTTTCACCTTCCAGCGTATGAAACACTGGAACCTATTACCCACGCGCAGCCAGTCCATCCTTTTTAGACCGACGCCCTACCTTTCACGCATAAAGCGTGCTCCTTCCTGTTCTACGACGACCGAATGACAAGTTTACTAGCATTTTTACTTTCCGCTACCCGAAGGGAAGGAAAGTATAGTAATCGGCCCAAAAAAAAAAATTTTTCGTTTTCTTCAGATCTTTACGTTTTGAGGCCTACTGAGTCTAAAAAACTTAATTTCGGCGCGTGGTCCGTGTGTGTGTGTGTCTGTAGTTCCATTTCAGGAGAACGGCTAATCCGATTGAGCTGGTCCTTTTTTGTTTTGTTCGTTATTTTTTGTAGACACCAAAATAAGGTTATGGCCGATTTCGGCCGACGGGAAGGGGGTGGGGGGGGATACGAAAATGTACCAAAAACTAGGGTTTTTCGCATTTTTCTCGACGGCTCTAACGATTTTGATTAAACTTTCAAATTATCTTCTACTGATCAATATCTAACATTTATTCTCTATACATATCTCCATGAAAATACGGTGAACGGAGATATAGGCCTATGAACCAAAAATAGGTTTTTTACACTTTTGGGCAAAACGGCTTCAACGATTATCACAAAACTTTCAAGATGTTTTCGAATAGTTAATACCTACATATTGTTCTCAATAAATGTTCCTCTGACAGTCCATTGAACAGAGATACAAATCAAAATGTGTCGAAAATAACGTTTTTTCGAACATTTCCGTGAATTTCAGGGTAACTTATTCACCAGATGTCATAAATCCTAATGGAGTGTCTTTTAGTCACCCATACCCACATTTCGTTCTCCATAATTATTTCTGTATATATATGTTGAACGGAGATATAAGCCAAATTAACTCAGAAAAGGAGATTTGTCGAATATTAATTTATCGGTATTCCAATTTTCTCAAAAACGGCTCTAACGATTTCGATCAAACTTACGGAGTAGTTTCAGCTAACAAGTCCCTACATTTTGTTCTCTATAAATGTTCCTGTAAAAATACGTTGAACGAAGATACAGCGCCCGTTTAAGTAACTGGTGTTCGAAATTACGGGGATGGCGGAAAGTTGTGTGTTGCTACGCACCAGATATTTAGACTGCAGATTGCTCAAATTTAAGCTATTAAAAACCAGGCTTAGCACGCCAGAATGTAACTTTTCGGTTTGACAGCTCCCTCCCCCTCTCCACCACCAAAAACAGAATTTTGGGAAGTAAAGAACAAGCAGAAGTACGCGTAATAACCTTCTGACAAAGCTCCGAGGCAACAAGTAGGAAATAACGAATAATTTTTTGCTCCTCAAAAGAAACAATTACAATATTTGAACATAAATTTGAAACGAAAGAAGCAAACATCAATTTGACACACACTAACTTTATCATGCAGTCAAACCGTCGAAAAATCATAGCAATCAATGTATTTAACATTAAAGTTGAGAGAAAAACGAGGGGATGCACGTAAACCAAAAGTAGAGGGGCGGGGAGAGAGAAGTTTTTACAAAATGGAATGATGGGGAGTTGTGAGTGATGCGAAAGTGTCGAGTCATGCAGAGCTGTAAGGCTGATGATTGATCTATGAACAACTAAAGGCCTTTAGAATGAACTCAACCTTGCGGATTACATATATCACAAGTGAATTCAGGTGACGAATCAATGGGGAACTTCTCAATTTGAGCGCTTGCACGTTCTGGCGACTTTTGGTTTATTATTCATTCTGAATAATAACCCTATGTTTTCGGTCACGAAAAATTTTTTACAACCCCCCCTCAAAAGTTGATACTTTACGTTTCAAGACTTGGAGATTCCAAATTTGCAATGTCCGTCCGCCGTCCCCTATCCGGGCCGTTTTGTGCCTTTAACGTGGTCTAAAAAATTCGTTCTTTCGCCCAAAAATCCGATTTGGTATCTAGTTGTGCCCGCCATCTCGGCAATCCGATCGGACGAAGCCCGTGGTTGTAATGGGCAAAAAACGGTGTACAAAAATTAACGAAACGCAGTAGAACGCGGGAGCTACAGCGTTTTGTCGTTTGAACTCCCTCCCTCCCTGCCCGTCTCATTAAAAAAGCAACCGCGCTCGAGGCGAGCGAGCGCGCCTCCCGCTCGCTTGCCTCCCAACTCCCCTTTCACCTTGGAATGGGTGGGTTCGCTTCGAGCGCCCCCGTTCCAATTTCCCCGACAGGGCAAAATCATCAGAAGTTTTGTTTCCGTAGTTCCATTGTAGCCAGAACATGTTTCGTATGGTTTACTAGTATTTGATGCTGAATCGAATGGGATGGGGGAGCACTAATACTAGGTCAAGCTGTTCATGAGAATAATAAATCATTGTGCTCACCCAATTATTCTTTTAACAAAATGGAGCTTATTCAAGATACAGGTACCTCCTAGAACATTCTGGAGATAATAGAGGCTGTGAGATTTCAAATGGTAGTCACAGGAAAATTCGTGTTGAATATTAATAAATGTGAGTATGATGTGACGGCGTAAGTACCTACTATTAAATTATTAGTTCACAACTACCTAAATATAAGTCTGTACTACAATACGAACTTGTCGTTAGCAGATCGAAATATAAAACTCCTTAGCCACCCAAGTACAAGTTTTTTAACGTATGTTTGATTTCAATCACGGGTTGTTCTAAGTCGATGAAATTCAGGCGCTATAGCGCAAACAAGAAATTTTTGTTCTCTCCTTTACCTCCTTCCTTCGCCCTTGAAGGGCCCTCCCCTCTCCTTAACCCCCCTGCAGTTCAGTTGAGTTTTTGCATGTTTCCTACGTTGTGCGAATTGCTTCGATTTCATATTCCTTCCTGATACTTCAAATCACGTTTTCATCATTCATTTTGTGTTTGCTTTTGGGGCTGTTCTTTGTGCGGCCGTATCGAAGACCCCACCACGTGCCCACGTCACCCAATGGTGCGAGCACGTCAAGATGCAGGTGGCTGAAGAAAAAACCCAGCTAATCGTCTTGAAAGGAAAAGTGAATAATCAACCCACAGTACGCTTTGGCGGCCACAGGCTCCTTCTTGAAAAGCACGTCAAGTATTTAGGGGTGAATATCGGTGAGTCGGGGAATGAGTATGTATTGGCGGTTGAAGACTTGTTTCATTGAGCTCAGACTGACCTAGCTCCAGCGTGTTTCGCCGGGCCTACCAGCGCGTTTCATTCCGCGTTCTCCGGCCACTCGTGCTAGTCGCCTCTAGCCAAGTCTACCCAATCGTTTAATTTCCAATCATTTGCCTTTTGGGTGATTTATTTCGTTCATTATTTTTGTGTAAAAAAAGGCATTTGGTTAACCGTAAGAAGTGATTTGTTTGTGGTGAATTTCGGAACACGTTGTTTGCTCCTCTAATTTGTCCCAAGCACAAGGCAGTCTATCATCGCTTCCTCTTCTCCCTGGCTAGGGAAACTCTACGTCTGGAGATGTATGGTGAGTACTGCATTCTGTTCAACCCTTGCAACGCGATCTATTGTCACGAAATTCACACACACACAGTCCACACATAGAGTCAATCGACCAGTGTTTTCTAGCGGCTCTCGATAGAACTGCATGCACATGAACACCCCGTTTTATGTGTAGCTCTCCAACGAGAATGATATACACCTAGTAGTAATTGAAACAAGGAGTTTTATTCACTAATTACTCTCAGAGAAGTTTAACCATCACAGCGAACGCAAGCGTAGGCGACAAGGTGACGCCCTGATGAGACAACCGCTCAGTTACGACCAGTAAAAATAGAAGTTAATAGAGCGGCTTTGTGGAGGCGTGGTGTGCTCTTTCCCTCCATCCCCCTGATGATCAACCCCACCATCGATCACTTCCAACCCAACTTTCTACTTCTTACTCGTATTTGAGGGGTTTGGAAATGTTTGGACTGACTTAGGCAAAAATTACAGCGACCACGAGCCCCAATGTCCAACTTTTGTCAGATTATGAATCTTCGTCTATAACCACTAGACTATGACCGCTGGGGCGCCTACAACAGGAGCCAGGTGGTACATCTCCCCCTTGCCCTTAGCTCTCCTGGAGTGGACGACTTCAATGAAGGAGAGAGAGAGAGTTGAGCGAATGAGAGAGAGTTGAGCGAATGAGAGAGAGTTGAGCGAATCCCTGGAAAATCCGATCAAAGATTCGAAGAACAAGGGTGGTGAGTGATGGAGGGGGGGAGGAAAGGGCGCTTACTTTTCTTTCACATTTTAGTAGCCCTCAGCAAAAACTTCTCGTCTCATTATTTTCTCTATTTAATTTATTAATTTTTCTCTCTGGCCCTCTTCTTTTCCTTGTAATGAAGGGGTGTGTTTTATATCGGAACTTTTGACACCATTTGTTACGAGGGAGGGTTTGGAAATGTTTGGAGAGCCTCTGACTGGAGGAGACTACAATGGGAGTCAGGCGGTAGTTTGTTGCCCTTCTCATTACGCAGTTAACGTTTTTATTTTGTAAGCCATTTCTAAGTCTTACTGTCTACCGATTTTGCCCTGTTTTCGGCCCAAAATGACTCAATGTGCGGCCTATGGATGCAGTAAACCTCATAGTGCAAATACTCACGAACTCAGAAGGAAAAATAATCAAGAGGGAAATTTGTTGACAAATCCCTTGACAAAACCAACGCGTAACCTACAAAAACCAGAAAATGAAAGTAAATCTAGTAAACTGGAGTAACAGCGTGGCAGACGCTTTGAAATATTACACAGTGAAGAAGCTTTCAGGTTTTGAAGACAGTGAGTGTACTGTTGAGTTCACACGAATTTTTAGTGATTTATTCGACAATTTGAATTCAAGAAATAACAGAGGAAAGCATTTGAAACAAGCCATCAAAAAAAAATGAGGATGACATTTTTCGCACGCTGGGGAAGGCATTAAATTACATTTGATCTCTTAGAGATAAGTGACAAACTCGTGCTCAAGCGATCAAGGAAAACTGGTTTAAACGGTTTGCTCATTTGCATCAGCGATTGAAGGGCGTAGTATAATAAATTAATAAAATCATTACGTATTTTCAGGACTACGACCATTTCAAGAAGTAAAATCGAGAGCGAGAATATGAATTTCTTCCTCAAATCAGCCCAAATTGACTGGACATCATGAGATGTGGTTGATTGAGAACATCAGGAAAATGTATTTCACTATCAGAGTGAAAAAATACGTCATATACCACAAATAGAAAATTGAAGAACAAAATATACGACAGAAGGTAAAAAAAAAATCATTAATTTTGAAGGGCAGTTTTGATATCTAAAACTCATTTTATAGCAGTAAATTTAAGAAAATTTGTTAATAAACGCATTTGACATTATTGTTGGTGTAGAATGTTTTAGAGCTTGAAAACTCATTACGTTTCCTCATTACTATTTCAACAGTTTTAATTGAAATTGGTTTTTAAAAACACATTGGTAAGTTAATTTCCACCCATGTGTTAGATCTAAGAACAGAAATCGGTCGACAGACGAGAAAGCGGATGAAACAGCAAAAAAAAAACCCCGAGCTCCACGCTGCGAGATGCCTAGCTGGGGTTGGCAGAGTAGATCACCAAAGGGCTGTAGGGTAAGAGCACACTTTTGCCCACCCGCGCTATTACGTTCTATTCTCCGTGGTTACAACTGACGAAACTGATGGCATTTGAGACCCAAACGAACCTTGGCTATATGGGAGAGTTTGGTTCGTCCCAGTCCGATCCAATAAAGACCCAACAAATTAGAAGCGTCGGGCGGTACCAGGGTCAACATAAATTCTACCGAGTTTGTATAAACCGATTGGATTATCAGTAAGAGTCGCAGAATGTACGTGGAGGTGAGGATAGTTGTGTGATTCGTTGCACCAGATCGCGGAATATTTGATTAATTCCGTTCCACCACTGGAATTTACAGTATGCGACATGTGAAGGATATAGCCCCTATTGTCGTCGGCTCTCCTTTCTTGGTGTGAGGGGGGAGAGAATATATTTGCGAAGCTCGTGCTCCTTTTTGACGACTCTGCTTCTTTACACGCCCTGCAACATTTCAATCGAGCCTCTCCCTTATCAGCCAGAGTTTCTAAGTTTAGGGTCGTTTTCAACAAAACGTCGCTGATCATGACCCAACTGATCACGCGAGATAAGTAAATCAAGGCTAGCCTGTTCGTGCCCACCATGCTAGCCAAGATGACTGTGGAATGCAGTCAGGATAGCCATATCAAGAAGGCAGTGGACTAATGAGGTTACAGTAAAGTAAGGGAATTGGACGTCTGTTCAACATCCCGTCCTGTATACGAGTGTCATGTAAACGTAAATGGCCTCGTAACTGTACATCCCGTAGATTCCCAACCCTCAACAATGCAGATTTGACCTCATTATGGTTTCTAATAATTGTTGGAAGCCAAAGTGGCCGCATTAACCTCTGCCGAAGCTGAAACTGGTGAGGAGCATAAAGTGCCAATACGCGTACTCCAACTGCAAGAGCTGCAGGAAAAAACCAAATAGAAAATGGGAGCAGAGCAAGAGATAATAAAAACCGAAATTGTGAGGTTACAACTTTTACGAGCAAGGAACTTAACTAGGAAGGGAGAATTATCGTGTTTAATAAAAGTTGTGTAATACACCTATTTGCGTCTGAAAGTGTTATTATTTAACATTTCCCCCCAATGTTTTTAAATCCGCCCAGGTAAGCTATTTGCGTTTGGGTTTTCTGATGGCAGTATGACGTGTAGAGTATTTTCTATAACTGCTCAACAAACATTTTACACGAACAACAACGTGTAATTGCAAGACATTACAATCGTAATACTTTTAATCGCAACAGAATTTAAATTCATATGTTGAAGTCATCGGCACGCTCTCATATCCACTGACTCTGGGTGTGATGACAACCTAACATATTAGATTATCATCGTAGCGGAAAGGCAACTGAAATATCTGCGCACTTGTAAACAGCATCTTTGTTTATTATTATTATTATTCCAAAACATATGTACATTATTCACACCAATGGGGGAAACGAACCAGGGCTGGCATGGCCTACTGGCTGGTTGTCCTTCGAGAGGCGTGCGCCTCCACGCTGCAGCAGACATCTATCGCCGCAGAGGAGGCACTACGCTGTGCTTGCGCTAGGGCAAGGACACGGGAGCAGTCAGGTCTCACTTGTCCTGGCCTCGTCTAGTGGGGTCACCATGATTCCAGGCCCTTCCACTGGTTCACCCATGCTTGCGCGAAGACAAGGAACCGGCAGACATCCGCCTTGCTGGAGAGGAACTGCCCTCTTCTTGCCTCAGGGAACCAAGCACGCACCCTATACGCAAGCTATAAAGGTGGCAGGCAAAGAGCCCGTAGGATGCGTTCTCCACTGCGCCTCCCCCAGGCTACGCTCGTTGAAGGCTCATGGCCGGGGAGCAGCTGCACTCCCACAAAGGATGGCTGCCACCAGCCCATCCGCAACCTCCCCTCGATGGAGAGGAGTTCGTTGTGGAGGTGCTGCACAGCGGGGCCCTCGTCCCATCTCACCTGCCACCTATTAATGAGTGCCTCCTGAGCGAGGGCGAGTTTCCTCTCAGCAGACCCATCCTGCTGTAGCGAGGGCATGGAATGGCTCGCAGTACTCTGCGACACAGTCCCGCTTTATTTACGTTATTCACAATAATAGGAGAGAATACTTGACAGAGCACAGTAATGACGAAAAAATATCAGGATATGATAAAGAAAGATAAGAGCTAACTGGACCAAACCTCCCAATTTTATGGGGTTAAGGTTTGATCAGGACTAGAGCTTAATCCAATCTGCTGAAGGCCGTTTTTGTTTGGGTAGGTGCTGTTAATCGACTCTAAACGGGATCAATGCAAAAAACCCTCCATTACTTGAATATTGTTGGATAAAGGTCGCTGAACCCCTGTTCATTAACCCCCTTCCCTCGATATTGTCTTTCATAAAGATCCAAGCAAATTAGGTTACTTTGATTAAATATTGAAAGGAGTTCGAACCATTTATTTCGTTTCTATTAATTCGATTCAATTCAAAGTGGGTCTTATTGTGTTTTTAGTTTCATTTCCTCGTTTTCTCCTGAAGAAGAGTTATTTATTTATTTGATATCTGAGGTGAGTTTAGCGAGTTCTTCTCTGATTCAGTATATTGGGACCAGACACGAGCTATTGTAATACAATATCACTTGACACGTCACCGAACGTGTAAAGAAGTGGAATTGACCTAAACAGCTTGAAGCCTCACAAATATACTCGCTCACCCTTCCCGCCCATGGCAGAGAGCGCCAAGAAAGGAAAGGGCTATACCCTTCACAGACACCAGTGCCTTTCGCGCTCTTCACGTTCTAACGAATGCCTAGTTCACTAATTGTGCGGTATTTGCGTAATTAACGAATCCGTTGTTTAAATGAAGGGGTTGGGGGGAAATCATGCAAATTTCAGTTGAACTATAAGAACGGCATTCAAATAGTTTGACAACATCGACAAAAACGTCAAAATATAAACATTGAGCACATAAACATTCGCAAAGCGGGCGCTTCAGTGATCTTACCTTTGCGACTAAGCAGACGCTCAGAGACGAACTTTGAACGTTTGCAGAACTTTAGCGAAGTTACGGCTAATGAAGAATAAATGAAGAGTCGCTAAAGTTCGGATGCTCATTTAGAAAGTGTTTTAGGGGCAGGTTTAGTCGCATTACGGGCACAGGGAGTGGAACGAGGTTCAGCTCATCGGAGTCGTTCCGGCAGTTGACTCTACAAGAGTGAAGACGCAGTCGACGGAGAAAAAGGATATGCTTCCGCGATAGCATCGCAAAATTTAATTTAAATAAGACTTAATTCTGGTTCCCGTGACAATCGACAGACGAGGTTCGAGGCTTATTCCATAATATTGGGAGACAAGTCGTAGTAAAAATGCATCCCAATTGGGAAGGAAGTGCCAGAGTGCCTTTTCCCCTTGCCTATACCATTACAGTCGGTTTAATTTCTGCCCTACGGCAGCCAACTTTGTAACGACTCATTCGCAAATGTAATGTCAGCGTTGGACGAAGAAAGTATTCTAACCGCTATTGCCAGGGTGGCCATGTGCAGGTTTGGATGACTCATTTCCCCGCCTGATCCTGGCTAAGGTATCAAAGTGATTGGATTAATTCCGCCGGTAGGTAAATTATAAAGTTAACGTACCTGTGTACCAGGCTCAACGGTCAGACGATGATGTCTTTACATCTAAAGCGCTCGCCCACACAGCATCTCACCAGCCAGAGAAGGCAGACCCACCAGGTACGATAACTTTCATGATCCTACCTAATTCACCTGTAACGATTTTATGCCCACTCTATCGTTTTATGAAAATTTAATTTCGATCAATTAGTAGTTCTCGAAGTTGTCCCTATAACACTCTTCGGGGCAAAGCAGCACTTTCATGTAATTAGCCTTACAGCTGCAGTACTGACAGGTCCACCACGTAACCCTCAACGTTTGATTTTGAAACGTATAGGCCCCATTTGTCAAAAAGGCAGAAAACTCTTATATTATCACCCGCAGTATCATTCCAGAAACGATGTGAGTATAATAAAGATTGTGGCTAGTGCAGAGTCTATACATGTAATAACTTCTAGCGGAGAAAAAAAGCTTTGCTACTTTTTTTTGTCTTGGACGGCTAAGCGTGAAAATAATTTATCCAATATCAACATAAAATATATTCAAGTACATAATCTGGCACGAGGAAACCTGCCCCACACCAATACAGAGGATTCAGTCGCATAATTTTCTTCAAGTACAAACTGTAGACGTAGCATGCCGTCAATGTACGTCAGGTCGTCTCATTCTGGCGTGAATTGGTGACGCTTCAAATGGGGGGGATCAGCGTACAAACAGTGCAAAAAACGTACTCCTAGTGCCTTTCCATAACAGTGCAGTGCGATTTGACATGCGTGTTCGGATCTTCGTCTAAAAGTAGAATGCCGGGTGATTTTCATGGTACCGTTTTCTGTTATCAAAGTGACTGTTCCTTAACACTCATACTCTTATGAGTCATATCAGTGGAAAGTCATGGGGTGTGTGGTTTCGTTCGCAGGCAAGGGCAGGGGCACTCGCTCAGCATCCATCGAACCCAGACCTGAATATCGCTGTTGCCCATGTGCTACTACGCAGAGGTATGGCAAGTCTGTACCATCTAAGAGGAGTTCTTAATCTGGTTTCTCACCCGTTTCAACTATTTACTTGGATGGTAAGTTTCAAAAGGAGGCGCCAACTGAGACAAGGAAACTGTTACGGGGAAATGAAAGTGCTAAGCGATTCGGGAGAAAGTACGATATCAACTGAATGCAATTTGAACAGTTTTATTCTCAATTATAGTCGGGTAAGTTTAACCACCACAAACAGGGAACTGGATGGGAGCGAACGCGAGCGCAGGTGACACGGTGACGAGGGTACTGGCTCGACTACAACTGATGCCAGCGAAGTCTCCAGCGAATCGGGGCATTTGAGGTGCCCAGTCAGCACAAATGCCCCGGACGAGCCTCCGCCGAATGGAAGGGTTTAGTTCGTCCCGTTACAAAACAGTTATAAGCTTGCTTAGTAGCAATCAAATATGGAAGGTTTGGGAGCTCTACACTTCTCACTGTTGCAAGAAGAAGGAAATCTTCCAGCGATTTGGCCCACGTTCCCCTAAGGCATGCACGCATGTGTTGGAGCTCATACCCTCACCCCCTTTGAAGAGCATTCCCATCTAGCATGGAAAGTATTTGTTCAATGCGGGAAGCGCCGAATCTGTTCAGGTTTTTGACCTCGGAATTTCCGCTCCTGTCCAACGGGTCTCACCTGTGACAAGGTCATTGTTTCTCCAAAGGTCTTCGCACCTATGGAAATCCCACCATCGCGGACATTTCCAATGGTGGTTTTCCCACCTTTTCCCGATATCTTCTCCCAAAATCATTCCGCTACGAAGTATCGCCAAGGTCGGTTCACTCCTGTTCCCCAATACTTGTCTTCTAACATCTTTCGCGATACGGCCATCTCCAATTCTCTCAACAGAACGGACTTCTAATTCGGACTTCTCCTTCCTTCCCAGTAAAACCAGTTCCACGCTTTCACAGGCCTACTTGTTCACGCTTATATACTCAACTCACATCCTGTGTAAGTCACCTCTTCTTTGCACATCCAAGTCTTCAAATCTTAATATATACCAACTCATCAATTACAAGTTCTTGCTCAACTAAAACCCGTCTCTGAGAATCATTCAAATCTATCCTGGTCCAAACAGGGGGGTGTTCAGCCCAGAGCACGAAAAGCTCCCTTTTTACTCTCCACCATCTACTCAATGTATGAGTCAACAAGTAACTGGCCACTGATCACTTTGAGGGCTTCAATGGATGCTGTCTCGTAAGTCTGAATGATCTACTGGAGGGCAACTCTCTGGGATTGGGCCAGTCACGTTTGCTACTCCAGACCACGGGGCCTCGTACATGAGTTGTGTCATGGTAACACACGCCCAATAGTCTTGCTACCCATAATGAGGCAAACCTTACTGCCTTGACTGGACTGGAGTAGCCATCACAGCACCCACGGGCTCTGAGCTTAGTTTTCAACCCATTATCCCACCCTTCACTAAAATATCTGGTGTTAGGCATCACTCAACTCCCTGTGTACTCCCTAATTCGAATATGTTACACATGCATGTCATCTTCGTTCAACATATTTTTACAGAAACATTTTTTTCAGACCAAAATGTACGTACAAGTTGGTTGAAAGTATCCCCAAGTTTATTTAAAACCGTCGAAGCCTTTTTTGGTTAAATTGTTAAGATGAAATGAAGTTCGACAAATCTCATTTCAATGAATTGTCGCTCTACCTCTGTTCAACAGATAGTTACAGAAGTAGTTGAGTATAACAAAATGTGGGCATCGGTCGCTAAAAGACGAGTTAGATTGATCAAATTCATTGTGCCTAGTTGCAGTAAAAAAATCAAAAACGTTCGAAGAACACTTTTTTATGGGCCATTTTTATTTTTATTTGAACTGTTGGAATGATATGTATGTAGACGATATACAGGTATTACCAATTGGGAGGGGCGCCATGAGTGCAAGAACATTTTGCTTCGCAGGCCAGTCATTCTCTACCGAATTTTGAAAGCGGGATTTATAGATAACGAAGTATCGATACTTTGAAGGTTCACTCAAAACCTTTAAAGCAGTTTTCGAAGAACCCTCATTTTTGGTATCTTCTTCAAGTGTACCTAATGGGAGAAATGGGCCAGGCCGAAGTGTGAGCTACCGGCTCACCATGTTGTGGCTGGAGCGACATATAGGCAGGATTTCATGAATGACTCAGGTGGTGTACCTTGAACTCTGACACAGAGCAAACAGATCCCAGAGCTATCCCTCCAAGAGAGAACTGGGCTGCGTCCATTGGGCGGAAGACAACGATGCCTCAAGCGTGCACCGTCAATGGCCCAAGCTTGGCCACCTTCACCATCCAGCCCCAGTAGTGAACCGGCGGCGTCCCTCGTCAGGACTTCAGCTTGAGAACGTACGCCTCCGTAGAGCGGGCTAGCAAAAATCACGCAGGGGGTCTCCTCGTCCACTTCCCCTCCAAACGCGTAAAAAAGTAATACGGTTAAAAACTGCTCTTATTTTCACTGTTTCAAAAAAATGCACAATAGATCCTTTTTCCCGCCAATATCACTACAAACACAGACCACGCATCGAAATTAGGCTAGCAGAGTTTAGTGAAGACGTCTAAAACTTCTAAAAACATCTTTTTTACACGCTATTCTTCAAACGGCTACAACTGTAATAAATAACTTCAGAATTCTACTCTAAAAACGACAAAGGCTCGAAAAATGAGACAAACACCAAAACATTGAACATGCTGATTTCGTGATTAGTTACAATTGGTTCAAGTATTACCAACTTGAACGCGCCAACTACCATGAAAGTCTTAACGCAACAAATATTCTGAACTGTCTATCGAGCTAATGTATAAATAAATACGAGATGAATTAGGGAGTTGGGGAGTCATTTATAAGGTTAGTCGTGATTTCCTAAAATGTATGATGGTCTAGTATATGAAATGCTCTAAAATCAGAATCCTCGACTACGAGTACACTGCGACATTTTTGAGTTTTAGTTTCAACCGCAAATGTTACGTTAAAAGAAAAATAACTTGATAATTTCAAGTTAAATAAGTTAGTCGTACGATAATTTGAGTTGTACCTATTTCTGCGAACAGTGGAGAAGGCCCTCCAAAGTCAAGAAGCTGCTCCATTGGTAAATTGGGATAGTTGCGCACTTATCGGTAAAATTGGAGATAGTATGTATAGTTCAAATCCTGAATCGAGAGTAGAATTACTGATAAATGGGCAGTCATACAGCAGAGACAAGGTACAATGCCATCGTGCCAGTTCGTGATACTTTTGAAGACATTGAGAGACTAAAAGCGCCATTTAATTTGTTAGCGAGTAATACGGGTTGGTTTGTAGTGTACCTACAATGTTAAGTTGTTGCATAAGATTGCCAACAAGAGGCGTGCCAGCATGCGACGTAACTCGTTCTACAAAACGTTGGTTGCTCGAGTAGCGAGGGCTTCCAAAATGTCATTCAGAACACGCGGACAACGCATCTGTGCAGTCTTGCGTCATAATGTGAGGAATCACACAGTAAACTGGTGCTGGAGGCAATCTTCATTCTTTATTCAGTTGTCATTGTACTAAATGATCAATACTATTGGGAGTTGCGCTGCTGCATTGACTAGAAATAGGCATCGGGTTTGTTTTCCAATCAAAATTACTGTTCCTCAACACTCATAAGAGAGTCATATCATAAAGTCGTGGAGGTTGCAATTTTGCTATTGTGCAAGAGCCCGGGAGCGTTCAGCACCTTTCAAAACCAGAGCTGTGGAGGTATGGCAGGTTTTCACCTGATTTATTCAACTTGCTGACTGGACCAAAACTGAGATGAGCACCGCCGCGCAAAAGACCTATTGTGCCTAACGCCAGGTATTTTAGTAGGAGAAATCGTTCCTTCTCAAGTCTCCAGCAATGGGGCAGGACGTGATAGGGAGTCTTACGCCAAGGAGTGTCAACTATGCTCATTCATTTGTTCAGTGTCCTGCGATGATCCCCACCATCTGCTTTAGGTCCTTCCTCTCCATCATCAGGTGTGTTTGCCCTGAGATGAAGCATTTGGAGTGCTAAAGTTAACGTACCTGTTAGGTGAGTCCATCTCCTCTGGCTTGTGAGTTACTGTGGGCAAGCGCTTTCGATGTAAAGACATCATCGTCTGGCCGTAAAGTCAGGTACACAGGTACGTTCACTTTATGAGTACTGACTTAACGGCCAGACGATGATGTCTTTACATCGAAAGCGCAAGACGGACTCACGTAACAGGTACGTTAACTTTAGTAATTTGCTTCTTGGCGGACATAACCCAATTGCTTTAATACCATTTGGAGTGCCTCACTCCCCCAGCATTACAGACTGATACATTGTCCTGGCGAATTCTCTCAGTCCTCTTAACCAGTGACAGAGAAATCCCAAAGTGGAGAAGCTGGCTCTTTAGATACAGTGGAACCGCGTCTGACCAAATGGTCCGCCCTCTAATTTTCAACGATCCCTTTATGCTCATTTATCGAAATACTCTTGGAGAGTCACCTCAGACAAGGTACCTGATCTAACTACCTACTTGGGCGGCAAGTTACAAATCGAGAGATCACCCGTGGGCACGTTTATACGTCATAACATTCTCCGTAAACTGTGCAAAATGGTTATAAGCTTGCTTAGTAGCAGTCAATGCTGGAAGGTTCGGCTGCTCTTCTAACAACCGCCGTGCACTGTTGGGGGAACTACAGTGCAGTGTTACGGGGGGGATTAATATTGAAAGCTATATCGCACTAGGTGAGTCGGGAGTTAACTATGCAAATAAACAGTCACCTCACAATGTCTCTGACGTAAACATCTTGGGATGTGTGGATCGTACGTCTTTGCCTCACGCAGCTGCGACATCCATGGTTCCGAGAATCGGTCCATCTCTTCGCGACAGACGATTCTCTGAAAGAGGGGAGTCGTAGTTTTCCTCCTCCTCAGAGGACACCTGCCCTCAGGTGTTCCAGAAGGGGTAGTGCAGAGCAAAGATGCTGCGCTGCGTCTACCGTGCAGTGGTTAGTTACACTTTTGGGAACAAGTGCGGCATCCTGGCTCATGGGTAGGGGCAGGGTGTGATGCCTGTGTTGACAGCATTCACACGTGTACGCTGAGTGGCAGCTCTTCAGTGTGTGTGAGGCTGCCAGACAATTCGTACACAGATTGTGCTCTTCCATGGAGATTCTTCAAGCCTCCTGGCTGGAGTTGAAGAAACGTGGACACTTCTTTACCATGATGTTTGCCGCATATAGGGCAGGGATGTGGCTCTGGCGATGTGGGTGTGTGTTGACCAGGCCATTTTGGAGGCGAGTGGTTTCCCCGGACTCGTTGTTTGCGAGGTCGTTCGGGGACAGATACGCGGGAAGATGTCGCTGTTGATGCATCCGTAGGTTCATCCTGCTTCGCTGCTAAATAAGCATTGACCTTATCTGTGTATATGTGCCCGAGATGCTGGTACACCAGAAGCTCCTTTACATCTGTCCTGCCTTCCTCCAAGCAGCCGTCGTCGATTGAACACAAAGCTATGTTCAACTATTCGTCAAGAACGGACAACGTTCGAACATAATGACGTAAGAGAGTAGGTCACATCAGTAGGGCAGAAAAATTGGAGGTGGGGGATCACCTTCAAGTTTTTCCGCGTGGCTGGCATCTCGAACTAATGCAGGGGAAGTTCGACTACTAGTTGTGCGCCAATGGCACGGGGGGGGGGGGGAGTGTGTTTAATATCGAAGCAATATCGCACTAAGAGAGTCGGGCAGTAAGTACGATATCAAGCCAAATGCAATTGGAACAGAGAGTTTTATTCGTGAATTACACTCGGTTTTACCACCACAGACAGGGGAACTGAGTGGGAGTGAACGGGAGCGCAGGCGACACAGCGATGAGGGAACCGGCTCTGTTTCAACTAACTGCTGTGAAGTCTCGAGCGAATCGGGGCATTTGAGGTGCCCAGTCAGCACAAATGCCCCGGACAAGCCTCCGCTGAATCGAAGGGTTTGGTTTGTCGCGTAACACCAGCATGGGGTTTCTTGTTTCCTCCACACTTGAGACGCGCAGGATGAGAATCTTTGAGACAAAATAAGTGGAGCCTGACTCCTGTAGTGTCCTGAGTTCTTCTAAGAAATATGTTGGGAAAAAACTGGCACTTGTCCATTAGTCATGATTTGATGACGATTCCCATTTCGCTCCCCATTCATCTGGCGCAGTAAGCTCTGGTTTGGCGGAGAGGTACATGGAGTTGGGCCCAGAGTGCCCTTTTCATTCTACTTGTTCACCATGCACTCAACGAACAAGCCAACAGGTAACTGACCAGTGGCCACTTCGGGGGCTTCAATGGATGCTGTCTTGTAAGCCTTGGTGATCCACAGGAGTGCGGCTCTTTACGATAGGGCACAACTCGGGAGTTAGCTACCCCAGGCCAGTAGCCAATCACGCCTAAGCCTTGTCGCAATAACACGCACCCCAAGCGCTAACTGCTCGTAATGAGAAGAAACTTGCGACAGTAGTACCTTTGAGGGACTGGAACTGTCGACTGAAACACCATCTCAGACCTATATTGTCTCCTAAGTACGAGGAACGTCCCAAAAGTAAGTTCCAAAGTGCTGGGAAAAATCGAAAACTCAATCAAATTGAAAAAAAATATTCTTAAAGGTACGGATCTACTTTATTTTTCGACATAGTCGCCATTCCGATCGATGCATTTTTGGTACCGTGGTGTCAGTTTACGTAACCCCTTGTCGTACCATTCTGCGTCATTTTGTTTGAAGAATTCCGAGACCGTGGCTTCGAGTTCGGCGTTTGTACGGAACTTTCTTCCGCCCAGGTGGACTTTGAGGACTTTCTCGACAATATCACTTAGCACTTAGGGTAAAGCGCGCATCTTCCTCAAAAAGCTTGCGAACTGCAGAAACTGCGTCCTCTCCATGAGAAGTGGAAGGGCTCCCACTTCGTTGTTCATCGTGCACACTTTCCCGCCCTTCCAGGAAACTTCTCTTCCACTTACGGACCATTTCGATGCTCATGACCCCTTCTCCATACGCTGAAGAGAGTCCGCGGTGAATTTCAGGCACAGAAACATTCTCAAAAACTAAAAAACGGATCACCGAACGGATTTCACAATTTGGCGGGTTTTTCAATGTAGCAGCCATGTTTACACTGGTGCTGATAAGCCGCAACAAGTGATAGCAACATAAGAAAAATTCAGTGTTGCCAACAGATGTAACACGAAGTATCCCCGTTGGAATTTTTTCCCTATGGCATTTTCCCACGGATTTACAAATGATCGGAACTTACTTTTGGGAAGTCCCTCGCACTTGCTTCTCAAAACGGAAGAAAAATGCAACAATAAAAAAACACATGGACCACACACCGTGACGCACTAAACATTGTCAACTGTTGATTGATTCAGGGGCATATTTGACGCCCACCTAGTACACCCAAAAGCACCATCACTTCCAAAGTTCAAAGAGACAGGCGTTGAGACTCACACGTGGCACTGCATCTATCTACCGCCAATACCGATCACACAGCAGATAGTACTTAACATTGAATAAGGAAAACACATTGGTGCCAACTTGTCAACAACTATTTTGCATCGAAACAGCCTTTGAAGCATCCAAAAACGAAATATTCGAAGAAAACAAGGAAACAACGTTGGGATTATACAACTAAAACACTTAGTGCGACGAATCACAAAACTTTCAGGGATTTTTATGGCTTTAGCAACAGAAATAACTGCCCTTAGTTGACGGCACAAGGAAGAGTTTTATGTCAGCTCATGAATAAAAGAAAATTTATAGTTTTCTGCATTCAAAAATTGTTTGGGGATACTCACAGGTGTGAGGTGTAATATATTATATTCTGATGCAGGAATACCTAATTAGGGGTTTTTATACAACATGTTCACACAATATTGAGCGAAGGAAGGACTGTGTCTTGATTCCAACGCACATAGTTTAAAACAGTAGACCTTTTTTTTTCTACATCAAATTGCCAAAGATCTCGCCTTTGGAAAACAAAGAAACAGGACGAAACAAAAAAAAAAAAAACAACGTTTCACTCCACAAACACACGAAAAAAAAAATGAAACAGTAATCAACTCAAAGATGTTCCGATGACTGTGTACTCACCGTTTTCACTCCTCCTCGCCGCCATCGAATGGTCGATCGTCCTGAATTTCCGGTTAACTGTCGCGTACTGGCTAACATCTGGGACCTGGTTATCTATGACTGAAACGACGCCGCAATGATACTCACCAATGTCACCGCGGCGGGCCCCCGGCGGGTGCTCCAAAGTTCTGAACTTCCTGTTCAAAGTCGCGTACTGGCTAACTCCGCTCCTATCACAGATACCCCCAGGTCCTGCTCCGTGGAGGCCCCTGTAAACAATACGTTGATAAATTACACAAACGAACACTCGAGATTAATAATTTATTGATAAACGCGTTACATTTGATCTCACGAACGGACAAAACATGAAACATTAACTGGTTCTCATTCATGCCTTCACAATCGCAACGTTAATTTGTTCATCGTTTAAATGGTGGTCGTTATAAAATACAATTACTGGAAGGATCCTACAACAAAATGACTTCATTGCTGTATTTTGAGTATTTCAGGGGAACAGATGCGCTTAAGGTGCACAGATTGTTAAGTAAAGGCCGATTTAAAAACGTCACTGGCGTTCGATGAGTTGATCGACATCTCGCTATTTCCACTCACTGAATGGAGGTAGTTTGGAGATGCTTTGAAGAGCTGCTGACTCGGGCAAAAATTAACAGCAATCGCATGGAGCTCCGATCCACAACTCCCGACTTTCGTCGAGGATTATGAACCAATGTCTTAACCACTAGACCACAATCGCCCGGTGCCTTTAATAGGAGTCAGTACAGTTGACCGACAGCTCCCAATTCGACGTTTTAACTTGATGAACCGGCCTTAACTGTGAACACGACGTTGGTGAAGCTTGAACGAAAACAAAACAGACGTCAAGAGCTTGTAAGGTTGGAAGTGTTCACAGCGAAGGCATTCAGAGCACAGAGGACTGATACAAGTAACCTTGTGGAGGTCAGTGTAGGGGATATTGAGTTAGCAAACCACACCGACTTCATTCAATACTTTGAGAGATCGAGAAACCGTTTTTTAAAAAGTATAGTAATCACATCAAAAAAAAGTTAGGTTTTCTTCAGATCTTTACGTTTTGAGGCCTACTGAGTCTAAACGAGCGGTGCGTAGCAACACACAACTTTCCCCCAACCTCGTAAGTTCGAACACCAGCTACATATGCGGGTGCTATATCTTCATTCAACGCATTTTTACAGGAACATTTATAGAGAACAAAATGTAGGGACTAGTTAGCTGGGAGTACTCCGTAAGTTTGATCGAAATCGTTAGAGCCGTTTTTGAGAAAATTGGAATACCGATAAATTAATATTCGACAAATCTCTTTTTCTGAGTTAACTTGGCTTATATCTCCGTTCAACATAATAATACAGAAATAATTATAGAGAACGAAATGTGGGTATGGATGACTAAAAGACACTCTGAACGATTGATCGAATTTGGTGAAGCAGTTATTCCAGAATTCACGGAAATGTCCGAAAAAACGTTACTTTCGACACATTTTAAGTTTTATCTCTGCTCAATCGACTTTCAGAGGAACATTTATTGAGAACAATACGTAGGTAATAACTATTCGCTAACATCCTGAGAGTTTGGTGAAAATCGTTGAAGCCATTTTGCCAAAAAGAGTAAAAACCCTATTTTGGCTTCATAGGCCTGTATCTCCGTTCACAGCTGATGGGAGCAGGAGACGTTTCGGACCGAGGTGGGCGCCCTGCGGTGGTACACCGATGGTTCAGTCATGGGAGGCAGAGCTGGACTGGGCATTGTAGGGCCCAACTACAGTCTGGCTAAGCCGCTGGGAGAGTACGCCACGATTTTCCAAGCTGAAATCCTAGCTATAAAGATCTGCGCGGAAGAGATCCTGTCTAAAGGACTCAAGGGCAAGCAGATCTACATATTTTCGAACAGCCAGGCCGCATTAAAGGCCATCGCAGCCTATAGTTTTAGGTCCAGGCTGGCATGGGAATGCCTTCATGCGCTCAAGCAGCTCGGCGCCCACAATAAGCTTTCCCTCATCTGGGTGCCGGCTCACAAGGGGCATGAGGGCAATGAAAATGCTGACCACCTTGCGAAGAAGGGCACAGAAGCCCTACCCATTGGGCCTGAACCTCACGTAGGTATGACTAAAAGTCACCTGAACCGTTTGGTGGCCCAATGGGAGATACAGGAAAATAGCCCCCATTGGTATCGCCAGCCACGACTTAGACAATAAAAAAGGCTTGTTACGCCTTCTGGTCAAAGGGCAAAGGCGATGCTGACACTCTCCAGGAGGGATCTGAGGGTCTTGATTAGCTTCCTCACTGGACACTGCCCACTCAGGTATCACCTCAACAAGATGGGCATCTCAGAGGCGGTGGAATGCAGAATCTGTGGTGAGGAGCACGAGACGGCGGAGCAAATCCTATGTGAGTGCCCTGCCTTAACAGTCAAACGCTTTGGATACTCTGCCCAGGGGATTATTGAGCCCCATATCATAGCGGAAGCTGCGGTGAACTTGGCTTCATAAAGGGGGCGGGTATGTACGACGCCTTTTACTAAGGAAGGGCTAGTGTCACAATAGGCCCACACGTGGCCGCAGTGACAAAGGGACTTGTCCTACACGCCCACGGAAAAGAAAATAAAATCTCCGTTCACAGTACTTTCATGGAGATATGTATAGAGAAGAAAAGTTAGGTATTAATTAGGAGAAGATAATTTGAAAGTTTAATCAAAATTGTTAGAGCCATTTTCGAGAAAAATCCGAAAAACCCTAGTTTTTGGTACATTTTCGTCCCCTCCCCCCCCCTTCCAATCGGCCGAAATCGTCCATAATCACATTCTGGTGTCTACAAAAAATAACGAACAAAACAAAACAGAACCAGCTCAATCGGATCAGCCGTTCTCCCGCAAATCGAACTGCAGACACACACACACACACGGACCACGCGCCGAAATTAGGTTTTTTGGACTCGGTAGGCCTCAAAACGTAAAGATCTGAAGAAAACCCAATTTTTTTTTTGACACGATTACTTTACTTTCCTTTCCCTTCGGGGTAGCGGAAAGTAAAAAGCACGCTCGACACTGCATCAAGTGGTTGAGCTGTGCAGTGAACATAATTATAAATTAATGTCAAAAAAGGATGAACTTGTATACACGCTACCGTCAAATCACATACACTGAGCTTTCGAGCCTTTAAAAAGTAAAGAACAATCACCTGCTCTCAGTTTAACGGAGCGTTCAAATCTCAATCTTTCAACAGTCAACAGGTCAAACAAAAAGTAACACAACGAGAATTACTCCAATACAAACACAATTAGCACGAACGCAAACCAAATTTTTAAATAAACCTGAGCCATACATTGATTAGGAATGCGTGTTTTTGAGCGTGCAACAATACGCTAAATGCATTTAACAGGCGCAACACATTTAAAAAAAACCTTACCTTTCGCCCGCTCAACGCATCGGTTTAGTCAAATCGTCTTCAAGTTTTTCTTGCGCGCGCATAGCGCTCATCTCAAGACGCGACAGTTCGCTTCAAAATCGCCGTGAGAAGGAAAATTGAGTCGACGCATAGGATGTTTTCTTACTCACAACGATCGACACAAGTTCGGTCAACGGAGCTATGGTAGTGTATTTATTGATGATTCGAATGTTTCGTCCATTGAAAGCCGCCCATTTTGGTGTTAAAATCACTTGAGGGTTCACTGGTTCACTGTGCAGTTGGCAACCACGGTTTCTTTATGAACATCTTACATTTTGTGTTCTCTTTCAACGACTATATTTTTTATTCACTTCCAACAGAAAATATCTGGTGCGTTGCAACACACAACTTTCCTTAGCTCTACGTCAATTCCCTTTGTACATGGCTAATTCTATTTAATCAATTCATTTATCACTCAGTTCCTTTGAACTTGGTCAAACAACGCTTTACGGCAGTAGGAAGCGGTAGCGCTAACAGTTCCGGAATTTATTGTGCTGCTCGTACTCATTGCAGGACCATTATTGAGCAATTGGTACACAGATAATTAATGAGGCTGTAAACACGGATTTTTTGAAGGAGGATAGTAATCACTTTTGCAGAGTTATTGGGTAATAATTGTTAGAACTGGAAAAAACCAAAGCAAAAACGCTTTTCGTCGAAAATTTTTATAATTTATTGTGCTGCTCTCGTCATTTTCCCACAAATGGGAATTTTATGCTATAATTGCCTTATTAAGAGCTATCAATATAAAAAATTTAATCAAAATCGTTAGAGCCGTTTTTGAGAAAAAAAATTTTTGTTGTTTTGATCACTATGATAACTAAAGTTAACTTTCGGTGGATTTTGTCCAAACCCTTATTTTGGCGTCCCATGGAGGCCTGCGGGCGAGATATCAAGTTTGAGCTGATTTGGTACGGTCGTTTTCTCTAAAAATCTTTCACAGACACACACGCACACAGACCATTTTCCCAAATAGCGTTTTTCGGACTCAGGGGGGTCTGAAACGTAAAGATCTGAAGAGAACTCAAAAATTGTTTTTTCAGCCGATTACACAACTTTCCTTTCTACTTCGTAGAGCCAAGGAAAGTAAAAAAACTTCGTATACAATACTATCCACCACCCCACCCCCTTCCGTCATAGTGACAGTATAACACAAAGGTGATTATCATTCGCCTCTCACAATTACTTTGAAATTCTACTTCGTTAACTAATCTCCTGAAATCCAGGGAGAGAGCTCCACTACGCAACCTCTGCCTCAAAAGTCCCTGGTCAGAATGAATTTCTCGTGAAACGCTGTTAACGCCGAGGTAGGAGTTGTTTATTGATAATAATATGGACGTAAGAAGTGCTGTGGAGTTGTGCACGGTAATCAAAACGCGTTTGGATCGAACGTGCGCGTCCCTTCTTCTTCAAACCATAGTTGTCCGCCTTTTCGTTCACCCGCAAATAAATGGCTTCTCATTTTTTGGCCAACTGGTTAAAATCCCACTGTTGGTGGGTCGACAGCATCCCAAACCCATTCGCCATTGCATTTTGGGAATCAACGATCACTCGATCTGCAGCATCCAAGGTATTTCTTCGGACCCGGAAAGTTGGTTTTTTAAAAATGATTTACTCTTCAATTCACAACACTTTCAATGATTTTAAAATTTACGCGTGGAGAAACCTACAATTTGTTGGAGTGACACGCAGGCAAACCGACAACTGAAGAGCCAAGCGTTGGGAGCGTGCTTTTATGATGTTTAGATGCTGCATCAGGTAAGGAGTATGAAACTTCCATTCGCCGCAACATCTTCTGACCTGGCAGCTTGCCTGGATCGTTTTCTTTCGCCTTCTTAACGTCTCAGCAATCACCATCAGACGAAACTTTCTTTTTATTAGGACCTTCCTTCTACTCGAACATTTACTTAGATTAGTTGCGCTTAAATTTAGTTTCAGTCGAGTAGGAGCTTCTAATTTAATTTCCCCGTATATACTTTCTTTTTTTGTTACAAATATTCACTTTCGTTTACCACATGAGTAATTGGTTGCCAGGTAAATGAAAACCCCTTCTATGTGGTTCAAACAAACGCCATGTCGTGAAATCACCACTTTTTTTTGTTGAAACGGTGGATGCTGGCGATACCCACACTGCAGCCACAAACATGCCTATTGTAAGGGCGTCCATGATCCTCAGCCCCCTGCACCACTCCCAGGCACCACGGCACTGGGCTCACTTGGTGCGACGTCACCTATACGCCACCACCCACGCACAAAGCGGAGGAGATCTGCAAGTTCTGCCCTCACCACCTCTTATGGCTGAAGACAGGGCCTCCCAAACTCACAACGGCGTGATGTCGTGAGTCCATCGCATATGCAGAACACATGCTCTGCCGCCTCTAGCCCCATCTCGCGAAACCTGCATACCTATACCTCACACTTGCCAATGTTAGCAAGGTGGTACCTCAGGCCACCTAAACACACTGTAAACAGGCCACATATGAACCTCATATCCTTCCTCCCCAGTGCAAGAATCTCCTTGGCCCTCCCTCTAGATAGTCGGAGAGTTTTGACTGTCGAAGGCCAGGCAAACCAGCACCTATGCTCCCATTTGCCAACCTGTCCCAACAAAGGGCTCAGGGCCTACAGGGATCTGCGCCGATTCCTTCTTTGCCAGCCCACTGGCCTGTTTGTTTCCCTCTATACCCTTGTACTGACTGACTCCTATTAAAGACACCGGGCGATCGTGGTCTACTGATAAGACATTTGTTTATAATTCTCGACGAAAATCGGGAATTGTGGATCGGGGCTCCATGCAATTGCTGTTAATTTTTTCCTGAGTCAGCAGCTCTACAAAAACATCTCCAAACTACCTCAGTACAATTGGCGCCCAACGTGGGGCTGAGGAGGGATATTTACTGACTGACTCCTATTAAAGGCATCGGGCTATCATCGGGAATTGTGGATCGGAGCTCAATGCGATTGCTGTTAATTTTTGCCTGAATCAGCAGCTCATGAAAAGCATCTCCAAACTACCTCAGTACGCCCTGATGCCCAGCACCCAACACAGTGTTACGCTGTTGTCCTCGGCCAGGGCCTTCAGTCCAGTCAGACACTCCCACACCTGCCACAATGTAAGACAATACGAGGCTAAGGCCTTGAAAGTGGCCTGACTGTCCACCATAATGAGGATCTTCTGTCGCTTCAGTCCCTTCTGCAGCAGCCGCTGCACATAGACAGCCACTGCAGCCTGGAACACTACAGCCAGCTATCCCATTGAGGTCGCTGCCCTGATTCTCAGCCCAAAGATGCCCCTCCACCCGCACCGTGCCAACAGTCTAGTATACCAAGGCCCCAGGTACAAACCTGAGTGCTCCCACTTCCCACCTGGATCACTCATGAATGACTATCCAAAAGGGTAGCACGAATTTGAAGGTATTGAGTCTACCACATGCAGCGTGGGCCCCTCCACCTTCACCTTTTCAAGGATCAAGTGGCAGGAACACCTCCTCCCCCGCATGATCAGACCCAACTCCAACTTACGCCTGGTACACTTCCGGCCACTTGGCGAATGCGTGTATGGCCGCCACTGAGTATTTATTACCCTGGGCTGAAGTTGGAAAAGGGCCCACTATGTCAATGCACAGACGTTCAAAGGAGTATCGCACCACTGCCACCAGATGTTAAAAACGCTGATTGAAAAGTAGTCCGAATTCCAGAACGCAAATCGCAAAATATATTTCTGTCATACACACACGCCACGAAATTTAGAGACAATAGAATGAACGCGTGGCGACTATAAAGCCTAGAGCCTTTCACAGTATTGACTTGCTCCGTGCTCTCCATACTTCGTTATTTCACTATCTCATCCCGACTTTGGCCTCTTTGTTAATTGTACTTCGAATCCGTATGAACCGCGAATAAACAATGCGCTGTCATAGTTCGTCACGCATTGAGCGATTCGCCCTGTACTACTTGTCAGAACTAAGTGGAACTGATGACAAAAAAGGTTATAAATACGAATTATTAATGTCCGCATTTCGCTTTAAAAACAATTCGCAAAAAGTTACTCGTAGCGATAGCGCAACCCTCCAACATCGCCTGCGGTGAACAGCGTCGCTCCTAATCCTCACAAAATAGCGTTTTAAATTAAACGTAAAATCAAAGACCACCTTTTTCACTCCTATCTCAAAACGCAACCCTTCATTTTTTTTCTCTGTGGTCGCTCATCTCAAAACAGCCGATGACACAAAATAAACCGTAATAACTGGCTGAATGTGAATCACTTCTCGCCTAGTTGGCGCAAACGCCCCTGTAACCCCCCCCCCCTTCCCGTCACCACACACACTATTGTAACAATTACGTGAAAACAGGGGTTGGAGACTGAACATACAATACAAACTCAAAGTACTATAATTTGAAATAGAAATACAAAAAAAAGAGGCTTTTTTAAAAAAGGGAGGGGGTTTGAGAGATTTAATAAGAACGAGGAACTAGAATAACACAAGAACACGATGTTTGTCATGCAGAATCATTAAAAGGAAACCGTAAATTAACGAACGATAAATAAATTAAAAACATGCTAAAATGAATTAAAAAATCAAATTTATAAAATGGGAGAGGGGAGGTGGAAAGGAAAAATTGAAAGGGACCTTTTGTTACACAAAATATGGCCGCTGATTATTTACATTTAACGACTTAACACACACAAATTCCGCTCTGAACTGTCCAAAGGGTTTCAAGTTAAGGGAGGAACAAAATAATTTTACTGGGTTGAAATAGGTTGTTAGGCTCGAACTAAAAACAAGTCGAGATGAGAGGGAAAAAACTTAAATAAACAATTAAAAAACATAATTTTTCAGTGTGTGTTGAAATGGTACAAGTCATGTCTACAACATTTGTGAACGATTGTAATTAGAGCTCAGGGGAAGTTGGAATTTAAGCGCGAACGTATTTTTGAATATGATACAGCTGTGGGATCTGACTTTCCAAGCTCAAAGTGCAGTTTTGTAAAGCCTTAACATCCAGAGGGATGATGATGATTACAGGGAGGCAGTCTTTCAGGCGCACTGACCGCAGCGCATTCCTGAAGCTGCGGGACCAATGGCAGCTTGCCGTGGCCACTGAGGGCCCATGTCCCAACTCCCCTTTCACGAGCCTGTTGGGCACATCTCCCCAGCCTATTGCCGGTACCCATTGCCTCACCCCCTGGGTTTGGTGGAGGGGGGTACCTGGTCGGGGATCGAACCAGAGTCCACTGGTTCTATCCCAGCCTGGCTCGGACAGCCTCGCGCCCCAACGCGCTCGGCCACTGTGCCCCCTAAACCACAGGGAGCTGATTAGTGTTATAACGGCGCGAAGAGAATGAAGTAACGAAAAATGGGGTTTATCTCCTGATGGGCGTTGCTACAGACCGCAGACTAAACAGAAAACCTGAACTAAACTCAATTAAGACGGCTGATGCATGTTAATTGGCTATTATCCGGTTAGGAAAACGTTGCATTCAACCAATTCCACCATAGGAGCACAATTCTGCCGTTGTGAGATAGGAAAAGTAGTTTCTATGCAAAAGCCCGTATCATATTAGAAAGGGCTGCCAAAACAACGTACAAAATAAGATTAGAAGGGCAATCCTCAACTATGTGGAATCTCCCGGTGCCTGTTCTACACGATATGGTCAACACAAGTGGAAGGAATTAATTTCTGTAGTGCCAGGAGCAGTGGAAGTGGTCGGACCACTTAGAGGTGGAGTGGAGAGCCTTCCAAAGAGATCGATAGTTTTACCAATCGCCTGTGAGCAAGCAACTACGTCTATTTTTGTGAACCTCCGTTAACAAGTGTCGTCCAAGAAGAAAAATCTCGAACAGTGCTGCGCCCTTTAATTCTGCGGCAAACTCAGGAAAAGCGCAACAGAGCCCTTTGGTAGATGGCAGATTTTACGTGGACGTGCTTGACAGGTTGCGCAAATGCGTTCTCTGTGTGCAGCCAAGCATCGCCAATTCTTGGAAGCTTCACCACAACATCGCGCTGCTCGTGGGGTAGCTTTTGGCCAAGCATGGGGTTGCTGCCTTGCCCCACATCCCATACATTCCAGCTCTGGCACCTACAAACTTCTTCCTCTTTCCTCGGCTCAAGTGGGACCTCAAGGGCAACCGATACAGCTCCACAGAAGTACGTCAAAGAGGCTGTGACGACATCTCTGAAGAGGACCCTGGCGAGCTCCAGAAGGCGTACGTGCATTGGGAATCACGTTATACGCATTGTGACGGAGCACAAGGGTGCTATTTCGAGGAATACAAACGATTTTTACAAAGCCGGATCCTTATAACACTTGAGTGATGGGATAGGGGCACCTTGCAGCCACAACCTCAATTATTGCCCCCCTCAGCTTTGGCTGATGGCCTCCAGTCTTCTTCTGACGTTGCTGAATAACAATTCATCTCAATATTTAGATGAGTTTGCTCAGTAGATGGAACATAAAGGTTCTAAAACCATCGCGCCCTTGGAATCAGCGGACGTCACTGATACTGGTGCTAGTTACAACTTTCATCACTGGCAACTTTCCAGCGCTAGTATTCTTCAAAATATGACTTAAATCGTTCGACTAACCGTTGAACTATGGAATCATTCCGCGAATCCCACCCTTTGGTAAATTTCCGTTGTAACCGAAATATCGTCCTTCAGTTGTCGAGTTGCCGCCACCGTATGCATCTTTCGCCACGTTGTGTTCGTTACGTATCCAATTTTTCGCGCCCGTCCGGCTTCTCTGCTTTAGAGCTTTCCCCTCTGCCCTCTACGCGTTAATTTTTTTCATCTTTTTCGACCAGCCATGGATAGGCGAATTAATACGAAATTGATTAATCAATTATGAGGAAAAGGCCCGAGGACTGTTGTGGATTGGTGTATGAGTTTCGGTTTTATCTCTGACAAGTATGAGTGTCTTGAATGTGGTGGATGGATGAAATTATGTCGAACGATTCAAGTCATATTTTGAAGAATACTAGCGCTAGAAAGTTGGGACAACCTCACGAAGGCTTTCTTCGAGGCGATAAAATAAGCCTATTTCTGACAAAGTTCGGATACGTAAATTGAGAGGTGAGTGATTTTTATTTATTTTTGTGGTCGTCAATGTGTGTTCTGTTGCACTACAAGAGTGATATTTATTATTGTTGTGGTCATTAATGTCTGTTGCATTAGGCGCACTGTTTGTCCACGTTGGCTCAGTTTTGCGCGCTTTCCGTTGTTTACATTCTTCCTGTTTCTTTCGCGCGCTTTGTTTACATTCACTTTTACGACAAAACTTCGCTCAACCCTTACCGCTACCGTTACACGCACCAGTATCAGTGACGCTAGTAAACATTCCGAATCGCTAACCAAAGTTCCACGCAAATGTACCCGCGTCCACTATTCTGGGATTTTACTGTGCTCTTTACTAGCTGCTTCCTTCACAAACCACTAGTGAGGAATCCTCGCCAGTAGATAACTGTTTCGCTTTAATACTTTCGGTAAATTCCCAATACAATGGCCACAGGTACATTCGCGTGGAACTTCGGTTCGCGATTCGGAACGGTTTACTGGCGTCACTGATACTGATGAGTGTAACAGTAGCAGTAAGAGTTGAGCAAAGTTTTGTCGCATAAGTGGATGTAAACGACGCGCACGAAACTGAGTCGAAGTGAACTAAAAAACATAAAGTGCGCGCCTAATGCAACAGACATTGAAGACCACAAATATAATAAATATCACTCGCGTAATGCAACAGAACAGACATTGACGACCACAAAAATAACAAAACATATCACTCACCTCTCAAGTTACGTATCCGAACTTTGAGGAGAATAGGCATCTTCCAGTCGGTAACAGTGTTCCTGGAAACATTCCGATCTATCGCTCTCATCTCTGCCGGTAATCTCATTACCCAATTAAGGGTGAGAAGCATGATTTCAGTCATACTCAACTTACTCAGGCTGAACCACGACTACGAATTGACCGTTTGGAGTTGTGGCCACCCCGTCTACACCTCCATTCAAAACCATCCAAGGAACCAGCCTTTGGAGACAATTTCATCCACCCACCACATTCAGGACATTCATACTTCTCTGAGATAAAACCGACACCCATACACCAATGCACAACACTCCGTAAGCCTTCCACTCTCAATCGATGGATCAAATTCATGGCTGGTCGAATAATATCACAAAAAATAAACGCGAAGAGGGCAGTGGGGAAAGCACTAAAGTAGGAGAATCCGGACGGGCGCGAAAAAAATTGGACACGCAACCAAGAAAGATCGGAGAAAGGCGCATGCAGTGGCAGCAACTCGACAACTGAAGGACGATAATACGGTTACAACGGAAATTTGCCGAAGGGTGGGATTCGCAGAATGATTCCATAGTTCAAGGGTTAGTCGAACGATTTAAGTCATATTTTGAAGAATACTAGCGCTAGGAAGTTGCCAGTGATGAAAGTTGTAACTAGCACCAGTATCAGTGACGCTCTTCAACGTTCCGAATCGTGAACCGAACAACCGGGTGAATGTACCCTTGGCCATTGTATTGGGAATTAGTCATACTTGCTTTCACCGACACCAACAACACAGTGATTCAGAACTGATCGGCCACAGAAAAAACCACCAATAATGCGGTCACCTTCTATACGTTCACGAATTATAATTACGCGAATTTGCCGTTATAAGCTCATAGTTACTTTGGACCTGACCTTAAGCAAGTAGGCCTGTCCTTAACTCGATTTATCACTAATCAACCGGCTGATCACCTAACAATCCTGTCGAGGATGTGAGCAATTGACGCTTGGAATGGCAGATACGTACAGCTTGAATTGAAAACGCTACTGACGAGGGGTTTCACAGAACAAACAGATCACGCCGAATTGGAAATGTACAAGAGGATGACTTGTTGAACAATTTACATAAGAAAAACAGAGTACAAATATCAAAGCCATTACAGGACTGAATCAGTACCGTTCAGATTTGGGGTCTCAAGAGAGAAAATTAGGAAGAAACTCAATAGCAGTTCAACTTTTTGGTAGATGTATTTTTGTACGTATTTCCGTTATTGTATTTTTGGGCGGGTTTGTATTAATTAGGATGATGCTTTCCTTTTCGTTCTTAATTAGTCGAGTTCCACACGTTTTGAACCTATTTAAAAATTTTTTGACAAAAACAACGAAACATTCTTCCTCCACATCCCAACGCCACCACCTTAAGAGAACGACAATAATCGAGATAACTACTTCGTTAATTGTCGAAATACTGTTCTGAACCTAATCGAATTGGTCTGAAATCTCCATAGACACATCCAGTATCCTTTTTTCCCAACAGTGACGCTGTAGTGGAAGGGGGCCAAACTATGTACGCGCGCTCGCGTTGGATCTCCTCCAGGACACTTTCTGCGAGATCGCTCATTCACGCTTGGAGTAACGCTCCTGCCCCTTCGCTATCTACCGTGTTAGGCCCTGGTTTCTCAGATCACCTCCGAGACGAATACTCTGGGGCTGCTGTCCCGAGGCTATGGTCAGGACTCCACAAAACACATTGGCGTGGTTACTGAGCTACACGTCGTGCTGGTCAGGGAGCAAGACAGTGGCACCCGTAACAGTCACACAACTTTATATTCCTTCGCCAGTATCCGCTCAAATGGGGTTCATCAGTCAAATCAGATGTCTTACTGCATTGACGAACCCTGATGACCCTGCCAGTACTGTAACTGTAGCAATAGTATGAACACACAACAGATACTGCTCCTTGAAGTGAATTACTGCCTCGGAATTTCTTTAAGAATATATGCACTCAGTAGTGATGCTACGAAAACATCAATATTTGTATCGTGATACTGTCGAAGTTTTTCCCACACCCCTGGTTTTCGATTGAAAAGAGAAGTCCGATTTGATACAAAAATATCTGGTGCATTGCAACACACAACTTTCCTTAGCTCTACGTCAATTCACTTTCTAACATTTCAGCGGAGTTTAAAAGGAAAAAAACCGCGCTAAAACCGATTTTCGCGGAAAATTTTGATAATTTATTGTGCTGCTCTCGACATTTTCCCACGCATGGGAATTTTATGGAATAGTTGCCTTATTGGGAATTGTGAATATAAAAAATTTAATCAAAATCGTTAGAGCCGTTTTTGAGCAAAAAAATATTTGGTGTTTTGATCACTATGATAACTATAATTAACTTTCGGTGGATTTTGCTCATACCCTTATTTTGGCGTCCCATGGTAACCTGCGGGCTAGATATCAAGTTTGAGGTGATTTGGCACGGTCGTTTTCTCTAAAAACCACTCTAAAATCGATTACGTCGAAAATTTTGGTAATTTATTGTGCTGCTCTCGTCATTTTCCCACGCATGGGAATTTTATGGAATAGTTGCCATATTGGGAATTGTCAATATAAAAAATTTAATCAACATCGTTAGAGCCGTTTTTGAGCAAAAAAATATTTGGTGTTTTGATCACTATGTTAACTATAGTTAACTTTCGGTGGATTTTGCCCATACCCTTATTTTTGCGTCCCATGGTGACCTGTGGGCGAGATATCAAGTTTGAGCTGATTTGGTACGGTGGTTTTCTCTAAAAATCGTTCACACACAGACCATTGTCCCAAATAGTGTTCTTCAGACGCAGTAGGGTCTGAAACTTAAAGGTCTGAAGAAAACTCCAGTTTTCCAGAAAAATTTGTTTTTCACCCGATTACATAACTTTCCTTTCCACTTCGTAGAGCCAAGGAAAGTAAAAAGTTCCAGGTCCCCAGTCCTCGTGAGCGAATTTTGACGGTAAAATGCTGCACTGAAATCGATTTTCGTGAATAATTGTTAACTTATTGGGCTGTTCTGGTACGAAAACATTATATTACTGCTACGTTATTTAGAACTGCCGTTTGCTAGTCGTTTTTGAGGGGCTTGTACCCTTTTTAGGGCGTCACTTAGCAAACTGCAGGTTAAATATCAAATTTGAGTCGACTGAGTCAGGCCGCCATGTCTCAATCCTAACTACGGGCACAACATTTTGACAAGCGCTGTTTTTTCGATTCAGAAGCATTTGAACGGCAAATTCAGAGAGAAAAACTAGAAAAGAGCATTTTCGGCAGATTACGTAACTTTCCTTTCTACTCTGTAGGGCTTTGCGTTCCTATGGCGCCTCATTTCTGTTACAGTAATGTAGAGATCAACCGTTTGTGTGCATCCCTACTCAGTGTAATAAGTATATAACATTTTTATTCTTGTGTCATCATGATTGCTGTTGTCTATCTATTAGTCGGGGTTTCACTAGGAGAAGACAATTTGGCAAAAGGCTGCCCAATTTCAGGGGCCAAAACCATACATAACAGTTACAATGACGACAGGACAAGGACTTTAACAATATCTTCTGGGACAGAGTCAGGGATGACATCGACACCAACACAGGCCTTGAGTTCCCTACGATCACAGGGGCCAAAAGGTACAACAAAAGAAACTGAACATGGCTCAATTAAGACGACTAAGTATGCTAACCAGCCATTACACGGTTAGGAAAACATTGCATGGGATTAATCCAAGCATTGGAAACGGTTGGGCACTTCTTACGCGAATGCCCAATACGGTTCAGGACTAGTTTATAAAGACTGGGAGGCTGTATAGTAAAGGGAAATCCTCGAATATAAGATCCAAGGAGCTCCTAAGATTCTGAAACACATTCTAAGAGCCAAATCCTACATTTCTGGGACGATAGGCCACGACTCGGGTCACTGTTCCCTCGGCTTTGACTGATGCCCTGCAGTTTTCTTCTTCTTCTAGGGATCCTCAATTATTATTGGCGTGTTCAATTCGTGAGGGTACTTTCGTGGAGAAACCCTCGCACAATAATTTATGGTAACAATTCCTTTTCTGTGCGATTCATTTTGGTTTATTATTCATTCTGAATAGTAACCCTATGTTTTCGGTCACGAAAAATTTTTTACAACCCCCCCCCCCCACCTCCAAATTTGATACTTTACGTTTCAAGACATGGAGATTCCAAATTTGCAATGTCCGTCCGCCATCCGGGCCGTTTTGTGCCTTTAACGTAGTCCAAAAAATTCATTCTTTTGCACAAAAATCCAATTTGGTATCTAGTTGCGCCCGCCATCTCGGCAATCCGATCGGACGAAGCCCATGATTGTTATGGGCAAAAAACGGTTAAAAAAATTAACGAAACGCAGTACAATGCGGGAACTACAGCAGAAGTCAACGTTTCGTTGTTTGTACTCCCTCCCTCCCGCCGATCTCAAGGAAACCGCTCGCCTGCTGGTCTGGCAACGCCGCTGCCGCTTGCCTCCCCTTTCGACTCGACTCGCAACGGGTTCAACCAATTTCCCCGACCCAACAGGGCAAAATCATGAGACGTTTACGGGCGAAGGTTTTTTTTTTGTGCTTCCTCTAGGGTTCATTTTTGAACTTTTCATTATTCGCTTATTTTTCTAGATACTTTCGTTTTTTTTGTTTATTTTAATATTACGATTCAGTTCTTTTCGACCTTTTTTGGGTTTCATTTTGATATTTTTCGATGCTGAATCGAACGGGATGGGTCTCTGAGCATTAATGCTAGGTCAAGCTATTTATCCGAATAATAAACCGTTGTGTAATAATTTGCAGGGTTTTTGTTTTCGCAGTGATATTTTATCAATTAAAGTAACTACCTTCATTATTATTGTGAATTGCGTAGCCCAAACCATTCACACGTCGAGAGCTGCTACTTTCAACTGTTCCCTGACTAGTTTTAAAGTCGAAATGAATCACACAGTCTAACTTTTGCACTACAGAATCAAACAGTCTGAATATGGACTCAACCCTCGCATAGCAGTTTGAGAGTTGCTGCTAACGTGTTAGTCCAAATCTTTTCCCCACTGCTTTCTTTGAATTAATTGTTCAATCCTGATCTCCGTCTTGCGGGAGGCGATAAATGTGATAAGGTTTTCCCACTCCTTTCCCTTCCTCCTTCTCCTCTCAAGACCCCCTCTCAAGCCCTTCAACAATTTTCTGGCAGTTCTGCCAATGCGAAAGTGCCTCCTCCTTTCTGAACCTTTTTTCTACTCTTGTTTGGCGCAAACTTTTCCCCTACAGGCAGTGCATTTTTGCGTCCTGGAACTCCACATTGGAAACGACGTCTTCTCCGTCAACGGGGAAACCGATTCTTCGGCTCCTAGAAGGTCAGTTCCCTTTTATTTTCCATCGGTATCATATTTGTCATTGGTTGCGCCCCTCGCGACGAATTTTGGTTTCGGGCTTGCCCACCCTCATAATTACAGTCCACAATATTTCTTTCGTTCTTATTCACCATTATTTGTTTGTTTTTTTCCGATTCGCACATTTCGGTTGGTTTAATTTATCAATTTAAAGCGCAAGGCTAACGCGATGTTCTACAGTGGTGTCATAAATGTCAGGAATTGCCATCAAGTATTCAACGGATATTTGAGCATATTGGGCGGCGGCAAAGCCAGTCAAATATTGTGGTTTACTTTTTGGAAGTAATCAAAACGACCTACTCCCACTCAAATGTGAGATACAAAGGTGAGCGCTATATATGAACTAAATCATGGCTCATCATAGCTAATCATAGCTTGGGTTTTCCCTCCACCATTGTCTGAGTTAATTGACATTAATTGACATCGGTTTTTCCGATGTTACTATTCTGGTTTCCCCTGCCCCGCCCCCTTTCACTTCTCTGAGCCAATAGGATTCAATTCCTCCGTTCACCTAACTATATAAGATGTCCTTTCCATGAGGTACTTTCAGTTCATGTTTGTTGCTGATGATGACCTAACCGTCGAAATCGATAACAATTGTGCTCATTATTGCTGTGGAAATATAGACAATTTATTGTTTATTCTGTTTTTAGTGAGCGCTATTTTTAATTGAACATATCTGTTTACATTTGTGGTGACGATATACTTTCGTTGCATTTTGCACTCATTTCACTTTCTGTTATACTCTCGATTTTGTGTGTTTGTATACGTTTGGTCAAAACGCCTCAACTGTTATCATGAGCCCTTCTGAGAACTGTACTCACGAACCCTATGGTCCAGAAAATGTTTTTTTTTATCGAGATCTGTTAATGCTGACTTCAACGTGACTCAAGATAACGTAAGAGCGCGAATATATATTTCATTTTCGAAACGAGCTGAAGTAATTTCTCAATCGCTATCGGTGGAGTTCTACACAAACATACCAATAACGTCAGATAAGGCTTTACTTCATAAGTACCTGCCTAAAGCACATTCATAAATCTACCAAGCTGTGAGCCTATGCTTGTTAATTAAAATAAAGTCTCTCTTGACCTCGATACGATGTGTACAACTGTAACAATCTCCTACATTATACAACACCAAATTCAAGCATCTCACAACCATCGGGCGTGCACCCCTCCCACCCCCAAACCACGACCTTCACTGAACCATTACCCCACCCCTATTAAACCGACAAAAGAAAAAAAACTGACCGAATAAAAACAGTAACCAAAAGATGGTGCTGTAAAGCCTCGGTGAATGTAACGGAATTCCACAACCTCATGATGACAGACAATTAATCGTGAAGAAGCCGTGGCTGCACAAACGGGGGGTGCTAATGTAAGAAAGCGTACGCAGTATTTATTGGCTATTAAACTGCCACAAAAATTGTAAGGAAGCGGCACAAGCGGGTTGTAAGTGTGCAAAAAAGGCTTTTAACGTAATGGCAATAGTGTTATCATTTTACAATTACTTTAATGGAGCCAGTAGCGCCCCTCATGACGCAGTATAATCAATTTAATAAACGCATACTTAGTGTACAGAGGTACTAGACGAGAGAGCTCTCTCTCTCCTAAGCCAACAGTCAGAGCCAAGAGCAGACTTGGACTGGAGGAGATTGACATGACGTCATACGAACACAGCAACAGATCAAGTGAAACAAAAAGGTCTACCTGTGCCCACAAGGGATATTCCCTGGTGGATTCGACTCGTTATTTTTTCTCCTACACTTCAGCCACGTTGAAACCAAAATGGAGCGTTGTGTGGCATCGCAGTCGCCCTTACGCGTTGATCTGCACGAAACTGATTAGATAGCCCGTAAATGGTTACCCTCTTGAGGGCCAGCTCTGGAGTGTGATACGCGCATATTAAGTTACGAAGCCTACACAGCTCTCAGCGTACGAGACAGGTCGTAAAAGATACCAGATGGCGATTGTACACTTAATCGAACACAGAACTGTTGTGCCAATCAGCGTCCCTCTTCACATTTAGCCAAACTCACGGGGTATTTTGCGCGCGCCAAGTTTGAAAAGACACAAATCAAACCATCCGTGTGGAGTCAGAACAGAGCGCTACATCAATTAAGTCACTAAAATTCCAAAACATACTCCGGTGTACCCCGTCAACAATAAGAACCCGCCCAATTTGCGTAAGACGGGCATTTCTGAGCAAAGACCGAACCATTTTGTGTTCTACTTGTGGGTTACAAGATTGGAACCTGTGGGGACTGCGGAATGAAATGAGACAGCAAGCTCCACGCCTGGGAATGTCACAACTGTGAAGCTGAAGTCACGAGATGCACCAGGTTCCAAGAGCACCAGAGTCTACATGCCTGTTTTGTACAGGCTACTGGTCAGAGCGGGTCTAGCCAGTAGAATTATATTTATTACCAATTGAGCCTTTATACCATTCTACCCAGGAACCAACTTTTTACAAGAGCTACAATCAGACTCCCCAAACTGACCACAAACTACTTCACGAGCTGCATCAAGAGACTCTAAATAGAAACACCCATAAAATATAGTATGAGGGACTTGCGCAAATTACAGTTTATTATTAACACATTCCACCCGATCGGCATCCTCCTGGCAGGGTTCGCCATTACATTTGTTTGCAACCTGGCTTTTTTTTGTTCTAAAGGCATACGGGACAAAATCCATTTGTCGTTGCAGCCCCAAATGGGCCTATTGTGACACTATCCCTTACTTAATAGAAGGCGTCGTACATACCTGCTTTCCATAGGAAGCCAATAAGGTTTGGGGTTCAATGAGGCCCTGAGAAAAGAAGTCACAGCGTCTGGCTGCCAAGGCAGTCACATAGGATGTGCTCTGCCATTTCGTCCTCCTACACCGCCTCTGAGATGATCAATTTATTGAGTTGATACCTAAGTGGGCAGTGTTCAGTGAGGGCGCTAATCAGAACTCTTCAGATCCTGTCTGGAGATTGTCAGCATTACCTTTGCCCTTAGACAAGAATGAGCCTTTTTGCCAGCGTTAGTCGCAGCTGGCGATGCTAATGGCCACTACTTTCCTGTGTCTCCCATTGGACCACCAGACAAGCAACTTGGCTTGGACTCGTCTTCCAGTCCTGACTTGAGACCTACCTTTCATCCCTCAGTACCCATCCAGGCGCAGTCGCCTCTGTATTTACCTACTACTCTGTAGGTAAATAATTATTTGAGCTTTCCTCACTTTCTTCTTTGGTTTTCTATCATATTTTAAGTAATTAAAAAGAAAAATTATTAACACTCTTCAGCACAGAATGTGCAGAACGAGGTCCATGACCCTTAGCTCTATCGGGAAAGCCTCCTGGGAGTTCAATTAGCCTCTAGCTAACGGATTATCATTACCATCGAGTTCGCCTTCAGTATTTCCAAAACATCCAACGGATTTTCCCCACACTGGACTAAATATTCACTTCCCAGCACTTCCTAAATCTCCTTAGATTCCAATTCTCAGTGCGAACCCAAAATCGGACTTTATACTTTTTCAAAGTTTACATTTTTTCTTCTTCCTCGCGTATAATAAAGGGTGTCCCAAAATAAACGCAAGATTTGAATTTGCCGCCATTTATGCAGTACACTGTTGCCAACCCTAAAAACAAAATAAATCGACAGTTGACAGTTTAGGGTTAGTAAAAATGGAGCGTTACGCAATAGAACAACGTGTCTTCATTGTTGAGCAATATGTCAAAAATAATGAATGCTTGGCGGCCGTAGTTCGAAAATTTCATACAAAATATGGTCGACGACGAAGCACATTTTCACCTTGATGGCTTCGTTAATCGCCAAAATTGCCGCTTTTGGGGTTCTGAAAACCCACATGTGATTGTCGAAAAACAAATGAATCCACAACGTGTCACAGTTTGGTGTGCATTTTGGGCTGGAGGCAAACTACGGTTCTTTTTTCCGAAATTGGATGATATTGATGTGGCCAATATGTGGTTTCAACAAGACTGTGCCACATGCCATACAGTCCGTGAAACACTTCACACTTCACTACACTTCAATTATTGCGTGAGACATTTCCAGGTCGTGTACTCTCTCATTTCGGTGATCAGAATTGGCCCCCTAGATCGTGTGATTTAACACCATTAGATTTCTTTTAATGGGGTTATCTAAAATCACAGGTCTACGTCAACAAGCCCACAACTACGCGTGCATTAAAGGAGGAGATTCAACGTTGAATCAACGAAATTCAGCCACATTTATGCAGAACGGTCATGGAAAATTTCGACAAACGAATGCGTATGTGTATGCAAAGCCGCAGAGGCCATTTGCCCGATGTGTTATTCCATAAATAACCCTATCCTATGTACTTTATGAATCAATAAAAAAATTACAATCAAAAGACTAAAAACTGTGTTTTCTATTTAATTCAAATCTTGCGTTAATTTTGGGACACCGTTTATCTTGTACACATAACAACAAATTCTTGGTGTATTCTCCCAATTGCAAATCCTTTCAGTTGTTCCTTAGTTTTCACGAAAAAATTTTATTTATTTCCTCGCGCGTACGTTTTAGTTTTAGCCTTGATAAAACAAAAATGATTCTTTTCAAAATGGTTTTTGGTTAGTTTTAGTTCTTCCGCCTTTTTTTACGTAGATAAGTAAAAAAAAAATAGAAAAATAATTTTTTTCAAGAAATTTAGGTATTGCAGGTTTTGTCCTTAGCACAGAGCTGTGAGGCCGTGAATCGGCGTCCAATTTAGAATTTCAACATTAAAAAGTATTTCGGCAACATTCCATACACTTTGCAGCATTAAAGCGATGAAACAGTTTGTTCTTTTTCACTTCCGGTCATGGGGTTGGGGGTTTTTCAACAGGTACGCGGTATTTCATTACCCATTCAGGATTTGGCACAGTGCCAAAATAGCACGCAGTATTACCTTTGTCTGGGTAGCGCCTAACTTGAGCGTTTTTCGAGGTTCTTCGCGAGTTAAATCCGACGTTAATTCAGGGCGAGGTATGAAATGTTTAATGTACGTACGAAATACCTTAGAAGATCAGAAATTCGCGCTTTTCGTCGGTCGTTGAACGTTGGAGTGTGAGGGGAAGCTACATTGGGTTTCACACAGGCCAAACTTTTTCCGAAAGGATTGGTTTGTGGAGTCGTGCGCCTTGTAGTACGTTAAGTTAGGTTCTTCCTCGGGGAAAAAGGAAATCTAACCATCGTGTTGAAAGGGAAAGAAAGACTGAAGACATGACCTGAAGATTGAGACAGAAAATAGGGGGATTAACCGACTCAGAAGAAAGAATTTTGAGAGCACTACCTTTTTAAACCTCAATTTGAAATACCACCAGTTTCTCCATCGAAAGACTAAATTCAACGACAACCCCTTTAAAATCATATTGAATGGCTGATCCAGTCATACAACAACTACGAAACAGAAAAAAAAAAAAGCATGAGCGCTATCAGTCTAAGAAGGGTGCGTGCGCATGCGAAGTAGCAAAGGGAAAAGGGCTGCCATACGACCCTTGGCTGTGGAGCGTGCGAGCGGCGATGGCCTGAGATGCAGCCGTAGGAGGCAAAAAAGGGTCCTGCTCGTCTACTTGCAAATACTCCCTCCTGCAACAAATTGAAAAACTCGTAAGATGTACGCCATGATAAAAATAAAGTAATAAATGGTACTAATAACTTAATGTTGTCTCAGCTATGGTCGATAGCGCCCCTCCTTTTTTTCTTCAGCCTATCAGCGCCTTCCCCCCCCCCCATAGCGCACTATGGCTCTGTTGAAAGTTGAAGTAAAGTTGTGAAAACCTCTCAGCCTTGTTCACCCCGGTCATAGTGCCATTCACAAAACAAAGACAACTGTCGGGACTGAGACTACAGAACTGAGCGCAATAGTGTACCTGTCAGCAGGTCAAGTATCTGGGTGTGATTATGGATCAAAAAATTACCTGAAAAGAGCACGGCCCTGTGGACGCGTGAATTAATGCGCAGGAGAATGAGAGGCTGAAAGCCTAGAACGGCCTACTGGTTTATGAGGCTGTTGTGAGGCCAATGATTGCACATGGGTCGATTGTATGGTAGCACAGAGCCGCCATCAGAGAGAACATCAACAGCCCAGCCAAAGTACAAAGGCAGGGGGCTCTATCGTGCTAATAAATATTTGGTGCGTAGCAACACACAACTTTCCGCCACCCCCGTAATTTCGAACACCACCGACATTGGCGGGCGCTATATCTTCGTTCAACGCATTTTTACAGGAACATTTATAGAGAACAAAATGTAGGGACTAGTTAGCTGAGAGTACTCCGTAAGTTTGATCGAAATCGTTAGAGCCGTTTTTGAGAAAATTGGAATACCGATAAATTAATATTCGACAAATCTCCTTTTCTGAGTTAACTTGGCTTATATCTCCGTTCCACATATGAATGCTCTCTTGAGCTTTTTAAGGGTTTCACAGTATCAAACTGCATTAACCGTCTCCCCCTGGAGCAGAAAATGACTTCTTTTTGGTGTCAAAACACGGTGGCCATGATTTTCTTGCCCAGAATGGAGGTGTTTAATTTTTTTGCAGAGGTAGAAGACGTGTGTCGCCACTGAGACGATTGTGTTTTAGACTCTGGAGTGTAATGAGCATCTCCAGACACAACAGAGCTAAGGAAATCCTCACCTTCCAATTCAAATCGCTCAAGGAACTTGCGAGCGCAGGCGACCCGATTCACTTAGTGCTGTTGCGTCAATTGTTTTGGCGCCCACCTTACACACAATTTGCTGAATCAGAGAGTTTCAGTGCACGAAAGATCTGGAGAGTTGTGGAAACATCGCAGCAAGTGGTGGTCATCACGTACAGCGTGTTTGACCAACTCGTCAGTCAAAATGGAAGGCTTCCTACTCCTCTGATTGACGTGAACATTCGTTCTTCCTTCGATGAACTCACGACACCACACGAAAACGTTCGCTCTGTTCATGACACCTTCGCCATAAACCCTTTTGATCCGTGAACAAATTTCCGACAAAGAACAAGATGACGAAGCGCACCTCACACTTAGGGGGTTTTTATCGGCACGTTTCACGCCAACGGTCACCACGAAGGCAGTTTGGATACCACCGAGGTTATTCAGTGCTCGTTGTGTTCAGGAGGACCTCCTACATCACGCAGTTTGAAGAACATTGGAAACAAAAATGTTCCCCGCACGTAAGGGCCTCAATACTTTTACTTTCTGGACGTGCCTCGTATTTGTGACCATAATTCAAACAAGTTTCACCCACTTACCGCATTAATATCCACAATTAGTCATCCTAGATGACGAACATCTACAAATAAATCGTAAGTAATCACAAAACTTCTCGAAGTTTTGGTATAATATGTAGAAGTTAGCTCATGACAAAAATATTTCTCAACTTACCTCGATTGCATTCGACGACTCCACGGTTTCACGATTTGACCACTTGATGGAGAATCCACGACCATCGCACTACTAAAGCAGTCAGAAAGGCTACAGAAGCTACGGAATTGGCCACACCACTATGAAACTAGTTGCGAGATTAAAAGAGTTACGACAGATGAAGTAGTAAAGTGCGAGATTATTCTAACGTGCAGGTGCATTAGTTCTCATAGAAAGCATATAGTTTTAATACGTAAACTATACTGTAATTTACGTGGGGTAAATAAATGTGGTTTGAAGAGGTTAAAACGCACATGTAGCTCTTGCCGGTAAGTTCTGAGTCAGATGGTCGTCAAGAATGAGCTTAATGCTAGTTGAACTGGGTTATGTAAACCTTCTCGAGTGTGCGTACCACGAGTATTACCTATTTACCTAGTGTTTACCTCAACTTTCCAGTTGGTCAACCTCACACGCACGCTGATAGGGAGGCTATTTAGCGCAGGCAACAACTTCCAAAGATCTGGAAGGGTTGCAGTAGTTTTACTAACATACACCAGATGTCACGTTTTGCAGTGTGTTGAATTCCATAATTTATGGAGTTACTCCTAATGATCTAATGAACGTCATTAAAACCTCATCGGATAGATATTTTATTGGAACACCACCCTGATTTATCTGAGAGCGCCAGCGTCACATTAGCGGGACTTATAAGGGGAAAAACTGTGCAAAATCCGAATTTCTTCGAAATGTTTGACAATTTATTGTGCTGCTCTCGTCATTTTTCCACAAACGAAAATTGTACGTCATCCAGAACTATTCATAGCAACGAGCGGTGCGTAGCAACACACAACTTTCCGCCACCCCTTTAAGTTCGAACACCAGCTACACAGGCGGGCGCTATATCTTAGTTCAACGCATTTTTACAGAAACATTTATAAAGAACAAAACGTAGGGACTAGTTAGCTGAGAGAGCTCCGTGCGTTTGATCGAAATCGTCTGAAACGTTATTGAGAAAATTGGAATACCAATAAATTAATATTCGACAAATCTCCTTTTCTGAGATAACGGCTTATATCTCCGTTCAACATATATATATATACAAAAATAATTATACAGAGCGAAATGTGGGTATGGGTGACCAAAACGCACTCTGAACGATTGATCGGTGAAGCAGTTACTCCAGAATTTACGGAAATGTTCGAAAAAACGTTATTTTCGACTCATTTTCGTTTTTATCTCTGCTCAATGGACTTTCAGAGGAACATTTATTCAGTACAATATGTTGATATTAACTATTTGAAAACACCCTGTGAGTTTGGTGGAAATCGCTGAAGCCGTTTTGCCAAAAAGCGTAAAAAAACCTATTTTTGCTTCATAGGCCTGTATCTCTGTTCACCGTATTTTCATGGAGATATGTATAGAGAAGAAAAGTTAGGTATTGATTAGTAGAAGATAATTTGAAAGTTTAATCAAAATCCTTAGAGCCGTTTTCGAGAAAAATGCGAAACCCCTTAGTTTTTGGTACATTTTCGTCCCCCACACCCCCTTCCCGTCTGCCGAAATCGCCCATAATCTTATTTTGGTGTCTACAAAAAATAAACAAAAAAAAAAAAGAACCAACTCAACCAATTCAAACTACAGACATACACACACACACGGACCACGCGCCGAAATTAGGTTTTTTGGACTCAGTAGGCCCCAAAACGTAAAGATCTGAAGAAAACCCAGATTTTTTTTTTTTTTTGACACGATTACTACACTTTCCTCCCCTTCGGGTAGCGGAAAGTAAAAATTATTCGAAGTAGAGACATTTTTGAGAAAAAAATATTCGGTGTTTCGATCTCTTCGACTATAGTTTTGTTGTGAGTTGGCCCAGGACAAAGTGGCGGTTGTGGTTGAGCCTCGAGATAACGCTGGTTAGCTGATGAATGCGCGAGCTTAGAAAATCAAGCGGCTGGACGCACAAAACTACTAGAAACGGAGGGCAATCCTCAAATATGTGCAAGAAACCAGTAGATTCTGGAGCCAAAGCTGGATCTCTGTTAACGTTGGTGTGTTGAGAAATGAGCATGTTGCGGCCACAATCATAGTCATTGTTCCCTAAGCTTTGGCACTCTGCAGTCTTCTTCTTCTGCTTTGGTGGTTGTATTTAACATTTTTGAGTTTTTGAAACTAAACACGCATACTCTCATGTTGACGTCCCATTGTGATCTGCAAGCTAATATAACGTTTGAGTAGATATGTTACTCGTTTTCTTTCAATCATGTTGGCAGACACATACGTAGACCTCTTCCTCAAATTGTGTTTTTCGGCCTCTTCAAAGTTTTGAAACATTAAGATCTACAGACAGCTTCTTTTTTTTTCAGCCGATTACATAACTTTACTTCCAACTACTTAGGGGGCCGAGGGAAGTAAAGAGTCCTGTGGGGGGGGGGGGGGGGCAGACGACGCTTGAGGGAGAAGGATTGCGATTGTGAAGGGGATGGAAAGAAGGGTAAGAAGAAGTTTCATGATAGTGTACCGGGACGAACTGACTCCCCATATGGAAAGACAAGGGGGGCACCTTCTTTTCCCTCCTCCTCCTCAAAGGACACCTGCCCTCAGGAGTGAAGAACCTACATGGAAGTGCGCAACCTGTGAACGAATATTCTGGCAACCTCACAAACACTCAAGAGCTACCACTTGACGTACACGTGTGAATGCTGTCAACACAGGCATCGCACCCTGCTACACCCCATGAGCCAGAGTGCTGCGCTTGTTCCTAAAAGTGCAACTAATCAGTGCACGATAGACGCAGCATCTTCGCTCCGAACTACCCCTTCTGGAACTCCTGAGGGCAGGTGTCTTCTGAGGAGGAGGGAAACTCCTACTTCCCCTACTTATAGAATCGTCTTTCGCCATGAGATGGACCAATTCTCTGAACCCTGGATGTTGCAGCTGTGTGGAAGGAAGATGTACGACCCATAGGTGTGTACGCATCACAGACATTGTGAAGGGCGTGTTTATTTGTATTTATTCAACACTCCCACCACAAACATGGGCACCCTTTTGGAACTTAAATCAAAATTCTCTCTCCATGCTCTAGATTAGGTTACCCTTTGTTCGGTGTACAGCAATGCACTGATTGCAGTACATGGCAAGAAACTACAGTGCTCATGAGTACCTGAGGACGGGCACTGCATCAAGGGCAGAGTGATGTAGCAGGACGAACCAAACTCTTTCATTCACCGGAGGCTCATTATGGGCATTTGTGCTGACTGGGCACCTCAAAATCCTCCTCAAAACTTTGCTGCCATCAGTTGAAACCGAGCGGTCCCTCGTTGCTCGCGTACGCTCCCACCCAGTTCCCTGTTTGTGGTGGTAACACTTCCCCGAAAGTAATTGAGAATAAAACTCCTTGTTCGAATTGCATTTGGTTTCTATCGTACTACTTACCGACTCACTTAGTGCAATACCGCTTTCATTCCCGAGTAACAGTAGAATACCCCTACCACACGAATGTCAGCTGAGATACCAACCACGACTCAGGCAATGCTGCGTGTATCTGCCTTCACTCGAGGAGCGTCTGACAAGTATGTTTTACACTCAATCTCCTCGACGCACGAACAGGCATTATATATTTTATCAGTACGAGCTTCTGACAATGCTAGAGAGTCTGTCCAGTCATATAAGCCAAGCACAGTCATTCGCATGCACACTCACACACCCAGAGACTACATCATTAGATTCAAGAAGCCTCAAAATGTAAAGATCTTATTAAAACTCAATTTTTTATCGACTGCAGTACTTTCCTCATCCTTTATGTTGCCGAAAGTAGAACGTTTTTTTACATTCAACTCAATTTCAACATTGCCGACTAAAAATAAAATAAATAGGCTTTTGGCGCGTGATATTTAATGAGTTGTGACTTCATACCTCATCACTTTTCCCCTTCTCAAGACGCTCAATTAATTATGAATTGCTTTTCGGACGTCCATAGCTTTGTGGCACCGTCGAAGTGGTTCAAGTTCACTTTCACACTCCAACGAACACGATTGAGTAGGGCGAGTTGGCGAGCGGCCGAGGAGGGATGAAAACAAGCTCGACAGTTGCGAAAACAAACCCGAAGAAGTATTCTGGTTGGAGTGAGAAGTTTTAGAATGACTCGCGATGGACTTGCCAGAGACGACGGACTTGCGGTCGTTAGAGAGACAACTGCTCGACGGTGAGATCGCGGACTCTTTTTTCAATTTATCCAAAACCTCCAGCCTGCTTAGAGAAGGAGTCATTTTGACGGCGGATTTCATCATGACGTTCAGCCCTTCGTTGATGCGAGAGCAAAAATTGTCGTCCGAAGGCGCGTCGAATAAATCTCGATTGCGCAACAATTTACTTCGATAGAACTCTCGTATTTCTAAAACTTTCTTCTTCGAGAAGCTATTGTTGGCTTTGAAAATGTTCAATTCGCTCATAACGCAAGTGAGCATTTCCTTGCTGTTATCCGGACCTTCCCACAAGTGCTCCAGAGTCGAAGCGTGTGAAGCGTTGGAAGCTATTTCGGAATCTTGCGAGATCGGGTTCTTCGAAACCTGACGTTTGAGATCTTGATCCTCCATAGCTGAGGATCACGAAATAAATTTTGCAGATAATAAGGCCCGACGCAGAACAGGCCAAGTGTGCAAGACTGAGGGAACCATTTTACATGCCCTCGTAAAAATGACTACACTCAGAAGTAGGGCTGACGCGCAGTTTGAGGGGGTAAAAGTAATTGAGTTGATTATATAAACTGCAACATCATGAACGCTAAACATTAGCATAATATGAAAAGAATTCTGTGCAGTCTCCATAATCGTGGATTTGACTGATTGCAGTTGCCTCCCTTTTCTCTGGACTGAGACGTATCTGCGTTCAATCGTGGCAGTGTTTTGATAGCTATGATAACTATAGTTACTTTTACAGCAGTTGTGCTCGTAACCCGGCGTCACAGGGTGAAACAAAGAATATGGACCGACCGCTTGATAACGCTACGACTGCAAGTATCGATAGGTTGCTTGATAACGCTATGACTGCAAGTATCGATATGCGTCACTGGCGCAGTTGGCGGGGAAGAGACTCGGAGAAACTCACGGGACTGCACTGAACTCGGAGAAAGAGTGAGAGCGAAAACAGAATGAGAAAGAGCAATCACCGTAGTTGAGGGGGTTGTTTGACACTTGACCCTTCCACCTTATTCCCTGTTCCCTTTGCCTTCCTGTATTCCTCAGTTCGTTAATGGTTCTTGTGCCGGTAGTTCGCGCCTTACCTTCACGTTTTACCTTTACCACCCTTCAAGTTTGTGCGTTTCTATTTTTTCTACGTTTGAATCGTGTGAAAGTCTTCTGTCCTGCTCTATATTTACTCTTCCTAACTTGAGATTCATAAATCATGAGTTCTCAAAGACTTACAACTAACTTTTTCCATCGTTGAGTATGTCTGGTAGTATGTCTCCAAACTGGGGGAAGAAGCCCTCCTCGCAATCATTGAGGAATTCATTCTTCCGGGCACGACAGTGATCTCCGATTTCTGGAAGGCCTATGATTGCCTGGAGGACGAAGGTTTCCGTCACCTAACCGTGAACCACTCCTTGTTTTTCAAGGACCCGGCAACAGAGGCCCACACAAATTTGATCGAGGGAACATGGGCCGCTATCAAGCGAGGGATTCCCTCTAGATCGGTCACAGATCATTTTGATTCGTACCTCTTCGAATATATTTGGAAAAGGACGAGAAATGACTGTGATGATCTAACGAGGGCATTTCTGAAGGATGTGGTACAGGTGTACAAAGTGAACAGTGGAGGAGAGGAAGCATCCGGCAGATCTTCGTCAGGGACTTCCTAGAACTTGTAAGTACAGTATGTCGTTATTTCTAATTTCAAACATGGCGCCAAAGCCTACAATGTCGCGCATATATCGATATATCGCCTTATCAGAAGGAGCGGTTCATATTCTTTGCTTTTACCGCGTCACATATTGATCTGCAGCCTGAATGTTAAATGTGAGATGATCTAGTTCATATATTCTCTCAATTGCGTTCGCAGGTACACACACAAGAACCCACACTGAGACAAGAAGCCTTTAAAACTGTCCTGCCCAACTCCCATTGTAGTCTCCTTCAGTGATCGTAGTCTAGTGGTCAAAGATGAATATTCCGAGAAAATTTTGGGCATTGGATCGGAGCTCAGGGTAGCTGCAATTTTTCCCCGAGTCAGCGGCTCTTCAAAAATTTCCAAATCTCTCGCTTGAAATGGTGTCAGAAGTGGGATACCAGCGCTGCTCCGAAGTAGCCGAACTGAGAGGTCAGAGGGTTAATAATAATAATAGGGAATTAGGGAAGGTGCGAGGAGATAGATGCTAGAGAAGGGAGGAAAAGTGCTAGGACACTAGCAAATAGGAGTCCGAAGACTAGAAACACTTAGTGTATTACGGATTACAAAGGGGCAACCTGCTTCCTCGAGGGACAGAAATGGAGAGAGACCTCAGTTTACTGTGGAGGGCAGGTCGTCATCTGCTGAGCAAGCACTCTCGATTCGGCTTATTCCGTACTTGGGCCAATCACAACCTTCAGACCTCAAGCCTATACCATATCACTCTTCCTGCCAGTGATAAGGTTAACAGCAAAGATGAGAAACGAGAACGAAGCCTTCTCTCTGGGGGGAGAATGCCGTTGCTCTGGAACAGTCCTTCCGCTCGATAGCGCCATTCCTTGGGCGGTACAAAACATGAAGATCTGACAAATGTTTTAAAGAAATTTCCGCCAATTACATAACTTTCCTTCTACTTCGTACACCTAAGTGAACACTGAAAGAGAGAAGGACACCCCACTTAAGGTAAAGATAATTACAGTTGAGCGTTTTACTCTTGATGAGAAGCTCAACAGTAATTATGTTCACTTTCAGTATTTCCCTTCTCTCGCCTTCACATTCCGATTCGATACACAAGCATTCATACGACTCTCCACAGGAACAAGAAAATAAACCCTCAGCGCGGCTTTCGTGAGAACATGCCCAGTTTACCACCATCATTTGAAATAAGAAAGTACATGCTGTAAAAAAGCGTGAAAAATCACTCGGTAAAACATGCTGCAGAGAACGGTAAGGCGAGCTACTTGAAAAGATTATGGCGAGGGAAAAGATACTCAGTACGTAAGAGGCAGTACTGCAACTACGTGCCAAAAGTGAGAATTTATTGAGTTTTTCAAGCGGAAGAAAAAAAAACAACTTTAACGAAAAAAGGCTAGAAGGTGCATTAATAATTGAATATCGTACAATACAAACCTTTTAGAAGTGAACAATAATTGCCGCGTTCGACTCACAAGCAGCGATTCATTACAATGCTTAAGAACATCCAAACGTACATGCTGATTCGCAATTCTCACTATAAATCACATTTTTGACACACGTAAATTATAACTAAAATAACTGGTAACGATATTAAAAACTAAAAAAGAAAAAAAAGACGCAAAACATTCGCAGAGATCCAGCGAATAGCGTTGGAGTGTCCAATTCGTATCGAAAGAAAAAAAAGAAAAAAGTCAGGTCCAAACTCGCCCGCCGGGAGTTAATGAAAATCTTCGTTCATTTTGAGCCGGCACCCAAAAGACTAATTGCGACGAGCGCCTTTGAGGGTTGTGAATACAGTCTGAGGGCCTGAAGGAAAATTTATCAGAACTATTTAATCTTGTGGATACAAAACGTGATTGTTCGCAGATTTTCATCTAAACTGTTCAATTATTTGGAGTGAATTTGTGCCAATTAATTTTTGACGAGCGCCAAAGACTTTGATCAGAGTTGCGCGGTGGCAACTTTCAGGTCGTAAGACGTCATTAGTAAGTTGAATTTTACTGTGATAACTAGAATTATATCAACTACCACAGGGTCTTTGCGTAGAGCTGATGATAAAGGAGCAAATTGTTCTCAACAGCTCTTAATTGACGGCAAATATGACACCAAAATAGCAAGTGAGAGGAAAAGTGCGAGGAAGGAAGCGAGGGGAAGAGGAGTCAAATGGACTGTTTCCCGTACGTGCCAACACACTCTCAAAAAGCACAACTCTCGTCAGATTTGACTCATTAAGAGCAATTAGCAAGATCATTTGGGATGTGTGTTACTGTGACACTATCCACATAATAAGGTCATTTATTTAGCCGTGATTGGCAACTGCTCTGTAGTCTGGGGTAGCAAACTCTGTCAATCTAAGAAGAGTTATGGCCCAATCCCAGAGAGGTGCGCTCATGTGGACCACCCAGGCTTACAAGGCAGTATCCACTGAAGCACTCCAACTGGGCAGTTGGTACGGCGGTCAGGTGGAGATTGAAAAGGGAGCTTCCTTCGCCCTGGGCTGAACCCTGAGACCTCACAACCCAATACTTGCCTCATTAACTGAATGGGCATTAGATAAATGGCAAGCGAGAAGAGAATCCTTGTCAAAGGGGTGGGATACGTTCAAGTTTTTCCCAAATATCCCATTTTTTCTCAAAGACTCCATCCTGCACATCTTGTACCTCCAGTGTTAAACAAGAAGCACATTGTGCCATGCTGTGTCACAGTAATTTGTACTACCCTGAGTGATAATTGTTGGAAGAGCAGTCAAACCTTCCAGCATTGGCTGCTACTAAGCAAGCTAATAGCCAGAAGGTTGACATTTAAAAAAACTTGCTATGGTTGATCTCTCCAGATGGAGAACTCCTTCCAGGTGGTACGGGATTTTCCAGGGTCATACGTCCATGAGGTAACACACGCAACAGCTCTCCACCGGGAAACTGGCAAAATGACCAAACTTGCCCAGGTCGGGGTTCAGTAGATGCTGAAGGAGTGCCCCAGGCTCTTCCAAGATAGCAAAACAGCAACCGCCATGACATTTGACTGATACAACTCTCTTATGAGTCATTTTGATAAGGAATCACGCCTGTATATCAACTCACTACCCCAAGTACGCTGCACAGTGTACCGAGCACATATGTTCCAAATACAGTCCAACCTGACAATTGCGAGCACACTGCCTTTCCACATCTCAAACAAATAACTGTCAATAGAGGCATTTCCCCCTTCATGGCCTGGACTAGTCAGATCCAACCAAGTCACGCTGCGCATAATTGACACATTGTCTGATGGAATTATGCGAAGGGAGGACTCAAGGTGCCTGTTATGGGATGTAACTTGTAACCCAGTAGTGACCCTCGATGTATCTAAAACTGATGAGCATAGAGACATCGGCTCACATTCTGTCGTGCACATGACAGAACAGCTAAAAAAATATGAAGCGCATAACCACTGGCTTCCGAAGCTCCTGATAAGTAGAAAATTTCACACAGCTGCCTACAAATACACTTCTTAATCCACTCTGCACAAATTACCTAATCAAAGGCTGCAAAGCTCAAAGTTGTGCACTAGAAATTTGGTCTCACTTCCTACCTTGCCTCTATGAAACCGTCTTGACTAACGTTATTTCTCGTCTTGATCCCCAGGTTCCATAACGTTGTGTGAACATCAAAAGCCTCAGTGTTTGTAAATACATCACCCAAACATGTTACCAGGAAACACTCAAATTCAGTAACTATATGAAGTACGTTATATGAAGTCATTGGCTAAATAATTGGTTTAAATTACTTGAAAATTAATTCATTGAAAAAAAACAAAAAAACAATTAGTATGAAAAGGAGCGAGCATGCTTTTCAGTCGTTATGATGTTTGAAGGTATTATATAGATTGAGTTTGACCACTTACTTCTTTCTTATGTAAATCCATGTGTGCGAGTCCAACCAGACCAAAATGGCAAAGAGGAACCCTGCCCCGATGCTTGCTGCCAGCATAAACGTCAATCCAAATCTACAGAACAAAATCTCGCATTATTGTTTATTTTTCAACTTCAATATCACAGTTGAATCATAATCATTAATAACGTAGTAAGCCCAGCTTAATTAACAAGGCACCCGTTTCAATTAATAAATGAGAGGTTTGTTTCAAGTCAGTCATTCACAGTTTGTTCTGTAGGGAGAATGCGTGGACCAGTCACGCTTCTACTAGGGGTCTCATCTAGGGGGCCCTATGTGAGGTAGGTGTTCTCTCACATGAAGGTTTCAATGACTCTTACGAGTTCAATTCAGCCTTGTGGTGATACTCTAGTGAATAAACGAGAAACGTGAATGTCTGTCTCAAAAGTGTGTGTGTGTCTGTAGTTCGATTTGCGGCTGATCCGATTGAGCTGGTTCTTTTTTGTTTTGTTCGTTATTTTTTATAGACACCAAAATAAGGTTATGGACGATTTCGGCCGATGGGAAGGGGGGTGGGGTGGGAGGACGAAAATGTACCAAAAACTAGGGTTTTTCGCATTTTTCTCGAAAACGGCTCTGACGATTTTGATTAAACTTTCAAATTATCTTTTCCTAATCAATACCTAACTTTTCTTCTCTATACATATCTCCATGAAAATACGGTGAACGGAGATATGGGCCCCTGAAGGAAAAATAGGTTTTTTTACGCTTTTTGGCAAAACGGCTTCAGCGCTTTTCACCAATCTCACAGGATGTTTTCAAATAGTTAATACCTACATATTCGTTTCAATAAATGTTCCTGTGACGGTCCATTGAACAGAGATAAAAATCAAAATGTAGTAAATAACGTTTTTTCTAACATTTCCGTAAATTCCAGGGTAAATTTTTCACCAGATGTGATAAATCCTAATGGAGTGTCTTTTAGTCACCCATACCCACATTTCGTTCTCCGTAATTATTTCTGTATTCATATGTTGAACGGAGATATAAGCCAAGTTAACTCAGACAAGGAGATTTTTCGAATATTAATTTATTGGTTTTCCAATTTTCTCAAAAACGGCTCTAACAATTTCGATCAATCTTACGGAGTACTCTCAGCTAACTAGCCCCTACATTTTGTTCTGTATAAATGTTCCTGTAAAAATGCGTTGAACGAAGATATAGCGCCCGCCCATGTAGGTGGTGTCCGAAATTACGGGGGAGGCGGAAAGTTGAGCGTTGCAACGCACCAGATATTTAAATATGCTCTAAACAATTCAAGTAGAAAATTAAATCAAATATTTTTGTACGGGAAGAAAATAGTAAACATAAAAGGGCACAAAGTTTAAAAAATATCTTTCAAGTCCCTCAAAACTCACAATTTTACTATTAGTTTTCAAAATTGTGTTGGGGGACTCCGTACCAATGCTTCGACTCAGTTTCAACCTGTGTCCCGTTTTGGATAAACAAAAATCTAGTCACCTTAGTCATTCCTGAAAACGTGTCCAGTTCTCACCTGACTTTATTCATATTTAAACACAACACGAACGGATAAAATTCTCCTTCAAACCAAATATTACAAACTTAAAGTTGTCGTTGAAAACTTACAGTGCCATTTCACAAACAGCATGAAGGGCAGACATATACTGATTGTGAATTTGCGTACAGTCGAGCTTGGTCGCCAAGCTTTGAATGAGGCTGATAGCCAGTTTAATTTCTTTGGACAGCATGTCCAATTTAGGATGAAGCTGAGGCGGTTTATACAGCTGACGAGCGATTTTCGTCATAGATCCCATCGAATATGACACAGCGTCGACGGCGCTAGTCGCTTTTCGAACGACAACGAAAAACGGATTTTGACTTATTTGATCGCACGAAGTGTAGTACTCGAGGATTTCGCGTTGTAAAGGAGCGGGGGCTTCCCGTTCCATGAGTTGGCCGGGGGACATACACAGATCTCCTAGCGCCTGGAAAAAAAAAGAAGCGCGGAGTGAAAAATTAACATTTCGGTTTGCACGGAAAGGCATGACAAAGTGAATTGAATAACTCTCAACGAGAAATTAAATAACAAGATCACACTATTCGTGAAAGAAAATAAGCAACATTTAAAATAAACAAGTTGAGGTGGAATAATGCGAGAGAACCAGCACAGAATTCTCTCTAAAAACTGCAATGAGGTTTCTTAAATAGTCAAAGTAATTGGAAGAGGTTTGTGTTGAAGATCGCGGACACTGCGCACTAACGTGTGATTGAGACAATCTACTTGAAGAAGCTCAAACTGACGAGAAAGCATGCAGAACATCACAGCTCGCCCAAGTTCAATGCAATCTGCCAAAAAGTGATTACTAAAGGCGGTGGTTTGTGCAGCGACTGAGACCGCGATAAGTGTCTCGGTCTCATCGAGATCAACTGTGAGTCGAGACCGAGACAGCAACCAAAACTGCGATTCATTCCGTATCATAGTCTGTCAATGAAGTCAGTTGCGCGTTGACTGTGTCACTAATTTTGAAAATGTAATGGGAAGACAAATAGAGTTACTGTTGGAGGAAAAAGAAGACGACTAGTTACTCTTATATTATTGTTCGAACACAGTTATTTGAAATTTGCGGTTCGTGAGTGTTTTTTTTTTCTTTCTTTTACTGTTAACCGCGACTTCTATTTACCCCTGGGGAATTCGCCCATTTTTCCGCGGATCTAGGATGTTCGGGATCTCGACATCACGAGGCGTCACCAGCACTTATTAAGAACACATTATTACGAATTACCCGTCCGTAGAAAAATTTGATCTAACTTTCCTACAATTATTGTGATCAAATTCGTCGTCGAAAATAATTTCCATTGGTCGAGAGGATTCATCAATAAATTCGTTTCGTATTGGGTGTTCTGACGAAGCTGAAGTGATTGGAGAATTGTACGAGGAACTTGTATAAGGGCGTTCACTTGGTCCGTTGATGTCTTCGAGCTCATACTTAGAGATGACGCTAAATATTTTTGCAACCTTCGTCGCCAAACGCAGCCATTTTTTCAGGTAAATGCAGGTGCTTTTCGAGCACGACATGAGACCCCGCTAGCCCGGAGCGGAGACCGTCACTGTGTCCTGTCTTGGTCGCTCATGTGAACTGGCAACAACACTAAATCCCATGACAAGTGACACTAGTGGTCTCCTGTCTCTGGTGTTGCAGCGTGAGGACGCCACACCAGACAACCTTTCAAATGCTAAACTTTGCCCTTGACATCGATATCAACACAGTCTGGTCATCCAGATGACTCTGTGTATAGCCTATGAGCAACCCTTAGAAGAAGGCTCTCTTGTTCGCTGGACTGGAAGTTTTAGCTCATTGTCGTCAAGCGCTTTTCATCTTACGTGCCACAGGAATAACGCTACTTTCACACGATCGAGTCCTATTGTGTCAAGTGGCTCCATTCTTTGGAAACAAAATCCGCTCAGGTGAATAACAGATGTATCGAGACTCGCCATCATTGTAACTTGTCAAAATAAAAACATGCACAACATCACTTCACACCTTTAAAGTGAAATTAAAAATTAACCACTTACAACGGAAGTAGTGAGGTAAATGGAGGCCATTAACCATGAAAATATAACGGCGAACAGACCGAAGACAGAAAACCTGAAACATACCGAACATGCATTTGTCGAACTCGTGGGAGAACAAAGTTGGTTTAGTGAAAAGCGTTGAATAATTAAACGTAATTATAATTGTGTCAGGGCTAGTAGGCAACATCTGCGCGCCACTATACAGGAGCCTTATCCAAATAAACAAAAGCGGGAAAATACAGTAAATGGCCTGCAGAAGACCAGAAGCCATGAATAGCTTGAGAAACTGATCCCCCTATAATTGGTGACTTGAGACTGTACATCACCCAAAACGCAGCAAGATAGATATGACAATAATCAAGGAATTCTCCCAGCGTGGCCCAGCCACGTAATCCTTTAAAAGGAAAATGATGAAGAGCTCGCTGCTGTCACATCATGTATGACTGCTCGATAAGCAGCGTTTCATTCCTAATATTGAAACGTAAATTTGGTTGACAAGTTTGTCCAATTTCAGGACACACCAGCGCTCATGCAAACTTTCAATATGCCTGAGGGAGAACAAATCTTTCGTTACATTTGCCACTGTACCCCTCTTTCTCTCATTTCAGTCACGTCAAAGTACTTCACTGGACCCTCCTATGCAAAATTAGGTTTAACAGTGTGATAGAGCAAGAAAATTGCATTCTTCTCAAAATATTCCCATCAATTCTAACCTAATGGGCGGAATGGCATAGGTTGCTAGACCCGTTTACGCATTGGCCACCAGGGTGTTTAAGAAGAGGAAAGAGGCAGGGCATCTTGACAAGCGCCCAGCTGTATGGGGGGTGAGGGGTCAGGGTTATCTGTGTGGGCTCCCAGCCCTGCTCCAGGTTTTTTCAATTCTAACCAGTATAATTCACCAATTCTAACTTAATGGGGTAAACAGTGTTGGCCAGCAAGCTTGTTGTTGCAAGGGGGAGGAGGTTCATGAGTGGCCCTAGCCTATTTGGCAGTTCTAGGGAGGGGTGTCGCGGACTGAACATAGTGCGCTTATTTGGAGGGAGGGACGGGGTGGCCAAGCGCGTTGGGCGCAAGGCCTTCCGAGCCAGGCGGGGATAGAACTAGCGGACTCTAGTTCAATCCCCGACCAGGCACCCCCTTCCGCCAAACCCAGGGGGGTGAGGCAATTTGTACCGACGGCGGCTAGGACACTAAGCGGGCCCCCCAACGGGCTCACTGGGGAGATTGGACATGAGCCCAACGTGTGCCATGGCGAAATGCCATTGGTCCTGCAGCTCTCGCAACTGCCTCCCTGATGAGTGAGTGAGTGGAGGGAGGGATGGATGTTGGTTCCTGCAGGCCTACCACAGCAGGGTGAGACCATGACTCCAGACCTCGCCACTGGGCTGCCCATGCCTGCACGAAGATCATGAACCTGTGCGAAGCTGACCCACTAGACCAAAAGTTGGCAGCCTCCTCCAACAGAGGGATGAGTGCTCTGGCCTACACATGTGATTCATTCCAGCAGGGGGGGGGGGGTACCCGCAAGCACCTGCAGTGCCAGATGAGGTGTAGTCCAGTATGCCGGTAAAATGGCCAGGATGCTGCCAATCAGGCTGAGAGGGGGTGACCCACCAGGCTGCCGTGGCATACTTCGGCACAATTGTCCTGCCTCCTTTATGGACTTCATACCACCTATGTGTGAAGCTACGTACGATTTGGCTTCAAGTAATCCACATACAGAACGACGTAAAATGAAGGAAACGTACGTAATTAGGGCACAACGAGAATGCCTTGCGACGCCAAATAGAAGAATGACGCAGAACACTAGTAGAATACTAAGTATTGCCATGGTAACTGGCCACCTGTAACAGAGAATTAAGAGTTTACATAAAAAACTGGTAAAACAGGACAGCACGTAATATCTAAATTTCAGGAATCACTGAAACGCAATTTTTCTTCTTGGATTTTAAAGTAATGAACGGTGAAAAACAACTCTTCTGTACTTAAAAGTACTTTTTCGTCATTTCCTTCTTATTTTGGAAATTAGCAATAAATTAATTTATAATATAACTTATTATGTAGTTCTAAGTCCTAAATTAGAATAGTTACAGTGATCAAGTTGTCATGTCCTCCTCTAGGGAGCCTTGGACCAGCAGATCATAAGTATCTGTCTGTCACGCGTGTCAGCCATTGTCACACAATTATTATTGCAATGCAGTCAATCGGTCGTGCATTTGCTTGCAATATTATTTATTTTAAAGGTGCCTACCGTAGCTACGCACAAAATACAAACTAACCTGATTGCTTCAGCGAGATGAAGGGTATCTAGAGTGGGGGCAAGAGTAACGGGTTTCAGAGGCCTAGAGATGTCTTGTAAACTGGCAAGAGCAATGCTGGTATTCGACGTCATCGCCTCCAGTAACGAAAGGAGAATCGTCCTCGCCGTCTGATTGGCAACCGGTTCATCGAATACGTCACCCAATTGGGTTAAGAGATATTCGACTTTCAACTTCAATGTTGAATCAATGGCAGAAGTCTGAAAAAAAAAAAACAAAAGTCGCGGTATTAGAGTTATGTCTGCGTATTTGCTTTTGAAAGAATCCATGTAGTTTTTTATTTCAAAACTCTTTATGGGCTTCTAAAGAAAACGACGGCCTTATCGAACAAAATATTCACTTTAAAAAATAAATTTGTTGCTATATATAGAAATGACAAAATTGGAAAAGTGTTTGTACGCTTCACTAAGCACCAAGATATTTTATATGGTTTGTGACAAGTTGACCAATGGTAGTATAATCTTTGAACTTAAACTTTATTGGCGTCTAAAATTATAAATAAGCCTCATGGATTGATATCACAATGGAGCTGATTTGGTTCAACCACGTTTAGTTGCGACTGTTCGAGTCAGAAAATTTACACCACAACTTCTTCCTTATGACCTGTCCCTCCTTCCCATTAACCTTATTTATTCCTTGTTTATTGTTATTTGTTTACCTATTATATTACCTTATTCCCTGTTGAGTTGAATTCGGAGGACGGACACAGAGATGGCAAGGATAGCGACCTTAGGAGAGCCCCTGCTGCCTTCTCGCTATTAGCTTCACCTGAGACCTCTTCCCGCCTTTCCTATTCTAATCACTCCCTTTATCACAATTATTATTATTCACTGGTAATCCTAGATAGGAGACTTAGATGGAAAGAACATATTAACACAGTGACGGAAAAAAGCAGGACCTTATTACACCAAATAAAAGGCATCATAGGTAAGACATGGGGAGTGAACCCAAGGATGGCCAAATGGATCCATCAAGCGGTGTTGAGACCAAGAATAGTGCATGGAGCAATTGTTTGGTGGCAGGGAGCAACCAAGAATTGCTCCCTTAACAAACTAGATAGAACAATAATGATGACTATGTCAGGTGCCTTTCACAGTACACCGACCATCGTCCTGGCGGTGATACTGGGCGTACTGCCCATCAGATGGGAAGTTCTACAAGAAGCAATGAGGGGCGTCCTCAGATTAAAGAAAATGACGAGTGGACACAAGTCAACTGGAGAGGACATGGAACTATCGGGAACGACCTGTCTCACTCCATAGAAACGGCAAACTACCCGATAGACGATAGAAAAACAATATACAAACTTCAGACGCACATTAATACGGAAATATGTCCAAAAGACATTTGGGAGAACAGAACACATGTAGAGGATGACTCAGATATAATATGTTACACAGACGGATCGAAGGACCAAATACATGGAAACACGGGTTTGGGTATATACATCCCTGCAATAGATTGGAAAGAATCCAGATATCTAGGCACCAAAACAACGGACTTCCAGAGTGAACTTTTAGCAATCAACCACTGTATTGACAAACTGATCACATCGAACACCAGCAATAAGACAATAACAATTTACACAGACAACCAATCGTCAATAAAAATGCTGGCCAATCCAATAGTTAGGAGCCTACTAGTTGAGGACACGAATAACAAGGGGAAAGAACTTGTACTCAGGGGAAATACCTTGACGGTCAAATGGATTCCGGGACACAAAGGATACAGTGGGAATGAAAGAGCGGACATACTGGCCAAAGAGGGATCGACCGATCACTTCTATGGACCAGAACCCTATACGGCGGTTACGATGGCAACAGTCAAGAAGGCCATAAATAATACCCTATGGAGTAAAGTTAACAATGACATAGACAATAATAGAGGTCTTGAATTCTCCAAGCGCACAGGGACCACGAGTTACAATAAAATAAAGACGGAATGGGCCCTAAAACTAAATAGAATACAATTAAGAAGATTAATAGGCATGTTAACTGGACACTATGCAGTCCAGAACACATTACATAGATATAACCCAGCAATTAGGGGTGAATGCTCCTGTGGGGAAATAGAAACGGTTGAACACTTCATATGCGAATGCCCAATATGGTTTAGAACCAGAATAGAAAGACTAGGAGGACGAACCATAGATTAGGATGATATACGACGCAATGAATGGAGGAGTATCCTCAAATTTGTAGAGGGTACCGGAAGATTCCGGTACCCATTCTAGGAGCCAAAGCCGGATCCCTTATATAACTTGGGTGATGGGAAATGGGCCCATATGTGGCCACGACTTAGATCACTGTTCCCTCGGCTTTGGCTGATGCCCTGCAATCTCTCTCTCTGGTTTACAACTATCAACCATTGTATCCCCCCTCTTCTGGTGCCTTGTTATAGATGATTTAATTAACCGAATAAATAACACTGGCCTTTACTGCCAATTCTATGCAGACGATGGAGTCATCCTAGCCAGTCACAAAACCCTAGACACGGCTTGCCATCTTGCGAGCGAGGGGATGAAACTGGTAATGGAATGTTGCCCTGCACACGGCCTAGCGGTAAATCCGACAAAAACGACAGCGACAATTTTCAGTAGGAAAAGAACCGAGACCACTGGTTACCGTGTGATGGTGGGGGGATGCGGTATCCCCTTTCATCATAGGTGAAATATCTAGGAGTCATATTAGACAGACAATTAAGGTGGGAACGTCACATAGCCAGTCAACTACAAAAAGGAAGGAAACTTCTCCTAAATATCAAAGGCCTGGTAGGGAAAACATGGGGCCTTAAACCAACATATGTGAAATGGATACATCAAACGATAGTGAGACCTAGAGTTGTGTATGGAGCACTGGTATGGTCGACAGGAGTCGCTAAAAACAGTGCCCTGTACAAGTTAGACAGAGTTATAACTATGTCAATTATAAGGACATTTCACAGTACGCCCAATGTCATAATGGCCGTACTGACAGGAGTGTAACTAATGAAATGAGAAATCACACAAGAGGCAAGGAGAGGGACACTAAGACTCAGAAAAAATAACGACTGGAACCACTCACACGATCACGGCCACAGGTCCACTTGCACAAGCATTATAAGTAGCATACCAGAGGCAAGCATGCCAATGGATGACAGGACAACGACAGTTCCAGGGAAACCTCAACACTAGAATAGACTCAAGACAAGTGTGGTACACGAGGCCATCAGTGGTGGATGAATCTGAAATCATCTCCAGCTCCAAACATTTAGATGGCAACGCAGGAATGGGAATATATACTCCAGCATTAGAATGGGAAGAATCACTTTCGTTAGGTGCTAACACCTCAGTGTACCAAAGTGAACTCATCACGATAAACTCACGTATTTGCACACTTGTATTAGGATTATGAATATAGCTATTATTTATACTGACAACCAATCTGTAGTAAAAACACTGGGTAACCCAATAGTAAGGAGCTACCTCACGGAAGAAACAAAGCACTAAGTTGGGAAACTCCAACAACTAGGGAACACAATCACGCTAAAATGGATACCCGGACATAAGGGATATGCGGGGAATGAGAGAACGAACGAACTAGCCAAGGCGGGAGCCAGGGGACACTTTTGTGGACCAGAACCATTCTCGCCTCAATGCAACAATTGAAAGTAAAAATAAATGAGAAAATGTGGAGTAACGTCAGTGACGAAATAAACAACCATGGAGGGTACCAACATTCCAAAATTAAGGGCATAACTAGTTATAACCTGCAACGAACCAATTGGGTACTGGGCTTAAGTAAGGTAAGGCTACGAAGAACCACTGGGATGCTATGTGGGCACAACGCGGTGGGTAAGACTCTCAACAGGTTCAATCCCAACATCAACGCTAGGTGCCTGTGCGGAGAAATAGAAACAGTAGATCACTATCTTAGGGAATGCCCGTTATGGTTTGGTACTAGACTCAATATATCGGGGGAGAGAATACTAAATAGCACTAGTTTGAGAGAAACTGAGTGGAAAAAGATCCTAAAATTCGTGGAGGGGACTGGTAGATTCCGAAACCCCTTTTAAAGAAGCCAAGCGGACTCCCAATAACTCTGGGGAGATGGGAAATGGGCCTGAATGGCCACGACTTCGGTCATTGTTCCCTCGGCCTTGGCTAGTGCCCTGATATCTTCTTCTATCAACCATTTGTTCCTTTTCACCAACACGTTTTCTGCGCATTTTTTGGCGTACGCGAGCACTGTGTGACGAGAAAATTATTTTCCTTGTATTGCACTGCACAGACTGTGGCAGAATCATCGCGCCCTGGCCAGGATCAACCAACTGAGAGCGCCGATTCAAGTACCACCGTTAGCTGTCTCGATACCGCACTTCAACTCAACACCATCCCTTTGCTTCCTTTCCCTTCCTCCTAGCAAATCCAAACAGCGACCAAAAATTACGCTACAACCACCTTAATATAACTTATCGTCATACTGCGCAGAATTTTCAGGAATTTGTGCTCAAAAACTCATGAGTTGACAAGAAACTGGTGCTACGAAGGAGCTGAACAAAATAAATTATGAGTTAAGTGTGAATGGGCCAAATACTTGTATAAATTAGCAGAGAAAGAAGACTCGAGTTAACGAGGGGTTGAGGAAAATTGTTGATTCATTGCATCTGTTATTTGTTTTCAGCGTTCCAAAGAACTGCTAAGAGAAGACTAAAGAAATTAGTATGATAAACCGTGCACAAAATTGCAACATACTTCAACGCTTATCGTGATTATCCAATTATCAACCTAAACGATATTATGATTCATATACAAAGATAAAGCAGAGGCGATTGACAGCGACGAAGCAAAATGACAGCTAGTTAAACTAAGCAAAAGGTTAAGTAAACCGAATACGTGACTGGTTAACTGTGTGAGCACGTGTGTGTTGGGAGAGCTCGACTTTCCTGGCTGATGCATGCACTGAATTACGATTAGAATATGACCCAACAAGTTTTGCAAATGCCAATTAATTTTTAACAGTTACCTGATTTTTGACGCTGCTGATGGTCTCGTCCATCGCCCTCCCAGCAGTAAGGAGCTCCAACATGCCATTGTGGACGTCATCATTGCCGTACAGGCCCACTCCAACTGCTCCACTGAAATAATTAATAGATATTTGTCATGGAAATAAATAAGGTGCTTTAACCGTGTTGCACTCTGGATGAAATTCACTCTCTCTTTACTTCCCTCCAACCCTCTGTCATTCGCTCTCTCTCTCTTCTTTAATTTAACCTGAGGATGTGAAAGGTTATTTTTGAAATGTCATGGTATCTTGGAGGAGTGAAAGAGGGGGCTGCATTGTGCCAACTCCCTCAGGTGGCTGAATAAACACACTCTCTATGGACTATGTCCAACATGAGAACTGGCCAGAATCGAAACTGTGATGCCGGGATGTAAGGGGATGCGACTGTTGAGTTACACAAGTCACAATAGTCATTGAACGCAACGGCAACATTAATAATACAACGCTTGTTGGTCCCTATCATTTATATAAGGCTTTCCAGGACCAACAGAAGCAATTGGGTTGGTTCTACCAGTAGGCAAATTACTAAAGTTAACGTACCTGTTTGGTGAGTCTGTCTTCTCTGGCTGGTGAGATACTGTGAGCGACAGTACTGTGGGCTTTTAACAGGCCAGACGATGATGTCATTACACCGAAAGCACTCGCTCACAGTATCTCACCAGCCAGAGAAGACGGACTCACCAAACAGGTACGTTAACTTTACCAACAGAAGCATTCTAGCACCTTCTAAACTCCTGTTTTCGTTGTACCTTTCCTTCAGCAGGTGGAAAAGCCCTGCTGAATGGTTCACCCAGTATCGTAGAGCTTTGTGATAGTTGAGGACTAGTGTACTGGAACTCTTGTACAGTAAATATTTATCCTTGTGCCGTATGTATGCTGCATATAAAATTGCTTGCCCATGTTAGAAAACTAGGTAGGAACTTGGTTCTAGAGTCTCTCAGTTAGTTTGTTCGCTTGGTGAACCGTACACACAGTTCAATAACCTACAATTAGTATGGTCGACTGTGTGAGGTAAAATCAGGACTATCTATAGCCACTAAGTTCCACCATAGATGTCAAAGTGGTGTAACAGTGCAATTAAGTTTAGGAGGATGAACGAAACCAGCATCAATTACAGGAGAAGAAATATGGGGGACTGCCCACTAAGACGCGGAGCTTCTTGATTGCAGATTCAATAAGTCAGGGTTGGACTCAGCTGACCACGTACTGTGTACTACTGGGGTACTGGCTGGCTAACTGCCTTAAAAGTACTTGGGAGAGTTTCCTGCAGCCACAGGAGGTTGCAGGGATGGACCTAAAGGTTCTATAGTGCTTCGTGCAAGAATGGTGAGAGCGTATTGGAGGCGTCACATTAGTGACTACGAGATCCATGAGTCCTGGGGGTAGAACCGAGAGGGCATGAGTCTGCCCATTGAACCACACAATGCGGCCAGGGGAGGTCCCTTCTGTTGCCATCAGCTCGATAAAAGCCGTTTTAAAAAGGGCGCTGTGTCTGTGGCAAGGTCACAAGGTTCCCGAAGGGCCATTTTATTTGGCTGCAGCTTGAGCAGCATTGAGGACCTGGAATAGGTGGCAGACTCCGCAGCCAGAATTGCCAAACAGCGTCCTACCTGCACCTACGCTTCTTTCTTACATGAGCGTTGGAAAAAGTGGGTTCCTCCATATCGGAAAAGGTGTCAGGCCTCAAGTAGCGACCTGAACTTCCCTGGAGGATCTGAAAGTATACGGATGGTATGTGGCCTGTTTACAGGGGCACACACTACTGAAGTACTACCTGGCCAAGAGATACTGGACAACTGCACTGGCACAAAGCTGTCCTGAGCTCTACACGCCTTACACATGCGTCGAACCATCGTCAAAACAGCCACTCAGTTTGTTAAGCCCTCTGCAACTGATTTTGCCGATTACCTGGGAAGCCCACTAAAGTCTCCCCACAAATAGTCATCATCATTGTGGGTAGGAGGAGGGGGGTCTGTTTTTGATGGATGGCTGTTCCCCATCCACTTAAATGGTTCGCTTGAACTGCATAAACATAATTTGGTGTTCTCAATACATTACTTTTAACCTCAGCTAGTGATCTGGTAATGATCCTCATATGTGGCCTGTTCTCAGGTCACTGTCCACTGAGGTACCTACCACCTTGCAAATATTGGCAAGTGTGAGGTACAGGTAAGCTATGACGGCAGAGCATGTGTTGTGCGTGTGTGATGGACTTGCAGCATCGCGCCGTCGTGTGTTTGGGATGCCCTTGCTTCAGCCGGAAGAGGTGGCAAATGCATTTGAGACCAGTGCCGTGGGGCCTGGGGGGCCATGATCTGCCCGTTTGTGGCTGCAGTGAGAGAGAACAGGCCACATATGATAGTCACCTCCTTGGCCTTCCCTTTGGAGAGTCGGATGAAGAGTTTTGACTGTCTAAGGCCGGGCAGCCCTGCACCAACCTCTCTACGTGGAGGCTCCTCCAACCTCCCAACAAAGGGCTCAGGGCCGACAGGCACCTGCGCCGATCACTTCTTTGCCAACCCAGATTTTAGAGCATTGCACGCCAGGATCTAGACGAAAACCGCAGCGCTGTCGCTCGAATAGTATTGAAAGTTGCTACAGCTCCCTACAAAGCATTGAAACTTCGATCGCAGGAAGAGGCGAAACAAAAAATGCAGGTATTTCTTCAAACCTGCTCTTCAAAATCAACAACGGCTCAAATGTTTTTATGATAGTCAAATATTAATTACCACTACATTTTCTCAAATTTCATGATTTTTGAAAGGCCGTTCCCCTATCCTCCATTTTAAACTACGTGAATAGACTTAGCATCCGCGGGTAACGAGGGATACTTTACATTCACACGTTCTCCCTTCCTCTCGCCCAATTTTTCTCTCGAGCTAAGCCAACACTTTCCACACAATTATAAGAATACCATTCACGCACTTCTATTCTGACGTCTTGTAAATACAGCGAAGGATTCGATGAATTACAGCACAGGACAACTTGATATACAATCGCAAATAGATCTCTCCCAAAACATAGACTAAGAGGGAAGACAAGTTATAATCAATGCCATCTGTAGGTGACTATCTTTAGCAAGTTAATTAAATACAAACAACGTATGTTTGACTATCTAGTAATAATTAAAATGTAAATAATATTTTCAGGTTATACAACACTCATTACTGATTATTTGAACCAACTCACTTGTACGTTGGGTTATATAACGATTTTCGTTAACAAATAAAGAGACTCAGTATAACGCAATAAGAGTTCGTTGAAGGCAACTTACCAGCATAGTATAGTGAAGAAGGAGAGAGTCCACTTGAGGATGATAATACTGTGCTTGGGGCGAGGTTTTCGATCGCAACACCTGAAGAACGTAGGACAAAAGTTTAATTACGACCTTCAGAAAAGAGTTGAAGCGAATTAAGTCGAAAATGCTCTTTTAAGAGCCTACTCTTCATCAACGGATTAAATTAGCTCACTTCCCAGCGACTTGGTAACCGGAGAGTCTAAAATCGCCCTTCTTTTAATACGATATTTACCGGAGCTGAGTGACTTCTCATTTCCTATTTTGCTTTAGAGTTCCGCCTCTCGTGGACTATTTCACTCAACGGCAAGTGATTTGTAGACACCAAAATAAGGCTATGGGCGATTTAGGCCAATTTTAGGGGGGGGGGGACGAAAAAGTAACAAAAATTAGGGTTTTTCGTCTGTTTCTCGAAAACGGCTATAACGATTTTGATTAAACTTTCAAATTATCTTCTACTAGTCAATACCTAACTTTTCTTCTCCATACATATCTCCATGAAAATACGGTGAACGGAGATATAGGCCTATACAGCAAAAATAGGTTTTTTACGCTTTTTGGCAAAACGGCTCCAACGATTATCACCAAGCTTTCAAGATGTGTTTGAGAAGTTAATACCTACATATTGTCCTCAATAAATGTCCCTATGACAGTCCATTGAACAGAGGTGTGTCGAAAATAACGTTTTTTCGAACATTTCCGTAAATTCTAGGGTAACTGCTTCACCAGCTGTGATAAATCTTATGGAGTGTCTTCTAGCATTCGAAACTCACATTTTGTTCCCCGCAACTATCTCTGTATACATTTGTTGAACGGAGATACAAGCCAAATTAACTCAAAAAAGGTTATTTATCGAATATTAATTTATCAGTATTCCACTTTTCTCAAAAACGGCTAGAACGATTTCGATCAAACTTACGGAGTGCTCTCAGCTAACTAGTCCCTACATTTTGTTCTTCATAATTGTTTCTGTAGAAATGCGTTGAATGAAGATATAGCGCCCGCATATGTTTTTGTTTCGTATTTGACTCGTATTTCACTAGTGACGATTATTTTAGTTGGCATTAAAGGAAAATTACTTGAGCTAATAGCAACATAACAGTTAAGAACAAACCTCGTGCATAAGTAGATGAGAAGCATGAAGAGCGTAAGTATGAGCCATAAGGCTGGAATCGAACCCAGGATCCCAAGGGACTGCAACAAATCAAGACAAATTTATTAACATCTTCGCATCGAAAGCTTGTTTGTCACAAGTCAAAAATCAATATGGAAGCTGCATAGTCATCACTCTGAAGCCAAGGGGTTCACGAACGTGAAAAGAAAGCCCTACATCAGGCAAACTCTGCAAAGCCTCTTAATTGTCCCAATCATCATCCATTGCTTCAAGACCAATAGTGAGTCTACTGTCAACACTTGCCCCCCTCCCCCCCCCACCAGAACCTAAACCCCTTCGCTAACTTGCACTATGTCTTAGTGGAAGCATCCCTCGTGATTCTGAACTCCCACTCTTTCGTTTCTACTCGTTGCACGTCAGGATAACCAACTTTCAACCTCCATATACTCACAAATGGTTTCTCTGCCCTCGCTCACATTACAAGTATGACACGTTTTCCAGAAAAAGTCCGGTAAATCGGCCCACAGAGAATTTCTTTTCAATATTTACAAAACTAGGCTCTCTTCAACTTCAAACAACCCGTGAAGCTTTGGCAGTATCCATTTGAGGCGTTTCTGTTGGACTAATACCGCCCAATGTGATGCCTTTGCCCCCAAATCATCAAGTAGAACCAGGTTGTGTTGAAAGTTTGAGCAAGCTCTTACACTTTGTTTAGAGTTTTCATTTACTAATAAGATGGAAGAGAGGACCCCCCATCGGCTGGTTGTATAAGTAAAATCGGAATTCCCCAGGGTTCAGTTCTGGGTCCATATTTGTACTTATTCCGCTGTCACGCCTCTACTTAAAACACCCGACTTGTCTGGGATGTATGCAGATGACATAGTTTATGATGTTTCTGGGTCAGATGCTATTCCAGTGGCGTGTCCCCTCCAATCCAAAATAGAAATACTTGGGCAGTGGTGTATAAAATTGAAAATAAAAATTAACCCTCTGAAATAATATGCCATGACCATCACCTATAAACGGCGTTACACAGAACCACCACTGACGTTTCTAGGAGACACCATGCCCAATGTCTGATCAATTCGGTATCTATGAGTGATCCTAGATTGACATCTTACATTCGAGGACCATATTTCTGAATTGCTGCATCGATTACGGTCCCATGAGTTCAGCTTACAGTCTTCTTCATTCACGTCGAGTCGGCTCTGCTTTCAAAAGAATGGCTCTACCCAGTAGGAGCGGCTTCGTGTTCCAGGTCATGGCTGAATCCGATCGTTCCAGTAACATCACTCCCCCATGCGGAATGATCAGGCCCTCATGATCGCATGGCATCGGGGGTGGTTCCCACGGGAGGTCCTCATCATTCCTTAGTTGAGCCGGTGGCGAGGAGGCTCGTCTGGTAGTGGCTAAGGCAGGTGGGAAGGTACACTGGTGATTGCAGGGCACGGAGCAATCGGGTTGTGAGTGGCTAGTTTGTTGAGGAGCATAAGGCGCCAGGCTTGAGAAACGGCATTCAGGGTAGGTCCTAATCAGGCGGCAGTAATCCGGCATTTGTGGATGAGCCCCAGAGCGATGGGCCATAGGCAGTCGAGCGAAGGTTGGCGTCCGTGGAGAAGTGTAGGCCATGGAGCGTACTGCCTGGTTCGTGGTTTGTTTGGCAGGAGGCTGGCGTCCATGGAAAGCGCAGGCCAAGGCGGGCGGAGCATCATGAGGTGCAGGGTGGAGGTAGTCATCCATACCGGACAGAGAAGCGGCGGCGGGAACAGGCAAGCGCCTACGCGAACGGACAGTAGTGGAAACGGACGTGCCCCAAGCTACACCCCTACTAATTTGTACAAAGGTAATGTACAAACTAGAGTAGATACAGAGGGAAATTGACAGAAGAATTGTACCTTCCCCAGAACATTGCCTAGTACGTCCCCGCCATATTTTAAATATTGCAGGAATGTAAACCAGCTCCAATGTCAATCATCGCTGGTATCGCCTTGTACTGAGCTAAGTGCGTAACCAACAGTTTTAGAAAAACAGTGTGTTCCATCACGCCATTAAGGTATATTTATATTTATAAATCGTCTTAATAAAGTTACAACAACAAAATTGGTACTGGAAGGTGTTTCTTTCACGAATTTAGAACTAATTGCGGATTGAGGGGGTTAGATGGGGAGTGGGGCTGTACTGTTCTCCTCCATAACGAGGTCGGAGACTACAGCCCTATGAACGGGCTTTGAAATACCTTCACAAGAGGTTACAGTACTGGAGAAGGGGGGTTTTTTGGAACTTCAACGACGAGGGCATTTGAGTTCAAACAGCTCAGACTAAAAGGGTTCCTTTGTGTTCCCAACAAAATTCTATTCGATAAGCGAGATAAATGACGGCGAGTGCAGCTGCTTACCTCGAGATAGACATCGCTGTCCGGCGCGAAGGTGGAATTGACGAGATGCAGAGAGATGTTAACGTGTGGGAGGGCGTGAAAGAACTTGGCCAAGGGAGGCGGCCTATACAGCGTTCCCTGGTCGATCCTGTGTGCCATCACAACCAGCCACTACATTCTTCTGTAATCAAACAAAATTTCAATCAAAACCGATTACGAATCAATAGTTTGAATTAGCTCTACATTTATAGTAAGTTCAATTAAACGTCGTTCTTCCTCCGAACGGCAAGAGATAAAGGGGCCTCAGCAGTTTTCTCGGCTTCACCGTCAACTTAATGGAATCATCAATCATGATCACTCAAGGGCTGAGTTGTGCCAGGTCAACCGAGAGGCGACTCAACGATATGACGGAACTTTTCAACGCTGATGATGTTGGTAAATGGTTTTTTCAAAACGTCAAAATCAAATGTTTCGTTAGAGCTTTCGCCTGTTTCACGGAAACCTAAAGAAATGGCGCCTAGGAAGGGCTAAAGAGAAACGGAAGCTTCGTGACACGGCTAGAAAGAAAGAATGAATTTTATAAAAGGACCTATTGATTCTCTCTTCGTTTCCATTTGAGTGGTTCCTGGATAATGGGGCAAGAAAGGCGAGCACGTAATGTGTTTCTCAATTCTTTATGATAACACTGCATTCAATACGCACCTTCATTCCCTTCTCCAAGAGTATCCAGTATGCAACATAGTATTGTCACACGTACTATATATATATTAATAGAAAAAAAACCGATATCACGTAAATAATCTACAGAAACAACAGAAAATAACACTCGCTATACTTTATATACGAGCACACAGTTATCAATATCGTCCTCTGTCCTCACACGTTTCTTTTAAGCAGAAGCTTAAACGCAGTAGGCGAAATGGATAAAAACGGATCGGGAACGAAATTATGTTAAGAGAACAAAACATAAACGACATATGGATGGGATATCGATAAAGGAATATCGATCTTTTCCATGCGCTATCCAATATTTGTGTATCGATATTTTGATAATATCGATATTTTTCGTGCGATATTATCGGGTTATTCAAAAATCATAATTGAAAAACCCTCTATGAAGGAAATCATTACAAACGCTTGGATACGGGTCTCCAACACCGCAATTTCCTATATCGGTTTTTTATTCAATTTTTTTTTTCTCAATAGTTTTAATAATTTATTGCCAACACCTACTACCCAAAACCAGGAAATTAAATTAACAGAAGGCTAATTCTTGGAAAAATTGGATGAGAAAGAAAAAGCAATTTATTTACAGGAAGTGTTTTGTAACAATAATTGGCAATACTTATTCAACTATCATAACTGATATTATCGGAAGAAAAATTCTTCCGCAAGGGATCGTAAAAACAACAATTTATTCAAAGTGCCATCTTTTAGACGGTTTCATGATGGCTGCGTGATGTTCCCGGCTTGGGAAAACGCGCGTTCTGATGGCACTGAGGTTGATGTGGCCGTCAGGTACCTTCTTAAGAAACATTTCCACTGAGGTGGGCTGGAACCAGAATGATAAAGGGCACTTTTTGACGTCGGCTTCAGCAGGGGCTCTTAAATAGAACTCTGCCTCATTTGCAGCACATCGTGGAGCTTTCCAGGTTTTCTGTACGACTTTTTCATGCCCCCAAAACAACGAGTTTTATCAATTTATCGAAACGCTTATTCTAATATTATTATAGCAGGTGCTTACCTAAGAATATCGATCATTATGGTTTAGGTTTCAGATATACGTTTCAGATATTTTTTGGAATTTGACCTGTTTCGTGAATTATGCCTACATTTCTACTTGCTTTCCTGCATGTTTAGAAGAAAAAAACCCTGCAAGTTATTACACAATGGTTTATTATTCGGATAATCAGCTTGACCTAGCATTAATGCTCCGAGACCCATCCTGTTCGATTCAGCATCGAAAAATATCATAATGAAACCCAAAAATAGGTCGAAAAGAACTGAATCGTAATATTAAAATAAACAAAAAAAACGAAAGTATCTAGAAAAAACTGAATTTTAATATGAAAACATGCACGCTAAATACTAATATCAAAATTTAACCAATAATCTATGAAAAAAACCAAAATGAGAATGAAACGAAAGAATCTAAAAAAATTGAATCGTATTAAAACCAAAACGTCGAACGGGGGCGCTCGAAGCAAAAGGCGAAAGGGGAGTCAAGTGGCGGCGTCGTTGGGAGGTGAAAGGGGAGTTTAGCCGCCCGCCTGCGAGGCGAGGACATTAATGCCACCGGTTATTTTTTATTCAGACGGGAGGGAGTGAGGGACGCTGTAGCTCCCGCGTTGTACTGCGTTTTGTTAATTTGTTAACCGTTTTTTGCCCATTAAACCACGGGCTTCGTCCGGATTGCCGAGATGGCGGGCACAACTAGATACCAAATCGGATTTTTGGGCGAAAGAACGAATTTTTCAGACCACGTTAAAGGCACAAAATGGCCCGGACGGCGGACAGGGGATGGGGGACGGCGGACGGACATTGCAAATTTGGAATCTCCATGTCTTGAAACGTAAAGTATCAAATTTTGAGGGGGGGTTGTAAAACATTTTTGGTGACCAAAAACATAGGGTTATTATTCAGAATGAATAATAAACCAAAAGGCACCGATATTTTCTGATATCGATAATATGCAACCGATATTATATCGGCACCGATATTTTCTATTCGATATATCATTCGATATTCCCTTTCGATATCCCATGCAGATCAGAGCGGAGGAGAACGAATAGAACAAGCGAAGACGCTTAACACATGAACGCCACTAAGTCAGGTGGCAGCTTATTGGAGGAGCAGCTGAAGTCAGCAGAATGACGCTCCAACAGTTTCCAACGTAGTTTTTCTTATATTTCCCTTTGCAAGCTCTCAGGTCTGCGTCAAGTGCAACATTGACAACACGCCTGCGCCAAAAACGACCCTGCATAGAAATCTGAGAGCTGAGAACACTGAGAAACTGCATCAGAGTTCTGGCATTCCCAGTATCCCTGTTATGCACTAACGACATAAATGCGTGGCTCCTGTATTATAGTATTCTGAACAACACCCCAGCCAGGGCTAGCTTTTTCCTTTTGCCATCTTAAGCCATCCTAGAGGTCTGTACGCTGGCCTGATACGCTCATTGAGCCGTACTTCGACATCAAAGAGTCGCTGCCGGATCCTGAGCTTTCTGCAGCCTGACCACGTCCTCGCCTATTAAGTCGCAGTAAGTAACGTAAGCATATATAGGGGCGCCATTAGAGAGCTTGTTTTTTAATCATTCTACATTGTGCGTATACAGGCTGGTAGGAAGAAACTAAAATTAGCAGCATCGTAGGTCTCACGACGACGTTGTAGGAAGAGCAGCCAAGTTCGGCCTAACGCTAGAGATTTCAATTTCAAAATATGTCGACCATTCTACTTGCATTTCAAGGAAAGTGATGACAAATGACACGGTCACGAATCACCGCGTGCCTCGTTGTTTAACAGGACCCATATGCAATACATGAGTGGTTTCATGAATAGTTCTAATCAGAGTGGTACTGCACACAGTGGCACCTCTCTCAGTCTCCCCCTCCAGCTTGTAAACACCACAACCCTTGGTTTTAAATCTTATTTTGATAAATACTACTGAGAACAGTCCGTTAAGAAGGAATACACATTCGAAGGACCTTGTCGTTCAAACGCGCAAACCCAGAGGGCACACTCAGCTTACAACCAAGTTAGATTCACGAATAGAATTCGCGTCGAAGCTCAAGTGAACACGTAACATTGCGACCACGAGTAGCCGCTAGCTGTCCAATGAAGACTTATCGGAGCACTTCAAGTCTCTCGCATACTCGAGCGAGGACTACGAAAAACTCACAACTCATCATTTCGTAGAAGTTGACAATCAGGTTTTTTTTTACTTTCCTTGGCTCTACAAAGTAGAAAGGAAAGTTATGTAATCGGCTGGAAAAAAAATTTTAAGTTTTCTTCAGATCTTTACGTTTCAAACCGCCCCGAGTCCGAACAACACTATTTGGGAAAATGGTCTGTGTGTGTGTGTGTGTGTGTACGAGTTTTAGAGAAAACGGCTGAACCAAATCAGCTCACATTTGATATCTAGCTCGCAGCTCACTAGGGAACGCTCAAAAAGGGGCATGAGCAAAATCCGCTCAAAACTAACTATAGTTATCATAGTGACCAAAACACCGAATTTTTTTTCTCAAAATGGCTCAAACGATTTTGATTAAATTGTTATATTGATAGCTCCCTATATGGCAATTATACCATAAAATTCCCATTCCTGGGAAAATGACTAGATCAGCACAATAAATTATCAAACTTTTCGACGAAAATCGTTTTCAGCGCGGTTTTTTCCTTATAAACTCCGCTGGAATGTTACTAGAATGGTTAAAAAAAATTGGTTTTGTAGTCCAATCCAATACCTAAAGGGCGAGTGTTTAAAAACGCTCATAAGATGCATGGGGATCACTCCAGTAATTCCTGAATTTCAACTACCGCCGTTTCGCTTACTACCAATTTTAAACGTTTTAACCCAATTACTATCCTTCTTCAAAAAATTATTGTTTACAGCCCCATTAATTCTCTGTGTACCAATTGCTCAATAATAGTCCTGGGATGAGTACGAGCAGCACAATAAATTCCGGAACTGTAGGCGCTACCGCTTCCTACTGTCGTGAGGTGTTGTTTGACCAAGTTCAAATGAGCTGAGTGATAAATGAATTGACGTAGAGCTAAGGAAAGTTGTGAGTTGCAACGCACCTGATTTTTTTTTTTGTTAATCAACGTGTTTCCTAACGAAAACATTTCCTGTCCTGGTACGTAAAACTTCGGATGAAATTAGAATCCGTTTACCTCCTTCTTTCTTCGACCGTTGTTGTTGTTGTTGTTGCTTATAACCTCTTCGCAGCGTAATTAACGTGAAATTGGAGCCAGGAGAAGGGGTCAACTAGCTTCCTGCCTTCATTACTCTCTGCTCTTCCATGAATATATAGTGAAGAAGAGGGAGAAACCGCTCCCTTCATACCATTAAATCTCAACAGAGCTACTTTTCATTAAAACGAAACTCCTTTAGGCAGACTAGGTTTAGGCGAAGTATCGTATAACGCAGTTTCTACATTGTTTTGGATTATTCACTCGAAAAGCAGATTATTTATGACAACTTAATAGCAGAGACAGTAAACTGTGTGGTTAAGCTTCGAACCATTGTTATTTGGAAGTATAGTTTCAGAGTTATTTCATTATAATTAATAAAACAACTTATAACGTATGAATAATAGGAATAGAATTGAGGCCCTCAAAACAGCAAACAAAAACATGACGTCCACTGCTCCTCACAACTTTCTTCACCCAGGATGCATTGAAGGCAGATAATTAAAACATAAAGAAACACACTATCATGATTTTTTGTTTGTTTTCCCCCCTATACTGGTGGCAACCGAGACAACCCCCAGATAGGCCTATTGCGTGGCGTCCATTACCAGTCTGATGTCCTCTCAGCCATGGACATTGGACCATTCTTGCACAAAGAGCAGTACAACCTCAAGGTCCATTTTCTGACTCTGAAAGCACTCTGAGGAACTCCCCAGCCAGTCCATCACAAGTACATGCTTCGCTGACCACAACGCCACCTCGCACCTCTGTATCTCTGACCAATCTTGGCCAGGTGGTACCGGAGACCGGAGTCCGGAGACAAGGCTTTATTCTTTCACTTTCCAGACTGAGGACCTCCATTGATCGCTCTCAGGAGAGTCTAATAAATAACACTGAATGCCTTTTACCAGACACACCCGACCAACTGTCAGCCCAGCACTTCTCCTCTTTGGTAGTCCCTACGAAGGGGGTCGTTTTTCTTCGACTGTGCAAAACGTTTAGTCGATTAACCATTTTTCGAAGATCTTTCCTAAATTCATAACTATTTTTGATCAATTGTTCAACATCCACTCCATTTCCGAATAAACATTAGTCGATTGGCAACAGCTTTCATTTTACTCCCCAATTTTTACTTATTACCAGCAAATGCCTATTCTAGACCTTTTTTCGGGTCAAGGAAATCATTTTAATAAATAACCATAAAATCTGGCACAGCTTTCTCAAGATTTCTATTTCGCTTTTGAATTGCTCAGTCTGCAGTGTTGTTCTACATATTCCATTGACGAGTAACATCATCGTTCATACGAAAATGGCTACTAAGACTTTCTTATGTGTACAACAAAAACTCTTCGCTGAGCTCATAAAAGCAATTCACTTTTCAAGATCGAATTATTGCGTTAGAGAGAGAGCGTTGAAACCCTCAACGCGGTGTCAAACAATTGAGGGCAGTCACGTCTTCTCAATAACGTTCATTTATCCAATAACGAAAGTAATTGGTGAACAACTGTGCTCTTATGAGACTGTAAGTGGATTCAAACAGGTCGAGAAATGGGATCCCCGGCAAATCCGTGACGTCCACAAGGTTAGCCAGATGCATTCGAGTCGTCAAGTAGCAACTTTTAGGCATTTTTCGTCAAAATATCTGGGGAAACGCATCACACAATTGTCCTGGGTCCCGTGTGCATTTAACGAAGTCCATCACTTCAGCAACTTGAATAATATACACTTAGGAAAACGGAACTAGGCGTTGTACGCACGAACTCGTGGTGCTTGAATTTCTGGATTTCATTAGGTTTGCTCTTATTTATGTAACGATCTTCGATAAGAAGCCAAATATTGCACATGTTATCTGTACGACTACAGTGTCACTGCCGTACGCCTATGTGGATGACTTGACTGTGCTGATCTTTGCAGAGTCAGTCCGCCAAATCGAAGACAAAACCCACCACGTGCTCCGCACCGTCATCCAATGGTGCGAGCATGTCAAGATGCAGGCAGGTGGTTGAAGAAAAAACCCAGCTAATCCTCTTGAAAGGAAAAGTGAATAATCCACCCACAATACCCTTGGCGGCCACAGGCTCCTTCTTGAAAAGCACATCGAGTATTTAGGAGTGAATATACGTGAGAGGTGGGGTTTTAACCAACACCTCCAGTCCCTTAAAGGCACTACCATTGCAAGGTTTGCCTCACTGCGTGCAATTACTAAGGCCACTTGGGGTGTGAGTTACCACGACGCTATCCTCATGTATAAGGCAATCTATCCAGGCGTGATTGGTTACTGCCCCATTGTCTGGGGTAGCAAACTAACAGTTCAAAAGAGAGTATCGGCCCAATCTCTGAGGGCTGCACTCCTGTGGATCACCAAGGCCTATAAGATTGTATCAACAGAAGCACTCCAGGTGATCACTGGTCAGTTACCAGTTGACTTGGCCATTGAGTGCATGGTTGACCAGTTGAGAGTGAAACGGGAGCTTCTCCCGCTTTGGGCTGAACTCCGTGCAGATCTCACCACAAAACAGAAACTTGCCGTCATCAACGAATAGGCGTCAGAGAAATGGCAAGCGAGATGGGAATCCTTGTCAAAGGGACGTGACACGCGTGAGTTCTTCCCCAACGTCTTTCAAGAAAATGGGTTGAGCCAGACCACTGGACGAGCCAGTTCCTCACGGGACATGGTGACTTCAATGCGCAGCTCCACTTCTTTTCTCTCAAAGACTCTCCGTCGTTCACGTCTTGCGCCTCCAGTGCGGAGGAAACAAGAAACCACGTGCTGCTCCACTGCAGTTTCTACAACAGTGAGCGACGGTTGTTGAGAGAGCAAACAAACTTAGCAGCATTGACTGCTACAAAGCAAGCCTATAACCATTTTGCAGAGTTCGCAAAGGAGGTGATGGCTAAGAAACGTGGTCATAGCTGATCTGTCCTTTTGAAACCTGCCACCCAAGTGAATAGTTAGATCAGGTGGGAAACCAGAGTAAGAACTCTTCCCAGATGGTACGGGATTCCTCAGGTCGTCACCTCCGTGCAGTTACACATGGACAACAGCTCTCGACCGGGAGACTGGCTAACAACCAAATACCTGCTGTACCTCCGCAGTTCTGAGTTCGATAGATGCTGCAGAGGTCGGCCTCTTGCATATTAGCGAAACTGCAACATCCATGACTGATATAACCCTCGCGGAGGGTTTGGGAACGGTCATCGAATAAGGAAACAGACCTGTTATCCCAATACACCTTCTGGCAGCCGAGCGGAAGGAGATGTGACCGCCGAAAAGGCAACCAGAGTATGGCCACTAGAAGAGAAGAAGAAGGGATGTGACCCTCGGGAGGTGGCAAGATGAGTGGGACACAGCCCACAAGGGGCAGTGGACCAGGCAGCTGATTCCAGCTCTTGGTCCATGGCTTGGGCGATGCCGAGGCGAGGTGGATTTCTACCACACTCAGTTCCTAACAGATGTTTACGCCCAAGATCGGATTTCATTAGTTTACTTTTTTTGGTTGCTGGAGAGCCTTGAGCTTTACCTCAGGTGTTACATCACTATTTTTGTTGGCTCCCTCCATCACCTGAACCGCCTCCACCGTTTTTCGTAGTCCACCTCCGCCATCATTTTCATTCTCGTTACCCATCACGTAGTCTCTACCCATCTTTTATTTTTTATTTTTAAACACACCAGTGGTCAGCAGTATCCACAGGAATATCTTCTATTATCTCCGTTTTCGTTCCAACGGTCGTCAGCATCCAAAAGAAACAAATTTTGTCAAGAATTCAGCTTCACATAGCAACAACGTTCCACATCAAACTGGTCAGAGATACGTTTTCCAATAACTGTGAACTGCCTGCAAGAAGTTTTATTTGTCAGTCTTTTAGTTTATTTTAAGTCTCTTGGAGAGCTTTTTTCTTTTGCTGTATTACTTCTTTTCTTCTTACACATAATTCATTTCTCAAAATATAGTTTATGTCTAGTTTAGTTTATTCATTGTTCAAAATTTTGAAGCCCACCTCTGGCAATTTTCAAACAACAGGACACGGAGTATTTAGGGCTTACTTGCACCGAATTGGAAAGGCTGCATGCCCAAATTGCCAGCACTGCCGGGCACGCTTTTTGGTCAGCTCACGCCAGAGGCAATCGTTCGCTCCATGCTGGATTCGGAGGAAAACTGGTGGAGGTGCAGTGCTCAGTCAGAAGAGGTTGGAGCTTGCTGACTAGGGGCCGGTATCTCGCAGGGATCGAGAATGAAGACACGCATTGAAGGCCGCTCCTGAACCTCCCCAACTGCTGGGCAGTATGGGAGGATGTATGGGAATGGCGGAAGGCTGCCAGATTTTTGTGAGGGTGAAGAGAACAGAGAGAGCTGCCAGGGCCAACCTGATTCAATGTGCTAAACAGTTCCAGGGGGGCTCTCAATCCGCAGAAGTAAATTCGTGGGACCACTAGGAGCAAACCCTCCCTCCTACGTCCCAAAAAAAATTAAAAACCCTGCAAATTATTACACAATGGTTTATTATTCTCATGAACAGCTTGACCTAGTATTAGTGCTCCCCCATCCCAATCGATTCAGCATCAAATACTAGTAAACCATACGAAACATGTCCTGGCTACAATGGAACTACGGAAACAAAACGTCAGATGATTTTGCCCCGTCGGGTCGGGGAAATTGGAACGGGGGTGCTTCGAGCGAACCCGTTGCGAGGCGAAAGGGGAGTTGAGCGGGCAGGCGGTGTTGCGAGGCGAGGACGAGGCGGGTGGTTTTTTATTGAGATGGGAGGGAGGGAGGGAGGGACTTCAAACGACGAAACGTTGACTTCCGCTGTAGTTCCTGCGTTGTACTGCGTTTCGTTAATTTTTTTAAACAATTTTTTGCCCATTACAACCACGGGCTTTGTCCGATCGGATTGCTGAGATGGCGGGCACAACTAGATACCAAATCGGATTTTTGTGCGAAGGAACGAATTTTTTAGACGTTAAAGGCACAAAACGGCAAATTTGGAATCTCCAAGTCTTGAAACGTAAAGTATCAAATTTTGAGGGGGGGTTGTAAAAAATTGTTCGTGACCGAAATCATATGGTTATTATTCAGAATGAATAGATGCTCAGGACGCAGATGAGATAAAAAAATACCGGAGCAATGTCCTAAATAGCTTTAATACTAAGACAGCATACGAAGATTTTGAGCGGATGATATGCTCGTCATACAGTAGACGATACGGAGAGTTTGCTCCCAGTTACTCTTCGCTTGATGGGTACTTGACATGGTCAATGCCGATTAATGTGAAGCGGGTGGTGGCCCAGCTCAGGTTGAAAAATGAGGACCAACTCCGAATATTTTATAAAGGTGATTTGTATAAAGTAAATCATGACGAGATCTGTATCCTGTGCAATAGCAAGGAGAAAGAAACCCTCGAACACATATTTTGTAAGTGTCCCCAATTGATGGGCTTTAGAACCATTTATTTTGGAACCCCTATAGTAAGTAGCGAATTTGTAAATAAATCCTTATTTAGTTGCATTACGAAAGAATTAGTTTATAAGTTTTTTAATTTTTTTATGAACTATTTAAAACTTCGCAAATTTCTTAAAGATTTAGTTTCAGAAGAGAATTGATTTATGTTTCTGTTGTTTTGAAGTTATGTTGTTTGTTTATAATTTAGGCGAACTCCTTGTTGTATAGGCCTCTGTAGCCGTAAAACAACAAATAAAACGATTGATTGATTGATATTCAGAATGAATAATAAACCAAAAACACTAGCCTCCTCACAAATCAAGTTGGTTGTCCAATAAGTTACGTGTATGTTAATGGTCATGAGATAATTAGAAGCAACTCAAGCAAGTTTGGAATTCAAACTGACGTGGTTTCATTGTGCGAATTTTTTCACCGTGTCCGTCTACTCGAGTGCTGTCAACACAAACTCTCACAATAAAATCGTGTTGACAGCGCAAGACGTAAACAGTCGTTGATCCGTCAATGAAGGTCATGACGTAAGACTCAATATAATCCAGAACATTTGGCGTCGTTTCTACTTTGTCGAGTTTGCTGTACAGCTTGCTGGAGCCATAAAAATCCCTGACTGCGCGAGGAGTAAAGTAAGTAGCGTGATGCATCGCACCAGATGTTTTGAATACTTCGTGCACTTCTGATTCATCGGTGATAACGAGGGAGCAACTCACGTACACGGTCTGCCACAAAGCAAATTGGAAATCATCACTACCGGTCTCAACGTCAGTCATTTATCATAGCAAACCCGCGAAAATTTGTGTACTAACGCAACTTTTTAATGGGATTTTTAGGAGACTTCGAAGTGCGTGCAGCCCGAGAATTGAAGGTTCGGAAGGCAACAACATTCCCCTCCCTTCGTTCCATGTTCTTCTCCGCCGAGTCGAGGTTGAGTTACCGCCGTAGGCCTGATGGGTTGTAAATCTACCGTAGAACCGGAAAGGGCTCCAGTGAGCATCAGCTCTCACATCTGCGCGAAACGTGTTCAGCTCGTCCAACTGCTCACATCTCACGCACAAAGTAAAGGCAAAAAAAGCCGGCTTCTGATCACTTTATGTTTAAATAGAAAACGCCGCTGTACGAAAATGTCAATCGCGGAGAAGAAGATATAGAAGTGACTACACACTACGAGGTGTCTACTACATGGACTTATTTTACAGTTAAAAATGCATCACTCCCTTGTCACCACGGTCACAAGTAAGTGCATTCCCCACTTCTGAGGTGTCGCAGCTGTTCATAATTACGTTTCAAAGGCTTCTCAGCCCGACACACATTGTCTGAGAAAATGGTGCGACTAAAAACTGAACCAAATCTCAAACTTGATATATAGCCTGGAGAATTCAATATCGAAGGAAGTTTGCCAGGGAAATCAGCAACTAGCTATAGTTATGTGGCTACCATATAGTTATTATTATTATTCGCTTGTCCCTAAGGACCAGAGTCATGCGAGATTTTTGGAAGAAATTAAAGAGTTTAGTTCTTTTCTGTTTGACATAAGTGGTGACTCCGACGTAGCAAGCAGCAAACGATAACAAACGTGACCATTTAACTATAACTTTCGCTATATTGCCCCACGACTTCCATCAAGAAGCAGAAATTGCCTCACTATATTTACTGCGATTTCATTGTTTTCCATCTCGATGCAGTTCTACACGTCTTAAACCCAACCTAGGGAACGATACCAAACAATATCTGGTGCGTTGCATCACACAACTTTAGCTCTACGTCAATTCACTTTAATAATTTACATGGCTAATTCTATTTAATCAATTCATTTATCACTCAGTTCCTTTGAACTTGGTCAACAACACTTCACAGCAGCAGGAAGCTGTAGCGCCTACAGTTATGGAATTTATTGTGCTGCTCGTACTCATTGCAGGACCATTATTGAGCAATTGGTATACAGAAAATTAATGAGGCTGTAAACACAAATTTTTTGAAGCAGGATAGTAATTACTTTTGCAGAGTTATTGGGTAAAAACTTTTAGAACTGGCAGTAAGGGAAACGGCGGTAGTTGAAATTCAGGAATTTCTGGAGTGAGCCCCATGCATCTCGTTTTTAAACACTCACCCTATAGGTATTGGATTGGACTATAACACGACTTTTTTTTAACATTCTAGTAACATTCCAGCGGAGTTTAAAAGGAAAAAACCGTGGCAAAAACGCTTTTCGTCGAAAATTTTGATAATTTATTGTGCTGCTCTAGTCATTTTCCCACAAATGGGAATTTTATGGTATAATTATCTTATTAAGAGCTATCTATATAAAAAATTTAATCAAAATCGTCAGAGCCGTTTTTGAGAAAAAAAATATTTGGTGTTTTGATCACTATGATAACTATAGTTAACTTTCGGTGGATTTTGTCCAAACCCTTATTTTGGCGTCTCATGGAGGCCTGCGGGCGAGATTGGAATGTTTGAGCTGATTTGGCACGCTGGTTTTCTCTACACATACACACACACAGACTGACTGACACACACACAGACCATTTTCCCAAATAGTGTTTTTCGGACTCAGGAGGGTCTGAGACGTAAAGATCTGAAGACACCTCAAAATTTTTTTTTCAGCCGATTACATAACTTTTCTTTCTACTTCGTTGAGCCAAGGAAAGTAACAAGCTAGAGGCAATAAAACTGATAAAATTTTGTTATAAGCAAATTGTTTAAACAATTTTTTGTCCACAGCAACCATGGGTTTCGTCCAATTGCATGGTAATTGGATGCGTAATAAGTTGATTTAACCGCTACAACAATAAAAACCACTGGATCCACGTTATGTGATGCGTCTCACCGAATATTTTCGATTCAGTAGGCCTCGAAGGGACTACTGACGACTGACTTCATCAACCAAACTCAATGTACGAAATTGAAAAACCCTGCAAATTATTACACAATGTATTAGTGCACAGTATTAGTGCTCCCCCCTCCCATTCGATTCAGCATCGAATACTAGTAAACCATACGAAACATGTCCTGGCTACAATGGAACAACGGAAACAGAACGTCTGATGATTTTGCCCCGTCAGGTCGGGGAAATTGGGCGAACCTGTTGCGAGTAGAGTCGAAAGGGGAGGCGAGCGGCGGTGGCGTTGCCAGACCAGCAGGCGAGCGGCGGCGGCGTTGCCAGACCAGCAGGCGAGCGGTTTCCTTGAGATGGGCAGGAGGGAGGGAGTACAAACGACGAAACGTTGACTTCCGCTGTAGTTCCCGCGTTGTACTGCGTTTCGTTAATTTTTTTTAACCGTTTTTTGCCCATAACAACCATGAGCTTCGTCTGATCGGATTGCCGAGATGGCGGGCGCAAATCGATACCAAATTGGATTTTTGTGCGGAAGAACGAGTTTTTTAGACCACGTTAATGGCTCAAAAAGGCCTGGACGGCGGACGGGGGACGGACATTGCAAATTTGGAATCTTCAAGTCTTGAAACGTAAAGTATCAAATTTTGAGGGGGGTTGTAAAAAAATTTTCGTGACCGAAAACATAGGGTTATTATTCAGAATGAATAATAAACCAAAAGACCCCCAATCCCAGCTCTTCGCCTTCTTGAGAGCAGAAGTGCATCTGTCCGGGAATCATTAGATAACAGCTAATATAATTGTACAGGAACCAGCTGCTGGGGTACAATTAGCAATGCCCTCGGCGAGCAAATTAAAATCAGAATAAATCCAGGTTACCTCTCGAGATTCTTCAAGACGACCCACTTTTTCATTCCTTCTCACCTGAAACAAAAAGAGAAGGCATTTTAATCAGCTGACTGCACTGAAATCAAGCGAACAAAAAATAACAATTTCTCTCGGAAGACATTTGACACATTTGGGTCAAAGAAAAATGTGAAAGGAAATCGTTAAAAACGACGACCAGTCGCAAGGATTTCCAGGAAAAGACACACGGGCATCTCCGAACAAACGGGTAATTGGTTGGACTTCACGTGTTCATTTAACGTCTTTCAGTCCTGCAGGATTTTCAGGGGGTTTTCTCTGGAGACGGGAAAGCATGCTTTGAAAGGAGGTCACATTCAATGACAGGGGGGGAATGAAGCTCCCGTTTTATTAGGGTCGTTTCTTTTAAGGCAGTACGTGGGCTTCTTTATAACTTCGTCGCTAATAAAATATTGACCAAAGGATAACTCGTTCTTTGATTTATTATACGCGTCTAAAACGGTTGTTGCAACGTCATTCAACACTTCTCGTCTGACGTGAAGATAAAGAAGGGGTCAACCCAACAGCTAAACGAAAATGTTTTTCCTTGTAATTTAAACTCTGAATAAGGAAACCAAACGTAAAATCCCGCAAATGATTACACAACAGTTTATTATTCTCTTACACGGCTTGACGTTGTCTCCCACCTCAGAGACCCATCCTATTCGATTCAGCATCGAAAATACCAGTAAATGACACGAAATACCTAACTACTACGAAACGATTACTTTCGCTATTGTCCCTCGAGTTCTTCAATAAGTAGACTTTGGCTCACTATAATTACTGCGATTTCACTATTTTCCGTCTAGACGCAGTCGTACACCAATGAGAACAGTTTCATTCGACCCAGCATCTAAAAAATACATAGAAAATGATACTGAACACGGCGTATTTGCGATAAAATTACCAAAATTCCGTTTTTGTTAATTTTTTAAACCATTTTTTGCCAATAACAACCATGGGATTATTAATGTTAACGTGCCTGTTAGGCTAGTCCGCCTCCTCTGGCTGGTGAGATACTGTGCGCGAGTGCTTCCGAAGTCAGTACTGACTTGACGGCCAGACGATGACGTCTTTATATCGAAAGCGCTCGCCCACAGCATTTCACCAGCCAGAGGAGGCAGACTCACCTAACAGGTACGTTAACTTTAATAATTCACCTACTGGCGGATCTAATCCAATTACTTTAATAACCATGGGCTTCGTCTAGTCAGATTGCAGAGAACAGGCGGGCACAACTAGATACCAAATGGGATTTTTGTGCGAAAGAACGGATTTTGTAGGCATCGTTAAAGGCACAAACAGGCCCAGGCGACGGACGGACATAGTGATCTATCCAATCCAACGTCGAAAAATATTAAGAATCTAACACGGCAGTATCAGCAATCCGGAAAACGACAACTCATGTTTATTTATGTTTGTAGAGCCCTTCCGAGATCGAAAAACACTAATAAAAGAGCTTAAACATTACCTGACTACAACGGAACAACGAAAATTTACATTTTCTAGGCGACATTGGGCAATTGGCATGACGTGACGAGGCGAACTAATAGGTGGTTGGAGTGAGACGGGAGGCAGTGTGGAAACTGAGTGCAAGCGGGGGAGAAAAGATTACTCTCGCCATATTGAGTTCCTTCAAGTTGCAGAATTCGCCCGACTACATTAACCGTGATTTCACTGTATTCCATCTAGACGCACTCCTACACCTCTGAGACCTATTCTTTACGACTCACCATCGAAAAATACCCACATAGCCATACCAAACATGACGTAATTGCGCTAAAACGGCCAAAATGTCGTTTTTGGTTAATTTTTCAAATCATTGCCCAAAAAAACTACGCATTTCGTTCGTTCTAAGTACTCTTTGGATAATCGAACGGGCGTGAACTGGAATGAGAGATGAGGCAGAGTGGTCTGAAACAGGCTGGAGCAGCAAGGTAGCATAGCGACGGGGTGAAAGATGAGATAAGTAATAGTGAGGGTGGTTAGAAACCAGAAAACAAAAAAAAATTCCCGAAAGAATAGGAGTTTATTGGGAGAAACTCCACACGAACTAGGGAAAGCAGAGATTGCTAACTCTACCAATAAGAAGAGGCGACTTACAGGAAAACCCACTGAATTGATTGAGAAAGCTGTAGTGGGAAAGTACGCTGCCGGCTCTGGAAATAATAATCCTGCTGTTCGCCCTGGCTTGGAACATTGGAAGAAAGAAGTCGTTAAAAAGGATGGTGGGCAGTTCTTCAGCAGCTGCAAGATGAAACGGCACTTGAAAACCAGCGGTCAGAGCAGTCAAAGTTAGATCCAGAAGGTGCTGCCACCTGATGGTGCGTGAGGTCTCCGACGTCCTCGACACTTATATCCGCTCGAGTCCCCGTATGAACCGTAACCCCCCCCCCGCCACAGAGTCAATTTTCTTAAGTTTGGACGAAGTTAAGTCCCCACTTTCTTGCGTTTCCTTTGCATAAATTTTCCCACCTGTTGGCAAATTATTGTTAACTGATTACACAGAAGCCCATGCACCGGCAGCATATTTTCTTTAATAATTTGCCACAGATATTCACTGGTGAGTTTAAATTATTTTATTTTGTTTAATCCAAGTTTCCTTGTCCCGTTCCTCGAGTTGTCGTCGCGTTCAGTTCCAATTGAGTACAGACTCTGCTAGCGCTCAGGGTTAACTCCCTCAATTGCGATAGGGAAACTTTGATGCGCAAACGTGCTTCATATATCAATTTGATGTTTACATTCCTATCAATACTGTTTGTGCTATGATGTTTTGTATTGTAGCTTAATATATTGAACGAAACGTCGTGCTAGAAAAGTTGTTCGTGTGCTACCGAGTTTTAAATAAACACCTATAAAACGACACAATAGATCAGTCAAGAAATGCCACATTATTACCGTACGTAGAGAGGGCTGGTTAAGCTTCCTTATCCCCTCAACAATTTGTCTGCGCTGATAGATTCTGTTCATTGTCGACAGTAGGCAACTAACTAATCCGTTCTCCTCTTTTCTTTTACTTTTCCCCTTACATCTCTTTTCAAACTAGCATTTAAGGAGCGACTCCTCTAGCATTTTCGCCCCGCACCTTCAATGGGTTTCTAAGCTCCAAACCTTTTGAGCGAAGTCAACTCTCACCGTTGCAAAATCACCTGACAGTCTCTGTTCGGGCAAAGGCCGAATTAGTTCGAATTTTGAGCTCAGAACCTTTCAGGCCTTCCTCAAACATCGAATCCTCTGACCTCAAACCCTTTGTTTATAGTTGCGGGAAAAAACCTGGCAGAGTGTCTTTCAGCCTCTATTCGGCACAGACCGACTTGGTCGGAATTTTGAGCGCGGAATTTCCTTGTTTCAGGTCTTTCCCAAACCTCGAGGTCCGCCCTTCCTAAGCTGATGCCCGGTTTTCCCCTCTTTCTGGACTTTCCAAAATATCCTCTCTCTCTCTCTCTCCCTCTCTCCCCCAGTTGTCCTCTAGATGTTAACCAGTCAACATTTCGTCGCCAAAACTTTTGTAGTTAGAGCAGTTGTGATGTCAGTCAAGTGTAAGGTTTGTGTGAAAGGCTTCGCCAACAATGCCTACCATCTTGAGTGCAGTTTTGTGACGGTTGTTTTCACTTTGATTGCGTAAAGATTCCTCCTATTTATTTGAAAAGTTGGTTTCCTCCTTCACCGAGACACGCGTGGGAGGAACAAGGTCTTGAAAATTCTGTGCCACAGGACTGAAATGCTTGCGCGATCCTTTTATGTGCTGGGTGCGAAAGTGTTCAACGAAAACGTGAATCTGTTTGATCTGTCATGCGAAGTCGGAGCTTTTTACGCGAGTTACTGTTGAACAGATACCTATGATGACCCAAGAGGATTATAATATGTGTATTACTTTTTGAATGTTTATTATTGTTTTTACATTGTTATCTTTATTGTTTAAGATTGATTGTTTGAACTCGAATGCGAGGCGAGTACGAGTCTCTCTCTGCGAACTGAACAGTCATTTTTGCTGTAGAGTATGAAAGCGTTTATATTTCGTGATTTGTGTTTTTAGGTTAGGTTGTGTATAGTGAGAGAAGGGGAGGAATATACAAGTACTCGCCCTTCTCATTGTATGATTGTGGATTTTTGGAGAGCATGTAATTTATTTGGTATGATTGTAAATTTGTGTGTGTTGTGTGTTTTTCGGTGTCAGTGTGAGTGTAATTTATTTTGGTATGACTGTAATAAATGATTAATAGGTTTATTGAAAGTTCTTGCGCAGAGAGAGTCTCAGGAAATACATACCAACTGAACAATTACGTTGTATGGTAGCCTGTATATATATAAATATGTCAGTCTTTAATGCTACGAGGAATTGTTTGTATTTGAGTTCTAGGGGAAATGGTAGAGATCTCTGTAGCCCTAATTTCCCCTGGTCAATAAATAAATCAATCAATCAATCACTCTCTCTCTCCACTCACTTTACTTCCCCATCACAACACACAGCTCTTTCCAATGCACACAGTCGTCTCGCGACTCTCGCAACCAGTTCACATATTCAGAGAACTATCGTCTAACCACGTGATTGTGTAATCAAAGCTCTGGCGTGTTAAGTGTATCCAGATAGTCCTATATCTCGCTCAATTCGTGTGTCGTTTTATTTACCTTTTTCGTGCACCCAACAGTCTCATTTCAATCATCGAACAGCATCAAATTAAATCATTTAACGTCCACGAAACAGGAACACACACGTTTTTTTTCAAATGTGACGTTAAATATCACAACGCACAACTTATGTACAACTCGGCGTGAATCTTCAACGAGACTGACGACTAACAAGCGTGAGATTTGGGTTTTTGATTTCTCTTTGGGGGCTGTGAGAGATTGAAAGGCTCCGTTCTGGAGCGGTCTTTCAACCGGGGAGGGTTACGAAGTGATTCGATCTGAAAGGACCGCGATACAACAGAACGGCTCTAAACCCCTTCAGGGCCAGATACCTTTTTCTATTCACGATCGCTCTTTCAAACGCAGATGCATTTAAAGTAACAGCCTTGAGACGCCATACTTCCTCTACACTATTTCCATTAATTTAAATTTATTAGGAGAATGGTAAACGTTTTACCAATGTTAAGGGTCGGGATTGAGGGAATGAAAAAGGATAAAGGGTTATCGTGGCGCTAGCGGGTTACGGCCTTCAAGAATGCAACTTTCTCTCTCTCGATTGCCACCAGCCAGTAGATAAGAGCCGCATGGTCGCCAGTTTACTGTTATAGTTATTCCTCAATACTACGAGAACGGTAGGCAGTAAAGACGGTTCCATTTTTAGAAAACATTTATGCTCCACTGTTCTTTTTTCTCCTACTTTCCATAGCCCTGCAAACCCGCCGAACAAAGTTTCCTTAATACCTTCACGTTTCAAAGTCTCAACAAGACAAAAATAAATCAGCTCAAATTTGATAGTCACCCAGTACGACACAGGGCGCCAAAAAAAAGGTACGCGCGAACCCTGTTCCAAATTAATTATAGTTATAATGACCAAAACACCAATTTTTGTTCTCCCGAAAACGTCTCTTAACGATTTTGATTAAAGTTGGCCCGTGACACAGTTCCAATCACAGGTAATCAAATGATCCGAGGGAAAATGACGTCAACAATTTGGATAAGTGCAGCTTTCCTTATACATGAGTTTACCGTTCATGTGACGATGATCGTATAAGTAGTCCAACAATTACACTTTAATAGCGTGTAAATTCCAGAATTCAAATTATCGTCATTTATTTGACTAAATTTTACTTTGTGTTTCCTACGAATCTAGAACCGTTAACACGAACGCTTCAAATTAACGAGCGGTGCGTAGCAACACACAACTTTCCACAATCCCTTCAAGTTGAAAGCCAGCTACATATGCGAGTGCTATATCTTCGTTCAACGCATTTCTACAGAAACATTTATGGAGAACAAAATGTAGGGACTAGTTAGCTGAGAGTACTCCGTAAGTTTGATCGAAATCGTTACAGCCGTTTTTGAGAAAATTGGAATACCGATAAATTAATATTCGACAACTCTCTTTTTCTGAGTTAACTTGGTTTATATCTCCGTTCAACGGATGGGTACAGAGATAGTTGTGGAGAAAAAAATGTGGGTCTAGAATGCTAGAAAACACTCCATAGATTTATTACATCAGGTGAAACAGTTACCCTGAAATTTACGGAAATGTTCGAGAAAACGTTATTTGCGACATTAAATTTTTTATCTCTGTTGAATGGACTGTCAGAAGAACATTTATTAAAAACAATACGTAGGTATTAACTATTCGAAAACATCCTGAGAGTTTGGTAAAAATCGTTGAAGTCGTTTTGCCAAAATGCGTAAAAAACCTATTTTTGCTTCATAGGCCTATATCTCCGTTCACCGTATTTTCATGGAGATATGTATACAGAAGAAAAGTTAGGTGTTGATTAGTAGAAGATAATTTGAAAGTTTAATCAGAATCGTTAGAGCCGTTTTCGAGAAAAACGCGAAAAACCCTAGTTTTTGGTGCATTTTCGTCCCCCCCCCCGTCACATTGGCCGAAATCGCCCATAACCTTATTTAGGTGCCTACAAAAAATAACGAACAAAACAAAAAAAAGAACCAGCTCAATCGGATCAGCCGTTCTCCCGCAAATCGAACTACAGACACACACACACGGACTGCGCGCCGAAATTAGGTTTTTTAGACTCAGTAGGCACACGTAATGATCTGAAGAAAACCCAATTTTTTTTTTTTTGACACGATTACTACACTTTCCTTTCTCTTCGGGGTAGCGGAAAGTAAAAATCGGGTGCGAGGCATCACACAACTTTCCTTAGATCTACGTAAATTTCCTGGTTTTTCAATTTTCCTGGTGGTTTCTGCTACTAATTAAATTTATTTTTGACTCAGTTCATTCGCACTTGGTAAAGCGTCACTTCACGGTGGCGGACAGAATGTATTGTGCTGCTCGTACTCATGCTCTGACCATCATTGAGCAATTAGTACGCAGAGAATGAAAGAGGCAGTAAATAAGATGTTTTAAAAAGGACAACATTCACTCTTCCAGAGTTACTGAGTAACAACTTTTAGAAACGGTAGTAAGTGAAACGGCGGTGGTTGACATTACGGAATTTCTGCAGGGTTCTTACAGGGATCTTTTGCCAGGTACCCCTTAAAGTCACCAATTCGACTCGGCAAGGACTTCCTCGATCACCTCCAAAACTGCCTCTTCCGCGAGGTTTCAAGTGTTGTCCATTCGGAGTGTTGCTGATATAATTCCCAAGTTCAAGGCTGTGAATTTTTCAGAGCTTGGCCAAAATGAAAATAGCAACATAATATTTCGGCGTTTGACTGCTTTTTAAAAATCAAGAATGACCGCTTTGGGAGAAAAGTGCACATCAAAAAAACGACAAAACTATCGCTTGTCATCAATATTATTGGGATAAGCCAATCCTGTCCTGTCCTCACGCACGTCCTATCACACGTATTCGCGCTTAAGCACAGACTCCCTGCCGAAAATTCGCGATTTTACAACGCTCTTTTGACCGTTCCCCGACGGATTAGCGCTTTTTATACTCCTCCGATTTCAACAGCTGTGGGCCCATATCAAGATGAATAATGGTTCTGTACGAAGATTCGGGTAGGATAAAGTGACGTCTTTTGGACGTTTCAAATTTGCAGTAGGCACCCCTCCTTTTATCTCCTCCCTGCAGGGCATTTCGTAAATTCCGATTCATTTTTCCATTTAACCGAGCGGGCTCGGGCCAGTGTGCGTCGTAAATGACGTGGATACTGTGTGAACCATTTATTACTGTATACGCGCAAATCCAGCAAATTGTTTCATTTTTACAATTTTACCTCAACTCTCTTCCTTAAGCCGAATCACGAGAGAAGTGATATTCGTGTTTCTCAGAGGATACTCCCCTTCGAAACGAGATGGACACGTGGGCGGACGAGAAGCAGAGGACACGTGTGCGTACAGCGACCTGACTGGCCAATGAACCGAATCGCTCAATCAACGATCCACAACCAACAATTGCAGTTCGCTACACTTCCGAATTTCCTTTTGAGGATTGAAAAGGGCGCGGTAATAACAGAAATGCAGTCGACACCAAATTTGGTTAATAGACGTTATTTACAACGACGGGTTAAGGCCAATTAGAAAACGTTATCCACAATTCGAGCCTAATGCCCACGAAGTACCGTAAAACTTTCATCCGTGGAAAAGTGACGAGAGTAGCAACATAAATGATCAAAATTCGATTTTAGCTCAGCGTTTTCCTTTTTAGTGCTGCTTATATGGCTGCTTTTGACCTCGGAGTTGCCCACACCTGCCTTAATGGGACTCCCTGTCCCTTAATGACAAAGTCATTGTCTCCTCTTACCCCCTCGTACCTGCGGAAATTCCTCCTCTGCAGTTATTTCTCACAGCAGCGGGATTCTTTGACTTTATTTTCCCTCTCCTCAATTTCAGATTTCTCTCTACAAGAGAGCTCCTCCCAAAATTCATTCAGCTACGAACTCTCGCGAAAGTCACGCTCGTCTCTCTGTGCCCACTCAGACACCTTCCTATATGTATTCTCCGCCCATACAGTTCGCTATCTCCTTCTGATACAGTTTCCCGCGCCAGTCCTCCCCTTGAGTCACCCTTTTGTACACAAAATCTACTCACCTCATTGCATTTAATACAGTCCTCCTCACGCTCACTAAGTTTCTTTTATTTTCGATCTTCAACTCTCGCCCTCTCGTACTGGCATACTCAGAAAAACCAGAGCAGTAGTCCAATAAACCTCTTATACGATGACGGTTCAACAACGTTCATAACATAATTAGCAGCAACGCCAGAAATAACGGAATCCATCTCTGGATTTCCCCCAATAATTCCTTCAACTATAACCTAATTATTCAATAATTATCACGGCATAAGCAAGAAAAACTCGATAAATTCCACAATCTTTACAATTTCCACAGATAACGTTCTGTCAAGTTCATACCAAAACTTGTGATAAAAATCGCTGAACGAAGGGCTGAGGAAAGTTGTGTCAAGCGTCGCGCAAGATATTTTAGAAAGGACGTCGCGCTTAGATTTCTTGCACGCGTGAGGATAATTGAAACCCACAGCACGTAATTCCAGCTACAAGTGGGCAGTAACAGCACTTAACAATCGGTCTTACGTGTAGAAATCTGCGATCGATGGTAACGTGTCAAGAGACACTCACAACCAACGTGAAATTAGGTTCCACCCAATCCGTTACACCGTTTTCCTGGTTGTTTAACGTTACGTCATCTCAAGTTTTCGCATTTTCGTTCAATCGTATGAAAAATCGTGGTTGGTGTGGCTGTTCACATTTCGGACGGGACCACACATAAGGTGGCAAATTAGGAATGAAGGAAGCATTTTATTTTAAATTTCACAAATGCAACCAAATGTTTTGTTTCTCCATTTTTGTTTATTATTCAGAATGAATGACGGTCACGAAAAGTGTTTTACAAACCCCCTCAAAATTTGATACTTTACGTTTCGAGACATGGAGATTCCAAATCTGCAATGTCTGTCCGCCGTCCGGGCCATTTTGTGCCTTTAACGTGGTCTAAAAAAATCCCATTTGGTATCTAGTTGTGCCCGCCATCTCGGCAATCCGATCGGACGAAGCCCATGGTTGTTACGGGTAAAAAATGGTTTAAAAAATTAACAAAACGCAGTATAATCGCAAATGAGCCGTGTTTCGTATCTTTTTCAAGGTATTTTTACATCCTGGGTCGAATGGAATGAGTATCAGACGTGTACAACTGCGTATAGGGAAATTACAGTAATTATAGTGAGCCAAAGTCTACTAATTGAAAGAACTCGCGGGAACTACACGGAAGTCAACATTTCGTCGTTAGTACTCCCTCCCTCCAGTCTCATCGAGACCACCTGCCCACTCGCCTCGCAACGTCGTGTTAATTGCCGAGGGTTTGCTGGAAGTCCCTGTCCCAATTTCCCCGACTCTTTTTGCCTGGTTGGGGCCACTTCCTCCACACACCCCTCCATCGGATCATAAATGCCTACAGACGTTTACAGGCGCCTGGCGCCGGGGGAATATTTAGTTTACGTAGTTCCATTGTAGTCAGGTCATGTTTCGTATGGTTTACTAGTATTTGATGCTGAATTGAATGGAATGGGTCGGGGAGCAGTAATACTAGGTCAAGCTGTTCATGAGAATAATAAACCATTGTGTAATAATTTGCAGGGTTTTTTCTTTTATTATTATTATTGAACGATTTATGACGGGATGTAGTTCGTAGTGTCAACGATTCTGTAGACTCGCCCGCCACCAACAAAAACCATCCAGAGGAGAAACCTTCCTTTTTTTTATCATCATCATATCTATCATCGCCGTGTTTTTATACCTCGTATACATACCGTTTTATCCCTTTCTTTTACCACCGCCAACACACACATTGACATCGTTTATTTCGGCTTTCTTCAACACCAACCTCATCCGCAAGCTTAGAAAAACTTTACCTGCTGTGAGTTATCCGTGGATGGAAGAAGTGAAGTTAACCAAGCAACTGTCTCCAAAGCACTGTTATTTCATTAATTTATGTTTTATCAGAAGATTGAAGTGTTTATTTTGTTTCTTTTCTGTTCGATTATATTTTGTTTTTCCATTATACAAGCCGTATCTGTTTTTTTAAAAATGTTATTTAACACTTTCTATAGCGGCATATTAGAACTAGCCCCCTGTTCATCAGGACAGGGCTCTCAATTTATACGGTTGTATTTGTAGCGTTTACAGACGAGCGACACGAGTGGTCTGTGATTGTAACTGAGACATTTTGCATAGTTTGGCAATAGACCATTTCACGCATAACACAAACTGTAAACAGAAATAATCCCCTTCCAGTTTATATCGCAGCCCCCAAAAACTGATCGTCCGTTTGTCGATACCACAGTATCAGAATTGAATCGATAAATCGCGACCTCAAACGTAATCAGTAGAGAGAACCGAAATAAACGAGCAATTTTTTTTTTTTTACACGAAGATAATTAGAACGGAGAATTAAAGGCCAGACAACGTGCGCAGAAATTTAATTTTTGAAGTTGTAAGGAAAACGCCGACAAAATACACGGTGCGCCGCATCACACAACTTTCCATAGCTCAACGAAGTCAAAAGGAAAGTTGTGTGATCGGCTGAGTTCTCTCCAGATCTTTACAGTTTATCCTGGTTTTTCAGGTGTAAATTGCAATTGGTAGGTTCTGGATGTACTTATTTTATGTATTAATTTGCAGTATGTGGGCTCGTTTTGAGCGAGTACAATAATCATAATGTTTCAATCAAGGAAAACCCCGAAAGAGGGAAAGTTGAGCGTTTGGTTTGACGCCGTCACCAAAACTGTTGCAACGTCACGAATGAGCAGAAATTTACTACTGTAGAGAGGTAACACGGAGTTGTAACCGTTTCAATGGAAAGTACAATCCTCCTCAACTTCCACTCGGAGCAATATATTCACTTGAGGCAACGTTTGTACTTTAGCAAGAACCTAATCCTCTACCTTAAATCCCTGGAAACACCCTCCTCGTTTCATTCGACCTTCCCTTTGGTACGATAGTCAAACCCCGTTGGTGTTTCCTGCAATGCGGCTCACTATAAATGATTCGAAGGAAAGGGTTGGAATGGATTGGTAGGGGGGGGGGGAGCAATTCTTTTTCTTTTTTTTCCTCGTCTGGCTCGACGCCAAGTACATTTCGTTGTTGTTGAAAGGTTCTCTCCACATCATCCGCCAACCTGTTTCGTGTTGTTGCTATTACCTGCTCACGTACAGAGGGAATTCCTGCAAATGGTTACTGGACCGTTCGCTATTCCCAAGTGTTGAAAACTTGTTAAATCACCTTGGCGTGCAATTAGTCTCGGAAATGATGGTTATTTCGATTTAAAACCCGAATAATACATTTATTGTGATTGAGTAACGTGGAATAGACTGACGACGCATCTTCCAACTTTCCTCAGCCCCACTTACATTAAGCTGTTGGAATCATTTTAGCTGATAACCCAACCTGTTGTTCAATTAGTTTCAACCTCAACAGTAAGTGTGTGGTGCAGGAATCCACACGCTGACATATCTGATTCAGCCCTGGCACGTCCTAGCCCCCACCCCTGCTCAGCCGTTGTGTGTGCTTGGCCCAGTGCACAAGTGGACTACTGCGTGCTAAATGGGTAACTCTACTTTAAGGGTTATTCTGCAGTGGCAGCGCGGGGGAGAATTTTTGGTGCAAGCCGAATTAGTTGAAATCTTGTGCTCGGGCTTTTCCCCGGTGTATTCAGCCCAACTCTTTCTGACCTAGACCCTTTCATGATTGCTGCGGGAAAGTCCGAATGACTTCTCTTGTCGACAAGCGGCTCTTCATTATCGACGTTATTTCCAAAGCCGGATGGATTTCTCGTTTTGGACTTACCAAAATATCCGCTTCCCACCACTCGCTTTACTTCCTCTCCTTAGATTCCAACTCTGAGTTCTATACAGACCCTGACAGATCATTCAAGACGCTCCATTCACCTCTAGGGGGTTTTCCCCCAGAGGTACATGACCTCCTCCCCCCACCCTCCTCTGACGCTCCATCATCATGCCATTTATCTTTCTCTTCATATATAAAGACCACGACCAACAGACCGACTCCAGCACTGACTTAACGGCCAGACGATGATGTCTTTACATCGAAAGCGTTTGCCCACAGCAGTCAAGCAGCCAGAGAAGACGGAACCACTTAACAGGTACATTAACTTTAATTACTTTCTCTCCTTAGATTCCAAGTTTGTGTTCTGTCTAGACCCTGCGCAACAATGGACACGTCTGACTGCTCTCTTCTCACTCGCTCTCCGCTCTCATTCCCTGCAACCAGTTCACCCATTCAGAGACCCCCTTGCTCGCTCTTAGATACTCGTTCCAACTCATATCCAAAGTGTTAATACAGTCCTCACTCATTCACAACGTTCTTTCATTTATTTCTTTTACTCCAACTCAAGCTCCCCCACTTAAGCTCTCAACAGTAAGTATAGAAACTGGTATAGCTTAACGCTCCATGTTTTATTGGATTATCACTACCTGCATGGATTATTTTATTATTGATATGCCGAGAATATGAGGAAAGAGGGAGCATAAGAACGGAGTTAATTGATAAAAGGGAACTCGGTGAGCGGGAGAAAAGGACTGTCTTGAGCGCTATGTGGTTGAGTATATAAGCGCGGACTCAAGGGGGCTCTGAATGCGAGTGAACTGGTTGAGTGGGAAACCAGAGTGGAGAGAGAGTGATTAGAGCTATGACTGGGCTGAGAGGTGATAGAGGAAAATGTATAGTGAGCACTGGGAGGCGAGCGTATGGGAAGAGAGGGAGGGAAGGCTATTTTGGAAAGTCCAAAAAGGGGAAATCCGTTGCAAGTTGAACCTAACTTAATACCTTTGTCTGGAGGAGATACCGACTGAGTGGGCAGTTCTCAGAAGGCCCAACTCAAGACCCCAACTATTTCTGCCTGTGCCACACAATGATTACCAAAGGTTCAGTTTCTACTATTATTCCTGCTCGTGTTAGGCGAAAGGGAAAGGAAGGAGTGGCAGTGGCAGCATCACCTTCCCTAAACTAACGGACAACTGCACATCAGTGAGCTCACATAAACAAAAGTCTTGAAGCAGTCCACTGTTAAACAGCTTCCTCCAGCACGAATATACCCATCGCTGAAGACATTTTGAATTCGTTCTGGGATATGGATGGATTGTGGAGTCAGACGAGCACGACCTCCACTGCACGTGCCTCGACTTCATGAAAAACAGTTCGAAATTAGTAAGTCCACCTACTATTCATTGGGGCAAAGAACTAAGGGCGGCAGGATAAAGCGAAGCAAGGCTCTGCTTCTGAATGAGTAACTCCGGCTTTACTCATTCTTTCAGACTTTCATTGACGACCTCAGCTTTCCAGCGATGAAATGATGACTAATGACCAATTTCTTCAGAATTGTGTGAGGATAGCGAAGCGAGTGAACCGTTTAATTCAGTTCAATTTCGCGTGCGGGTTTTATCGCTCAGCAAGATAATTCCCCCGTGCTTCAATTCATCTATCGTGTAAGTACTATTCTCATTTTGTGCGAAATATTTTTACTTTCGTTGCTCGTGTTTTGAACCAATACCTCGGGAAGTCATAAATCCCGCCCATACACCAACTGAGCAGGGGAAAATGATGTTGTTTTATGAGGAGCGGAACTGTATGCCATAAGAAACGACGAAATTCGGATATCCCGATCACCAGCCCAATCTGGCACCAGAGGAGACGGACTCACCAAACAGGTTAACTTTAGTAATGTACCTACTGGCGGAACTAACCCAATTAATTTAATACCTGACACCCACTTCCTTCAACAGCTTCGACTCAAAATTCCTACCACGATCCGTGTACTCCAATCCAGCAAAACAATATATTTCAGTGCAACTCGAGCGCTACCTTATGTTCTGTCACGATTGATCATTTGGGACCGTCGGTCGTTTCACTCTTCCTGCCCTGGGCATCTGTTCGCACCGGTTGCAAAACAGTTCCCACAATTTTGGGATGCGTTGGATAATCCAGAATGAAACGACCCGGCTGCATCAATGAAAGCGAAATCCTCCAGGGAGCGCGGAGATGAGGCCGATTGGAATTGAAGACAATTGAAGGAGAATTGGTTCTTCCTGGACAGGGCACCCCTATCTTTCCCGTTGATGCCGTATCGCGATTAAACTACACAGCCAGAAAATCCATCTGTTCTCATCAACGCTCTCCCCAGAATCAATATTTTTACATCCCTTAGCTCTCCTTAGCGTTTTTCGGACTCAGTAGGGTCTGAAATGTTAATATCCGAAGAGTATCAAAATTTTTTTGTCGACACAAATGTGTTACATAACTTTCCATTCTACTTCGTAGGGCCAAGGAAAGGAAAAAATTGCAAAAAAACGCATTTTTGACATTTTATGTCTTTACTTTGCTACATAAACTCGAAAATGTAACGCGAGAGATGTAACGGAGAGGCGTCACGAAATATCGAATGGTTGAAGTGTAACGCTTGGTAACATCACACGGTTTAATAACCTCAGTGACTAAGTGATGATGTCAATTGCAATTGACGAGGCCATTATATCGAAACCATCAATGAGCACAATCAAACGTAGTTATCATTGCATTAAAAAAAACAAAAATAAAAGACATAAAATGTTCCTAGTGGTTGCGTACTTGTACGAAAGCTGTACCCACCGTTTGTGTAAATTTTCGAGGGTTTTGTGAGGTAATAGCGAAAATTCCATTGACGAGTTTTTATCGTGATAATATACATCGTTCAGGTCATTAAAAAATGATGTTTCTCTAGAATCACGATCCCCCCCCCACCGCCGTTCTTTCTACGTGTTCCAAATTGTTCACTTTACTATACGCACGAGCGCTAAGTTGAGTCTAATGTTGATGATCAGTGAATTTCGCTCCGATTCCAATGATCGGTAAGGTCTCAACAATAATCCTTATGAGTGAACGTGAGTTACATCATTGAATGATTGAATGTCACAACGACACACACGAGGAATATACAACGTATGCGCAGTCTTGAAGTTGAATGCTTAATTCCACATTACGGAGTGTGAAAATGCTGTACTACTGACTCAATGTGGCAGCCTTTCCTTGCTGGATTATTATCCAGTGGAACCCAACTTCAATGTGACACAATTACTATACCTTCCTTTCCCTTTGGGGTAGCGGAAAGTAAAATTTCATAATTGTGAAGCTTGTGTGATTTTCCAAGGATTTTGCTAACACACCGATATTCCCGTCATTTAAATGTTATTTACAGATGAGGAAATGAGCGTCATGACCTCTAATGTTGGGCAAATATACGTGAATGAAGTTAGGAAACTTCAACCGTTAATTGCAAACTGAACACAATTTTTAAATTCCTTTCGTTTTTTTGTTCTTACCCGTAAGATGAGCATGATCAGCAACTTTGACATACTTTCACCTAACGTTTTTGACTAACTACGTACTCTTCAGATTGATCATGTTTTATCCACTCTTCGGAGTACCGCTCAATAGATATTTTCATTTTGTGCAGACTCCCAACGTCATAGTAGATTGTACGCAATTCCTCCGTAAAACGTTCCATTCATCGGAAAAAAACGTTCGATCTGCTTCCATAAAGGTTTTTCAAACGTTTGTGCTTTTCGCCATAAATACCAATCAACCAATTCAAATCAACCTGACGGAGTGTCTTTCAGCCTCTATTCGGCACAGACCGACTTGGTCGGAATTTTGAGCGCGGAATTTCCTTGTTTCAGGTCTTCCCCAAACCTCGAGGTCCGCCCTTCCTAAGCTGATGCCCGGTTTCCCACTTTTTCTGGTCTTTCCAAAATATCCTCTTCACGACCCTCAATTTGCCTCCCCAACACAACACAGCTCTTTCCGAGACTGAACCGTATCTCAGTTCTCGCGATCGACATTTATCAACTATCGTGCTACTCCCAGCTCTATTGACTCACGCCAAGTTACTCTCCCATACTCAGTGAACCTCTAACCAAGTGACTGTGTAATCAAAGCTTTGTCGTGTTGAGCAAGTGTACCAACACAGTCCTATATCTCGCTTCAAAAGGCAGTGAAGCATCACTTAGTTGAAAACCTAACAAAGAATAACTCGTTGCATAGCAGACAGGCTTCCGTGAGGATCAGGGCACTCAGGACGCCGTTGCCGCGCTAACAGAGAGGGTCTTTCCCGAGCTCGACAAAGGAAATAAACCATTGGCAATTTTCCTGGATTTGAAGCTTTTGATTCTGTTTCTCACAAGAAGTTAGTGGAAAGTATACGCGCACTAATGGGGGATAGCATTGTTGTTTGGGTACAGAGTTATTTACGTGGGCGATGTCAGAAGGTGAAAATAAACGCAATTTTGAGTGAGGGATCTTCCTTCTCCTATGGAATCCCGCAGGGCAAAGTTCTTGGACCCCTTTTATTTATCTGTTTTATGAATAATCTGTTTGGCGTTCAACTTCATGGGGACATAATTACCTACGCTGAGGATACAGCTGTAGTGGTCTCGCGAAATTGCTTGTGGTCAGGGATTGGCTGGATGGAGTCGGCTCAAAGCTAAATTTTAGCACATCCAATTTAGCAAATCCATTGCTTTTTCCTTGCGTAATACCTCTGTCCCTGTTCTAGGAAATATCAAATGCCCCATTGTGTCAACCTGTAGTGCAAGTGATTTCAGTTGCCCTGGTATCAAGCAGATTTCACAAGCTACGTATTTTGGGGTGGTTGTGGACCAATGTTTGTCCTGGAAATACCATATTGACAATATATGCAACAGACTTTGTAAAGTCATACCCCTGTGCCTTGAAATCCGAAATTTTATGTCTAAGGGCACACTTAAAATGTTTTATCATGCTCTAGTGCAACCCGTGGTATCCTATTGTATTCTTGTGTGGGGATTGGCCTATCAAACTTACCTAGAGCCTTTGCATATAACACAGAAAAAAATTATCAAAATTTTACTGCGTAAGAAAATCAATGAATTCCCGTCCTCAGCAGTTTTTAAGACAATCGAGGTATTGGACATTTTTCACATTTACAAAAAATTGTATCCATATATATATATATTCAAAAATTTATCTAATTTTGAAAAAATTATGGGCAGACGAGGTCATCTGGTACCCTTACACTGAAGTTGCATTTTAGATTCACCACTAGAAATCAGAATTTTTTCGCGTACAATGGAATAAAGCTGTTCAATAGTCTTCCAAAGGAATTAAAGATGCTAAATGATCTAGCAGGGTTTAAGCATCGCATCAAAGAGTACGTCCGTGTGGAAATGCTCAGATGATTCTCCTTTCTAACTTTTTTCTGATTTTTATGAACTATCTATCATGTAATTCAGTACATTGTACTATATAGGTTTGCCATTTGTACCTAGTAATCTGTAGTTAGAAAGTTATAACGATCCTCCCCTCGGCACACGTTTTTACTTATAGAGGGGGGAACGCATTATGTAGTATTTGTGTTTCTTTTTGTATCTTTTTTTTGACATTTTTTGTCTTTACTTTGCTACAAAAACCCGAAAATGTAACGCCGGAGAAGCGTCACGAAATTGTTTAACCCGAGTTGCAACTACATCCCCTGTGGCCTTATGGAGAAGGCATCGGTCTCCTAAACCAGGGATAGTGGGTTCAAGTCCCACCAGGGTTACGATTATTTTTTTGACATTTTATGTCTTTACTTTGCTACATAAACTCGAAAATGTTACGTGGGATATGTAACGGAGAAGCGTCACGAAATTTGTGTTGGGTTAGGCGCACGGTAACGTCTGTTACAAAATCTAACGCTTGGTAGCATCACACGTTTTAATGACCTCAGTGACTAAGTGATGATGTCAATTGCAATTGACGCGGGCATTATATCGAAACCATCAACGAGCACAATCAAACGTAGTTATCATTGCATAAAAAGAAAAATAAAAGAGATAAAATGTCCCTCGTGGTTGCATACTAGTACGAAAGCTGTACCCACCGTTTGTGTTAGTTTTTCGGAGTTAATTTCTTTCTTACGAGTTTAATTCATTACGTTTCTAAGTTTTGTTATAAATTAACGTGACAGCTGACATTTTCAGCTCAAGATATTTCCGCAGGGGTAGTGATGTGTATCTGTATCCGTATGTAAGTCAAGTTCTTCTTAGGGACGAAGTAGTTTTTAAAAACAAACTTTTAATTTTTCTAGAAATAAACTTTAAATTACAAAGGTTTGACAGGGACAGATACTGACGGCAAGACAGGTAAATGAGTACACACCGAGCCGCAACTTAGTTTTACTTGAGAGCTCTTTTGGGAATCGGTTATATCAGGTAACTCTTTCTGCGATCTAAATCTTTCGTGTATCAGAAGTATTCATTAAAAGTGGTGCCTTTGCCGTTAACACCGGAACCACAGAATCAAGCAAGAACTTTCTAATTAGGATACAACGAAGTTTTATATCATATGATTTTTATGCGTTTTTTGTAATCTTCTTGAATAAATGCATTACTTTAAAAAAAAAATCGTTTGTCGTCTCTCTTTTTCGTGCATCCAACACCCCCCTTTACCCAAGAATTTCTTTAGGTATCCGATAATTTGATTGGGATGTCAGGAGCGTCGTAGCTAATGATTCTGCGTAATTTAAAACCCGACACGAAAGAGATATTTTTACTGTGTGTGGTGTGTGTGCGTCCGGCGAATTATTTCCCTTGCGCAGCGAAAACTGAGCGACGTCGCTCTTTTCCTCAAGGGTGTTTTGAAGTGGTCATGTACTGCGGCGGAAGAGTCTCTTGCGGCGTAGGTTGCGGTCATCCTTTTCATTGAAAGTCCGCCCGAGCATTAGAACTAACGTGGGAGGAGGAGCAAAAAGAACCCGAACGAGGAGCCTTAATCTGACCAGGCTAATCTCAAGTTGCTGATTAAACGTTGGGTATCTGGTGACAAACGCCCACGCGAACTGCGATTTCTGCGACCTGTGCCAATTGCAACGCTCGAGCTTTGCGTGCGACGACGTTGAGTTAGTAACTCCCGGCTCAGGCTAATCAACTATCAAACATTAGATCTTTCAAGAACATAGTGCGCTAATCAAGAGTTTTCAAGGGCTGTGCCTCAGGGACGGTTGGTATCAGATCCTTTCCCACCGTTACAGTTAACTCCAATTCCAATACCCATTTACGTTTACGTGTGTGAAGAGTGTGCAATGATCTGGGATGGACATATTGGTCTCTCAGCAATCTCTCTCTACAGTCTCTCAAAGGCACTACTCACTGCGAGCAATTAGTAAGGCCACTTGGGGTGTGTGTTACTGTGACACAATCCTTGTGTACAAGGCCATCCTTCTAGGCGTGATTGGTTACTTCCCCGCTGCCTGCAGTAGCAAACTCACAGACAATCACAAAAGAGTATTGGCCTAATCCTAGAGAGATGAGTTCCTGTAGGGCACCAAGGCCGACAAGACTGTTTTGACAGAAGCACTCCAAGTGATCAATGATCAGTTACTAGTTGGCTTGGGTGTTGAGTGCACGGTTGACAAGTGGAGAGTATATATAATCTTTTGACTGTAATCCCAGTGGTGGGATGTGCACCGCGGCCAGACGGCCTATTGTGCCAGTCCTAATGTATTACAGGTCGATGCCTAGCTTTCTGAGGAAAGCCAGGTAGTTCCTGAAGGTGTCCTCGTTGGTATCCATCCTGGGAGAAGTGGTGCCAAAGTCTGGCGTGCTCTCACAGTCCTTTTAACTAGTGACAGAGAAATTCCACAATGGGGCGGTGGCCCAATAGGTACCATAGACGAACCGCGTCTGGCCAGACAGTCCGCCCTCTCATTTCCAACGATCCCCCTGTGTCCTGGAATCCAATACACATTAACTCTATTCGCACTTGCTAAGGAGTTAAGCCACATTCTGCACTCTCGCACCAGTTTTGACGTAGTGCAGTAGTTCATTAGCGCCTTGCATGACGCTTGACTATCGGTCAATACATTGATAGTTCTATTGCTATAGCCTTTCTCATGCATTAGGATTGCCCCAGCGATAATAGCCTAAATCTCTGCTTGAAAAACCGATGGAGTGGGGCCTAGGGCAATATACGCCCCACTCCTTCCAGAGCCACTTATCCACACCCCAGATCCTGTTCCCTCCAGAGTTTCCGATCCATCTGTGAAGATGTTGATGCCATTGGGAGGCCGAAACTGGCGGCTCTCGCGGTTCCATGGACCTAATAGCTGAACATTATATTTCCTCTCGAGTCATACATGGGCACAATTGCGTCTGTGATCATGCTGAGCTCCTTGAAGATATCCATCCAAGTCCCTAAATATAGCCAGGTGTCCATAAGTCGCCTGTGGCACCTTAGCTATACCGAGCTTAGTAATTCTGTAAGCCACCTTCATCACCTCTGCCTTGACATAAATGTCCAGGGGATGAAGGTCGAACAGTTTCTCCATGGTGATGGTGGGTGTAGTCTTCATCGCCCCCGCTATAAGTAGGCACCCCAGCCTTTGTACTTTGGCTAGGCTGCTGCCATTCATTCCAATGGCAGCTCTATGCCACCACACGATCGACCCATATGAGATTATTGGTCTCCCTATGGCTACGTAGAACCAGCAGGCCATTCTGGGCTTTAGGCTCCATGTCTTCCCGCACATTCTCTGACACGTCCAAAGCGCCGTTGTCGCCTTCTTGGTTACGTATCTGATGCTCTCGTTCTAGAACCACACCCAGATACTTTACTTGCTCGCTGAACTGAATTTCTTTGCCCATCACTAACTGCGGCCTCAGCCTTACAGTTGCCTTAGCCTTGAGAATGGCACAATGACCGTTTTGGCTGGGTTGATGGATAACCTCATATCCCCACACCACAGGCACACCATCCGCAAGGCTGCCCCCATCAGGTCTGACAGCACGCTTTGCACCCTGCCCCGAATGAGCACAACCACATCATCAGTGTACCCTTGGGCGTACAACCCCGCCGCACTAAGTCTCCCCAAGTGGAGAGTAAAACGGGAGCTTCGTCGATTCTGGGCTGAACTCCATGCGGGTTTCTCTACAGAACGAAAACTTGCCGCCTCTGATGAATGAACATTAGATAAATGAGAATCCTCGTCAAAGGGGAGTGACATGTATGAGTTCTTCCCCAACATCCGTGAAAGTGGGTTGAGACAGACCCCTAGATAAGCCAGTTTCTTATGGGTCATGGTGACTTCAACGCGCGCGGCTCAACTTCTTTTCTGCAAGTGCGTGGTACACAAGAAACCAAATGCTGCTCCACCTTAGTTCTTACAACAGTGAGAGACATTTGTTGGAAGCGCAGACAAACCTAGCAGCCTTGACTGCTACAATGCAGGTCTACAACCGTTTCACCCAGTTCATGGCAAAGAAACGTGGTCATCCACCTCTCAATGTCTTTTTGAAACTTGCCACCCAAGTAAATAGTTAGATCAAGTGGAAAACCAGATTAAGACCTCCTTCTAGATGGTACAGGAGTCTTCATGAGTCATACCTCTGGACGGTAACACACAAGCAACAGCTCTTCACCGGGAGATGGGCAAAATGACCAAACCTGCCGTACCACCACTGGTCTGGGTGGTCGGTGAGTGTTGAATGAATGGCTGGCCTCTTGCTTGATAGTGAAACCACAACCTCCATGATAGTCGACAGATATAACCCTCTTCAGGAACAATCATTTGATAAGGAAACGGTCCTGCAAAACATGGGGAGGTCACAACGTTGGCTGGAGGTTTGTCGAAATCCCTCAAATGCCTTCTTTCTTGATATAAACCGAATTTCGCCCTCGTTGAGTAGATTGAGAAAACGGGCAGTTTCCCCCAATTAATACCGAAAGAAGCACTTTCCTGGTCTTGTTGCTCTTCAACAGGGAAAATCAATTTCGTTCCGCTTCACTCCCGGTGTTTTTATTCACTCAACCTGCTGTGGGTGATGTGCTCCAGATTCCGTAGCTGACTCTGACGTTTACCAAACACAACAACCACTTAACGCCAAACAAATATCAACTCGGCCTTCTCTCTTTTCTTCCACTCGCGAGTCCTTCAAGTCGACCAACTAACCCCTTCCAGGGCCTTCAAGAGCTCTTCATCGAACGTCAAGTCTAAATAGCCTGGATCCTTCTCCCCAATTCCGTTTCTTGATGATAAGCTCGTGAAGTGAACCGTATTAAGTGCCAAGATCTCACAACTTTTCAAACAGTTGCTTCGGTTCATTGTTTCTTTAAAAAAGGGGGTCAAGAAGTCAGAGGTCAATTACAGAAGAGCATTGAAAAAGTTGAAGGTAAGTGGGCATTGTTTCCAAATTGGAATATTACAGGATTGATACGGTCAGTATGTCGTGGAAAAAGCATTCAAGCCGATTATGGAATTACAGAAATGGCCTTACGCTGACTCAACTGTTGACATGCCCGTCGAGCCGTAATTTTATTCGTCGGAAAAGTAGCTACAACCCTCCCTCTCCCAAAAAATTGGCAGTCACACAAATTATTTACGCGCCATTACTAACTGAAGGGGCAAACCCAGTAAATCTTGGTATATTCAGCCGGTTGTATTTTATGCACTGCCTACGCTCTCTGCTCAAGTTCTGGGAACTACTCAGTCGATGGTCATTTAGCCCTTTAATTTTCCGGGACATTTCAAGCCACAGAACTCCAAAGCTGTTTCCGCCATTTGTGCCAACTTGTAACATCAAAGACGTAGAAGATAATAATACGAAGGTTTCGCACCCCCCCCCCTCTCATCAACCTTGTTGGGTTCTCAGTTCTATGTTTCTGGTCACGAAGGAAAGAACAGTTCTCCCTAGGAGTAAACCTACACCACACACCACGTAGAACTTGGGAAAATGAGAATCAAACATAGAAAAACCCTTATTCAGGATTACAACATGATTGATCAACTTACTTCATTGTGGCAACTGATGTTGATACCAAAGTTGAGCTGATTCTTCCAACTATAGATCTGTTTCTTTATCAAAATAACTGTTCCTGAACCCTCGTAGAGGGTTATACTGGGTGCGGCATAAAGGTCGGACGTTTTTAAAAAAATCATAACTTCGGTAATTTTTACTCAAAAATATCTGGTGCGTTGCAGCACACAACTTTCCTTAGATCTACAACAATTCACTTTGTACATGGCTAATTCTATTTAATCAATTCATTCAGTTAATTTGAACTTGGTCAAACAACGCTTTACGGCAGCATGACGCGGCAGCGATTACAGTTAAAGAATTTATTGTGCTGCTCGTACTCATTGCAGGACCATTATTGAGCAAATGGTACCCAGAAAATTAATGAGGCTGTAAACACGGATTTTTTGAAGGAGAATAGTAATAACTTTTGCAGAGTTATTGGGTAGTAACTGTTAGAACTGGTATTAAGCGAAACGGCGGTAGTTGAAATTCAGGAATTTCTGGAGTGAGCCCCATGTATCTCGCGAGCGTTTTTAATTACTCACCCTATAGGTATTGCATTGGACTACAATACCAATTTTCTTTAACTTTCTACTAACATTCCAGCGGAGTTTAAAAGGAAAAAACCACGGCAAAAACGCTTTTCGTCGAACATTTTGATAATTTATTGTGCTGCTCTCGTCATTTTCCCACAAATGGGAATTTTATGGTATAATTGCCTTATTGAGAGCTATCAATATAGAAAATTTAATCAAAATCATTACAGCCGTTTTTGAGAAAAAAAATTGGTGTTTTGATCACTATGATAACTATAGTTAACTTTCGGCGGATTTTGCCCATACCCTTATTTTTGCGTCCCATGGTAACCTGTAGGCTAGACATTCGGTTTCAACTGATTTGGTACGGTTGTTTTCTCTACAAACCGCACTAAAATCAATTTCGTCGAAAATTTTGATAATGTATTGTGCTGCTCTCGTCATTTTCCCACTAATGGGAATTTTATGGTATAATTATCATGTTAAGAGCTACAAATATTAAAAATGTAATCAAAATCGTTAGAGCCGTTTTTGAGAAAAAAAATATTTGGTGTTTTAATCACTATGATAACTATAGTTAACTTTCGGTGGATTTTGTTCATACCCTTATTTTGGCGTCCCATGGTAACCTGCGGCCAGACGATGATGTCTTTACATCGAAAGCGCTTGCCCACAGTAACTCACAAGCCAGAGGAGACGGACTCACCTAACAGGTACGTTAACTTTATTAATTTGCCTACTGGCGGATATAACCCAATTTCTTTAAAGTAAAAAATGTTATTGACATATTTAGATTCACAATTTAAAAGCATTTTAGAAATTCATGCGTGGAAAACCAAATCAGTCAAGTGGCGTCCCTCGTTCGCGATACACCGCTGGAGTCTTTCTTGGAAATTTCCGAAAACTCTTTCCAACGTTGCTCTCTCAACTGCGACGATTTCCACGCGAATAGCATCCTTCAATTCCTCCAATGTTCGGGGCTTGTGCTGGTAAACACGTGCTTTGAGGCGTCCCCACAGAAAAAAGTCACATGTGGACAAATCTGGGGACCGAGGAGGCCAATGGACGTCACCGAACCTGGAAATGATGCGGCCAGGGAAAAAGAGGACGAATAACGCTCATGAGCTGTGTGAGCGGTTGCCCCATCCTGTTGGAACCACATTCGCCGGATTACAATACGTTTTTGTCTCAATTCAGGTGTAAAGAAGCCGGTTATCATTTCAACATAGCGTTCTGAGTTGACGGTAACAGCAATGCCACTGTCGATTTCAAAGAAGTAAGGGCCTGCAAGTTTGGGATATGGCGCACCAAACAGTAACTTTTGGGCAGCGGTTGCTCGTGTAATTGTCGGGGATTTTCATCAGCCCAATAACGACAATTTTGCTGATTCACCATGCCATTGAGGTGGAAGTGAGCCCCATCGCTCATGAACAAAATGAGGATCTCATTTTGTTCAATAAGTGCTTCCATCTCACGGGCGAAGGTCGTTCGTTGTGCATAATCCTCTGGGTGTAATTTTTGCACAATGGACAACTTATAGGGGTGAAACCTCAACTCTAGATGCAAAATACGCCCAACCGATCGATCACTGAGGCGAAGTTCAGCAGCATGCAGGCGAGCTGATCGACTCAGGCTGCGAATTTGTGCTTGTCGTACACTTTCAATGTTCTCTGGTGTTCGAATCGATCTTGGAGCTCCTGGTGGTCTGTTCCTCATCAATGAACCTCGAGTGCGAAGTCCTTCAACCCAACGAAGAATGGTGTTTTTAGTGGGAACAGCCCGATTTCGGTGGATATTAAAATGACGACGAAACTCACGCTGGACTGCCGTGACGGACTTGTTATTACGAAAGAAACTGTCGTAAGCAAAAACGCGGTGCTCTACTGTCCACAGGTTCATGACTTCAACTGGTAAAAAAATGCTAAGACCTCCCGATTACAATGGTCCCTTCCCCACGTTGGTCGACACATTAGGAGGGGAAGTACTGGCCATTTCAAAAACGTCCGACCTTTATGCCGCACCCTGTATCAGTCTACTGTCATGGAGGTTGCAGTTCCGCTACCATGCAACAGGCCATTCGCGCAACATACACCGAACTCAGGTATTTTTGGTCTTAGCCAGTCTCCCGGGGGAGAGTCCATGTTTAACTGCGAAAAGGATGACCACCTGAGGAATCCCGTACCATCAGGGAGGAGTTGTTAATCTGGTTCCCCACCTGATCTAGATACTTGCCAAGTTTCCTAAGGGACAGATCAACTGTGATCACGTTTCTTTGCCAATGCAGTCGATGCTGGTGGGTTTGTCTGCTCTTCAACAAACATCGCTCGCTGTTGTAGGGACTACAGCGAAGCAGCACGCGGTTGCTTATTTCCTCCGCACTAGAGGCACAAGACGTGCATGATGGGAACAGTCTCTGAAGGAAAAAAAAATGGAACGCCATGCCCCTTAAGGAACTGGTTTAACCCACGTTCTCTCAAGACGTCTGTTTAATATTGGGGCGACAATTTCTGAGGCCCTCGAACTCTGCGCTCTCCTCATTACTGACCCCGCTGCTCCTTTGACCAACAGCAGAAAGGAGCAGCAAACAAACGTGGCCCTGAAAACTTTGCTCATCTAATCCCATCATGACACACGAAAACTGGCATCACCCCACCAACTTTCCTCCACCTACTGAGCTACTCATGCGATCAGTGCGTTTTCTACATCTACTGCAGTACAACCGCGTTCCATCCAACTCTATAAGACGCGATCCACCAAACACCTTTTTTACGTGTCGCTTCACTTTGTCTCATCTCTTCCCTTCATCATCTCCGTTACTTCCGAACATCGGTAAGATCGTTCCAATTTTCTTCCACACTTCACGTCGACACATTCACCGTATTTTCATCCACCTCATCACCTCATCAAGGGCCTCAACGAAAATCAAATTCATTTATTCATTTCTTTGCTCGAGCCTTCTTTGTATTTTCATTATCTTAGCAGAATTTCTTATTTTAATACAAACCCCTTTAATTTCGAATTATTTTCCTCATTGTTTCTTTTCGCCAAGCTTTCCCTTCTTACACCATTTGTTTCGCTAATAATTTCTTGATAATTTACCGTGGTCCTCCAAGTCAACCCTATGTGTTGAGGTCACGAAATTCCCATCGTAGCACCTTAACAACGTCCTTCATTCCATTGTCACAGCAAGTTCCAATTGTGCCCCTAACATCACTCCCCCTCGTAGAAAGATCACGTGATAATGAGACTTCGGGGGAGGGGAGAGTATCATCCCGAACGAGATCCTCTTAGTCCCTTCGGAGAATGTAGATGAAGAAACTCGTCCAGCAGTTGCACGGGTAAGCGAGCTTCTTCACAAACTGGGTGAAACACTTATAGGCTTCCTTGATAATGGTCAGTAGTTTTGTCTGATCTTCCGAGAACGCTTCACTTCGCAATGTGTTGTAGGAACTACAACGGAGCAGCATGCGGTTTTTTGTTTCCTCTGCATTGGGGGAGCAAGACACGCAGGATGGAGAGTCTTTGGGTGAAAAACATTGAAGTTGCCACGTCTCCTAAGGAACTGGCTCGTTGAGTGGTCCGGCTCAACCCACTTTCTCTCACGAAGTTCACGGATGTTGGGGAAGAACTCATACGTGTTACGCCAGCACGGGATTCACCCCAGAGTCGATGAAGTCCCACCTCTCACCTACATTGACTCCTAATTAATTGACTTGCGTATCAAAAAGGAGCCTGTGGCCGCCAAAGCGTATTGTCAGTTGGCGATTTACTTTTCCCTTCAAGAGAATTGACTGGGTTTTTTCTTCAACCACCGGCAGATTGACGGGCTCACATCTCTGAGTGACAACTTGGAGCACATGGTGGTTCTTCCGACTGTTTACAGATCAGCAGTTAGATCGTCTACATAGGCGTATGGATCCTAGGTGCAGCGTAATAAGATGCGCTACTTCACCCCGCTATTTGAGGTTTTCGAAGATGTTTGTTTCCACATCAAATTTACATCATGCCTAACAGTTGATGATTAGTGGAATGAAAGGTGAAATTACTACATAAGAGAGTTGCTATTTTTGAAGGTTCGATGATATCGCGCTACATGGAACCAACCAAACCCCAGTCACATGATCGCAATTGATGCTGCCGATTGATAGCCAACTCATATCACTACCCTAGATGCAATTTCTGAATGTTGTACAGTTCCCTGCGACCACAACAAACCAAAGGGTTGACGAAGAATGAGAAACATTCAAACGAGCAATTAATACCTGCGAAGTTGCGATTTGTGACGTACAGTTTACCTTAACGTGAGGCTTGCGAATTTATGAAGCTGCCTAGGTCCTCGCTAAGCCTAGCCCCCCCCCCCTCGCTAACAATATAGAAACACGGGTCTGGTAGCAGTATATTCACAAAAAGAGACAACGAATTCAGATATCTTTAAAAACAGGACCGCGGTCCAGCAGAGAGCGTTATTTGATGATTTTTGACCGAATTGGTATTCATAAAAAATATTATTTTATTCGATTTTCAAATATATCAAGGCGGTTCTACTCAAATTCTCGATTTCCAGGGAGATCCTTACAAAAAATACCGTTCGTCGGTTTTCCACTGGGATTGACCTCATTCCAAGGAGTCCAAACAATCTCTCACGAAAGAGCATCGATCACCGGTAGACGTGTTCCAGTCTGGGAAGAACAGGATCATCTTTTCATTTCGTATACAATTCCAAACTAGAGAGGACAAGAAACACGACACCTGGACGGAAGTAGCCGGGAGGTATCTTGTCCCCTACGGATTAGTCACGGAGCCCGAGCTGAAAGATAAAACTGATACGTTACCGAGAGGAATAACCGAAAGAAGGGCGGAGGCTAAAGATAGCCCCCTTGAAAATCGTCACATTACGAACTGTTAACATGTTCATGTTCACAGCCGTGCAACCGCACGGATCGGACGACTCCAGTTGCTTCGAAACCTTTAAAAACCTCTTCAATCGGTAAATCGGGCGTTACACGCTTCAAAAGCTCATTGTAAATTTCAAACAATGCCGTCGATATCAGTGAGGTTTTAGAACGCCCTTACGAAACTAACCCAAATTTTTGCATCAACACACTAAAACAATAATGTTCTAAAATAATACTACATAACTAAGGCCAATCCGATTGCGGTGGGCAAGCGCCACACAGCAAACCTCTCTCACAAATAAATTTTTAAAAAAACTGCAACTATTGTTAAAATAGTTGTTATCATCCAATCAAAGATCAAACGTCTTCCTCTTTTTACAATATCATGTTATATTTTTAAAGCCGTTCATTAGTTCAAGTTTTTGTTCGCTACTATTTGGAAGACAAGCCCAATCTAAGGGTGGACGATATACATCGATGTTTTAAAAATACTCGATGTATAGTAACGATGCATCGAATCAAACCGATGTATTGTTAAGTTTTAAACATCGACTATACAATCATGTTTATTTTCTCGATGCATCGAAAGGGCAAACAATCAAACCTTAAATCAAACCAAATAATAATTTTTTTGTCTTTTTAAATTAGATTATTTAGCACTCGCAAGGTGTTTCGTCAAAAAGTGGAATCACTGATTGAAGAAGCAGCCAATATTATAGAGGTCAGTGCAACCAACCCATGAAAAATATAAATGCAAATGGCCGACTGAATTGACACACTGTCTCTCTCTTACAGTTAGTTGCAGTTTCTAGCTTCAAAAATCATATTGTTTCACTTTTTGTATTAATTAATTACTTATTCAGAATTCATATTAAAATTTTCTGAGTCGTGTTAGCAATATTATTTACAAATCAAAGTGTTAAACTGAACAACACGTTATTTGTAATATTAATATCATAATAAATTTGGAAGGATTACAAAATACAGTTTCCAACATTGCATAAAATTGCCTTCGAATATCTAACATCGGTGGCATCAGAGAGACTGTTTTCGCGAGGGTGCAGGTAATACTCAACAAATAAATACATTAAATAGTAAAATTGGGTAAAATTTGGTTTTTACAAAGTATAGATAAAAATTATCGGGATATGCATTAAAAATAAGTGTAAAGGTAATAAAGTTATTTTAATCGATTCTTGCTTTTTATTTCTAAACCACATACATATCTAACTTATAGAAAAACAATCGATGTATGTAAAAACATCGAAGTATGTTTTGATACATCGATATTACATCGACGCAACAATCCGATGCATTCAATCGAAAAAAACATCAATGTTTTTATCAATTGTTCATCATTAGCCCAATCTGTATTATAGCCGTTACCAAAGCGTTTTGTAATTGTGTTGCTATGGCGAGACAACAGCTTTCATTTTTGAAGTTGAAATAAAGTTAGTGACGCGTCTTTCGTGTTTCCGATGCGTAGTATCGGACTTATTCGTAGTTAATGTTCTTATTTCTTGTATTACCAATGGCGATCGAAACTTCTGCCGATATGTATTTTTTCTCCAATTGGTACCGTTCAATTTCTGAGAAAAAAAACAAAATAATTTATTTGACGGTCGCTAGACGATCATCTGACGCTCTCCCCCTACCTTTCCTAAAAAATCCGTTCTTTTGCACAAAAATCCCATTTGGTATCTAGTTGCGCCCGCCTGTTCTGCAATATGACTAGACGAAGCCCATGGTTATTAAAGTAATTGGGTTAGATCCGCCAGCAGGCAAATTACTAATGTTAACGTACCTGTTTGGTGAGTTCGCCTCCTCTGGCTGGTGAGATACTGTGGGCAAGCGCTTTCAATGTAAAGATATCATCGTCTGGCCGTGGTCTTCATATACGAAGAGAACGGTAAACAGGATGGTAGAGCATCATGGAGGGGGGGGGGAAGGAGGCCATGTACCTCTGGGGAAACCCCTAAATGTGAAAGGAACGTCTTGCATAGTCTGTCAATTGTGGAATCCAAGTCGCCTGTATTGTAACGAAAACAACCAACTGACGAATTTACAGACCACCCTATCCAACAAAGACATAGAATCCACAACTGACAGACTATTCAAGACGTTCCTTTCACCTCTGGTGGGTTTCCCCAGAGGTGTATGACCTTCCTCCATATAAAGACCACGACCAGATGACTGACTCTAGTTCTGACTTAACGGTCAGACGATGATGTCTTTACATCGAAAGCGCTTGCCGACAGTAACTCACCAGCGAGAGGAGATGGACTCACTCACCTAACAGGTACGTAAACTTTAGTTAATTGTCTCTGGATAGTGATGCTTACTAGGGACTGGCTGAAACACTGTCCAGCGTGGCGTGGCTGGATTTTTACTCCAAACTGGAGTGACACAAAACCGTCTAGATTTGTGTGACCTTTCAGAAGCACGCCATTCCACCCCTTCAGTTATTGCTGCAAGTAATCCTTCCAAGTATGAGTGAGGAACTTCCCCTGTTTTCAACATCTGTACTTACAAAGTAAAAAACCCAAACGCGTCCAACTCTTGTATCTGAATAGGCGAAATCATGCACATCTAAATTGGCAGCAAGATCTTTAGTGTAGAACCTTCGGACTGTAGAAATTATTTGCGCGTGGATCATTGGTAACTCCGATGATTAAAAAAAAGATACTGTCATGCCGCAACTTTAACGTTTTTTGGCCACCGGAATGAATTATGAAGAGCTGAAGTTCATCACAGCAACATTACCCCAGAGATTGGGAGTCATTATTCCTGAAACCTGCGTCGCGATCCAGAAGGGCTTGGACTGAATGCACCTGGGAAAGGCCCGAGCTCGATATTCTAATTAATTCGGCCTGAGCCGAACAGTAACCTCCCCAAACGCCCTGGACTGTTGGAACGGTCGTCAAAGTGAACAAGAATGAACTGGCATATTCAATTCAATCCACACACGCACTCCCACGCCATCCACAATGTAAAGCTAGAATCTATTTTCGCCGACATTTCTTTTAATAATTGATTGCGCTGCTCTCACCATTTTCCCAAAAATGAGAATTTTACGGTACAGCTCTGCTATTGGAGCTGAGCTTCAGAAGAAGTTAATTCCAAATTTTACAGCCATTCTTGAGAAGAAAAATTTGGAGTTTAGATCACTATGCTAACTATACTTACTTTTGGGTAGATTTTGCTGATATCTTTATTTTGGCGACCGGAGATGAAATTTTTTTTCTTATGGTATCTTTCGGACTTGGAAGCCTTCGAAACATCAAGTATCTGATGATAAACATTGTCACAATTTCTGCATCGCACGAGGAAGCAAGTAAAAATAGCGTAATCGAATCATAAGGCCCTAATAACAGAGACGGGGAGCTGCACAAATATGGGCGCTACTTCAATTTCCATTGTGAAGTCTCGAGTAAAGTCGTTGCCGCATTCGGTAGTGAAAACAACTCAACCAAATTTGTTATCTTCTCACTCCATCACGATACGCAGCCCTCATGCCTCGTAAAACGACTAAGAGATCAACACGTTTATTGGCCAGTTTCCAGCAAATTGAGCTCCAAGGAAAACTAGGATAAGTCCGATTGAGTGTCTTGCATATTGAGGTCCAACGAGCACCTTTCAAATGTCTGAAACGGCTACCGACATCACTTTGTTGTGCTTTGACCTCAAGTGAAACTGCTCAAACGTAGAGAACTGCAAGATTCGTTTACATATCGCGTTCACAGGCACACAGACCCTTTTCCCAAAGAGTGTTTTTGTGGAGTCAGATTTGAAAATGACTCAAAAATCTTTTTTCCACCCAATTACACGACTTTCCTTTCTACTTTGTAAAGCCAAAGAAAGTAAAAAGGGGAGGTTGGTGAGTCTATGCGATGACTTACGCCACTAAAACCATAATAGTGAGATAATACCATTAAAAACAAAAACAAAGAGGGCTAAAAGAACTTTTCCTTTCTTCAAGAAATAACGTAAAATTAACTTTTACCCAGGTGTGGATTCTCAAGAGTCAGTCAGGATAAAAGAACAGCTTCTCTAGGCCGACGTTTCCTTTAATTTATCGCATCATCTGGGCTATAAGCTATTACAGCCCCTAAACTGTACATAGGGGAAACGATAGGCCGGCTGGCGGTACAGGAAAATTCCAACAACTGCAGCGACAAGCGTGTCTTGCTATTACAGAACAATGTGTACCTGCCCTACTGCTGCAATGGAAGTCCTTTTATACATCTCACCTCTTCATATGCACATTCAGAGGACTGCTTACCTGGGATCTCCACCAGGGTCAAGGCAAGCCTCCAAGGAATAACTAGACAGTTCAAACTATAATAGGCAGCAGTCCTTGCTACTGACGTTATGCCAGAGCGGATGAACTTTTGGCTGCCATTCAGTGTTAGCGTCCACTCACGGGAACGATGGTAGAAGGGGACGTTCTGGACTGAAGTGGGCGCCCTGCAGTGGAGTACCGATGGTTCAGTTATGAAAGGCAGAGCTGGACTAGGCATTGTAGGGCCCAATTTCAGTCTTGCTAAGCCGCTGGGAGAGTACGCCACGATATTTCAAGCGGAAATCCTAGTTATAAAGATCTGCGCGGAAGAGATGCTGACCAAAGAACTCAAGGGCAAGCGGATCTACATATTCTCGGACAGCCAGGCCGCCTTAAAGGCTATTGCAGCCTATAGTTTTAGGTCCAAGCTCGCATGGGAATGCCTTCATGCGCTCAAGCAGCTCGGCGCCCATAACAGGCTCCCCCTCATTTGGGTGCTGGTTCACAGGGGGCATGAGGGCAACGAAAAGGCCGACTGCCTGGCGAAAAGGGGTACAGAGACACATTGGGCCTGAACCCTATGTAGGTATGACGAAGAGTCATATGAATCGACTGGTGGCTCGATGGGAGATACAGGAAAACAGCGCCCATTGGCATCGCCAGTCGCGATTAAGACAAGCGAAAAGGCTTGTTATGCCTTCCTATCTGAGGGCGAAGGCGATGCTGTCACTCTCTAGACGAGATCTGAGTCTTGAATGGCTTCCTGAGACTGCCCACTCAGGTATCACCGCAACAAGCTGGGCATCTCAGAAGCGGTGGAATGCAGACTTTGCGGTGAGGAGGACGAAACGGCAGAGCACATCCTATGTGAATGCCCTGCCTTGGCAGTTAAACGTTTTCAATACTTCGCTCAGGGGTCTATTGAACCCCAAATCATAGCGGAATCTGGTGTGAAGGACATACTCGGCTTCCTAAGGGGGGCAGGTACTTACGAGCACCCAATTTACACTTTCCTGCTTCGGCTCAGATCATTTAGTGCGTGGAGATTGGCAAGGTTGGGAGATTTTTGAATATCTTAGTCCCCATACCTCGCTTCCGTATGAGACAACTGAGGACACCATAGCGTCAACCAGCCTTCTGTGTGACTCAATCTAGTGCAACATTCTGTTCTCCACGAGGCCTCAGTAAGCGAAAAAACCCTGCAAATTATTACACAATGGTTTATTATTCTCATGAACAGCTTGACCTAGTATTACGGCTCCGAGACCCATCCCATTCAATTCAGCATCGAATACTAGTAAACCATACGAAACAACAAGTACCTGGCTACAATGGAACTACGGAAACTAAATATTCCCCCGACGCCAGGCGCGCCCGTAAACGTCTGTAGGCATTTATGATCCGATAGAGGGGTGTGCGGAGGAAGTAGCCCTCACCTTCCTCCGCCCCGCCAGGGAAATTGGGACAGGGGCTTGCAGCAAACCCGTCGCTAGTCGAGCGGGCGGGTGATTGAGTTTTATATGACGGGTTGGCGGGAGGGAGGGAGTGCTAACGACGAAACGTTGACTTCCGCTGTAGTTCCCGTGTTATACTGCGTACAGGCTTCGTCTGATCGGATTGCCAAGATGGCGGGCACAACTAGATACCAAATGGGATTTTTGTGCGAAAGAACGAAATTTTTAGACCACGTTAAAGGCACAAAACGGCCTGGACGGCGGACGGACATTGCAAATTTGGAACCTCCATGTCTTGAAACGTAAAGTATCAAATTTTGAGGGGGGTTGTAAAAATGTTTCGTGACCGAAAACATAGGGTTATCATTCAGAATGAATAATAAACCAAAATTGGTCTGTATGGGACAATACACTGTAAGGGCCATCGTAAGTAGGTTGCCAAGGTCTCCTCATCCTGTCGTACAAAAACGTGTGAAGAAACAGTAAATCTGGATGGATGTAAGGAGTTTCGGCGGTGTGATGCTTGAGAGGAACTCGACGGAGGTTACGGACATGGTCACGTAATTTTGCACGTAAATTTGGAAGGTCTGCTGGGGGAATCGATAGAATCAACTGGAAGACGAATAGGTTCTTCATAGATGATTTCTGCAGGTGTTACTCCAATGCTTGGGATAAGGTAGGAACGTAATGCGAGAACTGTTGGTAAAGTTGCGGTCCAATCAGCTGTCAGTGAGCACTATGCACAAATAGTAGGAGATACAATTCGTTTTGTAGATGATAGATCATCACTCACGTCTCGGTGAGTTGTCACCTGTCTTAGTTCGTCCACTAGATTTCTACCTTTACAGAGTCGACGTTTTAATTTATTCTGGACAATTTATTGAGATCGCGTATGACACTTTTGAGTAGCAGTTTGGGATTCTGATGGATCGCGGGCCGTTAATCTGCGAAGGTATCCGTTTCTAGCGTACGGGGGAAAAAAATAACCGGTTATTTATAGCCGATTAATCCATTGAATTAAATTGCCGGCCATTTCTTCGTTATCCGGATATCGATCCTGCGGTCGAACGGGTTCCCCAATGTAAATCGTTTGTTACTCCCTTGTCTCTCAGCTACGCCTTCCTCCATCTGCGTCTGTGCTCAACTGTGTGTGCCCGCTTCGAGCGACCGAGATGCCCTATCATTCAAAATAGAGGCGGAGAAACTGAGGAATGACTTCTTTCGTTCTAAAGCCGTTCTTCGTCGAAGTATTAATTTCACGAATGGATGACTTACGACGACCGAGAGAAGAAGGGAGATACACGATTTTGCGAAGGCTCGTTACAAGTCTATTTATGAATATTTACATTTCGTACGCTCGAGGTTTGTAAACGAGTTGTTCATTCGGCTGAAACAAACGTCGATTTTTTAAAATATCTAGTGCGAAGCATCACGGTACTTTCACCCACCCCTCTTGATTTAATGATACGTTGCATATGCGGGCAGCAGAATCTACGATCATTGTGTTTCTTCAGAAGCATTTATGGCAGAACAAATTTCAAGAAGTAGTTGGCTGAGAGCACCTTATGTCAGTCGTATTTGAAAAAACGATGGCTTTTTGGCAAAACGGCTTCAGCGATTTTCACCAAACTCACAGGATGTTTTCAAGTAGTTATTACCTACATATTGTTCTGAATAAATGTTCCTCTGATAGTCCACTGAACAGAGATAAAAATGAAAATGTGTCAAAAATAACGTTTTTTCGAACCTTTCCGTAAATTCCAGGGTAACTTCTTCACCAGATGTGATCAATCTTGCAGAGTGTCTTTTAGTCACCCATACCCACATTTCGTTCTCTGTAATTATTTCTGTATATATTTGTTGGACGGAGATATAAGCCAAGTTAACTCAGAAAAGGAGATTTGTCGAATATTAATTTATCGTTATTCCAATTTTCTCAAAAACGGCTGTGACGATTTCGATCAAAGTTACAAATGACTCTCAACTAACTTGTCGCTACATTTTGTTCTCCATAAATGTTCTTGTAGAAATGCGTTGAACGAAGGTATAGCGCCTCGTTTTTGCCCACTCCTCAAAATTTGACGTTTGAAGGCATCGAGATTCCCAATCTGCAATGTCCGTCAGCCGCCCTGGCAACTTTTCGCTTTTAACGTGGTCTAAAAAATCCGTTATTTCGCTCTGAAATTACATTTGGCGCTTGCTTCTGCGCGCTCGGCGATCGGACGAAACCAGCACGAAAGGGGGACCTTGAATTGGAGTATTAGACATGAATAAACGTCGTGAGCGTGAGTGAGGACTGTGATAACATGGATATGAGTTTGAATGAGTATTTAAGCGCGAGGGGATCTCTGAATAGGTGAACTGGGTTGCGAGGGGACAGGGGGAATCAGGTTGACAGCCTCATAAATCACCTGTGCATTGATCGCTTAACAGCGATCGTGGCGTAAGTAGGAGCTACTCAACACATTCCTGCTCCAAAAAATGTAAACGAACTTTGTAAAAAATAGATTGGGTTATTAGCTAATACCTTGAAAACTACTCAGTGTGCGGAGGTCCCATGAAATATTTTGACTCACCGGAAAGGTGAACCTAATTCAATAGTAATAGGATCCACCTTGACACTATTGAGCTATTGCGATTTCCTCTTCCTCAAATGAGACACCCGTTCTCAGAGAATTATGCAAAATAAAATTCGTGCCACTCTGTAACTAAATTACTGGGCGTTCCTTCGAGGGAAAGAGAGGGATGAAAGTCGTTCCAAAAAACCTTTTCCGCTTTTATCGGAAACCCTGATTTTCTCCAATCGGATAAAGTGGCTTTCACAAAAGAAAATTTATCTGGAACTTTTTCAGAGGAAGTGGAATTATCAATTCGATTCCCCTCTCCGAACGTGTCACCCCGACGAGCTCCTCAATTTTGATTCGCAACCTCGAGAGTAAATGACTCCATCTCGAGTGTCAGTAGAGTCAAGTCAAAATATTCATCCGAGCCAGAGCGAAGGACACGATAGATTTGACATTCGAGTTGAGATTCAAACGAAAAGAGACGCAGACGCTCCCGAAGTCGGAAGCAATAACGTCAAATGATTACCAGAATCACGGACAATTTGAATGATAGACGGCCGGTTATTTATTCTCGAGAGTTGAAGGGTTTAATTCGAAAATGCAGTCCGGGTTTTCTGGCCGTCTTCCAAACGACGGTTTTATTTCCAGTCCTTCATCGCGCGCCTCCGAAGTTTTCGACTGGCAACAAATAAAAGTCCGGAGATGAAGAGAGGCGGTTCGATCTTAAGTGATTTATGTTTCCACAAGATACAGTTCCTTTCGTGGCACTACACGCTCCGTTAGGTTCATTAACGGAAAACAAAGAGGCATTGTAATCAAGACAACATACATACACTCACGTTTCAAGGTACAGAAGATCCGAATGTAAAATTAAACGTCAGCAAGCGCGACACAACCATTTTCTTTATTCCCCACGTAAATTCGGAAAATGTTCTCTGTACTGCACAGTTGTGCAGTTTGTTGTTTTACAATGAAACTTACGTCAGGCCCCACTCTTACTGGTGAGCGCACGAACAGGCGAGCTTGAATCCGAGAAATGAATGAACGTGGTGAGAGTGTGAGGACTGTATTACACTTGACAGAATAGCGATATCCGGTTGAGTATGAGTATGTAAACGCACATCAGGGGCTGTCAATACGTGTGAAGAAGAAGAAGAAGAATAATTTATTTAACAACCTGGGAAACAATAGGGCCTTAAGGCCCTCTCTTCCCTGTTCCCAGGAATTAATTACGTAACAATCACTGTTTCTAGTTGTCATTACCACGTGAATAAAATAAAAAGTATCTTGTAACATTCTGACAATTCTTCCGTTGCACTTCTACGTCCACTACACTTTTTGCACTTAACTTCACACTTACGTAAATACCTCCCATTGTTAGGTTTCCTCGTATTTTTTTATTAACATTTTTTTCATTCTATTCTTAAAACTATTTACACTTAAATTAAAATCAAATATATCTCTGTGTTCGTTATATACATGGATTGCTCGAATCCTAAAAGATCTACTATACAGTACGGTCCTGTGCTTTGGAACCTGCATGAGTTCGCTACGCGTACCATGCATGTGACCTTCACCCAGCATCATAAACCTTTCACGGAGGTATCTAGGGTTTCCGTACTTAAGGATCTTAAACAACATGGTCGCAGAGGCGAGCGCGAGTCTTTCCCTCACCTTCAACCAGCCCAACTTCAGAAAGTATGGCGGTACGTGCTGATCCGTTTTGAGACGATAAACGAAACGTACTGCCGAATTCAGTGCTTTCTGCATATTATCGCACTGCTCGCTGTTCATGTCGCAGAAAGCTAGTATGGCGTAATCAATGTTGTGCAGTACCAAGCTTTCGACAAGCCTCCTTCTTACACTTAACGGCATATCTATTGCTAACCTGCGAAGCTGGTATATTGAACCATACACACGTTTGCATAAGAGTGTGACGTGTGGCAACCATGACAGCGTGCTTGATACATTTATCCCCAGGTTTTTTATGTTGGTCACGTATTCTAGTGGTTCACTATTAATGCACACTTCTGGTATCCATATCGCATCACACTGTGTCACTAGCTTAGTGCCATGGTCCCCAGGATCATGGCTTTAGATTTGGCAGCATTTATCGTCATTCCATGACTTTCGCACCATGATACCACGCGTACCAACTCCTCATTTATTGTCTTGACTCCTTCTGACAGGTGAGACAATGGTACGCTTGTATAAAGCTGTAGGTCATCCGCGTACACCATACACTCGCACTGCGTAAAGAGACGAGGCAGCTGGTCTGAAAAGACGGTGAATAGCCTAGCTGACAATACGGAACCCTGGGGTACCCCCTCCTCCAAAACACAGCTTTTTGATAGGATACCGTTTGGTGACCTTGTGTTCGGAGTCCTTAAACTCAGATATGAGCCAAACCATTGCAGCATTTTGCCTGAAACTCCTATTGACTCTAGTATTGCCAGCAGGAGTGTATGCTGCACTCGATCGAAGGCTTGGGAAAAGTCGATCATCACTAAAATCGTGACCTTTTTTTCGTCCATGGCATTCCTCACGTCATCGAGTACTCTTATTAGGGCAGTTTCTGTACTACAGCCCACACGATATGCTGACTGCCTGTCGTCCAAAATATCGTTTTCACACACGATATCGTTGAACTGCTGGTAGACACACTTGTCAAATATTTTTGCGGGGACGCAGGGAATACTTATTGGTCTGAAATCGCTCACACCCTGTGGCTTCTCTACTTTTTTCAAAGGCTGAATAGCAGCTTGCTTCCAGCATCCAGGATAGATCCCTGTTTTCACGGACTCATGAGGAGAGAGAGAGAGAGATAGAGTTGAGTTGGGTCGAGCTGAGAGATGAATCATTCGGTAGCTGAGGGATGACTGTATCGTGAGAGCTGAACGATAACTGACTCGAAGGAGCTGTCTGCTGAGAAGAGGAATCTAAAATTGAGGGGTGAGTGAAGATCGTCGGGAAAGTCCAGGACAGGGGAAATCCATTGTCACTTGGAAATAACTGATGAGCTGGGCTTTCCATAGGTACAAACAAGAGGGTTAAGGACGAAGCAATGGCTTTACCTAAGTGTTAGAGCGGACATTTTGGAGGTCAAAAACCCAACCAATTCGGCCTGCCGAACAATGACTATTATTGAACTCTATAGTGGCCTTCGAGAGATTCTACTGCCGACCTTTCGGTCCGAGTTCTGCCAGCCTGAGAGCTCTTAACCCGTCCCCATGTCGTAGACGAGGGAAAGCAACTCCTTGGCCTAATGGCTTCAGGAGCCCACCCTCCAGCACTTAGTGAACCAGACCAGCACGAGTCCTTCCTCCATCTGGAACATTCAGTGAGTACGCGTTCTGCTGTTTCAGGGGCGATTCCACAGCTACACGTCTCTTCGTCACAAAGACCGAGTCGGTGGAGCTTCGCCCTGAAATTCCCATGACCCAGCAAGAGCTGAGACACAGAGAAGCCAGGGCTAACCCACCTCATTTTCAATCTGCCCTCCACTGACGGGAATAGGGCAAACGTCCATCGGCCAGTTTCAGCCTCTGCCCACCTTTCTTGCCATATGCTTATTAGGTTGGCCATTATCGCCCTTCATCTGGACGAGTTCGTGTCCTCTTCATTCAGGGGTAACGATATTTCGGAACAGGAAACGCCAAACTTTTTGTTCACCTTCCAATTCGCAAATCATCTGGCGGCCTCCAGATCAACTGGGAGTACTCCGCACGCGACCACAATGCTCGAGGCGGCCACAGTTCGGTAAGCCTTTGCAACTTTAATAAGTGCAGCCCGCTGTGTTCTCTTATCATTGGCATTGGCAAGGCCCCACCATCCTTGTACAGTGTAAAGCAGAATGCCGAGGAACAATCCCTTATATGCCATGATGAGGTCTCAGAAACCGAGACCCTAACCCGAGCCCGCCAGTCTTGATACCCCAGCAGTCTATAGTGGCCTGAAATCCAATCGTGCAAGTCTTAATGTCTCAATGGGCCACCCCATTCTTGAAGAAAACTAAGCACAGCTCGTCTTTGACTCTCGCCAAGTCTGTTTCCTTATCAAATGAACGTTCCAGAACTCCCAAAGAAGGTTATATCAGTTGACTATCATGGAGGGTGTCGTTTCGTCCATGATGGAGAGTCTTTGAGAGAAAAGCTGCGCATCGAAGTCGTCATGTCCTGTAAGGAACTGTCTCAATTCACTTTCTCCTAAGACGTTCATGGATGTTGGAGTACAGTACAGATGGTAGCAGTGCAGACTCTTAATGACAGTACCTGTATCCGCCGTATATTTTAACAAATAGAACTCACTCATAGCCGCACATATCTCTAAAAACCCTGCAAATTATTACACAATGGTTTATTATTCTCATGAACAGCTTGACCTAGTATTAGAGCTCCCCCATCCCATTCGATTCAGCATCGAATACTAGTAAACCATACGAAACATGTCTTGGCTACAATGGAACTACGGAAACAAAACGTTTGATGATTTTGCCCCGTCCGGTCGGGGAAATTGGAACGGGGGCGCTTCGAGCGAACCCGTTGCGAGGCGAAAGGGGAGTTGATGGGTGGCAGCGTTGCTAGGCACATAACGGCCTGGACTGGCCTGGCCTGGGTTGTACAAAATTTTTCGTGACCGAAAACATAGGGTTATTATTCAGAATGAATAATAAACCAAAAGTCGGAGAGTAAGTAGGGGCAACTCAATAAATTCTCTAGGGGTTCTACCGAGTTTAGAAAATAAGTGGGGGAAAAAAAGATTAGTTGGAAGGGCAAATTAGTTGTTTTTTCAACAAAGTAGTGTGAAGGGTGAGAGCAATGTGCCACTCCCACTCGACAGAGGGTTTTATTCAATCCTGTCCACATTTTACGGCCCTTGGCAACACAATGCGAAGTGCGCTTTGAGAAAACTTGCGAGAATATCTTAATTAAATTGACAGCGGCCTTTCAGGAAAATGTCAGTTTTGAGATTTACAACGTTTTCTCGGTACGTTATCAAAAGTGAGCTCAACCCCCATTCACCCGGATTCACCGTCGGCCCTATTGCACTTGAAATCAAAAGACCGTGATGGAGGGGAAGCATTTTTTTGCGCCTGGCCGGTTCGAGAAGTTGGGTCAGGTCATCGATCGTGCGGACTAAACCGGGATAAACGTGGTTAAGGTTGCAGGCAGCAAAAAAGGCCCCGAATATTGGGCTCGAGAGCGTAACGGGAAGTCTTTAAGGGCGTGCGGAAAGGGTTACAAAAAACGGGAGAATGGGTTTACCAAATGGAGAAAAAGAGGGAAGGATACTTGTAGATATTGTGTATAAATAGAGTGGCGATGAAGTTCTGATGAGACACCCATAGACACTGAGATGTGAGAAACACTCAATTGCAATCTGGAAGGAAATGGCATTTCATTAAAAGGAATACCTCATTTTCCCCCTCCTGGGGATGACCTGTACTAAGAATTGATACTTGCAAAATTTTACCGTCCTTCCAGTGAACCAGAATATGACTCAAGAAGAACACGCCCCAGTAAAAGATGGAGCTATTCGTTGATGAGAGGCAGGCATCACATGTTCAGATCCCACGACCGAGAGATGTGAGCAGAAAGGCGTCGAAATTAGCGCAGACATTCAAGTAGCCCAGAAAGAGCTTTTAAAAGGCCAATAGCAAACATCTTCTCAACCAATTGTAAATTGGATGATACGCTAGAGACGGATCTGTTTTCTTATTAAATCACTGTCCCTGAACCGTTGAAGAAGGTTATATCACTCTACTGTCATGGAGGTTGCGATTTCGCGATCATGCAAGAGGCCGGCCACGCACTCAGCATACTGCGGGACTCCGCATATCGAACAGCTTCATCCCACGCATCCTCAAATGAGCTAAACGTCTTGTCCAACACGCGGATCATTCCTAGAAAGGTGATCTTGGCAGCTGGATTCAGCGCAGACTGAGCTCCCTTTTCCCGAAGGCACTTGATTGAGCTTCCCTTGGATTCATAGACGCGTCTGAGTTTAGCCAAGCCCCTTAGAGTGACAGAACCATATTGTGACTCTTCATCCACCATTTTCAAAAAGAGTTGAGAATGACATAGGTATTATACTTGATAACTACAGTAATCAAGGTGCCAATACTTCAGCTGGCCCGGAGGACCAATATTTGTAGCGTATAGATTCACCAGATTCCTAGAATGTCCGGATGAGCACCCAATTTGGTGGATTTGTGAGAGACAACATGAACACCTGTGTACGTTCAGGATATGCACCCTTTGGAAATAAATCACCGCTTCTTGGGGATGGGTTAAAGCGTGAGTGAACGTTTATAATGAACATTGTAACTGATTGATAAATGAATTGATTAAATAGAATTAGCCATGTAAAAAGTGAATTGACGTAGAGCTAAGGAAAGTTGTGTGTTGCAACGCACCTGATATTTTTCCTTTGTAACTTCATAACAATAAGCACTAATCTTCTCAAAATAATCACGTTGACAGTCCTGAAATGACTTATAAGCAGGTCACTCCACTAAAGGTCGTGGCATTATTAGAAGCCACGGAATAAATTCCGGAAAGCTAAGCAGAGGGTTTCTCGTTATAGAACGTTCAGCGAGTGTGACCCACTAAATCCCGAGTGTATCAACGAGAACACATTAAACCAACAGCTTTTGTTGACACTTATTAAGGGGAACCGCCAAAAACCGTCGCTTCCTCTCGATCGATTGTTGGGCAGAAACAAAAGCGTTTAAGTAAATTGCCTAGGTAAATATTGGCCGGTGACTCACGAGTATCTCCAGGGCCTTCCGCTCCCCTTCGGAGGACCAGGTGCGCTCTCCGCTGTTCTCGCTGTTTTTTTTTTCTTCTCCCCTTCACGTACGTGAGTCACTCTGGTGGCTTTACCCCATTTATCGTAGAAAGTGATTAAGGGCAAGCAAAATAACGGCAATAGGGAACACGTAAGAGCGAAGTTCGTTCGGAAGTTGGCAGGTAATTTGACGAAACGTTGATTAGTTAGTTCAACGTCCATCAACTTCTTATTACCCAGGCACAAGTTGCAACACGTGTTTATAGTTGAGCCGACGGCGTAGCTTCTTAAGACAGCAATAAACAATTAGTATTAGAACAACCGTAGTTTTGTTGATTTCTAATTCCCCCGACTGGTGTTGATTTTGCTCAGCTCTCGATTTTCGACTGGCATTCGCCGTTTCTCAACTGGCAAGACGCGAGCGTTGTGTTTGGCCAACGACTTGAGCCAACAACTCTACGTGTTTGTACACAAATTCAGGGAGCGGAAAGCCACATTATTTGGTAGATTCGCGCATGACAGTTCATCAGTACAGCTGAGAGCAAAAGGGAGCATTGGGTCTGAACAAGAGCTTAAATATCCTTATTCTGAAATTTGACGGAAACGTGTATGCATTGAGCCAGTTATTTTGGTTGTATCGTTAGTCTTGGGGAGCAGCTTAACTAACATATTACCAACGTGTGCAATTTTTCCTCCCAAATCCCGTGCGCTGCTCGTCCAATCTCACGAATTTCCGGAACTCAAAAGTATTCCTTCGACCAGAGAAGGAAGGGAAGTTATGTATTAGTCTGGAAAAGGAAAAAGGTTCTTCAGGTTTTGACGTTTTCAAAGGCTCTCGAGTCCTGTAAACACCATTCGAGGTAATAGTCTGTGGTTACAATTGATGACCAACCTACAGATCAACAGTTAAGCAAAACCGGTCCGAAAATAACTATGTAGTGATCAAAACGGAGACGTTTTTACTTTCCTAGGCTCTACGAAGTATAAAAGAAAGTTATGTAATCCCCTGGGGAAAACAATTCTATTCGGAATGTTCTCTCTCCTAGTCCTTAAAAACATTATTTGGCAAAGCGGTCTGTAAATTTGTCTGTGAACGCGATTGAGAGAAAACGGCTGAACAAAATCAGCTCAAACTCGATATCTAGCACGATCTACGACGCAGGTCACCATGGGGCGCCAAAATAAGAGTATGAGCAAAATCCACCCAAAACTAACTATAGTTATCATAGTGATCAAACCACCAAATATTTTTTTTCTCAAAAACAGCTGTAACGATTTTGATCAAATTTTTTATATGGACAGCCCCTAATGAGACAAAAATACCGTAAAATTCCTACCCGTGGGAAAATGAAGAAAGCAGCACAATAAATTACCTAACATTTCGAAGACAATCGATTTTAGCGCAGTTTTTTCCCTATAAACTCCGGTCAAATGTTACTAGGATCTTCAGATAATTTCAGGTAATACTCCAACCTAATCCCTAAACGATGAGGTTTTTAATAACGCTGATAAGATATGCAGAGGCTCCTCCAGAAATTCCGGAATTTCAACCACCGCCGTTTCACTAACTACCATTTCTATAAGTTGTTACTCGATAACTCAGGAAAAGTGATAATTATTCTTCTCAAAAAAATCATGTTCACACCCTCATTAATTCTGTGTGCAGCAATTGCTCACTAATGGCCAGGGCATGAGTGGGAGCAGCACAATAAATTCCAGAACTACAAATTACAAATTCGTTTTCCGAGAAAAATTCAAAAAGTTAAAAACACGCATTTTTGGCAGAGTTTGGTTGTTATATTGGTCTTGGAGACTGTCAGAGGGGCACTTACAGAGAACGATATGTAGTATTGACTAGTTGAAGAGTTAAATGTGGGATATAGAGGGATATCGTCCAACCTAATGAGCAACCTTTGGTAAATGTTGACCACCCTCACAATGCTCACTATTTAGAACGTTGCTTTCATTCAGCACCTTGCTATCAAGTGAGATATCGACCAATCTCCATAAATAGCAACCACGTGTAGCGATTCCACCTTTAAATGATTTGGGATTGGTTGGCTTTATCCATATGGCCTTGTCTCGCTTTCAGAAAAAAGCGACCCTTGTGCGTCCTAACCAGCACTAATCGTTCGCGGCACATAACTCTCGGTCGAGGAAGCTCTTGTTCGTTCTCTACCCAAACCCGATTTATCACGACGCTGTAGTTACCATCGCTACCTCGCAACATTACTGAAAGTCGTCTTCTCTCAACTTTTCCCATCATTCGTTCTCTCTGCAAGTGCAGCTTCTGACTTCCGACAACCTAGTTCTGACATTGAGGGAGTATTGACTTGTCGGTCTTTATATCGAAAGGGCTCGCTCGCGGTACCTCACCAACCAGATAAGACGGATCCACCAAACAGGTAGGTTAACTTAAACCTTGTTCTTCCCAGCGTTTTATCACGACCTCCAGGAGGCCACGCTCGTGAAAGTATCGTTAAGTATTGCCTGGTATCCGCGACGCAACACTGTGAACAGCATTTATTTTATTTTCATCGATTCCGCGTTTTGTTGTTTATACTTGAAAGATTTACTTAGTTTGTTCAACTATTACTTTCATTTCGCTTTACGGTGGGCCCACGCGATCATATTCTTTTTACTTTCCTTGGCTCTACAAAGTTGAAAGGATATTTATGTAATCGGCTGAAAATAAATTTTGAGTTTTCTTCAGATCTTTACGTTTCCGACCCTCCTGAGTCCGAAAAACACTATTTGGGAAAATGGTCTGTGTGTCTGTGAACGATTTTTAGAGAAAACGACCGTACCAAATCCACTCAAACTTCATATCTCGCCCGCAGGTTACTATGGGACGCCAAAATAAGAGTATGAACAAAATCCACCGAAAGCTAACTATAGTTATCATAGTGAATAAAACACCAAATATTTTTTTTCTCAAAAACGGCTCCAAACAATTTTGATTAAATTGTTTATATTGGTAGCTCCCAATATGGAAATTATACCATAAAATCTCTATTCGTGGGAAAATGACGAGAGCAGCACAATAAATTACCAAAGTTTTCGACGTAATCGATTTTAGAGTGGTTTTTAGAGAAAACGACCGAACCAAATCCCCTCGAACTTGATATCTAGCCTGCAGGTTACCATGGGACTCCAAAATAAAGGGTATGAACAAAATCCACCGAAATTTAACTATAGTTATCATAGTGATCAAAACACCAAATTTTGTTTTCTCAAAAACGGATGTATCAATTTTGATTAAATTTTTTATATTGATAAGGCTATCAATAAGGCAATCACACCATACAATTCCCATTTGTGGGAAAATGACAAGAGCAGCACAATAAATAATCAAAATTTTAGACGAAAAGCGTTTTTAGCGCGGTTTTTTCCTAATAAACTCCGCTGGAATGTTAGTAGAAAGTTAAAGAAAATTGGTATTGTAGTCCAATCCAATACCTGTAGGATGAGGGTTTAAAAACGCTCATAAGATGCATGGGGCTCACTCCAGAAATTCCTGAATTTCAACTACCGCCGTTTCGCTTACTACCAGTTCTAACAGTTTTTACCCAATAACTCTGCAAAAATGATTACTCCTTCTTAAAAAAATTCGTGTGTACAGCCTCATTAATTTTCTGTGTAAAAATTGCTCAATAATGGTCCTGCAATAAGAATGAGCAGCACAATAAATTCCAGAACTGTAGGCGCTACCGCTTCCTGTTCAGTTCAAAGGAACTGAATGAATTTATTAAATAGAATTAGACATGTACAAAGTGAATTGACGTAGAGCTAAGGAAAGTTGTGTGTTGCAACGCACCAGATATTTTTAGTTAAATATACAGTCCACATACCACATTTTGGAAAGTTTCCCTTGGGCGTATCGTTCGTCTAAAACCTCGCCCAACATTTTTCATTTTGCCTAAAGAGCAGCTACTTGCCCGAGTGAATATGAGAGGTTTGGCGAGTATAGGAAACCAGTATGTTCAATGAGTCAAATGAACTCAATTAGGCGAACAACAATGCTCAGATGCCTACGCTATCCTATTCTACAGGCAGAAGAAAGTTGAGTGATTAGATATCAGATTGTCGAATAAAACATTCTTTAATGGGCCGTTTTTCCTTCAATGTCCCAGATAAAGGTTATTACTTCCGTGGACTGCAAGCTTTAGCAAAAGATGTTATGTTATCATTCATTGAAAACGAACAGTCGCTTCATTAAATATACGTACGTCTCTTGACGTTATGAGAGGATTTATCAGCGATCTCCATAACCGGATGGCTCGAAATGATTCCCGTGCAGACAAATGGACGTTCGCCCACTTCACGGTCCAACCATTCATGATGAGGCACAGGCCGGGGACGGAAACATTCAACAATATAAAATATAATTGCGGCAATCGAGGGACTGAATATTCCATCAACACGACGGCCGTCTGTTGCCCAGCGACGTGAATAAGCAGGAAATCCCTTAAACGGCCTTTACGCGTTGACAACGGCCATAGAATTTCTCTATTAGGACTCACAAAGGTGTCTTGACGTGGGAATGTTGAGAGGGGGAAAAACTCTACCGTTCTGTGCAACAATGCAGTTCAATTATGGGGGAGAAAAAACAATGCTCTTTGTTTAATTCACTGGATTCCACCTGCTGTGATCTCCTCAGGATCACTAGGCTCTCACAAGGTGCTTATGACTGAGGCACTAAGTTCTGGCTAGTTACCAGTTGGCACGATCGTAGAAAACATTATAGGGATTCGCCGGCTGCCTCATCATTTACTAATTCCAGAAACACCCACGTGACAGACACAAAATGGAATCTCTTGGGGACTGCCTACATTAGGCCAGTACACACGTAATAAGTTATTCCGTCCAAAGTAGACAAGCAGGAAAGGGCTGGTCCACAGAACCAGCCGCTTCCTCTGAACAAAACGGCGACTTCAATACAGCTCCACACACTCAAAACTAGGCATGTGTACTCAACACATGGCTACACGATGAGGCAGCCATGATGATGATATAGCAGCAGTAATTATTAGCTCAGGACTCAGCCCAGATAAAACTGGAGCGGGTGATGCGAATTTTGGTGACTATCCTCATGTATAAGGCCATCTATCTAGGCCTGATTGGCTACTGCCCCGTTGTCTGGGGTAGCAAACTAACAGTCAATCAAAAGAGAATGTTGGCCCAATCCCAAAGAGCTGCGCTCCTGTGGACCACCAAGGCCTACAAGACTGTATCAACAGAAGCACTCCAGGTGATCACTGGTGCTGATCCAGTTGCTGACCAGTTGATTTGGCTGTTGAGTGCATGGTTGACAAGTGGAGAGTGAAATGGGAGCTTCCCCCGCTTTGGGTTGAACTCCGTGCAGATCTCACCACAGAACAGAAACTTGCCACCATTGACGAATGGGCTCTAGAGAAATGGCAAGCGAGATGGGAATCCTCGTCAAAGGGACGTGATATGTATGAGTTCTTCCCCAACATCCGTGAAGGTCTTTCAAGAAAATGGGTTGAGCCAGACCCCTGGACGAGCCAGTTCCTCACGGGACATGGTGACTTCAATGCGCGGCTCCACTTCTTTTCTGTGAAAAACTCTCCATTATGTACGTCTGGTGCCTCCAGCACCGAGGAAACAAGAAACCATGTGCTGCTCCACTGTAGTTTCTACAACAGTGAGCGACGGTTGTTGGGAGGGCAAACGAACTTTGCAGCATTGACTGCTACACAGCAAGCCTATAGCTAAGTTCCTCGAAGAAGGCAATGGCTAAGAAACGTGGTCATAGTTGATCTGTCCTTTTGAAACTTGCCACCCAAGTAAATAGTTAGATCAGGTGGGAAACCAGATTAAGAACTCCTTCCAGACGACACGGGATTCCTCAGGTGGACACCTCCGCGCGGTCACACACGGGCAACAGCTCTCTACCGGGAGACTGGCTAGCGACCAAATACCTGCCGTACCTCCAAGGTCTGAGTTCGGTGGATGCTGCAGAGGCCGGCCTCTTGCCTATTAGCAAAACCGCAACTTCCATGACTGATATAACCCTCGTCGAGGGTTTAGGAACAGTCAGCTAATAAGGAAACAGACCTGATGCGAATTTTGGGCTGTGTCTTACTCTGCAGAAGATAGAGATAGCCCTGGTGACGATGAGAAGAATGGATATTCTCCTACACAATAGTGTGTAGACCACAGAGCTGCAAACAAGGGAATATTGAAGCAGTATTTGATATTTGGGTGCAATAGTGGATACCAAGTTGTCGTTGTTTCCACATACCGCAAGCAGCAGGTAAAGCTGACTTAGTAACAAAGGCTCTTTCCCGTTTGATGGCCAACACCAGAAGGCTACGGGTAAGCACGAGGTGGATGCTTATGAGCTTTGTATACTCGCACTTCTTATATTGAGTGGAGGTGTGGGCTGATATACTGAGTATTGCCTATAACAGGAAGAGGATGGTTTCTCGGGAAGCAGTATTGGTGGTGGCAAATGTTATCCCAATCCACCTTTTGGCAGCCGAGCGGGAGGAGTTGTGTCTGGCAAGAGGGCAACCATAGTATGGCCACCAGCAGAGAAGAATGTTACAGGGGGGATTAATATTGAAAGCGGTATCGCACTATGTGAGTCGGGAAGTTAGTACGATATCAAGCCAAAAGCAATTGGAACAGAGTTTTATACTCAATTATATTCGGGGAAGTTTTACCACTACAAAACAGGAACTGGGTGGGAGCGAATGCGAGCACAGACGACTCAGCGACGAGGGAACTGGCTCAGTTACAACTGACGGCAGCAAAGTCTCTCGAGCAGATTGGGGCATTTGAGGTGCCCAGTCAGCATAAATTCCCCGGACGAGCCTCAGTTGAATTGAAGGGTTTGGTTCGTCCCATTACAAGAAGAAGGGCTGTGACCCTTGTGAGGTGGCAAGACGAGTAGGGAATAACCGAGAAGGGGCAGTGGACCAGACAGCTGATTCCAGCACTTGGCTCAGGCAGCGCCACAGTGAGGTGGATTCTAACGGGACATAGAGCGTTGAGGGCGTACCAGCACCGAATTGGAAAGCCTGCCAGCCCTAACTGCCAGAACTGCAGGGCAATAGTGGATGATGCTTCCCATGCCATCTTTTGGTTGGGTCGGTCTGCTTCCTTATCAATACGACAGTTCATGAGAGAATTATATCTATCACACACTGAAGAAGAAGAAACACCCTGCTAGCTCATGCCAGAGACAATCGTCCACTCCACGTTGCATTCAGTGAAAAACTGGAGGAACAGTGCTCCAGGGCAGTGCTCAGCCAGAAGAGCGTGGATCTTACTGATCCATGGCTAGTATCTCGCAGGGATCAAGAATGAAGACATGGAGGAAAGACCACTCCTGAACCTCCCAACCTGCAGGGACTGTATGAGACCCTGCATGGTCCTCGTGAGGACGAAGACAAGAAATGAAGAGCTGCCATCGCACAAAGGAGTGAAAGCCAATCCGATGAACTATGCTACACGGTTCCAGACTGGTTCTCAATAAGCAGTATAAATTCAAGGAGCCACATGAAGCAGACCCTCCCCCTTATGCTGGTACTCAGGAACAGTCCTTCCTCTCGATAGCGCCGTTCCTTGGACGGTACAGGTTACTAAAAAAACTGGCCTTAACGACTTTTATTCAATTTTGTGTGTGCAAGGATCCAAATAACACAATATCACAGAATTTTCTTTCGTCAGAAGATAACGAGAGCAGCGCTATAAATTAACACGTTTTTCGAAGAAAATCAATTTTTTCTTATAAATCTAGCTCATACGATTCAAGTCGTGAGACGCGTCGCACCAGACTTTTCATTTCATTTCGCATTTTCCGTTCGCCTTAACTCCCCGTTTTCTCCACTTTGTTCAACGTGTCGATATTTTCATAGAAACGTTTACGGGGAACGGAAGTTAGGTATCGACTAATATAAAACACGTTACGTTGAATCGAGAAAAATGGGAAAAACTGTAGTTTTTCATCCACCCCCCTCCCTTCTCTTCTTATAGCCTTTATTGTCACCCAGGAAGAATGTAACAAATAACGAGAAAAAAAGAGATAATCAGTTCAGCAGCGTTGGGGGCAGACTTCACAGTGCAATCAGGGTTTCTTGATTCGGGAGGCATCAAAACTCGAATATGTAATGAAAACTCGACTATTTTAAACCGATTACTTTCTTTACACTTTGGGTTCAGGAACTTGAAAAGTGGAAGCTGGGAGACCGTGGAGGAGGCCCGAGCTACACGGTGCCGAAGGATTTGAAGACTCTGGCCGAAGGCAAAAGGAAAGGAAGCCGAGCTTGTGGGAAGAGCATTTTGAAGGGGAAACGCGTGGCTGGCGTGAGGGTGTGGCGCTCAGCTCAGCTCAACTCAAGTCGAGTCGACGACTCTCCTGCTCCGCGCTGGCTCTGGTTCAGGCTCTGGGGGCGTCCGATCGATCTGAACGGGGTGGAAATACTCTGGTCCCCCGCACTCGCTGCCGCCTCCGCTTAGTCGTCCCCCCGGCAACATAACCCGGAAGAGGGTCAGAGGACGACGGAGCGGAGGGAGGAGGTTCGCCGCCCTCGCCAGGCACAACAGAAAAGCCCTTCCCTTCGAAATACTCCCCCAGTCGTCGCCCCTGCAACCGAAACCTCTCCCCCACCCCTCTTCACTCTTGCACGCCGGCTCAGAAACCCAAGTTCAACACTTGGAAATTACTGTCATTGGAAATTTCTAAAGGTTTCTGACTAATTAGGAAGTCAGAGCTCAGATCACAACCTGCAAACCAAGTTCAGACAAAACATCTCCGAGAAAATCGTCAAATGAATCTCTCTCCTTCTGGATGAACAATCAACCCCGCCCTTTTTTTTATTGAATTGACTGTTCAAGCACAATGCCAACATAACTAGTTAGCCGTCACAAACATTAACTACTTCATACTTCCCACAGCTCAGTCCTGAGGTAAGTTCAGAGTTTCACAGACGATGAAGCAGAAGAGGTTCCCGCCCTTGCTTTGCGCAACACAAGACTGATTGAGGAAACTGTCACACCAAAAGACCCAAATTGTGGGAGAACGCCCGTACAACTCGCATGAATCTGCAACTATGGATGGAGAAGGGGGTAACAAGGGCTGCGCTAAAATGCTCACCAAGCTGCGAACCGAACGAGCCATGGCTGGTTGTTCCAGACTCCGACATGATCGGCCACCATCTGACATGAGGGCAAGATAACAGACTAGACTTTTCCCGTACAACATCGATCAATCAGGGATTAGTTCTTCTTCACAGATCTGCAGTAGAGCCTCGCAAACACGTCTTTCCCGGAAATTACAATGTGCGGCCTAGTGCTAGCATGAATTAACGTCTGCGCCAACCCAAAACCGTCAGGCACATTGTATTAGGTGCTCACACTATTGCGAAAGGACGGCTGAACTAATTCGGCTCAAATTGTATACTTAGCCTGCAGATGACCATGCGACACCCAAATGAGAATACGAGCAAAATCGGTCGAAAACTAACCGTATTTGCTATAATGATCAGAACAAAAATATCTGGTGCGTTGCAACACACAACTTTCCTTAGCTCTATGTCAATTCACTTTTTACATGGATAATTCTATTTAATCAATTCATTTTTCACTCAGTTAATTTGAACTTGGTAAAACAACGCAGCAGGAAGCGGTAGCGCTTACAGTTCCGGAATTTACTGTGCTGCTCATACTCATTCCAGAACCATTACTGAGCAATTGGTACACAGATAAATAATGAGGCTGTAAACACAAATTTTTCGAAGAAGGATACTAATGACTTTTGCAGAGTTATTGGGTAAACACTTTTAGAACTGGTTGTAAGCGAAACGGTAGTTGAAATTCAGGAATTTTTGGAGTGAGCCCCATGTATCTCATGAGCGTTTTTAAACACTCACCCATTAGGTATTGGATTGGACTACAATACCAATTTTTTTTTACATTCTACAAGAATTCCAGCGGAGTTTATAAGGAAAAAACTGCGCTACAAAAGGCTTTTCGTCGAAAATTTTGATAATTTATTGTGCTGCTCTCGTCATTTTCCCCCGAACGGGAATTTTATGGTATCATTGCCTTATTGAGAGCTATCAATATAAAAAATTTAATCAAAATTGTTGCAGCCGTTTTTGAGAAAAAAATATTTTGTGTTTTGATCACTATGATAACTATAGTTAACTTTCGGTGGATTTTGTTCATACCCTTATTTTTGCGTCCCATGGTAACCTGTAGGCTAGACATCAAGTTTCAGCTTATTTCGTTCGGTCGTTTTCTCCAAAAACCGCGCTAAATTCGATTTCGTCGAAAGTTTTGGTAATTTATTGTGCTGCTCTCGTAATTTTCCCCCAAATGGGAATTTCCCTTATTGAGAGCTATCAGTATAAAAAATTTAATCGAAATCGTTAGACCGGTTTTTCAGAAAAAAAAATTTTGTGTTTTGATCACTATGATGACTATAGTTAACTTTCGGCGTATTTTGTTCATACCCTTATTTTGGCGTCCCATGGTAACCTGTAGGCTAGACATCAAGTTTCAGCTGATTTGGTACGGTTGTTTTCTCTACAAACCGCGCTAAAATCGATTTCGTCGAAAGTTTTGGTAATTTATTGTGCTGCTCTCGTCATTTTTCCCACGAATAGGAATTTTATGGTATAATTTCCATATTGGGAGCTACCAATATAAACAATTTAATCAAAATTGTTAGAGCCGTTTTTGAGAAAAAAAATATTTGGTGTTTTATTCACTATGATAACTATAGTTAACTTTCGGTGGATTTTGTTCATACCATTATTTTGGCGTCTCATAGTAACCTGCGGGCGAGATATGAAGTTTGAGTGGATTTGGTACGATGGTTTTCTCTAAAAATCGTTCACAGACAAACACACACACAGACCATTTTCCCAAATAGTGTTTTTCGGACTCAGGAGGGTCGGAAACGTAAAGATCTGAAGAAAACTCAAAATTTATTTTCAGCCGATTACATAAATATCCTTTCAACTTTGTAGAGCCAAGGAAAGTAAAAAAATCTCAAAAACTTTTCAATTCTTGCAAGCAAAGTGTGGGAAAGTTCCCAGACTAGGTCATAATCAATGACCTTAGTTCTTCACAGATACCCTCGACTTCTCTCTACCTTTCATGAGAGGACACACCTACGTTTACCTCACGATCTGCAGTAGAGCCTCGCAAACACGTTTTTCCCAGAAAGTACGATGTGCACCCTAGTGCTAGCATGAATTTACGTCTGCGCCAACCCGGAACCGTCAGGCACATTGCATTAGGTGCTCACACTATTGCGAAAGGACGGCTGAACCAATTCGTCTCAAATTGTATACTTAGCCTGCAGATGACCATGCGACACCCAAATACGGGCATGAGCAAAATCTGTTTGAAACTATCTATGGTTATCATAGTAATCCAAACATTTATTATTTGTTCCCCTCCAAAACTGCTTTAACGATTTCGATTGGGTTTTTTTTTGTGCAGTGTTTTGGGCAGTTAACAATTATTTACCGTACCATCAAATTGTCAATCGGTGGAAAGTGACGAGAGCAGCACAATAAATTTTATACAATTTCGACAAAAAGCGTCGTTAGTTCACAGTTTATCCTGGATGAGATGTTATCAACGTACAGCGGCCGTACAGCGTCTTGTACATCGTATAATTTACAATGTGGTATGGAAAGTTAAGTGTCGAGTCCCTCCCTGACATTTTACTATCTCGAAGCACCTGACACGCCCGAACGTAGATTCACACTGTCGTCTTATAAGTGTCACAGCAGGTCGGCAGCCGAAGGAGAAGAGCTTCACATTGGGTTATGAAGCAATTATGCTAACGACATTCTCCGCTCATAGGTACATAACATGCATAAGAAACGAGAGGGGGTCGAGTCGAGGGCGACCGATGACCGTAAAGTTGAGCCCGAGACGATAAAACCGAGTATGGGAATTACGACGAAATTCTTGAACGACTCTCCTCTGGATGTCTCTCATAGCTCGGAAATTATGTTGTTACGCGGGGACAACCCAACCGCGAGCCTTTAATCCGACGAACGGGGGACCGCACGCTGTGGTTTCTGCCGCTTGCGAAAACGGCTTCGCTCGAGAGAGTCAACGAGTTCATAATTAACGGGAGACCGGGACCGTAAAGTAGGGAATAGCAAGTGGCTAATTGAGAGGAGAGTGGGCGATTTTTACGCGACGTCCTGAAAGAATTTCCGTAAGAAAGGGCTTTCAACGAAGATAAGCTTTAATGCGCGTCTCTCGCTGGAAACACAAAAGAGACGCGACACGCGCCATGCAAAGAACGCCCATTATCCCAAAGTTTGAAATTTATAATGGATCTCCACACTTTCTGGGGCAACCAGAGTGAAATTTAACCAAGCGTTGCAAATAAATGCATAGTGACTTTTTTGTAACTGCTTTGGTCCATTGCCACATTCTCATACTGGAGTTTGAACCACTAACAAGCCCCACCCCCTTTCATACAGAGATAATTCCCTCCAACGACCAAAATGAGCGGTTAATTCACACAAAACCTCAGCCCCACTTTTAACCACATTAGCGACTAATACAATTTGTTTTTTGCAAGGTTCGTATGAATATACAAAGAGGTTAACAACTTAAGGTTCCGACATATATTGAGTTCCTCCTTGACCCTCATTTACTAAATGAAAATAAGGGAGCAAGAGCAAAATAGGTCGGAAACTAACATTAGTTATTGTTTGGCTCAGGTCAAATTTGTTCGATGTGTTTGCCCCTAATGGGAAGTACTTGATTCCAGCCTTCTCAGAACGTCGAAGCCAACTCTTGATGAACTCTGACCTGAAGCCTTTGCGATCGTAGCTGTGACAAGTGGCTTAAGTTTATATCTGAAGCTGACAACGGATTTTCCCTTTTCGAACTGGTAGTTGTTTCTCACGGGGCAATAAAAATGGGGCAAGGAGTCAACACAAAAGTAAGTATGCTGCACTTTTTTGTAGAATTTACTAAAAAAACAAATAGCACTACAGACACCAGCTCAATTGGGTCTGCTATGATCCCGCAAATCGGACTACAGGTCTGTTTCCTTATTTGATGACTATACCTAAACCCTCGACGAGGGTTATATGAGTCATGGAAGTTGCAAGAGGCCGGCCTCCGCAGCATCCACCAAACTCAGACCTGCAGAGGTACAGCAGGTATTTAGTCATTAGCCAGTCTCCCAGTAGAGAGCTGTGGCCCTGTTGTCTTACTGCGCAGAGGTGACCACATGAGGAATTCCGTACCATCTGGGAGGAGTTCTTAATCTGGTTTCCCACCTGATCTAACTCCAACAACCGACACTCATCTTTCAGTTCTCGAACTACTCACTCACTCTCCGCTCCCATCCCCACTACCCAGTTCACCTATTCACAGACCCCCTTGTTCGCACCTAAATATTTACTCAATTTCATCTCGCTATTCTGTCTCCAAAGTGTTAGTACAGTCCTCTCTCACGCTAACCGAGTTCATTTATTTATTTCTCATACTCCACACAAGCTCCCCCTCTCGTGCCCCCAACAGTTATAGCGATCAAAACACCACTTTCTTTTTTTCTCTCAAAAACTCACTTAAGATTTTGATATATATTTTTATCGGCAGTACCATAAAATTCTCATTCTTATTAAAATGACGGGGGCAACGCAATAAATTATCACAAATTTCAACAAAAAGCGATCTTAGGTTTCCTCTGTTAAATCTCACTCATGTAACACTATCGTTATCAAAAACGTAAGAGTAAGTAGACCAATTAGCTACTTATTCGATGCGAGTTTAATAATGCGCATGTAATAATTTCAAAGTGCCTTCTCATTATTTGATCGCCGCATTCTGCGCATTCTCGTTTTTCTTTGCCTAGACGCTGCTTGTGTTATCTTATGTTATCTCTAGTCAGTTGCTTCTCATAACGCCTAAGTTTCACGAATTCACGTGAAATTCTAATTTCGCTTTTGTGATTTACCCTGTTAGTCGCAATAAATTATATTTCCGGTTTACTGGTTTATTACTCCTGCGCAATTTATGTAGAGTGAACCTATACTCATATGTCAATTAGGAGCAACAGCAGAAATTCTGGAAATCACATCGTTGTGTTGACTATTGTTTTCACAGGGATGGCGTATACTTGTACAGTGAAAACAAAAATCCCCAGAAAATAATGTTGACAGTCCCATCAACTGCTTATACGTTGGGTTTTCAATGAAGGCTGTGGCAGAAGGAGCACCAGTCCAATAAATTCTGTAATATCACACACTACTGGCTATAGAATGTTAATGATCCTGTTGGGCTCAATAGGGGAAGAATGAGATGAGTTAGAGAAAGAGAGAATGTATTTACATTCAACACTGAATTTATATTCACTATGATATATGGTAGAGAACGAGTTCTAGACGGCAGCACTACGAAATAGATCAAATAACACACAGGAGAGATAGCGCTAAAGTGTAACTGTTTAAGTGATCGGTAATAAGAGATTCAGGGGAGCAGAGACAGTTGTACACACAGCCACGGAAACGGAATGAATACAGGAGCCAGGCATTTATCCACAAGTTAACGAAGTCAGGGTGGTCAGTGGAGGAAATGCCTCAGCAGATTAACGAACCACAGACCAGTTCCTCTACCTCAGTGGATTAACGAACAGTAGGTCAGTCCGTCTACCTAAGCAGACTAGCGAACCACAGGTCAGTTCCTCTACCTCAGCAGACTAGCAAACCACAGGTCAGTTCCTCTACCTTAGTGGATTAACGAACAGCAGGCCAGTTCCTCTACCTCAGCAGACTAGCAAACCACAGGTCAGTTCCTCTACCTCAGCAGACTAGCAAACCACAGGTCAGTTCCTCTACCTTAGTGGATTAACGAACAGCAGGCCAGTTCCTCTACCTCAGCAGACTAGCAAACCACAGGTCAGTTCCTCTACCTCAGCAGACTAGCAAACCACAGGTCAGTTCCTCTACCTTAGTGGATTAACGAACAGCAGGTTAGTTCCTCTACCTCAGCAGACTAGCAAACCACAGGTCAGTTCCTCTACCTCAGCAGACTAGCAAACCACAGGTCAGTTCCTCTACCTTAGTGGATTAACGAACAGCAGGTTAGTTCCTCTACCTCAGCAGACTAGCAAACCACAGGTCAGTTCCTCTACCTTAGTGGATTAACGAACAGCAGGCCAGTTCCTCTACCTCAGCAGACTAGCAAACCACAGGTCAGTTCCTCTACCTCAGCAGACTAGCAAACCACAGGTCAGTTCCTCTACCTCAACAGACTAGCAAACCACAGGTCAGTTCCTCTACCTCAGCAGACTAGCAAACCACAGGTCAGTTCCTCTACCTCAGCAGACTAGCGAACCACAGGTCAGTTCCTCTACCTCAGCAGACTAGCGAACCACAGGTCAGTTCCTCTACCTCAGCAGACTAGCGAACCACAGGTCAGTTCCTCTACCTTAGTGGATTAACGAACAGCAGGTTAGTTCCTCTACCTCAGCAGACTAGCAAACCACAGGTCAGTTCCTCTACCTCAGCAGACTAGCAAACCACAGGTCAGTTCCTCTACCTTAGTGGATTAACGAACAGCAGGTTAGTTCCTCTACCTCAGCAGACTAGCAAACCACAGGTCAGTTCCTCTACCTTAGTGGATTAACGAACAGCAGGCCAGTTCCTCTACCTCAGCAGACTAGCAAACCACAGGTCAGTTCCTCTACCTCAGCAGACTAGCAAACCACAGGTCAGTTCCTCTACCTCAGCAGACTAGCAAACCACAGGTCAGTTCCTCTACCTCAGCAGACTAGCAAACCACAGGTCAGTTCCTCTACCTCAGCAGACTAGCAAACCACAGGTCAGTTACCCTACCTCCACAGACTAGCAAACCACAGGTCAGTTCCTCTACCTCAGCAGACTAGCAAACCACAGGTCAGTTCCTCTACCTCAGCAGACTAGCAAACCACAGGTCAGTTCCTCTACCTCAGCAGACTAGCAAACCACAGGTCAGTTCCTCTACCTTAGTGGATTAACGAACAGCAGGTTAGTTCCTCTACCTCAGCAGACTAGCAAACCACAGGTCAGTTCCTCTACCTCAGCAGACTAGCAAACCACAGGTCAGTTCCTCTACCTCAGCAGACTAGCAAACCACAGGTCAGTTTCTCTACCTCAGCAGACTAGCGAACCACAGGTCAGTTCCTCTACCTCAGCAGACTAGCAAACCACAGGTCAGTTCCTCTACCTTAGTGGATTAACGAACAGCAGGCCAGTTCCTCTACCTCAGCAGACTAGCAAACCACAGGTCAGTTCCTCTACCTCAGCAGACTAGCAAACCACAGGTCAGTTCCTCTACCTTAGTGGATTAACGAACAGCAGGTTAGTTCCTCTACCTCAGCAGACTAGCAAACCACAGGTCAGTTCCTCTACCTCAGCAGACTAGCAAACCACAGGTCAGTTCCTCTACCTCAGCAGACTAGCAAACCACAGGTCAGTTCCTCTACCTCAGCAGACTAGCAAACCACAGGTCAGTTCCTCTACCTCAGCAGACTAGCAAACCACAGGTCAGTTACCCTACCTCCACAGACTAGCAAACCACAGGTCAGTTTCTCTACCTCAACAGACTAGCAAACCACAGGTCAGTTCCTCTACCTCAGCAGACTAGCAAACCACAGGTCAGTTCCTCTACCTTAGTGGATTAACGAACAGCAGGCCAGTTCCTCTACCTCAGCAGACTAGCAAACCACAGGTCAGTTCCTCTACCTCAGCAGACTAGCAAACCACAGGTCAGTTCCTCTACCTCAGCAGACTAGCAAACCACAGGTCAGTTACCCTACCTCCACAGACTAGCAAACCACAGGTCAGTTTCTCTACCTCAGCAGACTAGCAAACCACAGGTCAGTTCCTCTACCTCAGCAGACTAGCAAACCACAGGTCAGTTACCCTACCTCCACAGACTAGCAAACCACAGGTCAGTTTCTCTACCTCAGCAGACTAGCAAACCACAGGTCAGTTCCTCTACCTCAGCAGACTAGCAAACCACAGGTCAGTTCCTCTACCTCCACAGACTAGCAAACCACAGGTTAGTTCCTCTACCTCAGCAGACTAGCAAACCACAGGTCAGTTCCTCTACCTCAGCAGACTAGCAAACCACAGGTCAGTTACCCTACCTCCACAGACTAGCAAACCACAGGTCAGTTTCTCTACCTCAGCAGACTAGCAAACCACAGGTCAGTTCCTCTACCTCAGCAGACTAGCAAACCACAGGTCAGTTCCTCTACCTTAGTGGATTAACGAACAGCAGGCCAGTTCCTCTACCTCAGCAGACTAGCAAACCACAGGTCAGTTCCTCTACCTCAGCAGACTAGCAAACCACAGGTCAGTTCCTCTACCTCAACAGACTAGCAAACCACAGGTCAGTTCCTCTACCTCAGCAGACTAGCAAACCACAGGTCAGTTCCTCTACCTCAGCAGACTAGCAAACCACAGGTCAGTTACCCTACCTCCACAGACTAGCAAACCACAGGTCAGTTTCTCTACCTCAACAGACTAGCAAACCACAGGTCAGTTCCTCTACCTCAGCAGACTAGCAAACCACAGGTCAGTTCCTCTACCTCAGCAGACTAGCAAACCACAGGTCAGTTACCCTACCTCCACAGACTAGCAAACCACAGGTCAGTTCCTCTACCTCAACAGACTAGCAAACCACAGGTCAGTTCCTCTACCTCAGCAGACTAGCAAACCACAGGTCAGTTCCTCTACCTCAGCAGACTAGCAAACCACAGGTCAGTTACCCTACCTCCACAGACTAGCAAACCACAGGTCAGTTTCTCTACCTCAGCAGACTAGCGAACCACAGGTCAGTTTCTCTACCTCAGCAGACTAGCGAACCACAGGTCAGTTTCTCTACCTCAGCAGACTAGCGAACCACAGGTCAGTTCCTCTACTTTAGTGGATTAATGAACAGCAGGTTAGTTCCTTTACTTTAGCGGATTAATGGACTCCAGACACGGGGACCCTGTGTGTTGATCCAAGGGTGCTACCCTACGGTTTCCTTTTTCTTGTCATCTCCTGAGAAGATCTGTTGAACAGATATATTAGACAAATGTAACAGAAAAAGACATTTTCTAAATATAAAAAAATTCGTTTTTTCCATTTTGTGCTCTAAAACTGCTGCTACGATTGTCTTTCACTTGACTAGCATCAACATTTCGTTCTCTGCAAGTGCGCTTAACGGAAGAAATACTACACACTGTCCATATGTGTAGCATACCATCAGCTGATAAGCTGAGGAAGATCTGAAGAAAGTTGTGAGACGCTATGCACCATACATTCCATCCATTTCACATCGTGATACTAGTGTTTTAGATTTGCTCGCTTTTAATGCGGTAATTTGGTTTTACCAGTGCAAATTGAGACTTTCAATTTGTACTGAGAGCTTTCTTAATCAAAAGTAAGGTTTTCATTTGCGTATTAAGAACAGTATTAGTATAAAGAGACTGGACCCATAATAATGGGCGCATTCAGAAGGAACTGGAAAAATGAGAATTGGGCCGTAAAATGTCCGTTCGAGTGGAAATTTCCTTTAGGATCCTGACAGGAGGTGAAAGCGATCAATTAAAAAAACGAAGCAGCCACGAAAATGTGAGGTTTGCGAGTTATCGGCAACCTAAAGGAGAGAACCGGACGAATTTCAATTTGACGGAGCTAAACCCTCGGTCCTTCTCGTCAAAAATTCATCGCCTTTTGGGAACTCCCCACTTTCCAATGGTAGGGCCGAGGGTCGAGGAAAAGGACGGGGCCTTCTGAATAAGAAATAAACAGGCAGCCCAGCACCCAGTCACGGGCATCTCCTGTGGAAAAGACGAAGCTCCGCTGGAACTACCATCGCCTCCGTTTTACGAGCTTTCGACCAGAAGGGAAGCCCTCGATCGATCGCTTTCTGCAGCAAATGCAACTACAGTCTTTGAAACGACAAATGCGGAGGACGAACTACGGCGATAAATGGAGCGCTGTTGATAACGAGGAATATAGAACCTCGGAGTACGGTACAAGGAGATATTAAATAAAAATGCGAATACCTGGAGATCGCATTCTTGCAGCCCGTTAACAAGAAGGTGGTGAACATATTCGAAGATTTCTGACATCTCGTAAATAAAGTATAGCAATCGGCCTAAAATATGCCTACTTTGGAACTCAATAGTTTTTATCGTGGTTTTCCACTCAGTTTATACGAACCGGCGAAACAGGACATTCCATAAGAAAGAAACAGGTAGTGTTTAACGTTTCGGAATTTATTGGGTAGCTCCTACTCACGTCACAACCTTAACCCATTAGTGCCAAACGGCATCACTGCAGGAGGGGTCGCTCAGTTGAGTTTTCCGACACAACTTTGGACTTTTCATTGATGTTCTGACGCGTTTACTTCTCTTGGAGGGTTTGTTTGTATATTTTTCCCCTCAGTGACCATTATAACCTCATATAGCGCGCATATAACGCGTTAGAAGATGGAAACTCCCGTAAATTCGGCGACCTGCCGTTGTATCTTCGCTCAACGCATTTCTACAGAAACATTTACGGAGAGCAAAAGATATGTACTGGTTAGTTGAGAGTACTCCGTACGTTTGATCCAAATCGTTAGAGCGGTTTTTGTGAAAATTGGAAAAACGGTAAATTAATATTCGACAAATCTCTTTTTCCCAGCTCATGGCGTATATCTTCGTTCAATAGATAGAGACAGAAATAATTACGCAGACAAAAATGTAGGCATAAGACACTCCATAAAATGGATTAAATTCGGTGAAACAGATACTCCTGAAATTACGAAAATGTGAAAAAATATATTATTTTCGACACATTTTGATTTTTATCTCAGTTCAATGGACTTTCAGAGAAATATTTATTGAAAACAATACGTAGGTAGTAAGTATTTAAAACCATTTAGTGAGTTTAGTGACAATCGTTAAAGCCGTTTTGCTAAAAAGCGTAAAACCCCCATGTTTGCTTTTTCGTGGAGATATTTACGGAGATGATAAGTTGGGTACAGACTAGAAGAAGGTAATTTGACAGTTTAATCAAAATCGTTACATCCATTTAAGAGAAAAATGCGAAAAACTAGTTCTTGGTGCAGTTTGGTCCCCTACCTTCTTTCCCATCGTTGGAAATGGCCCATAACCTTATTTCGCGTGTAAAAAAACCACGAACAAAACCCCAAAAAAACAAAATCCAGCTCAAGCGGTTCAGTCGTTCTCACGCAGACAGAACTATAGACGCACACACCACGCGCCAAAATTAGGTTTTTTTTTGTTTATACAGTAAGCCTCAAGACGTCAAGATCTCAGACGCTCAAAAGCTCAACCCTTAGGGTCGCAGTAATTACTAGTTATGAATTCAGAGTTAGACCTTCTTGGAGTCACAGGAGTCAGCGGGTAATGTCATTTTCTGACATTATCCGGATGAGATCCCGAATAAATGTCATGATGGGAAACTGGTATTGGCAGCTATATGTCAAGCGAAAATATTCGTGAATATTACTCACTGCGGGATGAATGAAGGAACAGTGCGAAAGCTCACCTGAAACAAAAGACAAAGAAGGTAAATAGAAGCGACAATATTTTAAAATTACACCTAACGCGCAAAAACACGGTTGGGTTTTTACATGAGAAATTTTTAACCTGTAAATTTTTCACAATTTCATTCGTATTAGCACACATTGTTTCCCAACGGGACTGCCCCTTTTTTCAACCTCAGAAATTTCCACATACACGTGGTCTTGTAGAGGGTACCTAACTTGGTGGCCTTAACCCCTCTCCTGCTAATACATGATTAATTCTCAAAGGAATCTACAGCGAAACCACCGCCCCCACGAAACCAAACCCTTGGATTCACGACGATTCAAACCCTAAAGGCTCCACGCTGCCAGCCGCAGTCAGAAGCCCCTGTGGTACTCATTTTGGCATTCGGACCTGAATGGGTTGCAAGCCCCAGTGCTGGAATAGCCGAGAGGAGTTTCACCAGCACCTACGCTTTATTACCCTGGGGATTTGCCTGCCTTTGGCCGCGACCCTTCCTTGTCACACTAATCTACCACTGACACATTCACACAATGAATTCATACAACCCTAAAATACACACATTTCCGACGGTCCAGGGGCGGACTACTCGAATTTATCCTCCCTGGAACCGTCCCTATGCTATCTATCCTAAAACACTGACACTTACACTTACTACTCTAGTTACACACTCACCCTTAAATACATTCAGCCCTTAATTACATTCATTCCTGTGGTCCAGGAGTGGGCTACTTGATATTCATCCACCGCTGGACGCCTTTTTTCCCCCAAAAAAGGAGAAACTAAATAAATAATAAGTAAGGAAATGGGGAGGGCGCCTAGACTGCCCTACACCGGCTCTAGGGATAAAAGGATCGGGACAGGGAAGGAAAGAAGGATGTGAGGATGTTCCACGATACTACGAGGATGTCTACGACCCCCAGTTAAGGTACGACCCGAGCAACACACGGGTGGTGATACCGCTGAGAACGCCTGCTGACATACCCAGCCGACGTATCTCTTCAGCACTTTTCTTGCAGCACTCACCACGCCAGGACACGGTCAATGCTGCAGCCCTGATGTTACCTGCCTCCACTCCACGAGCTTCCGGCACTGCCATATGAAGATCCATCCTGTCGTATTTGCGCTTCTTGACTTGCCAAGTTAGCGCAAGATACCACCAGCAGCATCCAGGATCGCTGCAGACTGGTCGGGACCAACAGCGATGATGTCAGGCCTCAGTCCTTCTCCAGAGACAACCCAGTAGTGTCGCTCTCTCTCCACTTCCCAGCCCTCAGATGACAGTGCACCAGCGACCTGCTTGCAGCCTGTGTCATGACGCTTGACATGGCCCCCGTGAGTACGCGAACACACCTGCACCACATGATTCACCAACTCAAACAGGTTACCACAGGCACGACAGCGAGCATTCACAACATTACGATCCCAGCCTCTCTACACACAGACACACGCAACTATACAATCCCCCCCAGGCCCTACGCACATTCCTCCACAACATAACTTCTTCCCTATCCCTTAAAACCTTTTAGCCAAACCACTTCCACCGTACAAAACTTCCCTCTCCTAATCACGCGAACCCTTCTCTGATGCGAAAGAAGCCACAGAAGCGCTTCTACAATAAGCCCTACGTGCTGCTTGGATTAATGAACTGAAAAACGGATGATCTGGAAAATGAGACAGAGGCACGTTAACAATGAAATCAATGAAACGTCTTATGACAAGTCACAGGACAAAGAAACAGCTTGGTGCAGAGCAGTCAATAGTTTTGGCTTATTAGTCATTCTAAATAATACGCATGTGTTTTCGGTCCCCCACCCCCTTCACCGCTCAAAATCAGACACATTACGTTTCAAGACATCGGTATTCCAAATCTGCTATCTCTGTCTGCAGTCCGGCGCATATCTTCCCTTAAATGTGGTATAAAAAATTCGTTCCATCACACAAAAATCCAGTTGCGCCCGCTTGCTCGACAAACTGATCTAACAAATAATTGGAAAAAAATTAAGAAAAGCGCAAGTTTGGCAGTTTTATCGCAATTACGCAGTGTTTGGTATCGTTTTATACGTATTTTTCGATGTTGGGTAGAATGAAACGAGTCTCTGAGATGTACAAATGCGTCTAGACTGAAAACAGTTGACATCACGGTAATTATAGTGAGCCAAAGTCTAATAATTGAAAGTAATCGTTCCATCATTTGCACTCCTGCCTCACTCCAACCACCAGCTCGACTCGTAGCCTACAGGCGCCTGTAATGTGTCATTTTCGCCATTCCATCGTAGTCAGGTCATGTTTCGTATTGCTTACAGGTATTTTTCGATGATGAATCGAATGGAATGGATTTAGGACCAAAGCTGAAGGCAGAATTAGATTGATGGGCCACAAAATTATCCTTAAGCTCCAAATCTCTTCCCTCTTTTTGGAAAGTGCAGGAATGGAACCCTTACAATTTGGACTCGACTTTTGTCGGAGTTTCTTACTATTTCAATCTGCAGTAACGTAAAAACTCTCTCCGAAACTATTCGTATGAACGTTCTTTAGACCTGCAGCGTCGCTCAATTTTTCCAAAACCCAGCAACCAAAGAAAATCTGCCCGTTTCGCTTCTAAAAGGAATATTCAGGTGCCTTCGAAGAATGGCGCTCACAAAAGGGAGAAGTCAAAGTGAACCGTATAAGGCAACTTGAATTATTCACTCCACTCTGTTCACCAGCTGCAGAATCGAGAAATTATAAATCAACGCCCGGTTTCATCAGATACCAGGTCTTCAAAGGGTTCGACAAAAAAAAAACACGGAGTTACGAGGATATTTACTTTCTCATTTTTTCCCCTTCCTTGTGAGTGGAGGGAGGAGTAGCGTTGTATCTAGTACTAATAATATCTCAAGCCGGAAACCGTTCTTCCTTCAGGAGGTCTTTTTACGCTGCTGTTCCGTCAGCTGAGGCAGAGAAAGAAGCGAAGGACTTGGATTCGACCGGCACAAACGAAAAGCCCAATTGAACGAGTGTGGCGGTCGGTAAATCAGTCACAGGCTAAACTACCGGATTGTCGCTGTGTTATCAATGTAACGCGTTTTTCAGGGTCATCTTTCAATAAGTTGACTGCGGTATTTAGATCCGCTTCCTGCGCAGCCACGACCAAGTATCCATTGTTGCCTCGTTGGACTTCATCCGTATTCTTTCTCTTCACTCTGGTTTTGGTAACCGATTCCGAGAGACATGGAAACCGGAACGTAGCTTCAATTCGAAATTAGGTAATGTACTAACAACAGGCAAGAAGTTGGCTTCTAGTCTTGTACGCAGTGAACATGCCACACTCTAACTAGCCCTCCACATTGTCTCTGTTACCAGCCTTAGCATGACACCATTTGAGTTCCTAAAGCTGATTTCTCAAATACATCAACGATAGTAATCTATATCTAAAACCGGCCCGGAGGAAATTCTGGGGGTAAGCGGCCTTTAAGAAGGGCCATTCCACCGTATGTTTGATGTAAAGTTTGATAACTTCATATGCAGCTTCTAGAAAACCGAAAGCGTGTGCTGTCATTTCCTTCTTTAATAAGTTGATTCGTCGTCAGCTTAATATCCCATATCCCTACCCAATTATTGGCAATTTTCACTTTCGGCCTAAGGGCAAGGAAAACATTGCAATCGGACCACAGAAAACAAAAAAAGTTAATTTTACTCAAGTTAACGTACCTGTTAGGTGAGTCCGTTTCCTCTGGCTGGTGAGATACTGTGGTCAAGCGCTTTCGATGTAAAGACACCATCGTCTGGCCGTTAAGTCAGTGAGTTGGTCGTGGTCTTTATATACGAAGAGAAAGGTAAATGGGATGATGGAGCGTCGTGGAAGGGGGGGGGGACGAGGAGGTCATGTACCTCTGGGGAAAACCCCCTAGAGGTGCATGGGACGTCTTGAATGGTCTGTCAATTGTGGAATCTAAGTCTTTTTTGTATAGGGTGGTCTGTAAATCCGTCAGTTGGTTGTTTTCGTTTGTGTAGTGTTTTGAGTGGTGTGAGTATGGTGTCGCATTTTGCGTTGATTTGTTCATTTATAATCTGTCCATTGAAGTTTTTTTGTGTATAAATTTCCATGTTTTCTAATATGTTCAGTTTTCGTCCTTTGTATTGTTTATGTAGTAAGGTGGTGCAGTCCTGTATTTTGGTCGGTTCGTGTCTAGAGGTGGTCGCCTTTGTTCCTACTAAGAGATTTAATGTGTTCTCAATATCTGGTCCGTATTTTTCGTCCTGTCTGTCCTATGTATCCGTTTTTATATACCCCGCTTTGGTCGAGTGGGTCTGTCTTATCAGTTAGTTTGGTTCTAAGTGCGTTGTCCGTGCGTAATGCGATTTGTATGCCTTCCTTTCGGAGGATGTTAGTTATTCCGTATATTTTTGGTCCTGCCTTCCCCCCCCCCTTCCCCGACGGTCCATCATCCCGTTTACCTTTCTCGTCGTATATAAAGACCACGACCAACTGACTGACTTCAGCACTGACTTAACGGCCAGACGATGATGTCTTTACATCGAAAGCGCTCGCCCACAGTAACCCACCAGCCAGAGGAGACGGACTCACCTAACAGGTACGTTAACTTTAGTAATTAGCCTATTGGCGGATGTAACCCAATTGCTTGAGTTGAATTTTCTTCGGATCTTCACGTTCCGAGGCCTACCCAATTGACATTGTCCCGATAGTTCTACATGTACTTTCAAACATTTAATGACATGATGTGGATCGTAGACGTAACATTGTTTTCCTGTTTAGTTATGGCGTTGGTCCAGGGGGAGTAAACTCAACACAAGCGAGATTAGTTAGGAAAGTGCATCAGCTTGGGTGCAAGTCTGCAACACAACGAGACGTGTTGCCCCGGCAATGTTTGGGCACATTTCGGTTACTCCATTCAACGATTTGGTTGAATTTCCAGGATTTGGAGAGTCAGTGGAAAACGATGTGTAGTTAGTCAGGTCTTTTTCCGTATCAAATGACTATTCCTGAACCCTCGAAGAGTTATGTGGTTCGACTGTCATGGAGGTTGCAGTACGGATATCATGCAAGAGGCCACCCACTCGCTCAGCATCCACCGAATCCTGACCTCCAGAGGTACGGCATATTTGGTCATCTTGCCAGCCCTCCAGTGTAGAGCTATTGCCCCTGGTTTCCCTCATGATCTAACTATTTACTTGGCCTGCAGACAGTCGGTAAATAAATTGAGGAGGGCACTGGAAATTGTTTGTTCAGCTTTCTTCAGCATATTGCTTTCTATTCTATATGGCCCAGGAGGTTGGTTGGGCTTCAAGGTCGCAAAGCACCTGCCGAAGTCACCTGTTGTCCACAATGGGATGTATGGCTACATGATCCAGCTCCCTTGCTGCCCTCTGGGCTTCTACGTCACACGCTCCTGCGTCACTGGGAAATGCCTTCGAAACGAGGGTTTCCAGTGAACCTTCGACGCTCCTGATCCAGCCTGAATCACTTGTATCGCAGCTAATACCTGCTCTACGTTTGGAGGGTTTCTGATATTTTCCCCAGGGGTTCTCAGAGCTCTCCTCTCCCACAAAATTCCGCCACCCGTTTCCACAAGACAGTTGATCACACTGTGAGTTTGGTACGAATCGTTTTCAGCCTAAAAGTTGGGAGGAGAGGGCTTTTATTGGTTAGTGAGTACGAACGTTGGCAACTGATTAGCAGAAGATTTGAAAAGCCTAATCAACATCATTGAAGCCATTTTTTGAAATTTATCTCCCCCACCCCCCCAAGCACATACTCAACACACGCCATGCCTCCCAATTAGGTTTTTAAAATCAGTACTCCTCAAAAGAAAACTCAACTTGCTATAACGCTTGAGTGATCTGTAAACTTAAATACAGATGGCGAGCGATAAATGAACACATTTAATGGAGGGTTCATGTCACCGACAGAATAATGAAGAATTGTTAAAATGATAATACTATTCAAAAAAAAAAGATGAACTAGCGTAACAGGTGGTCAAATAAATATTCAACAGGAGGCTTTCACGAGCAAACCAAACAAGTTCCAATAAAACGACTAGTAGTCCAAAAGCGTTCCATTAATTTAAATGTAACCGAAACGGCGAGGTTCTTTTCAAACAGGACCGGTCGAGGTAGTTGCTGAGCTTCTAACGGAACCAGAAAAATAATTGACGAATAGCATTGAACGATAAGGTAGGGGGGAACGTTTTTACCGTCGACAGCACAAAAATAAGTGGCTCCTGCTATCGCGAAACTCGATATCTCGCAAAAATGGTTTTAGACGCAATTAGGATATGAAGTGCGCATGAGTCATCGGAGCTACTAAATTCGAATCAAATGGCTTGTTCGTAAAGCTAAGGAAAGGATAAAATCATGGTTGGTTTCGTGAATCTCCTACTGACTACTTAATAATGCTCGAGGCCTACGTAGCAGCAGCCTAATAAATTCCCTGAACTTTAAGCGCTACAAGTTTCTACATAGAGAGTTGAGTCAGTTTGTATAAACTGAGCGAAGAATAGATTGGAATAGTATCTCACACTTGCTCATAATCTCATTGACACGAAGGCTAAATGCTGCTATAAGTTGATTCTCTTTCAATCGTGTTCACGGGCACACGCACGAAAACCGTGCTTTTGGAAACTGCGAAACATCAAGATTTGAAGAGAGCTGTACAAGGTCTTCTTTGTCCGTAGCTCGACTTGTCTTTATTGCGCTGAACAAGGTCTAATAATATTCCATGGCGTTGAGTGCGATTGAGGAGGTGCGTCCTCAATCCTCCTCGAAGTCTTGGATTATTTCTCGGTTCATACTACTAACAATTAACGATATCTCTCCTTTACTTTTCGATTCTCAGTTCACAACTCTTTCAGTGGGGACTTCAAGCAGCGTCCAAAACATTTTGTTAAACCGTAGTTTAATATCATAAACAACTCATTCTGCAACTTGGCCTGAAAATCACTCAAAGGATGCCAATGCGACAATAACATACAGCAGATCCTCAGCAATTTGGTGCACGCACACGAGAATAAAGAGACGTCAATCCAATTAACAAGAACCTGTTGACAGTTTGACGCCTCTGAAAGAAAACACGAGATTTTGAAAGGTAAACGAGTTTGTCACTCCACAAAAAAAAGCAGGTAAAACTCAAGACTGCTGAGCGATGGGAGTTTCTCATCGCAGCGTCAGCGATGTTTGTGCAACGACAGTTCAAAATGTAGGAGCTGAAGGAGACGCGGTTTTCACTCTATAAAACAGTTAGGACCTTCAATCAAATAAAATAGCATTGTCGAGGAACGCGAGGACGATCCCGCGGGGAAATTCAATTTACGAGCAGCGGAGTCGAGCAAACCACATACCGACTTTTTTCTCGCCTTCAGACTTGGACAATTAACGTCCAGTTTCACAGTCCTTACTGAGATTGAGCAGAAATTAGCATTTTTTATTAGCAATTACAACTTCATAGAGAGTGGCGATTTAGCACGCTGCAGCAAATTTCATTTTTGTAGTCATTACTGATTCCGTGTTGCTCTTGATACTTATTCTAAGAAACTAATAACAATCAATGAATTCTTTATTGCCTCAGGATACAGATCCACTATGAAATTCTGGGAAGAGCTGTTGTATACCGAAGTATTGTTAGATAAGAAAATGGAACAATACGCAAAGGATAAAAGAAGGAACGAAAAAAGCTAAACAACATTCAAAAGATGAAGGAAAAACAGCGGTACAATGTGTAAAAGCGAAACGGAAGAAGAGAAAAAGGAAACCCTGCAAGGCTTGAAATGAAGAACGCACTCCAAGGATCAAGTCTTTCCTTTCAATGGCGGAAGGAAAAACAAAGGCAGTTGGCTTAGGAATGACGGAAGGCGGAGGACTTGCTCGTGATATGTTGGTGGAGTGGAGCATGTTGGGCGCACGAGCCCCTTGACTCGTTGGATTGCAGTAAAAGAAATAAATTAATGAGGGATGTATTAACACTGGAGATGAGTTTGAATGTTTATGCGCGAACGAGGGGGTCTCTGAATACGTGAACTGGTTGAAGGGAATCAGAGCAGCGAGATGAGTGAGCGTTTTGATGTTGGGTCAGGGAAGTCTATGAGTTGGAGAGAGGATGTAAAACGAGTAGTGGGAAGTGGATAATTTGGAAAGCCCAAAAGGGAAAATCCGTTGTCGGCTTCGGAAACAAGCTGAAACTGCTGCTACAGACAAAAGGCTACAGGTCATAAAGATCTGGACTCTATGTGTGGGGAAGGCTCTAAGCAAGGACTTCCTATTAATCTAATCCTATCAACTAATTCGGCCAGTGCCGATAAAATGTAATTTATTGGTAGATGCGTACACATTACTCATCTTCAGAGTAAGAAAAGTTGTGAACGGTGGGCAAATCGTTCTCTGCCTGCACGTGCTCTCGTTTCAATAGAAATTGGATTGGAGAGTCATGGGCAACCCAGTTGCAGAAGGGACACGAAAGTGGACCTAACATACCTCTTCAAATGATCCCAAAGCTCAAGCGTGTCCTTGATGGCTCTCGTAAATTGGTTTTATTGGAATCTTTTCAATTAGCGCAGCATCTTTTGAAGCATTAATGTGTAGTATGAAGGGACGGAAAGATAGACATAATAACACTCAACGAAGATCACACAGTAGATAAGTCGAATTTTTGCTATTCTATTGTGAGCTTTTTCATTTTTGATATAATGCTTAAAATACTCGAATAAATGCAAGTTTTAGAATTCACTACGGTTTTAAGACCCTAACTATAAACAAAGTGTTAAAAAAATAGTTTGACGAGTAAATAAACGCGTCTCAATCGCGTGTCATCATTAGAGGGTAAAAACTGAGAAGGTGGGAGTGTCTTCGAAGGTGCTCGGGTTAGCGGCAGTCGTTGGATAACCACAGGTATAGGTAGTAAGTGACGCACCCACCTATTCACTTGAGCAAGAGCAATTTGTGGGTTCAACACCGTTTGTGAAGAGTTTAAAAAAACTGACCGCCAACTGATCTTCAACTTCAACGAGAAACCAGATGGCCCTGCGGTTGCCTGTTCGACACCCCCCCAACCATACCACTTACCACGTAGGGATGCAATTATTCAATTGAGCTAGTTCAAAGCCTTCCTCCGGTTTTACGCACCTCTCTCGCTCACCAAACCACTCGGTTATTTAATTAGAACAAAAAGAGGGCACGTTGGGGAATTGAAAATGTTCAACTTACAAGATACACAGCAGCAACACTAGCGTACCCAAGTAATAGCGCACACACGATTATTTGGTGAATTTTCAGATGGCAAAAATATTCGCACCTAAACCCGTTTCACGACATTTCCCTAATGACTCCCTAGATCCCAACGTTTTTACTTTCCTTGGGCCCACCACGTAGTAGGAACGAAAGTTACGACATAAGAAACGAGTTTTCTTCAAATCTTTACCTTTCAAGGGCTACTGAGTCTCTTGAACAACACCAACCAGGAAAACCAAGCCAGTTCGAGGATTCAAACAACATTTTCCTGTTTGCTGACGACTTCACTTGCCCAGCATCAGGAAATGCAGTACAATCTGCAATATTAGCGTGAGATAGTGGAAAAGTGGTGTCAGGCGAATGTTTTGGTATTGAACAAAACTAAAACCCAGACCCTTGTAGTGGGTCTCAACAGAAGTTTAGACCAGGCAGTTAATTTCCTGGGTTTGACAGTGTCCTTTCCTGGAAGGCCCATGTTGAGGCGTTGTCCCCTAAATTATCATCATCTAATTTCATGCTTAGAAGGTTGAAGAGCGGCGTTTCTGATGAAGTCCTGCGTTCTGTTTACCATGCTTACTTTGCCAGCAGAGCAGTTTATTGTATTGTTCCATGGGGAAACAGTAGTCATGCAATTGACGTATTTAAACAACAAAAACGTGCCATCAGAATTTTGACTAATCTCTCTTGGAATGAGAGTTGTAGGGGTTCGTTTGCTCGCCTTGGCGTTCTTACATTGCCTAGTTCATATGTCTTGGCAGTTTTGAATCTGATTAAAGCAAACATAAACACGGCTCCTTGCCGTGGCTTCCGATGTTCACCGGCATGACACCCGATCACGTGGAAATCGAGTGATCCCTTTTACTCGCCTAAGTATAACTCAGAAAAATGACCCAATCCAAGTAGGCTCTCGTCTGTGTAACGCCCTACTCCAAAATATTCAACAGCTGCCTATTAAGTCTTTCACTAAGGTCATAATAGTTCATCTCATTAGGGCAGAGCTGTACTCGCTTGGCGAGTTTTTTGGGATTGTGGGGGAGGTGTAGTGTCGCGGTTTCATTGTGTCTCCACCATCTGCTCATATTACTTGCCTATGTGGTGTAATTATTGCCCGTTTACCGGCGTTTGTATTGCTTACGCCACTGCAAATAGAAAATTCTTGATTCTTGAAAAAAATGGACTGCGTGTCTCAAGTTTGAGATTTGCTGATCCCCGTAAGACGCTCAAATAAAGGTATGAGAAAAATCGGTTAAAAAATAACTAACTACTCATTGTTTGGCAGGCCGAAATTGGCTGGGTCTTTGACCTCCAAACGGAAAGTCGTTGTTTCCCTGTACACCTTCGTCCTCAAGCCCTTTTGTTACCTGGGAAAGTCCACCTTCCAACTGACAACGGATTTCCCCTGTCCTGGACTTTCCCATATATCTTTTCCCATTCCTCAATTTTAGATTTCTCTTCTCAACACATGGCTCCTTCCAAGTCAGTCTCTTCAGCTCTCATGATACAGTTGTCTCCCAGTTCTCCCAACGATTCGTCTCTCAGCTCACACTATTTCCAACTCAACTCTCCCTCTCAGCACTCCGTTTTGTGTTGAGGCTAAAAATGGACGATCACGTCACCCCTCACTATCGTCGGATTGGCTGGTTGAAAATGAGCTAAAGGAAAAGACTGCACGTGGCCACAATGAAGTTTAAAATACTGAAAAACAGCAAAACGGCATATCTTCGCTGCAAATTTGAGTTCCTGGCGTCAAAGACACACAGAACCACAATAGAGTTCTTTGGATGCCTCAGCATCGAACCGAAATGTTTGCACGTTTTCTCGAGGTTCAGGGGTGCAAGCTATATAATGACAATGTTGAGTGGTTTAATATGAAGGAAAAAGTGATAAGAGTTTAGGGAGAAAGTTAAAAATAAACTATTGAGGCTATATTAAATGGAGGTGTTTTCGTACTAGAGAAACTTTGAAGTGAAATAGGTTTTGATTTTTTTGTTTCAGTTGAACTGTTTTTATCTGTTTTAGTTATTTACTTAGCGAGATCTAGTTAAAGCAATAGTTTATTTTATGTTACAAGAGAACTTTTAAAATGGTAAATATATTTTCAGGGAGAGTGGAAGAGAGGGCCTCATGGCCCTAACTCATCCTTGATTATTAAATAAAAATCTCTCTCTCTCGCCCTTCTCATTCTATGATTGTGGATTTTTGGAGAGCATGTAATTTATTTGGTATGATTGTAATTTTGTGTGTGTTGTGTGTTTTCAGCGTCAGTGTGCGTGTAATTTATTTCGGTGTGACTGTGATAAATGATTAATAGGATTATTCAAAGTTCTTGTGCGGAGAGAGTCTCGTGAAAAACATACCAACTGACAGTTACATTGGTAGCCTGTATGTATATATGTCAGTGTTTAACGCTATGAGGAATTGTTTGTATTTGGGTTCCAGGGGAAGTTGGTAGAGAGGGCGCTGTAGCCCTAATTTCCCCTCGTCAATAAATCAATCTCTCTCTCTCTCTCTCTCTCTCTCTCTCTCTCTCTCTCTCTCTCTCTCTGTCCCGTTCCCTCTACTTGGAGTCTCACAACCAGTTTCACATGTATAGAGTCCCTCGTGCGCGTTACTCATACTCAGCCAGATATCGCGATTCTGTCAAGTGTAATACAGTCCTCACTCCCCTTAATTTATTTCTTAGTTTCAAGCTTCCCCATTTGTGCGCCCAACACTCATCAAAACATAACATTTTTCCCCCAAAAAAGATCAAGATTAAATGTTTTTTACGCCAGGAATAGCACAATAAATGATCAGACGCTTCACAAAAAAAAAAACGTGGGAAGCTTAGGCGATGCCAGGGTGGACCTACTAAAGCGAGTCCTCACCATAGGATCAGGGTAGCAGCTAAAAGTAGTAGAAACTATTTAGTAACTACGTAAAGCGCTACCTACAAAACAATAAATTGGCCCCTAGGTATTCGGTCTAGCTCTCTTCCAAACCCCCGTAGATTTTAAAGCACGCCAGATACCAGAAAAGGGAAATATCAACTAGTTCGCTAATTACCGCGTAGATCATTGTATATACACACAGCTTCACTCTTTCTTATTTTTCCTTTTCATTTTATTTGGGACTTTAAAAGTCGAAGCCAGTGAGTCAAGAGAATAATAACTGCTTTTGATACGCGGAACGGCTGCTGATCAGCAGGGCTGGGAGTTAATTGTACATGCGGTAGATAGTGGGTTCTTGGAGGTAATGTTTAACTTAATTTTGGGGTTTACGTTCTGAAAGAACTGGAATTGAGTAGTGTGCGGATGGAGGGTTGAGCTTTCTTTCGGCCAAACAGTTGGGATTAAACAACACACCTTTAACAAACAACTGTCGCAGTGAGAACACCTTTGTCACACGGCCCACTCTAGTACTTTCTTAGTTTGGACGTCACGTAGAGAATTACTTTTTGCAAGGTATGAGTCGGATAACACGCCATACTAAGCCACAACCCCACCTAGTCAGTGTAAGGCGCAGGGTTGTCAGTGTCAGAGATGATTCTGAAATCTTTAATGGCGAAGAAACCCGACTGTCAGCGGCGTCGTATACGCAATGAAGGATCAAGTAGTATAGGCTCGGGAGAGGTCTACACAAACGAGAGCACGTGCAGGCAGAGAACGGTTTGCCCACCGTTCACTACTTTTCTTACTCTGAAGACGAGTAATGTGTGCGCATCTACCAATAAATTACATTTTACCGGATTACTGCAGTACTTTCAACTGTGAAGAGGACGCACAAGTAACGAGAATAAGCATTCGAGAGCGTTTAGCCGATAAGGGTCTTACAAATCTGAGCTTCACTCCTGTGAGTTGGCAAGTTACACGCTGTTTTCAACGAGAAAAGCGTTGGAGGATTCGCATGAACTATGTACATTGAAAAGTCTGCCAGGAGATGAAAAGCGCCGAGCTACAGTTTTAATGAAAAAAGTGCGCCGCCAAGACGAGGCAAACAATAAGCCATTGCTCTTTTTTTCTGGTATTGCAGAGGCGGAGCTTGTTCCCCCGGGGGAAAACCATTCAACTGCCATGATGTAGGGAAAATATTAAGAAAGGAGAAAAGGTAAAAAAGAGTTTATATGTTGGCGACAACTTATTAGCGAAGGGGTGCGCCACATTAACCATATTCAAACAATTTTAATACAATTGACGGAATTACAACGTAAACGGGAGTGAGGAAATGGACACTAACAAACACGACTTCTATTTGATACGGGGGAAAATACGCTCAATCGGTTATAGCAGAGCCAGAACACAGAAGAGATCGAGAATGTATCTGCAGAAATCGTCAGTGCCCACCTACAGAGGAGAAGAATCCAGGACAAATCAAGGATTACAGAATTTTCTTCTTTTCTACTCAGCTTGGTACATTGACATTCTGATGTAGGGGTGTGCAGAGTGGAGGAAGTGTCCGCCTATCGGTCCTAACCTGCCTTCGCCCCGTCAGGTAAAAATAAATATCGGGATCTGGGACAGGGACTACTTCCAGCGAACCTTCGACAACTGCGATATCTGCAGGCGATAACTGGGTAACTTGGGATCAGCGGATACTACACCTTAGCCTAGCATCCTGAAGGGGCATCCACCTGGTGTTGACCTGCCCCTGGTGCCCCGGCTTGCGCTGCAGGCTGTGCGACCCCCCAGTACCATTTCGGGGCTAGCTGTCTAGATTTACAGCTTCGGGCCAAATACCCCCAGGGATCCCCCGGTTGTGGTGGGCACAACCCAATAACCCATACTACCACTCATACCCAATAAATTAAATGCATTCTCTCCAACCATACTATAACCTAAATCCCATAACACACAATAATTTACAGCCATACTCCATCCATTCATACCACACATTCACACCTGATGGCTTAGGGGGGCAAAACCCCCAGATGGCCTCGAGCCCATCCGCGCATAAGTGGACACCCCAGGACCCACTCTTCAGGGTTTTCTTAGTGCCCGGGGGTCTGGAGGTTCCCTAGAAATTAAAAGATTGGCAATAAAATATAAAATAAAAAAGGTGAACCAAACAACTCAACATAACGGAAATAAAATACAAATTAAACACGGCGCCCAAAGACGCCCCAAGGGGACCCCCCCCCCACCCAGCAACACACACACACTCTCCCAACACCCCCCAGTAAGTGGGGAAGTACTCGATATTCCTCCCCCACCATTCCCTTCCTAATCCTACCCTGTCTGTATTCCCTATCACAATTTATACCTATCACTATGTGGGGGGAGTACTCAATACTCCTCCCCGACAATTTCACCTTGGTACAGACAGCTCATTCTCACTGAGAGCACAAACCAAGGAATTCCCTTTGGCAGAATGAGTTATTTGCCAGCTGAGGATATTGGGGGCTCAGTGGCGGTTCATATTTACATTAATGGTATAAGCAACTACTAGGACTCAAATGAAATGTGTTCGCTTTGTAACTGCAACGAGCAGGAAAACCTCTGCCATATCTTTGCTCAATGCCCCCCCCCCCTCACACACAGCACATGCCCATGTGCTCACGATAACCATAATCACCAACAGGGAGAACTTTCACGTATAGCTTCTCAATGTGACAAAAGAGAGTGCTAATGATGAACTGCTTTTCGTACTTTCGGCTCTGAAAACTCGGCCTTTTCTTTCGGAACGAACAAAAAATATGTAGTGCATAGCAACACACAAGTTTCCACACTGCAAGTGAGCAACAATACTGAGGTAGTGCAAAAAGTGTGCAAGAATACTGCAGTGGATCAAAGGTGCAAGCACACTACAGTGGTACAAAAGGAGCAACAATACTGAGGTAGTGCAAAAAGTGTGCGAGAATACTGCTGTGAATCAAAGGTGCAAGCAAACTGCAGTGGTGCAAAAGGAGCAACCACACTGGGGTGGTGCAAAAATGTGTGAGCACACTGCAGCAGTGCAAAAGGAGCAACCGCACTGGAGTGGTGGAAATAAGGCAAGCTACTGGTGTGGGGCAAACCATGCAACCACACTGGGGTGGCACTCTCAGATTACAATCTTTTCTCCAAATTTTAAGTGTTCTAGAGCGGGAAGGGAAAAGTGGTGCCCAGAAGGAAGAACTGCATCGAGAAATTGACACGCATTTTGGAACGTACCGCGTATATTCTTTAGTTTTTTAATATTTGATGGTTGTTACCTTCTTTTCTAGACAACCCCTGGTAAATAGAAAGTAGGCTAGCGGAATTGTTCTTAGCTTTGCCATCTTGAGCTAAACACCGATTTTACGTAGCAATTCCTTCGCTAGCACAGAAATTAGAGGTAAGGCGGCAATCACTGGGCTTTACGACCGCGGCTGAGCAGGTAAATGCGGTCCATCAGTCCGCGTATTCAACCGTTCATCTTTCCAAGAAGAGCCGACGACAGATAGCGAACGTTCCAGGGCAATTTATGGGCAGAGATGCCTCTCATCTTCGGAAGGGGGTCACAATGAACCGTTCGACATAATAGGTTTCGAAGGGACAGCTGAAATCTTGAAAAACAGCTGCTGAAATCCCAGGATAGAATGTTATCAAAAGGAAACGATTTAAAAGACAACAAAGAGAACGAGACTGAGCAACGAAAAAAGAATCCAAACAAACCTAAACAATGGGGCGACGTCGGCTAAAATTGGAAGGTGAGAGAGGAAAGTGCAACAATGTAAGTCGAGGGTTTTTATCTTTTGGTATAACTGGACACCTAACGAAAAACATGACTTTCTTGGGGAACACGTGATGTTCGCCAATTGTCTTATAAATCGACAAAACTCAACCTTTTCCCGGTGCCCCAACCGCAATATCAACAAGATACAACAGACACAATTCATTGACGAATCTCGTGTATTCGCAGACTTATTCCGACGAAATGCAACTTATCACTAAAACTAAGGGTCGCATCAACAACTTACAGTAAGAGTTGCGCTAACACGCATATCAGGTGAGATTAATCCTCACAACACAGGAAAATCTCATCACTGGATCACTCTTACAATTATGTAACAGAACGTTGAACTTGGATGTAGATGTAAATCGATACCGTGGCATGTAGTTCTGGATGTACTGGACAATCTGGACTATACAATATTATGAGTACTGGAATGTGGTCTGAGATGCCTCTATACCGAGCAAGCAGTGGGGTAAAGCCAGGCAACAGATCGACCATTTTATTCAGCCCTTGCAGTTTCCCTCAGTCAGCTTAGTGTTGGGTTTGAGCCTTTGGGGTTGCCTTTGATATGAGCATGCCCCATCTTTTAGCAGTTAGCAATACGCCTGCTGTGGCCAAGGTGTAAAGACTCAGGGTGTTGAGAACACACCTGGATAGAACGTCACCCTTTTCATTACTAGTTATACCGCTGTGCACTAGCAGCGACACTACTTTAGCAGCCTCTTGCACCTTGCAGAGTGTTGGGGGACTGCATATAGCCCCACACCTTGGTGGATTAGCACTAGTTGGCCTCCACTCTTCCATCCAGCGGGGGTCCCAAAACGAGTATCGGGGGAGGGTTGGAGTACCTCATTTCGGCTCCACTCAGCTTCAACTGCCAATAGAATTCAAAGGGGTCATCAACCATGGCAGGGGAGGTAGGACGCGATTATTTACATGGCACCCTCCCAACCGTACAAGACTGCATGCGAATGGACTGGTGGTGGCCATTGTTCGCCACAATGCAACTCCTCTGAAGGCTCCATTTTAACGCCAGCACTTCATCAGGGGCTAAACCTTCAGTGACTGCCCATGTGTGACTGGGGGTGGAGAGGAACGGTAGCCTGCCCCTTAAGCGAGGACATTCGAATGCGAGCTAGGCTCCCTGTCAAGGAGGCGGCTTTTCAGCTCCTCCAGCGCAGGTCGGCAGCGCACTTTTGCGCAAGAATGGGCAAACCAAATATGCGGCCTTGAGGTGTGGCAGCCCCCTCCCACCAGGTGTGCAGAACGATATCATATCCTCTTCAAAGAGATACACTGAAGCTTGCTTCACACAGTCGCAGTATCCAACTCCTTGGTGCACAATGAGCTGGCAAGAGTACACTTCCTGGCTCCCGGTGGAACCTGGCTCAATTAAAGAGAAATTAAGGGAATGATTATGTGGGAGAATTGAAATCATTATTAACTGAGGCACAACTAACATATCCATTTGATCGATTAAGTTGAAAGAAATAAAAATAAATGAGTTCCAAATATTTTCTTCAGGAGAATGTTAATGGATTCAAGAGCCTACCATAGTTGCTTATCAAGTACAAAAATTCTTGTTCTTCCACTGTCCAGACATAAGAAACTCGTCTACCTACATATCGGCGCAGCGTCCAGTCATGTACTGTCCGTGTTTCGTCAGGCCGAATTAGTTGGGATTTTAGGCTTGGAACTTCCGCACTTGCCCCGAACAGGAAGTCCTTGTTTTGGGCCTTCTATGAACACCTAGACCACCTATTTTAGACGCCTCAGCCCTTTGATCGTAACTGCAAGCAAGTCTGAAACCTCTTGAGATATTTCCAAGGGACAACCAGTTTTCCCCTTCCTGGACTTTCCAAAATATTCTGTCCCACCTCTCAATCTATTTCCTCTCCACAACACACAGCTCTTCCCAGATATGCATTCGTCTCACAATTCTCACGATAGATACTCGTTTTCACAGCTCTCCTCTCTCCTTCACCGTACAGCCAGTTCACGCATTCAGAGCCCCCTAGTTTGCGCTTGAATACTCAATATCATATCCTATTCTAGTCACGTCTTCTTTGTACATGTAAGTGCTCGAATCTTGTTATGATCTCCCAACTGTTCCAGTTACAAGTTCATGCTACAGTAAAACCCGTCACCGTGATTCTTTCAAGTCTACCCTGGTCAAAATAGTCCAATTTACTGACTAAGAGTATAAATAGTTCAAAGTAACCCTGAAAGCCTGGATAACTTCGCACCGCCCTAAAAACAAAGATTTTGGGTATTTGAAAGGAAGTCTTGTAAAAAGCATGCCCTCAATGCAAAAATGGGTACTCATAGTGAATAGTTTTCGACAAAAGAAGCGGAAAACGACGAAATTTCGATACGCTGCAAGAAAAAACATTAACAATTGACTGTACTGCTTAAAATGGTGCAAAATTATGAACAGCGCAAAAGAACGAAGACCACCAAAAGGACTCTAACAGATTTACTGTCTTAACATTTAAAGCCCACAGCACTGGCCCAGGGAGTCAAACTGACCCAACAGGTGCACTTCCAAACCGCTTCCTATTTATTCTTTAATGCAGCAGTTTTTCGCTCGTCCCTCATTATTCATCCCCACTCCGCTCAACCCCCGCCGAACAATTTATTCTTCTGGTTCGCTCGCAAGCTTCCCCAATCTCTAACCCACAAGTAAATGAAGAGTTCCGCAGTTCTACCCCTTACTCATTCACTTCTCAGTCGCCTGTCGTCAGTCTCAAGTTTCGCAGAGTTTTTAATTCATCACTTTCAACTCTACAACTTTCTCCCGCTCCGAAGGCTTGTAGTCTGTCTAGAGCTCAGGCTCATCCTAAGAATTTCTAGGAACTCATAGAAAATAAATTATTTGGTTCAGACAGGTCCGGGGGAGCTGCTGTCGGCAGCAACTTTTGCGAATTTGCACGGCGCATCTAATTTAATGAACAGGGAGCGAAACTGTTTGAAATAGCTCTGGAAACCCTCAACGTGACAGTTAGAAGTCGCCGAGCTAATGGAACGCAAACTTTGTTTAATAACTTCTACTGATGGATCAAAATTCTGTTATTATTACGTTTCACTTTAGGGAACAAGGAACTCCGATTGGATTGCTTTAGTTTCAATCAAAATTGGAATTGCGTTTGGTCTTACCAGAAACCACAGAACCTCGATTTCAATTCCGATACTTCGATAGGGCGCAGGAACGAACTTTCAGCTATAATTGACAGGAGAGGATTGTACCGTTAAATTCACTTCGAATTATTTGCGGCCGTCATAAACCCTTTGTGGATCGTATGGTCACTATGGGGCGAAATTGCTCTGCTTTTTTACCCGTTCGCTTTCGTGCAAACGGTACCAGCAGCGAGCTGTGAGTTAGACGATGAGGACATTTCCCTTCAGAGCCTGGATCCAATCAAGATAAGGTGGTTTATCGCTTTTCAAGGAACCGGTAATCTTCAAAGGGATCCTCCTGTCGTTCTTCATGCATGAGGAAGACGATGGCGAGCAGGAGCTCTTATCAACTAAAGGTCCGTCTCACTCAGCGACGCTGAATTCCTTCGTTTCCCCAAGGGCCCCTAATCGATCTTGTTGCGAAGTGCCAGGAAGAAAAATTGCTCTCATTTTTTTAGGTCGAACGGTACAATCCCTTTAACTGAGCAGCAAGTGGTAGTGGTACGTTCTGAGCCCTTAGGATCTGCTATCACTTTTCAACTCTCTTATCAGCCCACCACTATGAGGTAGGTTCACATATGAGTTTTTCTGCGGTTGCCATTCTTGAATCACGACTACGCTCTATACATTCACCAGTCTTTGAAAAACGTTTTACCTTCCGCTACCCAAAGGGTTTCGGCACATGGTCGTGTATGGCTGCACCGATTGAGCTGGTTCTTTTTACTTTCCTTGGCTCTACGAAGTAGAAAGGAAAGTTACGTAATCGGCTAAAGAAAGATTTTTGAGTTTTCTTCAGATCTTTACGTTTCAGACCCTCCTGAGTCCGAAAAACACTATTTGGGAAAATGGTCTGTGGGTCTGTGTGTGTGTGTCTGTCTGTAAACGATTTTTAGAGAAAACCACCGTACCAAATCAGCTCAAACTTCATATCTCGCTCGCAAGTTACCATGGGACGCCAAAATAAGGGTATGAACAAAATCCACCGAAATTTAACTATAGTTATCATAGTGATCAAAACACCAAATATTTTCTCTCTCAAAAATGGCTCTAACGATTTTGATTACATTTTTTATATTGATAGCTCTCAATATGGCAACTATACCATAAAATTCTCATTCGTGGGAAAATGACGAGAGCAGCACAATAAATCATCAAAATTTTCGACGAAATCGAATTTAGCGCGGTTTTTAGAGAAAACAACCGTGCCAAATCAGCTGGAACTTGATGTGTAGCCTACAGGTCACCATGGGACGCAAAAATAAGGGTATGAACAAAATCCAACGAAAGTTAACTGTAGTCATCATAGTGATCAAAACACCAAATTTCTTTTCTCAAAAACGGCTCTAACGATTTCGATTAAATTTTTTATATTGGTAGCTCTAAATAAGGCGATGATACCATAAAATTCCCATTCGTGGGAAAATAACGAGAGCAGCACAATAAATTATCAATATTTTCGACCCAAAGCGTTTTTCGCGCAGTTTTTTCCTTATAAACTCCGCTGGAATTCTTGTAGAATGTAAAAAAAATGGTATTGTAGTCCAATACAACACCTAAAGGGTGAGTGTTTAAAAACGCTCATCAGATACACGGGGTTACTCCAGAAATTCCTGAATTTCTGCCGTTTCGCTTATTACCAGTTCTAAAAGTGTTTACCCAATAACTCAACAAAAGTGATTACTATCCTTCTTCGAAAAATTTGTGTTTACACCACTTTTTTTTCTGCGTACCAATTGCTCAATAATGGTCCTGCAATGAATATGAGCAGCACAATAAAATCTGGAACTGTAAGCGCTACCGCTTCCTGCTGCCGTAAAGCGTTGTTTGACCAAGTTCAAATTAACGGAGTGATAAATGAATTGATTAAATAGAATTAGCCATGTACAAAGTGAATTGTTGTAGAGCTAAGGAAAGTTGTGTGTTGCAACGCACCAGATATTTTTGTTTTATTTTTTATTTTTTCTAGATGCGAAAATAAGGTTATGGTCTATTCTATCAATGGAAAAGGGGGGTGGGGACACAAATGTACCAAAAACTAGGGTTTTTTGCATTTTTCATGAAAACAGCTCTAAAGATTTTGATTTAACTTTCAAATTATCTTCTCCTAATTAGTACAAAGCTTTTCTTTTCCATAAATATCTCCATTAAAAAAAAGTGAACGGGGATATAGGCCTAAAAACCAAAAATACGGTTTTTACGCTTTTTGGCGAAACGGCTGAATCTTCACCAATCTCACAGAATGGTTTTAAATAGTTAGTGTTCAGGCAGCTACACCCCTTATGATATCCACTAAATTACATTCAGAAGTGTTATATTTTATTTAGTTTCGATGTGAGTGACGTCAGCACACCAGCCATCACCGGCTCCATGCGCCATTTTCTTCCATTCCCAATTCTACCTATCTGCGTACCGCCACGCGCACGTTAACACTAGAACCGCCGGAGGTGTCATTTTGACACCTGGACACTTTGTTTTTCTTGGCGCAAACTTCCTTTATGAGGCAGGCCATTGAAAGTTTCTGACTTTTCGTTACTTTTTACGTACTTTTTGGGAATCATACTGATTTTCATGCAAAATTTAGTATAGGGTCCATTTTTGAAAATTTACCTAGAACCGCCGAAGGTGTCATTTTGACACCTATGTATTTTGTCGCAGAGAGAGCTATTTTACGGATTTTAGGGGCAGATATAGTTATTTTTTACTGTAAGTAAACAAAAAACTATTGTTTAGTAAATATTTACAATAGATGGCACTACTTAGTTGATAAGAGGCATGTGAAAGGGTTCGTCGGAATATTTTTGTTACAGCATAATGCTGTTTTCATTTGAACTTTTCGGTCTCAATGTCGATATTATTGCTCTGGTCCAAAAACATACGTAGTTGCTTTCGCTAGCAAGCTACAAGCCGCTACAGTTTCCAACGCTGTGTCGCCGAGCGACGCTTTGACTTGCTACTCCAACCCGGCCGCAGCGACTCGGTCTCACCCGTCCTTTCCCCCTCTCCCCCCCCCTTGGCATAAAGTTCTGGCTTATGGCTGAAGTAGATACTAAATATTTGTGTAATGGTTTTCCGTATCTGGGAAAAGACGAAGAGCGTCCTTCTAATCAGTCACTACCTGAACATGTTGTCATGAAAATTGCTAGCCCCTATGTCGGAAAAGGACGGAACATTACAATGGACAATTTTTTTACCTCTGCAGTGGTAGCAGATAAGTTGAAAGCTCAAAGCACGAGCATTGTAGGGACAGTAAATCGTGTTAGGCGTGAAATACCGGATGATGTGAAAAAAAGTAAGCGTCCCTTGCATGACACCGTGTTTTTAGAGTCCGAAAACAAAACCCTCACGATGTACCAAGGCAAAGTTCGGAAGAATGTACTGACTATGAGCACCATGCATCCTTCAATAAATATCAACACGGGAAAGAAAAAACTACCTGAAACCGTTCAGTTTTATTACCCGATTTTACTGTTTGCCATTTTGAAAAAGTTAGCCTCAAAAATGCCGCTGTAAGAATCTTTTAAGGTCATTTTGTATGATTTCTCAGTTTCTACATGTTCGTAATAAAGTGTTTTATCAAGCAGAATCATAAACATTTAAATGCACTACCAAAAACCCGTAAAAAATAGCCAGGTGTCAAAATGACACCTTTGGCGGTTCTAGGTATGCGAAAATACCGGCGGTTCTAGTGTTAAAACTGCTTATATTAGTTCTTCATTGCCATTTCCTCACTTGTCAGTGAAAATTTCATCATTAACGCGCAGTTATCATTCTCTTCGGGTCGCAGTATCCCGCAAGTCTTGTACTCAACGTCTACCAAAGTAATACCTGGGCGACATACTTAGGAAACGTCTAACAGCGCCATACCTGGACCAATACACGTCTACCAGCACCATACCTGGACCAATATACAGCCGAGGGACTATTGGATTAAGTAGAAGCACGAACGTTAAACATCGCTCGAAGAAAACTGGTGCCAAGTACCAGATTATTTTACTTTATATTCAGACTCTTCACGAGCCGTAACTTTTATTTTATATTTATGTTTTATGAGCTCAACTATAAATTTATTTCCCTAATTTCTTTGCATTAAACATTTTGTGTGCACAATCTGGTTGGATAACCATTCACCACTTTGTCACAACAGTTAGTACCCATATATTGTTCTCAATAAATGTTCCTCTGACAGTCCACAGAACTACGTCGAAAATAATGTTTTTTTGAACATTTTCGTAATTTGCCGAATAACTGCATCACCGGATTTGATCAATCTTACGGAATGTCTTCTAGCAGCATATACCAACATTATGTTCTCCGTAATCATTTCTGTATCTATCTGTTGAACAGAGATATAAGCCATGATAGGTCGGAAATGAAATTCGTCGAACATTAATTTGTTTTCCAATTTTCTGAAAAACGGCTGTAACGATTTCTATGAAACTCGCGGAGCAGTCTCAACCAACTAGTCCCTACATTTTGTTCTCCATAAATGTTCCTGTAGAAATGCGTTGAACGAATATACAGCGCCGGTATATGTAGTTACGAGGGTTGCGGAATGTTGTGTGTTGCTACGCACCAGATATTTTCACAGTGCGTTCATAGGATATTTCGACAGTCATAACAGCAAATGCAACAGTCAGGTCGGTTTCCTTATTAAATGACTGTTCCTAAACCTTCGACGAGGGTTATATCAGTCGTGGAAGTTGCGGTTTCGCTAATATGCAAGAGGCTCTGGCCCCTACAGCATCCACCAAACTCAGACCTGCGGAGGTACGACAGGTATTTGGTCTTTTGCCAGTCTCCCTGTTGCCCGTGTGTTGGCGCTCTGGACCATCTCGTACAGATTAACAGCCACTCATTGAGGTATAAACAAGGGCAACTCAATAAATTCCCGACTGAAGGACTGCCAATTTATTTATAGGAAATTGAACTAAGTTTTATCAAGTTGCCCAGAGAAATAAAAACCGTAGGATGCACTAAGGCTGAGGAAAAGTGAGCGATGCGCTGCACTAGATCTGTTCAATTATAATAGCACTTGTCTTCCATGTTCCAGAATATGGCAGAGTGCTGGTAAACGTTTCATTTGCACAAATAACAAATCACTTTGGTGTACGAAAGAACTGAATCATGTTCTCAAAATGCCCCAATGTGCATCGGCAGCAGTATCAAATGCACGATTAAAGAATAAGGACTAGGCATTAATTTTGCTTTTCATTTCGACCGTCCAAATTACGAACGTCGGCCGTACGATCTTTGAAAGCCATCGTCTTTGAACCAGTTTCAAGGGACCGAGATAAGCCTCCAAGCTCTTCAACACACTGGGTTCTGCTGTTTAGAGATCCCTTTTGAACCATGTGAAGGGGAAATGGTCGTCGGTTGGAGAGGGAGTCAGACAAGCCTTTGCTCTTGACAGCCTTTACCCTCGTCCCTCATTTGTGACAGTTCAGAGCAACACCGGCCGTTGGTCTTGTGGCCCCCAAAAGGAGACGATTTTATGGTTGAGTTCAAGAGAAAGACCGTTCAACTAATTCGAACTTCTTGCCGACTCGTTTTCAAGGTCGTTGAGCTGCTTTCCACATGTTTTGGGTTATAGACGGAAAAAGAGGTTAAGGTCGGTCCTTCGCCTCTTAATTTCTGTCATTAACGCCCCATTTTGTTCTACAACCATGAATGGTATAAAAGTAATTCTAGTTGCATCGTACAAAGTAAAATTTTGTGTACCATCGCTCCGCAATTACTCTCCTCAAGCAAACAAGTAACTAAAGCATCTGTAGTAAACTTATTTTTCAATCCAAAGAAAACTAAAAATTATTTTAGCCGACTAACACTCGACAGTCCATCCTATTTTGTATGACTAGTGAATCTGAAATATTTGGTGGATAGCAAACACAACTTTTCGCAATCCCCTAAATCTGGATCGATACTGTTCAGCGCAGGTCAAATTAGTTAGGTCTACAGCTCGGAATTTCCACACTTGCCCCTAGCAGGAAGCCCTAGTTTCAGGCCTTCCCCGAACATGGGGTCCCCTGATATTTCCCCTTTCTAGACTTTCCAAATTATCCTCTTCCCCCTTCCCACCCCTTAATTTATTTCCTCTCAACAACATACACCTCATCCAAGGCTCACTCGCCTCTCCGTTCTTGCTACAGCCTCATCTCTCTCTCCACTTAGTAACCTATGCAACCAGTTCACATGTATTTGGAGCCCCCTTGTTCACGTTTAAATGCTCACACTCAAACTGATACAGCTATTCTGTCACAGTGTAATACAGTCCTCACTCACGCTCACCACATCGATTTACTTCTCAATTCAAGCTCCCCCATTCATGCGCCCAAGGCTGTATCTTCATTTGGAAACATATAACTAGAACAAAATTATACGTAGCAGCTAGCTGAAAGCATCCTCATTAGTTTGTTAGAACTGTGTTCGTGAAAAAAGGTAACTGGCCATTCTCTGAATACTCACAGAATCAGTTGTGAAAACCAAAACGTTGCTACAGGTTGCAAGGAGACATTCTTAAGGTCGAACAAATTCAGCTATGCACTTACTGTAGAAATTAGTTAAACGAGAAAAATCACGATTTTTGTTACCCCACTTCAATAGACTGTCAGTAGATCATTAAAGCACAATACAAAAGGTGTGGGATACCCAGTGGGTTTAAAATATGTCGATTTGGCTCCAAAAAGTTCAAAAAACCACACTATTTTTCATAGCCCCGTATCTTTTTTCACCACAGAAATATTCATAGAGACCAAAAGTTAGGTGGTAATTAGTAGAAGACAATTAAAAAGTTTAATCAAAATCATTATGATTGTTTGTGAACAAAATCCTAAAACCCTAGGTGTTTGGCACGTGCTGAATTAGCTGAGCCTTTGACCTCAAAAGCGTCTGTGCTAGACTGTAAGTCATGGTTCCCCTGAGCACCAACCCTCTTTTCAGTTACTTCCAAGTGACAACTGATTTCCCCTTCTTCTGGACTTCCCCAAATTCCTTTTCCCCTCTCCTCTTCACAACAGAAAGCTCCTCCCAAACTCATTCACCTACGAGTTCAGTCGGTCGTCTCCCAGTTCTGCCAACACTCAGACATCCATCAGAACTTGCAAATGACAGTCGTCTCCCAGTCCTCCCAACGATTCGCCTCAGCTTGCGCTACTAACAACTCAACCCTATATCTCTTTCTTTCTCCCTCCTCTTAGTGTCTCACAGCCAGTTCGTGTGTCAAGTATAATACAGTCCTCACTCACACACTCACCACGTCCATTCATTTCTCAGTTTCAAGCTCCCCCCTTCGCGCGCCCAACACTTGGTCTGTGGTACAATCCCCCCCTTTACGATGAATGACATTGTTCATAACCTTATTTCCACCACTTCAACCAAATCATCAACAACAAAAAAAACCGCTGCAAATTATTACACCATTTTAGAAATAATGATCGGGACTTATCCTACTCAATCCAAGGTCGAAAATATTAAGAGGCTATTTCAAAAATATGGAAAACGGCAACTCATGTGCAAGCGACAATGTTGGAGCACCTCCTCATGGCAATGCGGGGAATAAGCGCAGGCCGGAGGGATACAACCGTAGAGTATTACTGTGACTTCACCATTTTCCATCTAGACACAGTCCAACACCTCTGTTGGGTTCTGCATTGAAAAACACAAAATGTGACGTGATCGCAGTAAAACTGCCGAAATTTCGTATGTAGTTAATTTGTTTAACCATTTTTAGCATGTAACAACCACGGGTTTTGTTCAATCAGTTGCCATTACACGAGCACCACTATATAGCTTCCTCAATATCCCAAAATTGAGTTGAGCACCGCGGCCTAAAAACCTATTGTGCTGGCCCGGATGTCTCTCAGGTCCATTTCTAGCCTCTTAAGCAATGCTAGGTAGGCCTAGGGCAACTTACATCTCACTCCTCCCCAAGCCACTTATCCACACCCCAGAGCCTGTGCCCTACGGAGATTTCGATCTATCTGTGTAGCTGTTGATACCATTAGGAGGCTGAAACCCGACGATTTGTTGTTCCATAGGCTTCCCTCTGGTTACGCATTGTATTTCCTATCGAATGCGCACCATGCCAAGCAAGCTTTGTGAGAGTTTTCAAATTCTTGAATGTAGCCGGCGCCCATCAATCGTCTGCGCCAATTAGCTACTCCAAGCCCGGTGAATCAGAATGTCACCCGCATAGCCTCTGCCTTAACAAATATATCAAGGGGAAGAAGGTTTCGTGTGGTTTACTATTATTTTACGAAGCGAGTCTCGGAAGTGCTCTGCTAACACTGTTGTTTGCATTTAACACGTCACTTTCCAGAATGTTGATAGAGTCACGTTACATTCTCAATATTTTTTGACGTTCGATTGAATAGGATAGGCCCCAATCATAATAAGCAATATAGAATGATAAACCGTTCTGTAATAATTGTCAGTGTTTTTTTTTAAATCGACTGTTAAACCTAAAGGTGAGCTTTTGAAAGCTTCTGAACGCATTCCTCGTCTATTAAAAGAGGATTATTTTCCTTACTTCGCTTTGAACAAACATTGGACAAAATTAAATCTGAGAATCGAGTGTTTGTTTAGGAAAGCCATTTCAGTTCTTTTCACTCTAATACGAAAAGAAGGGTAATTCTGAAGTATTTTTCCAATCGATCTCTTTTCTCTCAGAATAAGGTTTATGTGGCTTATCAAAAACTGTGTTTAAATACGTGGCTACTACACGACTTTTAACCCCATGGCTGAAAACGCCTTGGTTATCAGCTGACTAATAGTCTCTCTTTATTTTTACCCTTTTTTACCTAGTCGTTTTTTCCTGGTTCTGTGTCTGCTCTTACAATTTAACAATAAATAATCGTTCATTTCCAAATTTCTCAAGAATCGTAGTTAGTTATTAAAACCGGTTCACGGTGTAGCAGACATAAATATATTTCATTTAGGTTGGACGCAAAGTTCCCCGCACATCGAGCGAATTCTACTATTTACGAAACATTATTCTGTCCATCCTTTAACGTTAATAAAAAACCGCCTACTATTTGTCGATTTGAGCAGAGATATACGACGGGGATAGACGAGAACACTCAACTGAGCGCAAAAAAGTAAAATCATAGCTCGTAAAACGGCTCGTACCGCTATAAATTTCACTTCTCTTCGAAGTAAAAAACCTTACTGGCGTTTAGGTTCGCAAAATAAATAGGGGCAGCGTTAAGAAGTAATTTCACCCTTCGATTTGAGCTGGAAGCTATGGCATTCGTCAGACTTGAACGTCGCGGGTGATGCAAAGGCCCGTCCCAGAGCTGAGCAATCGATGACCTCAACTGGAATTACTTCCACTCGCACCCAGACATTCATATTCAGTGAACAGTATGAGGAATTCTGCATTTTTCAAGGAAGCAAGAAATTGATTCAGTTCAGCCGTTCCCTCTCGAGTTTAAAGACGCAAAAAAATTGCGTTTCAAACTCAAAAGCCTCTGAAACCTCAAATTTGAATTAAAAAAAAATCTGCAGATACGCAATTTTTCCATTTAGAAGGGCAGGCGACAGTAATTGACTGTAGTAGGCACAGAGAACCTTGACAGGACGGTGAAAAACTTACGAGTGGTGCCAACTGAGAATAAAACAGCTGCTAAGCCCTAAATGCGCCTTCGTTTGAATTAACACTACGCATAACTACTTTAAGCCAGTATTCCTGTTGAGTTAGTATGAATAAATGCTCGGTTTGAGCGGGGGACTGTGAATATCGTCTTAATTATTTCGATACAGTGAGCCTCGAACGATCCGCTGAATATTAAAATATTTGAGGCCGAGTACCCTTCAGATCGAATAAAGTAAATATCAACAGGGTGCATCAACTCAGCCCCAAACGCGGACGCAAATTTTCCTCAGCCCTACGAGCATTCAACGATTTTTCACTTTTGAAATTGGCGAAACACCACTTGGCATCAAAGGTCTGCTATTTATTATGCTGCCACGGCCTTCAGTGAAGAGCTGAAGTATAAATAATTGACGGAACTATTCCTATGAGGTTCATAGAGAGGTTCGGAAAACTGCGCAAAAAGACCCAACAAAAATGCTGGAATTTCTGCGGTTGCCCTCGATTATCGTATAACCATCACTCAACGTCCACCGTACACACAGTTTATTGGACTTCTTCTTCTTCACGTGCCTTATCCGGCTAACCGAACGTTGGCAATCACTGCGGCGAGAGCGTCCCGGTCCTCTGCAGTCCTGAAAAGTTCCTCCGCACGCTGTATACCCGTCCACTTCCTCAAGTTATTCAGCCAGGAGAGCCGTCTTCTTCCTGCACCCTCGATCTTCCCTTTCATAATCAACTGAAGTAGCCGATAATTTTCTCCTCTCAATATGTGTCCCAAGTATGCAATTTTACGGCATTTCACCGTAGCCAGGAGCTTCCTCTGAACCTGAGCCCGCTGGAGAACTTCCTCGTTTGAAATGCTGGCTGTCCAAGGGATCCTAAACATCCTACGCAATGACTACAACTTCGATTTTTTTGAGAACGCAAGAAAACTGCCCAAAAAAACGCTTTCAGTCGAGGATTTTCATAATTTATTGTGCTGCCCTCGACCCTTTTCCAGTGATGAACATTTTACAGTATTATTATATTATTTGGGGCTACCAACACAAGAGCTTTAATCAAAACTGTTATAGCAGTTTTTGAAAAAATTTGTTTGGGTGTTTAGATAACTATAGTTAATTTTGGACGTATTTTGACTATGCCCTTAATTTGGCGTCCTATGACGATATGCAGGTTGCATTTCAAATTTGGGTCGATTCAGTTCAGCAGATTTCTAATAATCGCGCACACACACACAGGTCATTTTCTCAGACGGTGTTTTTCGGACTCAGTAGCCCTTCAAACGTTAAGGGCAACGCAACGTTTTCAACAGCCGACCACGTAGCTTTCTTACGTTCGTCGGGTTTATTTTTTTACAACTTTCCATTTTCGTCTCACAATACTCCACACTGTTGCGCTGGCCGAAGGCACTTGAACCGTCAGAAACGATAGAGCTTGATGATATCTTTAAGAGCCTGAGCTCGACATGCTGTCTCAAAGCCAACGAAAAAGCATCTTATCTAATCGCTCTCCATTGAGGAAGGATTTCCCAACCTACGAATCGACGACAATATTTCAGAAGGTGAGCTAAGAAAAGTTGATGGGGAACGAAGGGTTTGATTAGATAAACGTCGACTGAAGGAGCTGAGAGATTCCTCCTGCTCTCCCAGTCATCGAAGACTTCAACGCAGCTCGAAGCTTCTCATTCAAAAGCGGTCCCTTAGCCTCTGACCCTTGACCTCAAAAAAAAAACCTCCCCGGGGTCTTGACGTTCCGGTTACACATTTCGCTCCAAGAGATCGTGACCAGTGAAAATCACTTGAGCCTTTTGAACCGCTAGCCAACTTCAGATTCTGGACCAATTAGAGCAATTGAGAGGGAACAGTCGGAGGTTTGGAGAGAGAACGAGAAACGAAGCGAAGTATTTCAAGAAGAGCAGAGACGGGCGGAATGTGAATCTACCGAAGAATGAACATCTTGATGGTCATGCCAAACTTTTAGGTACTTGACGAATACTTATCCCTTAGCTAAGGAATGAACCTACTACTAAGATCAATGACAGATCTGCAATAATGAATAAAATGATAGTAAACTCGAAGTTTATGAAAACGAGACCAAACTGAATAAACCAATTATCGCAAATGTAAATACACTAAACGATTTAATTAAAATAAATTAGCACTCCGATAAGGGTCAAAAGTAGACAGAAAACGAACAAAATATATAAAAGAAAACGAACTTCCCAAAAGAATCAAATTCCTACAGTCGAAATAAAATAGAGGGCAACTTCTCACTTTCGTCAGTTGACAGCTGGAGAGATGGTTCGGCGAGATGATAGTGATTCGGAAAATTGGACAAAGAGAGACAGTCTGCGTGTTTGAATGAGATGGGAACAACTTGGTTAAGTTCTCGGGAGGGACTTCAACAAAACGGGAATGCCCGGAAAATAACACGACACACGTTCGAATCAAGGTCATGATAACGACTGATAATCGCAGCTTCGTTCTTGCGCCGTCATCGTTCTCAAAGAGTCGATTCCTTCACGAAACCGCTCTCTCTGAGATGTTTTGCGTCTCATACTAAACTGGCGATTTTGATTGACGAGTTTCTGCGACCCGATTTACGGTACATAAAGTATGTTCAACGGACTGCCGCAGGAACATTTATAGAGAACAATATGTAGGTATTGATTGCTAGAAGACACCTAGTCTGTGCGATGAACGTAATCTTTGCCTTTTTTTTCTTCAAAAAATTTAAAAAACAATTCACGTAGTAATTTTTAATTCCCGCTACCCCAAAGGGAAAGGAAAGTATAGTAATCGTGTCAAAAAAAAGTTGGGTTTTCATCAGATTTTTAGAAAGAATCGCCGTACCAAATCCACTCAAACGATACCAGCCTGCAGGTTACCAAAGGACGCCAAAATAAGGGTATGGGCAAAATCCACCGAAACTTAACTATAGTTATCATAGTGATCAAAACACCAAATATTTTCTCTCTCAAAAATGGCTCTAACGATTTTGATTAAATTTTTTATATTGATAGCTCTCAATATGGCAACTATACCATAAAATTCTCATTCGTGGGAAAATGACGAGAGCAGCACAATAAATTACCAAAACTTTCGACAAAATCGATTTTAGCGCGGTTTTTAGAGAAAACAACCGTACCAAATCAGCTTAAACTTGATGTCTAGCCTACAGGTTACCATGGGACGCAAAAATAAGGGTATGGGCAAAATCCACCGAAATTTAACTATAGTTATCATAGTGATCAAAACACCAAATTTTTTTCTCAAAAACGGCTATACCGATTTTGATTAAATTTTTTATATTGATAGCTCTCGATAAGGTAATTATACAATAAAATTCCCATTCGTGGAAAAATGACGAGAGCAGCACAATAAATTATCAAAATTTTCGACGTCAAGCGTTTTTAGCGCGGTTTTTTCCTTATAAACTCCGCTGGAATGTTAGTAGAATGTTAAAAAAAAAGTCGTGTTATAGTCCAATCCAATACCTAAAGGGTGAGTGTTTAAAAACGCTCATGAGATACATGGGGCTCACTCCAGAAATTCCTGAGTTTCAACTACCGCCGTTTCGCTTATTACCAGTTCTAAACGTTTTTACACAATAACTCTGCAAAAGTAATTACTATCCTTCTTCAAAAAATTCGTGTTTACAGCCTCATTAATTATCTGTATACCAATTGCTCAATAATGATCCTGAAATGAGTACGAGCAGCACAATAAAATCTGGAACTGTAAGCGCTACCGCTTCCTGCTGCTGTGAAGTGTTGTTTGACCAAGTTCAAATTAACGGAGTGATAAATGAATTGATTAAATAGAATTAGCCATGTACAAAGTGAATTGACGCAGAACTAAGGAAAGTTGTGTTGTAACGCACCAGATATTTTGTACTTAGGGCCGTTTTCACCAACTGCGTTGATCCCGTTTAGGATCGATTAACAGCACCTAACCCTCTCCCGCCACAAAAACGGTCTTCACCAGATTGGGTTAAGCTCTAGCCCCGATCAAACGTTAACCCCAAAAAGTTTGGCGCTTAGGTCCGGTTAGCTCTTATCTTTCTTTATCGTATTCTGATATTTGTCCGCCATTACTGTGCACCGCCGAGTATTCGCTTCTATTATTGTGAATACTTAACGTATATTTTGGAATAATTATAATAAACAAAGATGCTGTTTACAAGTGCGCAGTTATTTCAGTTGCTATTCCACTACGATGATATGTTGGTTTATCGTCATCTCACCCGGCTACGAGCGGGGTCCGACGACTTGTAGAAATATGAATTTAAATTCTGTTGCGAACAAAAGTATTACGATCGTCGAAAACAAGTTGTAGTTTGCGTAAAATGTGTGCTGAGCAGTTTTTGAAAAAACCTTGACGTCATATTGCCGTGTTAGAAAACGCAAATGGCTTACCTGGGTGGATTTAATAGCAGATAGGTAGAAAATGTTGAATAATACCACGCTTTTACACACAAATTAGTGTCTTAAACAACTTTTATTAAACACGGCTATTCTCCCTTCCTCGTTAAAGTTCCTTGCTTGTTAAAGTCGTAACCTCATAATTTCGGTTTTTATTATTTCTTGCTCAATTCTCATTTTCTCGTACCGCTCCCGATTTTTCCCTCAGCTCTTGCAGTTATATTACGCGTATTTTCACTTTATGCTCCTCGCCCGTTTCAGCTTCGGCAGAGGTTAATGCGGCCACTTTGGTGTCTGACAATAATTTGGTCAAATCCGGATTGTTGAGCATTGGGCATCTACGGGATACATTACGCGGCAGTTTACGTTTACATACTTGTTTACGGGACGGGATGTCGAACAGATGCCCAATTTCCTTACTTTACTGTAACCTCATTAGTTCACTGCCTTCTCGATATGGCTTAATCGCGGCGTAATCCCACAGTGGTCTCGGCTAGCGTGGTGGGCACGAAAATTGCTGGCCTTGATTTACTTATCTAGCCCTGATCAGTTGGATCGCGTTTAGTGTTGTTTTGGTGAACACGGCCCTTAATAATAGAGAATTAAAGTTAGGTACTGATTAGAAGGCAAATCAAAATCGTTTGGGCCGCGCAGAAAAGCGTTTAGTACAGAAATGCAAAACCTGATGGCAATTGAAATCACCTAGCCCCGCGTGTTAGGAGCAGCAATCTCATAAGTGACTGTGGAGAATGGAGGGGCTCCCTCACGGGTTCGTTCCAGGAGAAATGTGAAATGGTCTTCCTTTGGTTAAGTATGTTGTCGTCCCCTCAGCTTCGGCAGACTCCCTGTTATCATTTTCTTCTCCCTCACTCACATCACTGGTGACACCCCAACCTTTTGGTATAGCTTGCTCTCTCTGTGTGACATTTTCAGTTGCGTTCTTATTACTGATGACGACCTAACCGTCGAAATCGATATTTGTACCTCTAATTTAACGGAACTGCAAAACCGTCATAGTCCATTTTGTGCTGCTCTCACAATTTATCCACATGCATAAATGTTACCTTATCGTTGTTGTCTCGGATTATCCACCCTTTCTCAATCGCGCGCGCAGATCATTCTGTCAAATGATGTTTTTCGGATTCGGACGTCTTTGAAACGTTAAGATCTAAGGAAGCCTTTTCCTTCTTTGTAAATATTCCTGCGGAAATGCGTTATTTGTTTGACGGCTAAAAATTGTGCGCACTAGACACCGATCTGCCCCGTGACCATCTGTGCAGAGGAAAATGAAATTTTTAGAACGAATGATAAGCTTTCAACATCTCAAAAACGTCGGTACCAATTTTGATTACTTGTGGGCGACCTTACGACTAACTAGCACCTACATACATGTGCACTTGGGAAGACGATACAGCGCATGTATATGAAGGGTCAGGGGGGAAAACGATGAATGTCAATTTTTCGGCCATTTGGAGCGCTACCTGTTAGCTTTGGAGGAGTACTAATAGCCTGCCAAACCTTAAGGGGGAAAAACGATTAGAATCAACCGAAAATCGCATAGAAAGATTGGTTATAAGGGGGAAAAACGACGGGCGCTCCACTGTTGGGGGTGCTGTGATTCACAATCTTATTCCTGCGTCATTCTGCCGTAGTTCACTTGTGCCTTTGATTACTTGATTATTTCAGTTATTTACTCTGTAAATTGTACCTATTCAACATGGACAGTGGTGAAAGCAGTGATGAAGTGGCTAAAGAGTCTTCAAAATCGACAAAAATGAGGAAACGAACGGAAAGAATGAAAGATGTGATGAAAAAATTGAGGCTCAGCACGCACGAAACTGGACTAGACTGTAAGTGTTCCAGACTTAAATGTTCTGCAGTAGTAACTGAATGCGAAAGGAAGAGGTTGATTTCGGAACTTAATAGCCTTGCAACCTACGATGAACAAAATACCGCTCTTTCTGGGCTCATCAACGTGCTCCCAGTGAGCCAGCAAAGATCGACGTCCAACTCGGAAGAAGAAAACCGCCGCAATGCTAATCGATCTCACGAAGTTTCAGATGAGACGCGAACTCTTGTGGCCGACTTAATCAAATCATTGAAGGGACGAAAATCACACTATTCGTTGAATGATTCAGACAAGGTGTATCTACCTGAAGAACTTAATCTGTCCAAGTTAAGCAAGATGTACAACGAGCGTCATCCTGAAAATGTTGTTCATTACGATACTTTCCGGACAATTTTCAACAACGACTTCAACATATCTTTCGGCTACCCACGAAAGGATACGTGCAGTAAATGTGACATCTTCAAATCCCGGAAAGCAGCCCATGAGGTTGGCAACACTCCTCTTTCCGACTCTGATATGTTAAGTCGTAAAAAAGAAATCAAGAAGCTGGATTTGGAACATGATCTTCATCTAAAGAAGGCTCAAAAATTCTATTCAATAAAAAAATATCTGGTGCGTAGCAACACACAACATTCCGCCACCCCTTTAAGTTCAAACACCAGCTACATATACGGGCGCTTATCTTCGTTCAACGCATTTTTACAGGAACATTTATGGAGACCAAAATGTAGGGACTAGTTAGCTGAGAGTACTCCGTAAGTTTGATCGGAATCGTTAGAGCCGTTTTTGAGAAAATTGGAATACCGATAAATTAATATTCGACAAATCTCCTTTTCTGTGTCAACTTGGCTTATATCTCCGTTCAACATATATATACAGGAATAATTATGGAAAACGAAATGTTGGTATGAGAGACTAAAAGACACTACATTAGGATTTATCACATCTGGTAAAAAAGTTACCCTGGAATTTACGGAAATGTTCGAAAAAACGTTATTTTTGACACATTTTGATTTTTATCTCTGTTCAATGGACCGTCACAGGAACGTTTATTGAGAAGAATATGTAGGTATTAACTATTTGAAAACATTCTGTGAGTTTGGTGAAAATCGCTGAAGTCGTTTTGCCAAAAAGCGTAAAAAACCTATTTTTGCTTCAGGGGACCATATCTCCGTTCACCGTATTTTCATGGAGATATGCATAGAGAAGAAAAATCGGGTACACAGATAATTAATGAAGCTGTAAACACAATTTTTTTTCAGAAGGATAGTAATTACTTTTGCAGAGTTATTGGGTAATAACGGTTAGAACTGGTAGTAAGCGAAACGGCAGTAGTTGAAATTCTTGAATTTCTGGAGTGACCCCCATGTATCTCATGAGGGGTTTTTACACCCTCACACTTTAGGCATTGGATTGGACTACAATAACAATTTTTTTTAACATTCTACAAAAATTCCAGCGGAGTTTATAAGGAAAACCCCGCGCTAAAAACGCTTTTCGTCGAAAATTATGATTATTTATTGTGCTGCTCTCGTCATTTTTCTTCGAATGGGATTTTTAAGGTATAATTGCCTTAGTGAGAGCTACCAACATAAAAAATTTCATCAAAATCGTTAGAGCCGTTTTTGAGAAAAAAATTATTTGGTGTTTTGATCACTATGATAACTATAGTTAAATTTCGGTGGATTTTGTTCATACCCTTATTTTGGCGTCCCATGGTAATCTACCAGCGAGATATGAAGTTTGAGCTGATTCGGTACGGTGGTTTTCTCTAAAAATCGTTCACATACACACACACACACAGACCATTTTCCCAAATAGTGTTTTTCGGACTCAGGAGGGTCTAAAACGTAAAGATCTGAAGAAAACTCAAAATTTTTTTTTCATCCGATTACATAACTTTCCTTTCTACTTCGTAGAGCAAGGAAAGTAAAAAACTCACCACCCCGAACATCATGACGAACGACGTCTGCTACAGAAGACAGCTGACCTTTTACAGCATCAACATGCGTATCCTATCCAGCGGGGATGCAGCTTTCTACACTTACGACTGTTTTTTGTTCACTTTTCTATTAATTTTGTAGGGCAAAATAAACGTTTTTTCCAGATTTGTCTCTTAATGGATATATTTGCCCCTGGAATCCGCCCAAAAAATTACATTTATCGATTGTTGATACCTGTTGGAGTAAAATAATGCTAGAAAAACTCTGTTAGGATTGTGCACAAACGAAATTCGGGACAGGAACCTTGTTTTCCATTTTTCACAAAATTAATATTTCTTGACATTCATCGTTTTCCCCCCCTGGCCCTTCATATGTAGTCGTTTTGATGACAAAAAAAATTTCTAGTCGACTCTATCGAGTTGAGGCAGAGGGAAACACCGACACGTTTTCACATTCTGAGAGTAAAGATCAGAAGAGAGGAGGGAAGAGAGAGAAGTTCGCCGCTACAAAACATCTCAACGCTCCAGAGAGTTTAAAAGCGATTCTTGGCAGACAAAATCGATAAGGGCGGGATGGGAGAGCCAGGTTTAGGGGAAGCAGAGAGGCTCATTCTACTTTGCCACACACCGACACCAGGAGTAGGTCTCACGTTAACCAGGAGGAGTTGAGGACGTGAGGGTCATTTGAACATTACGTGCTCCCGGGGATAATTCTCTCGGCATTTTCGTGCATAAATCCCCCGTTTATCTCACACGCTTCCCCTCCCGATCTACAAAAAAAAATGAAATCTACTAACAAAAACGAATAAAGAAGCCGTCGCTGCACTGTTGTGCCCTTTCTCACAGCCAAAGACAAACGATAACTGTGTCTCTGACTTGAAGAGCCATATAGATCAAGTTTTTTTTTCAAACTGATACTGAAACTCGGGCCAGAGGTTGAAGTTATAAATCCCTTTTCACGAAGGAAAGTTCCAGTCCTCGTTTGATTGCCGAGCCGACATTTTTAATGAAACCCTGAGCAAAAATACATCTAACGTGAGTGGCGAGTGGAATAACTTTCCTCAAAGCCGCCATACAGCACATTGAGTCATTCTAGTAATTCAACGTAACGGGTGGCTAGAGGTTTTACAACTCATTTTCAGGGCTGTGTGGGCGCAAGTCGTCTAAATGTTTGATTTCCATTTTCTGTTTAACGAAGGGTGAGGAAAGCCCTGTAACTGTGCCTCACTCCGACAGCATTCCAGACAGCTTGCATTCTCCTGGCACATTTTCTCACAATCCTCTTACCTAGTGACGGAGATGTCCAACAGCGCTTGTGTAGCTGGCCTTCTCTATAAGCGCAAAACGAAGCCTGATATGCCTCGACCGATTGAAGTACATCTGGCTCTTCCAATCACTTTACTCCTCTGTCTTGCCTTCCAAAGTCATCGCTTCGACTATCAAGGAACCAATCAGCTCAGCTATTGGGGTGCTGATTGTGCTCGCTGGGTTACCCGTCTACTACATATGTATCAAAAGGAATAATCATATCAAGCAACGTGACGTTGTCCTGGTTCTGGGTTATCTTCCCAGGAGCATGCCCATGCTACCAGGCGCGACCACGGGTTGTGGATAGCATTGTCCCCAGGGGCATGTATGCGGCCAGCTGTGAATAAGGTCAGCATGGTGACTGCATAAGCAGACGCGAACAATGGGCAACACCCAAGAGCTTGCAGAAGAGATCCTGAACAAAGGGCTCAAGGGGCCGCCTTAAAGGCCATCGCAGCCTATAGTTTTAGGTCTAAGCTGACATGGCAATGCCTCCTTGCGCTCAAGCAGCTCTGCGCCCGTAACAGGCTCTCCCTCATTTGGGTCTGCCTCGCGAGAAGGGGTACAGAATCCCACCCCATGTCCTGAACCACACGTGGGTCTGACGAAAAGTCACCTGAACTGTCTGGTTGCTCGATGGGAGATACAGGAAAATGGCGCCCATTGGCATCGCCAGCCACAACTAAGACAGGCGAAAAGGCTTGTCACGCCTTCCTGTCAAAGGGCGAAGGCGATGCTGACACTCTCTAGACAAGATCTGAGAGTACTGATAAGCTTCCTCACTGGGCACTGCCCACTCAGATATCACCTCAACAAGATGGGCATCTCAGAGGCGGTGGAATGCAGACTCTGCGGTGAGGAGGACGAGACAACAGAGCATATCCTATGTGAATGCCCTGCCTTGGCAGCAAAACGCTTTGAATACTTCGGTCAGGGGACCACTGAACCCCAAACCGTAGCGGACTCTGCGGTGAAGGACATACTCGGCTTCCTAAGAGGGACGGGTATGTACGACGCCTTCTACTAAGAAAGGGCCAGCGTCACATACGCGGCCGCAGTGACAATGGGACTTGTCCCACACGCCCTCGGGTCAAAAAAAAAGAAAAGAAAACTTGACGTAATTAAACACGATTGTGCACAAGTTTTCACTGCCCGATGATTAAGACGACTCTTCTGGAAGACTTTCAAAGAAATCGAGAAACACAAAACGATCATAAAATCCAACCAATTATTTCATGCAGAGAGCAATCCATAGGTCGCTGGTTCATATCCGGCCTGGAGGACTAAAAATTGTTGGGGACAGACTAATGCAATGGACTGTAATTGGAGGTTAAATCTGGTTTCACGTTCCAGCAATCAAACAAAGTTGGCAGGAGATACAAGGGGGGGGGGGGGCTTGGCTCCCCCAATGACTCGTCTGGCTTGCTGTGTAGTACTTACCCCGGCCAAGGGAAGACGACGATGACGTGAGGCGAATCATGGGAACGTGAGGGGAGATTGCGTAGCAACACCATGTATGTGGTACCATCCACTACAAGCGGTATTTTTGGGGGTTTGGTGGTCGAATTTGACACAAAGTGAATTGAATTGACACAAAGCGGGTGCACAATGAGAGAGAGATTCACATTTCAGTTTTGATAACAACATTTGATAACGCGGGAAGTTCTACCATCTCAGAAGAGCTGTTCCGCCGCTAACCGCTCTCTAGTTCCTGCCGAAACAGGGGAAGAAGCCCCATAGGTACAGTAGACAAACTCATAGTGGCCATATGTCCAACCCTCTCATTTACAGCGACTCCTTTATGCCCAGGGTCCAGTCAACATTACCCCTGTTCATCACAAAACGCCGAATCAGTGTTAGTTTTTTGTCCTCAGAGTTCCCGCATCCGCCCTAACGGGACTCCCTGGCCCATAACGGCAAAGTCATTGTTCCCCCAAAGACCTTCGTACCTGCAGAAATTCCAAGGCGGATTTCCCTGAAGTGGTTTTCCCATCTTTTCCGACTCCTACTTTTTCAGATTCCTCTCCACAACAGACAGCTACTCTCAAACTCATTCACCTACGAACTCTCAAGAAACACTCGTCTCCCTGCGCTCACTCAGTCACCTTCCTCCATCTATTCTCCTCCCATACAGTTTGCTATCTCCTTCCGATACAGTTTCCCACGCCAGTTCACGCATATTCCGAGTCGTTCCCTTGTGTTGCCCTTTGGTACACAAACTCAATTCATTGCACGTAATACAGTCTTCCTTATGCTCACCGAGTTTCTGTTATTTCGGTCTACAACTTTCGCCCTCCCGTGCGCCCAACAAACTCTATTAGAGTACGCTAAACGGTTTATAGCAGCATCCTGCGTTCCCTCACCAATTTTGACCTTGTGCAGTAGTTCCCCAGCGACTTGCAAGACGCTTGACTAGACTTTACCAACGACATCAAGTTAAACACAAACGACACGCCTGAATTCTCGCCACAAGGTGTAAGCCTGTCAACTCATAATTGGCAAGGGGAGAACGCCAAGATTATCCCAAAGAAAATTGAGTGGCCGGCGAATAATGATAGCGTTCAGTTTGGGCTATCAGTGACAGCTTAAGATTACAGCGGGGAAAATTCCGGGTTAACTCTGCGTTCCGTGACGAGTGACAAATTAATGGGCTCTCTCAACGGTTAATCTCTTCCGCTGCACGAAAAAAAAATGCTGCTTTATCGGGCAGCCGGTTTTGTTGATTCAATTGGAATGAGATGGCAAAAAGGAAAGAGAGCGTATCTCTTCATCGTGCCTTCGCTTCTCTTCTCTCGTTCCCTTTTGTTCGCGAACATAAAGAAGAGATCTCTCCTAAGAATAGGAAGACTGTAACTTGGAGAAAATTAAAAGAGCTCCGGCGAAGAGTGGCCCACTTTTCGCGGCGGAAGAAACGAGGAGTTAAATGTTCCGTCGCGGGTTCCGTTTAAGACCTTTCAACTCGAATAATGAGTTTTTCCAATGGTCGTCGAATGGCAGAGCTCTAGAAACTAGAGACGAAAGTGATCAGAGCTTAACTTTGAAGCTGTTGACGAATGCAAAGCCTCACAAACTACTAAAAGCCTTTAACAAGCAAAAGTTCTGTCCAACAAGCTCTCGACTTACTTACGTGCAAAGGGTTACACAAACTTAAGATAGGATATGAATGATTACCACCAACATACCTACCAGATCACACATGTAGGGCCCAGAGCGCAGTCTAATGGGAAACACGAAAAAACAAACAACTTTTTATTATTTTTAAATATAAATCCATCCATTTTCACCTGGATTTATAACTCTAAACCAGTTTCAATTTGTTGATCTGAAATACTATATCAGAATAAGAATTCAGCGAAAGGAAATAACGTAAACTGCTAAACTAAACAATTTTACTCACTCAAATTGTTGAGGGCCTAAGTTCAAATGGCTTTGTGTCTTTAAAAGTAAGGCAGGAGCAAAAATAAAGAAGAAGAGAACGAGGGGGGGTTGTTGAAAAGTGCAGGAATAGATCGCAAGAATAGATGTCAGGAATAGATCGCAATCAGCACCGAACGCGGCATGAATTCAGGAAGGGATTAATTCGTCGATAAGAAGGTGTGGCTGCCATCCTACCATCCTGTAATTATTATTTGTTAGTTCCGTATGACTATATTTTTTCAGAGAAGGCCAACAGTACCGGCTCTGGACAAGGTTTACTGATGCAGCAATACCACGGTGAGCAAAGTTGTAAATGGAATTAAAGATTATTCTTCGAAAGCTTCAGTAATAAAAGGTACAAGTTTACCAGTTGAGGAGTCGCAAACAAGTATGTCGTTCTCAAAAGTAATTTCTTAGGGATTGAGTTTTGAGTTCACGGACCTTGTCAGATGCTGCAATTCAGAACAAGTAGCTTGTGCTGTTGTTATATCCTGGATCGACACTGACAAGCCAACTTCAATGACTGTAATGCGGGAACACGTATCAGCAGGAGTATAATCGGCTCCAGGCACGTACCGTATGTACGTGGTAAACTGACCTACGTAGACCAAGTTGCGTAGCTGTCGAGAAGAGGCTTTGTTTGGTCGTTGAGCATATGCATAAATGAGAGGTCAGCGAGGATTGAAAATTGCCGACCTTCAAGCGTAAAGTGGAAATATTTAACGCCTTGGTATGTTGCCAGAAGCTCTAGGTCATCGTTACTGTAAGCACCCTGCGCGGGGGACATCTTGGAGAAAAATCCAAGTGGTTTTAGTGCGACATTCTGCAGTAGAGGAGCACCAACTGCCGATTCTGAGGCGCACAATAGGGAGATCGCAGGATGGGCGTGCAATCAAAGTACCGTAGGCTAATGCGTGCTTAACTTGCTCAAATGCGTCCAAATTGACCAACAAGGGCCCACTACTGTACTAATTCATGACGGATAGTCGAGGAAAATTTTCATTGAAGGATAGAGCGTATCAAAGTGGCGCGAACACAGTTTTTACATCGTCAGTACACATTTTATTTCTGGAGCGAGCCCCATGTATCTCATGAACGTTTTTAAACCCTCAACCTTTAGGTATTGGATTGGACTATAATACCAATTGTTTTTAACATTCTACTAAAATTCCAGGGGAGTTTATAAGGAAAAAACTGCGCTAAAAACGCTTTTCGTCGAAAATTTTGATAATTTATTGTGCTGCTCTCGTCCTTTTCCCACGAATGGGAATTTTATGGTATAATTGCCTTATTGAGAGCTATCAATATAAAACATTTAATTAAAATCGTTAGAGCCGTTGTTGACTAAAAAATTTGGTGTTTGGATCACTATGATAACTATAGTTAACTTTCGATGGATTTTGTTCATACCCTTATTTTGGCGTCCCATCGTGATCTGCGAGCGAGATATCAAGTTTGAGCTGAGATACGGTGGTTTTTTCTAAAGATCGTTCACAGACACACATACACACACACAGACCATTTTCCCAAATAGTGTTTTTCGGACTCAGGGGGGTCTGAAACGTAAAGATCTGAAGAGAACTCAAAATTTTTTTTCAGCCGATTACATAACTTTCCTTTCTACTTCGTAGAGCCAAGGAAAGTAAAAAAGTACTAACGATGGTGTAAAAACGCTGTAAGCTGTTACACAACGTTTTATTATCCTCCTTCACAGGTTGACGGACATCTCTGAGATCCATCTCATTCGATTCAGCGTCAAAAAATACCACTAATCGACACGAAACACGACCTGACTGCAACGGAACAATCAAAATTGAGATTTTCTAGCCGCCGCTAGGTAATTGGCAAGACCTGACGAGTCGAACTGATAAGTAGTCGGAGTGAGACGGGTGACAGTAATGTAAATGAGCGCCAGCCGGGGAGAAACGTTAACTTTCGTTACACTAAACAGTTCCGAATTCGACTGTTTAATAATTCCAAATCCGGGCGTGGGTTATTCAATTACTCAGAAAATCATTTAATTTTCTTGAAGTGAAAGCGGGCTCAACAACAATTATTATATTCCTAACCCCTGGTACGTGTATTTGCAAGTTAAGTTATGTATAGGCTGAAAGAAAATATTCGAGTTTTCTCCTGATATTCAAGTTTTAAATGTTAGTTCGACAAACGCCGTTTTAGAAAACCTGGTCGAAACGAGTGGCATTTCATTTGTACCCGAAACACACGAGGCTTAACAGAACAGAAGCGATTCAAATTCCTTATTGGGATTGTGCTATCTGACCTTATGGGGATAGCTCTATAGATGGTGTGCTCGTCGTGTGGGGAGATGGGGCTGTCCACCAATCCAGAAAAAATGGTCGTAGTGCTACTTACAAGACAAAAACAACTGTCGGGACTGAGACCGAAGGGAGTAATGGGAAAAACAGTTCAATTCAGTGAGCAGGGCGAATATCAGGGCATTATTCTGAATTGTTAACTGGCCTGGTTGGGGAGCTTGAAAACTGAGAAATAAATGAGCGTGAGTGAGGACTGTATTACACTTGACAGAATAGCGATTTCCGGTTGAGTTTGAGAATATAAACGCACACAAGGGACTCTCAATACATGTGAAACTGGTTGTACAGATACTAAGCGGAGGGAGATGGAGTTAAGAGTATCGCGAACTGAGAGACGAATCGTTGGGAGAACTGGGAGATGATTGTATCAGGCTTGCTGAAGGATGACTGACTTGGAAGGAGCTGTATGTTGTGGAGAGGAACCTAAAATTGAGGGGTGGGATTTTTTCGTTGCTTACAGTGGATGCAGGCGATACCCTCACTGAAGCCACAAACAGGCCTATTGTAAGGGTGTCCATGATCCTCAGGTCATGCCCCCCCCCCTGCACCATCATCAGGCCCCATGGCACTGGTCTCACTTAGTGTGATGTCCCCTATGCGCCACCACCACCCCCACACAAACCCCATCTCTAGCCCCACCTCGCCGAACCTGCATAGCTGTACCTCGCACTTGCCAATACTTGCAAGGTAGTATACCTCAGCGGACAGTGACCTGTAAACAAGCCATATATGGTCCTCATATCATTCCTCCCCAGTGCAAGCACCTTCTTGGCCTTCCCTTTGGAGAGTCGGATGAAGAGTTTTGACTGTCTAAGGCCCCGCAGCCCTGCACCTAAGCCAACCACTTGCCAACCTCTCTACGTAGGAGGCTCCTGGTAGTCCCAACAAAGGGCTCAGGGCCGATAGGGATCTGCGCCGATCCCTTCGTTGCCAACCCATCAGCCCATTCGTTTCCCTCTATACCCTGATGCCCTGGCACCCAACGCAGTATTACACTGTTGTCCTCAGCCAGGGCAGACACTTCCACACCTGCCGCGATGTAAGACAGTATGAGGCTAAGGCCTTGAGAGTGGCCTGACCGTCTACCATGCTGTAGATCCTCTGCCGCTTCAGTCCCCTCTGCAGCAGCCACTGCACACAGACCGTCACCACAGCCACCTCTGACTGGAACACAGCTGGGCTTTCCACAGGTGTTTAGGGAAACAACAACTTTCCATAGGGTCAATGATTACCATTAGGTGCGAGTGCAGATATTCCAGAGGTCAAAGACCCAGCTAATTCGACCTGCCGAACAGAGCACATCAGATAAACATCCAAGAAGGCGACAATTGCCCAGTGGACGAGTCAAAGAATGTAAGGGAGAACATCGGGCATCAAGCCTAGAATATCCCGCTGGTTTTACGAGGCTGTTGTGACGCCAATTAGCCTAGTCAAAGTTCCAAGTCTGGGGTGTTTACTAATAGCAGTGGTAATGAAAACCACACTTACCAATACTATGAAGGAAATGTTTGAACTTCTTCCCTCTGATATATTCTGGGCACCTGCTCACAAGTATGTTACAGACATAGTCGACACGCCACTGTGTAGGTGGTGTGGCACAGATGGGGAGACTTCCTTCCACGTCTTGGCTCAGTGCTGGAGACTTGATAAGGAGCGATTTCTGCTCTTTGGTAGTAAAGAAGATTCTCGGAGGAAATACCTACTTATGGACCTGCAAGACATTAGGGCTGGCACAATAGGTCTTTAGGCCACAGTGCTCATCCCTACTATGGTACCGTCAGAGCTATACATATAATGGGACAGTTTGTCAACGACGAACGCAGGACTGATAACAGGAGCCCAGTAAACACACAACGCTGGTATCTGTTTCAGAAATCGTACATACGTTTCGTCTATCATTTTCACTGACGAGATGACCCAGGCTTAACATACAAGATTGTATCATACCTGGCTCGGGAGACTCGCTGTCTTCTTTGCAACAGCATGAAACGAAAAATCCTCGTCAGTCAGAGCATCAAAATCATATCGACGCAATCCCGCTGCCCCCTTGTGCATTCTCATCGCCAAGTACGTGCGCTGCCCCTCCAACTTCGACAAAACGTCTGGAAACGGCGGATTTCACGTAGCAGACAACAACAAGTGCTCGTGGAAAATAAGCGATGAGAATGAAAAATAAGACCATGCTCCCCGTCAACCGACAGGAAAGAAAGAGACAATGGAGCGCGATTCCGAGCACGTAGGCTTCCCGTATTTGTCGCGAAAGGGCCTTGAAGTCGCCAAGTTGCCGTCGGAGGAGCAAGAAGTTGGGGAACAGAGCCGGCTGGTAAACATTCAAGTTCAAGTTCCCCCTCGCCAATCTGGCAACTACTTACAATTAGCCGTGAATCCTCTCGTAGACATAAATACCGCACGTAGATCGTGCGTAAAAACAGTCAGGCTGGCAGATCTTAAGAAAGCGCCAAAAGGCACCGTCGTTGGGGAAGTAGCAAACATTATAACACACGAGAGACGAATGAAACCAAAAATGCTGCAATATATCTAAGAGTTGAGTCACATCCACTCCAGTTTTGACGTCGTGCTGTAGTTCTTCAGCTCCTAGCAAGGCCCTTTACTCTTTGTCATTATGTTCATAGTTTTATTGCTATAGCCTTTTTCATGCATTGTGATGGCCTCGGCAATGGCAACTGCTGGAGTAGGGGCCCAGGGCAATGTACGTCCCACTCCTCCCAGAGCTACTTATCGACACTCCAGAGTCCGTGCCCTACGGAGTTTTCAAGACGCCCGACAAGGCTGTGATGCACATCAAGTGGCACACCCAAGTTCTTACCCACAAACTGTAAGCCAGTCAACATACAATTGGCAGGGTAAGATCCGAAGGGAGACAGCCAAAGCAGCACGAAGAGCGGCTGTTGCCACGGCCACAAGTAGGGTCGTATGGCACCCGTTGTCTCACCCCCCTGAGTTTAGAGAAGGGGAGATACCTGGTCGGGGATCGAACCAGACTCCCCCTGGTTCCATCCCCACCTGGCACAGACAGCCTCACGTCCCAATGCACTCAGCCACCGTGCCCCCAATTGGCAGGGGGAGAAGTCCAAGATTGCTTCATGATTGGGGATAATTACGCGTACAAACAAGAATTGTTCCGAATTTCTGCACAGAAATTTCGGATTATTAAATAATTGCTTCTGGGGGTTGATGAAGCGGTGACTACCGGGAGAAGTAGAATCCAGACTAAGGCAGGCTGCTGCGAGAGAGTCGATAGCCTGGTGAGTCACGTTGCTGTCCCACTGATCGCCATATCTTCTGACATTGAAGATATAGTCGTACATATATCCATAGCAGCTACTAATATTTGCGACTTTGGTAAGATGCAGAAAACGTTGTTAAACTAGTTTCTGGATTTTCGAGGCAATAAATGTTTGCATTGCTAAACGAAGCAGATAAATAAGCTGCATTTTTGGTATCATCGGTTTGTTCCTTGGAAGGTTTGCCTCGTCACGAGAAATTAGCAAGGTCATTTATTCAGTTTTTGTTGGATCATGTGAAAACCCTGCTATCTAGGAGAAATTATTAATCTGGATTATCTAGAACTATCAATATATTGACCGATAGTCAAGCGTCGTGTAAGGCTCTAATGAACTACTGCCCGACGTCAAAACTGGTGCGAGAGTGCAGGATGTGGCTTAACTCCTAAGCAAGTGCGAGTAGAGTTAACGTGTATTGGATTCCAGGACACAGTGGGATCATTGGAAATCCCATCTGGACCATCTGGCCAGACACAGTTCGTCCACAGTACCTATTGGGCCACCGCCCCATTGTGGGATTTCTCTGTCACTAGTTAAAAGGACTGTGAGAGAACATGCCAGAAGACTGCATCAGACAATCTGGAACGCTGCAGGAGAACGACACTCCAAACGGTGCAGCAAACTAGTGAGACAAGACACACCCTTCTGAGGATGGAGAGGAAGGACTTAAGGCAGGTTGTTGGGATCATAACAGGACACTGCAGAATGAACAAACACATGTATGTTATGGGTATAGTCGACACCCCTCGATGCAGGTGGTGTGGCACGGATGAAGAAACTCCCTACCATGTCCTGGCCCAGTACCAGAGACTTGAGAGGGACCAACTTTTAGTCTTTGGCACCACTTCTCCCAGGATAGATACCAACGAGGACTCCTTCAGGAACTGCCTGGTTTTCCTCAGAAAGCTAAGCATAGACCTGTAAGACACTAGGACTGGTACAATAGGCCATCTGGCCACAGTGCACATCCGATCACTGGGACTACAGTCAGAAGATTATATATAATCTAGGTTAGGCTGCCCTTTCAACAAACGTCGTCGCTCACTGTCGTGAGGAAAACGTAGGAACTACAATAGGACAGAGGGTGGTTCCTTGTTTCCTGGAGGTGAAAGACGTGTCTTCCTAATAAAACGACAATTCCATAAAATTCCCATCCGTGGGAAAATGACATACATGAGCTGAGAGGTATAACGATACGCCTGGTTACATAATTCGAGAGAAAAGAACTATATCCATTGAAGACGCCATGTCATGTAATGAACTAGCTCGTCCAGTGGTCTGGCTCACTCCACTTTCTCGTAAGACGTTCACGGATGTTGGGGAAAAATGGTCCTTTGACGAGGACTCCCATCTCGCTTGCCTTATCGTCTAGCGTGGCAAGTTTTTATTGAGTGGTAAGGCCAACAAGGAGAAGCCTTTTCACTGTCCCCTTGTCCACCATGCACTCAATGGGCAAGTCAACGGGTAAGTGGCCCGTGATCACTGGACGCTACCTTGTAGGCCTTTGTGATCCACAGGAGGGCAGCTCATTGGGACTGGGTCAGTACTCTCCTTTAGACAGGTAACGAGGCCGTAAACCAAGTAAACGCTGGAGGACAGTGGCTTTGAGGGACCCCACTCGCTCACTCATACCAGGGAGGCAGCTGCGGGCCCAACGACACTGCCAGAGCTGCAGGACACATTGGGCCCATGTCCTGACTCCGCAGCGAGCCCATTAGAGGGCCCACTAAGTGTCACCCCCTGGGTTTGGTTGAGGGGGGTGCCTGGTAGGGGATCGAACCAGAGTCCTCTGGCTCTATCCCCGCCTGGCTCGGAAGGCCTCGCCCACCAACACGCTCGTCCACCGCACCCCCCCAGGGACCCCATCTCTAACCTAAGCACTTGACTAGCTTTTCAAGAGGTAAGCGAGGCATCCGGTCGTCCAAACGTATTGACAGTTGGCTATTTAATTTTCCCTTCAAGAGGAAGAGCTGAATTTTGTCCTCAGCCATCCACACCTCGACGTGCTCGCACCATGGGTGACGATTCGGAGAACTTGATGAGTTTTTGCAGGGATTTTTCCTTACCCTTTGGAGAGCGGAAAGTAAAAATAGTCAAAATCAGGATCCACCCTTTATTGAGATACAAATGGGCCGAATGTGATAAGGAGGTGGTGGGGTGAACAAGAGTTTGTTCTTGGAGCTGAGGAAAGTTGCAAGATGCGTCTCACTTGAAATGGCAGAATAACTTCAATCTAACTTAAGGCCGCTATCGATCAAACATGTTTCAAGTTTGTCGTCCTATCTACACGTTCAAACCAACCTTCAAACCATCAAGCTTCATCAACGTTTAGCAATTATATTGCTTTCTTTCTTGAAGAAACATAGCCCATTGGATGAGTATGGATATTAACCATCTAAATTATTTATATTGCCTCATCCGGAGAGAAGCAGCACAGGAAAAAGAGATCTTTGTGGGCGAAAGAGTGACTTGTTGGGAAGAGCAACTTTCAGCCACGTAAGAGGAAGAGCTGAGGTGTGCTCCTCAAGATTGCCACAACTACGTGAGGATAGCAATTTGCATTTGCTCTCCCTGGTTTCTCCGATAATAAAAAGACAAGGCGCAGTCATGAGGAACGTCATTTCTCCCCACGAAAGATCGACTGCAGTTTTTCTCGGTGGTTTGAAGGTTTGATGTTTGATGCGCGCACACACTATAAAACTTGTTTGTCAAACCTCATTCATGCTTGGCAACAAATTTCTGACAGAAAACCTTCAAACCTATAAACACGATCCCCCACGCGGTCAAAAACATATTCGACAAACGCGGTTTGATCGTGACCAGCGGCCCATACGATTTGCTAGACTCTTCATCGCACTGGGATGATTAAAAAGCCGTGGAATTTCACAAAAAGTACCACTATTTCCTTCCCGAATCCTTCGGGCGTTTACTAAGCTCCTGCGGTCAATGGACCATTGACAAACCCGCCCATAATAAGGAATTCGAGCCGCACAAGCCCGTTCGCGATAATTTTGCCTTCAGAGCCAAATGAAATTCCGTCCTTTTCCACCCGGTTAGGGTCTTTTCTCTCCGAATTCCGGCGGTATGTTTCCGAGGGATTCGAGTGGGTCTTGCGGTGGAAGGTTATGGGTTTCTCCTTCCGATACCTCTCTAGTTATAGATTATAGGCCTCGTGGGAGCAGCTTCTCGTTGTGGGCTACGTTGCCCCCCCCCTTTCTCTAACAAACAATGCTGCGGTAGGAGTCGCGAATGATTCAAGTGTAAAACGGTTTATCGTCAAAAAAAGACTGAAATAACGTAACGCTTTTGAAAACCGAGCGCCGAAATGTGGAAAATTACTAGTGAGCTGCCAACTAATCATTACTTTGCGTCCAGTTGGGTAACCACGCTGAGCAACCTAATAATGAACCGTTGTGTAATAATTTGCAAGTTTTACGTAGAACTTCGTTATAAACTGAATAAAATATCTGGTGCGTTGCAAGGACCAGTTAGGTCTACAACAATTCACTTTGTACATGGCTAATTCTATTTAATCAATTCATTTATCACATGCGTTGAACGAAGATAAAGCGCCCTTATATGTAGCTGGTGTTCGAACTCCCGGGGTGGCGGAAAGTTGTGTGTTGCTACGCACCAGATATTTTCTGCATCTGACGAGAACTCAAAATTTGTATATTTTTGTACTTCCTAGAGCCAAGGAGAGTAAAAAAACGTTACGCGGTTATTCTGCAACTGGGAAGTAACCTTTACTTTTTGGTTATCTTTCAGGGTTACCGGCGCTTAGAGGGCAGGGTTAGTGAACTCATTTCCACCGCAGTACGTAAAGCAAGAGAGAGGCCATAGAAACTTGTCTCCTTTCTCTCTTGCTCTTTGCCAATGAATAGCCGTCTGTTCCTTCCCGTTTACCCTCCTTTTCCTTCTGCCTCGTCGGATCCATTAAATTGGAAATGAAATGGGACGTCGATGGCTCCCAAAGTCAAAGCATCGGGCTCCGTCCCATAAAACTGCCTCCCTCGTTCCTATTAATAAAACCCTTCACACGTGTTCATGAGCCCTGGCGGAGGGAAAATCACGTTTGACGAGCTGAGTTGGGTAAACAATTAGTCGGAAACGACGCCGAGGTTCTGCTCCTGGACAGGCCTCTGGTCTGGCGAACTCCTCGCGCCCTATGAAAATACTTCCTCCTCATCAGGCCGCTCGAGTTATTTATTTATTTTTTTAAACCTTCTATTAGCAAATTGAGCCGATTATTTGTTCACGATCGAACGGAACTGCGATAAAACAGAAACGTCCAGCGGCGACGCATCATACAACTTTCCAAACCCTCGCACACATTTCGTGCAACGCTATGTATAGGTTATGTTCGATGAATGGGAGTTAATCTTTTATTTACACAAAAACACAATTCACAAGGTGACAGGACAGAAGAGAACTGCTCTATTTAACCGCTCGAATCAGCATTTAGCACCTGAAGGGTGCTTTCACAGCATTTATATTGTTAATACTCAGCGGATTAGGGACCCATAACTTACATATATGACAAACAGCATATCTGAGCTCAATACGTTTCTACATAAACTTTCAAGTAAAACGAGCGGTGCGTAGCAACACACAACTTTCCGCCACCCCTTTAAGTTCGAACACCACCTACATAGGCGGGTGCTATATCTTCGTTCAACGCATTTTTACAGGAACATTTATGGAGAACAAAATGTAGGGACTAGTTAGCTGAGAGTACTCCGAAAGTTTGATCGAAATCGTTAGAGCCGTTTTTGATAAAATTGGAATACCGATAAATTAATAGTCGACAAATCCCCTTTTCTGAGTTAACTTGGCTTATATCTCCGTTCAACATATATATACAGAAATAATTATAGAGGACGAAATGTGGGTATGGGCGACTAAAAGACACTCCATTAGGATTTATCACATCTGGTGAAGAAGTTACCCTGGAATTTACGGAAATGTTCGAAAAAATGTTATTTTCGACACATTTTGATTTTTATCTCTGTTCAATGGACTGTCAGAGGAACATTTATTGGGAAGAATATGTAGGTATTAACTATTTGAAATCATCTGGAAGGATGGTGATAATCGTTGATGCCGTTTTGCCAAAAAGCGTAAAAAACCGTATTGATTAGTAGAAGATAATTTGGAAGTTTAATCAAAATCGTTAAAGCCGTTTTCGAGAAAAATGCGAAAAACCTTAGTTTTTGGTACATTTTCTTCCCCCCACCCCTTCCAATCGGCCGAAATCGCCCATAACCTTATTTTGGCGTCTACAAAAAATAACAAACAAAAAATATCTGGTGCGTTGCAACATACAACTTTCTTTAGCTCTACTCTACAACAATTCACTTTGTACATGGCTAATTCTATTTAATCAATTCATTTATCACTCAGTCCCTTTGAACTTGGTCAAACAACGCTTTACGGCAGCATGAAGCGGCAGCGATTACAGTTAAAGAATTTATTGTGCTGCTCGTACTCATTCCAGGACCATTATTGAGCAAACGGTACCCAGAAAATTAATGAGGCTGTTAACACGGAATTTTTGAAGGAGGATAGTAATCACTTTTGCAGAGTTATTGGGTAATAATTGTTAGAACTGGTATTAAGCAAAACGGCAGTAGTTGAAATTTAGGAATTTCTGGAGTGAGCCCCAGGTATCTCATGAGCGTTTTTAAATACTCACCCTATAGGTATTGGATTGGACTACAGTAATAATTTTCTTGAACATTCTACTAACATTCCAGCGGAGTTTAAAAGGAAAAAACCACGGCAAAAACGCTTTTCGTCGAAAAGTTTGATAATTTATTGTGCTGCTCTCGTCATTTTCCCACAAATGGGAATTTTATGGTATAATTATCTTATTAAGAGCTATCTATATAAAAAATTTAATCAAAATCGTTAGAGCGGTTTTTGAGAAAAAAAAAATTTGGTGTTTTGATCACTATGATAACTATAGTTAACTTTCGGTGGATTTTGCTCATACCCTTATTTTTGCGTCCCATGGTAACCTGGGAGCGAGATATCAAGTTTGAGCTGATTTGGTACGGCGGTTTTCTCTAAAAATCGTATACGCACACACAGACACACAGACGATTTTCCCAAATAGTGTTTTTCGGACTCAGGAGGGTCTGAAACGTAAAGATCTGAAGAAAACTCAAAATTTTTTTTCAGCCGATTACATAACTTTCCTTTCTACTTCGTAGAGCCAAGGAAAGTAAAAAGAACCAGCTCCATCGGATCTGCCGTTCTCCCACAAATCGAACTACAGACACACACACGGACCACGCGCCGAAATTAGGTTTTTTGGACTCAGTAGGCCTCAAAACGTAAAGATCTGAAGAAAACCCAAATTTTTTTTTGACACGATTACTATACTTTCCTTTCCCTTCGGAGTAGCGGAAAGTAACAAAGAGCAGCTACAGGTTAGTAAAAAGTACCTTGTGAGTTTGTATCTAAATAGTTAGGCCCATTTAAGGAAAATTCGAAAAACACATTGTTCTTGCTCGTATCTGTTCAGTATTCAGTACACCTGAGAGAGGACGGGGAGAGCGGGAGAAGAGAAAAAAACATGGAAAGCGTCTATTCAATCACCAGGGAGAGCCCAGGGACCATGAGGTTCTCACTTCCATCTCCCAGGGAATACATTAGTCAACAAAAAACAAACTATCGGCGCAATCAAACATGTACATCGTTACATTAACAAAACTCTCTTCTCCGAAAGAAATAAATTAAAATCAAAAATAAAAATAATACCTCTAAAATGAAGTGATTTAACTGTTATCGGTATCCTTTTATTAATATCGTTTTATATTTATTTTTAGACTTGACCGACTCGATGAGATAGAACTGGTTTGAGGTCAGGGGCTGAGATATAGGCCCAGGGATGGCTACTCCGTAGGTTGATCGGTTGAAGTAAAAACGATCATCGTGCGATTTAAAAGGTGGACACGCGGAAACATCAGGTGCGACGCATCGCACAACTCTTCGCTAATTTTCACGGCTTCGGGCAACTAATTCAATTCATTTTTCACTCAGTTCGTACGAACATGGTCAAACGTGACTTTACGGTGGTAGAAAATGAGAGCGTTTATTGGGCCACGGGCGTTATTGGGCAATCACGACACAGAGAATGAACGAGATTGTAGACACGATACAAGTTATGTGATCGGCTGGGAAAAAATGTTGAGTTCTCTGCAGATCTTAACGTTTCAGACTGCTGAGTCCGAAAATCACTATTTTGGAAAACGGTCTGTGTGCGAGAACGCGATTGAGAGACCAAACCGGCTCAACATTGATATCTAGCCAGCAGGTCACCATGGGACGGCAAAATAAGGATGAGTCAAATCCACTCAAACCAAACTGTAGTTATCATAGTGATTGAAACACAAAATATTTTTACTTTCCTTGGCTCTACAAAGTAGTAGCACAATAAATTACCAAAATTTTCGACGGAAATCGATTTTCGCGCGGTTTTTAGAGAAAAAGAGCGAACCAAAAAAGCTCAAACTTTTTTTTTTCTCAAAAACGGCTCTAACGAAGTTGATTAAATTTTTTATATTGATAGCTCTCAATAAGGCAATTACACCATAAAATGCTCATTTGTGGGAAAATGCCGAGAGCAGCACAATAAATCACCAAAATTTTCGACGGAAATCGATTTTCGCGCGGTTTTTAGAGAAAAAGAGCGAACCAAAAAAGCTCAAACTTTTTTTTTCTCAAAAACGGCTCTAACGAATTTGATTAAATTTTTTATATTGATAGCTCTCAATAAGGCAATTACACCATAAAATGCTCATTTGTGGGAAAATGCCGAGAGCAGCACAATAAATCACCAAAATTTTCGACGGAAATCGATTGCAGCGCAAGTTTTTTCGTATAAACTCCGTTGAAATGTTACTAGAATGTTAAAAAAAATTGGTGTAGTAGTCCAATGCAACACCTATAGGGCGACCGTTTAAAAACGCTCATAAGATATATGGGGGTCACTCCAGAAATTCCGGAATTTCAACTACCGCCGTTTCGCTTACTATAACTATGCAAAAGTTATTACTATCCCTCTTCAAAAAACCGCGATTGCAGCCTTATTGATTATATGTGCACCAATTGTTCAATAATGGTCCGGGAATGAGTACGAGCAGCATAATAAATTCCGGAACTGTAAGCGCCACCGCTTTCTGCTGCCGAGCAGTGTTGTTTGAGCAAGTTCAAATGAATTGAGTAAGTGGAAAAAAAACCATGTACACAAGTGAATTGAGGAAAGTTGTGTTGCAACGGACCATATATTTCCCTCAAAAATGGCTGAAAATATTTTGATTAAATTTCCTGTAGAGAAAGCTTCCGGTGACACAATACCATAACATTTTCATTTGTGGGAAAATCACAAGAGCAGCTCAATAAAAGTACCACTTTCGACGAAAATCGATTTTAGAAAAGAATTTTCAGAAAAATACTGGTAGTAATTCTATCAAGTACCTATTCGATGAGCCTTTAATATTGTTCATAGGATATAAGGGGCTACACCAGAAATTTCGGAATTTCAACCACCACTTACTACCATTTCCAAAGGTTTTTATCCGATAACCCTGTAAAAGTGATTACTATCCTTCGCAAAAAGCCGTGACTGCAGAATCATCAATCCTCTGTCTACCGATTGCTCAATAACTCAGTGGGAGCAGCACAATAAATTGCGGAACTGTACGCGCAACCGCTTTCTGCCACCGTGGTGTTTTACAAAGTTTAAACGAACCGAGCGAATAACGAGTTAAATAAACAGCAAAAGCGATGAAAACCGGTGATTACGTTGAGTTAAGGAAAGTATAGTGATCGGGTTTTCTTCAGATTTCCACGTTTTGAGCCCTACTGGATCCGAAAATCATTCAGCGCGTTTGTGTTCAATTTGCGAGAGAACGGCGGCTGGGCCGAATGAGCTGGTTCATTTTTTTTTTTTTCCCATGTTCGCGATTTTTGACGAAAATGTACCAAAAAGCAGGTCGTCGAATTTACGGGGGTTGCGAAAATTGAGCGACCTCACTGTGTTAACTGTAGCTAGCTTTTAGGCGATTTCTCCTCACGCGTTGACGTAAATCAAAGCAGTGGATTTCCCTAGTGGGTTTCGGTCGTTAAAAAAAAGTTGAAATAGAGCTTCAAGCGGCATGAAAGCTGCGCGATACTTCAGTTATGATCATTTAAACTGAACAAAAAATGTCTAACCAGAAATATATTGGGACATTTTGCGGTCTCAAATGTCCAATTTGCAGGGGTTGCGGTAAGTTGTGCGTTGCTACACGCCAGATATTTATACTTTTCGCTACCCGAAGGGAAGGAAAGTATAGTAATCGGCCCAAAAAATAAATTTGGGTTTTCTTCAGATCTTTACGTTTTGAGGCCTACTGAGTCTAAATAACATAATTTCGGCGCGTGGTCCGTGTGTGTGTGTGTCTGTAGTTCGATTTGCGGGAGAACGGCTGATCCGATTGAGCTGGTTCTTTTTTTGTTTTGTTCGTTATTTTTTGTAGACACCAAAATAAGGTTATGGACGATTTCGGCCGATGGGAAGGGGGGTGGGGGGACGAAAATGTACCAAAAACAAGGGTTTTTTGCATTTTTCTCGAAAACGGCTCTAACAATTTTGATTAAACTTTCAAATTATCTTCTACTAATCAATACCTAACTTTTCTTCTCCATATATATCTCCATGAAAATAAGTTGAACGGAGATATAGGCCTATGAACCAAAAATAGGTTTTTTACACTTTTGGGTAAAACGGCTTCAACGATTATCACCAAACTTTCAGGATGTTTCCAAATAGTTAATACCTACATATTCTTCCCAATAAATGTTCCTCTGACAGTCCATTGAACAGAGATAAAAATCAAAATGTGTCGAAAATAACGTTTTTTTGAACATTTCCGTGAATTTCAGGGTAACTTATTCACCAGATGTCATAAATCCTAATCTAGTGTCTTTTAGTCACCAATACCCACATTTTGTTCTCCATAATTATTTCTGTATATATATGTTGAACGGAGATATAAGCCAAGTTAACTCAGAAACGGAGATTTGTCGAATATTAATTTATCGGTATTCCAATTTTCTCAAAAACGGCTCTAACGATTTCGATCAAACTTTCGGAGTGCTCTCAGCTAACTAGTCCCCACATTTTGTTCTCGATAAATGTTCCTGTTAAAATGCGTTGAACGAAGATATAGCGCCCGCATATGTAGGTGGTGTTCGAAATTACGGGGGTGGCGGAAAGTTGTGTGTTGCTACGCACCAGATATTTTTAAAATTACAGTACAGGACCCATTACTAAGTGCAGTATTCCATATTGGGGAATAACTTTCGCGTCATGTCAGCGTTCCCCTTGTTACCTGATGCTTGACGTACCTTCCACTGTTTACCAGCATGTCTTTTTGTTCGTGGTGATGAATAAAACGATAATCAAATTTAAAAAAACCTCCTACGACCATTTCTGACAATTAGCCGGTAATTCCGAAACAGTGGTTGTTATCGTTATTTCAAAAGTCGTGTTTATAGTCTCACCAATTCTGTGTGTACCGATTGCTCAATAACGATCTTGTTATAAGTAGGAGCGCCTCAATAAATTCTTTCGACCGTCGTGGAGTGATGATTGATCAAGTTTGAATGAACTGAATAAGTAGCAATAACCACGAAAATCAGTGTTTTACGTAGAGCTCAGGACAGTTGTGTGATGCGTCGCACTTGATCTATCAGTTAAGAATTGTTACGAATGAGACGAATTACGTAAAACAAGGAAGTTGGAAGGGACTTTGTTGACAGCGGAGCTCCGAGGGGTTGAAACGAAGGGGGGCGCACGGGTCGGGGGACGTAAAGATCGACAATTGGGCGTCACTGCCGCCGGAGGCGATCGAAAGCCGAACACCTTTAGATCAACTCACGAACAACATTTATTACATTAACATCAACGAGTACAATTAACAATTACCTATAAAGATCCGAAGTACATAACGAGCCCGGCGAAAGATGAACGAAGGGGTCACTGAACGTCTGGCACCATCTTGAGCCGAGGGGGGTTGTAGCGCCGGGGAGGGAACCCTCAGCTGCCGATTTCCGATCCGAATAATCGTCTTCCGCGTCTTTTCGCGGCCCCTCAAACACCGACTTTAAAAGAAATTCGACGAAAACAAAACGAAGGATTTCGCGAATTAAGAAAAACTGCGACGAGGGGGGGAAGTTGATTGTTTTGAGGCGGAAAGTTATAACACGAAAGAAGAGGACACCTTCGGGTTTGCCAGTAGCGGCGAAACTGAGGGCGAGGAGCGGCCCGAGGTTTTAGCCGGTGGGATCTTTGGAGGGGAAGATAGCGGTCGAGTTGGTGGGGAGCGGGTACTCGACGAGAACCACCTGGCGGAACCGATGGGAACTATTAAGTCGAAAGAACCGAGGAGCCGCTCCGAGCGAGAGTTGAGAACCGGTAACGGAGAACGTTCAGTCTCGCTCCGTTTCGCTCTTTCTTTTGATTTAATTCGTTATTGTTTATTTCTAATCTGGAGAGGGCATCCGCATGTGTTTACTTTCCTTGGCTCTACAAAGTAGAAAGAAAAGTTATGTAATTGGCTGAAAAACAAATATTGAGTTTTCTTCAGATCTTTACGTTTCAGACCCTCCTGAGTCCGAAATATCTCGTGCGTTGCAACACACAACTTTCCTTAGCTCTACGTCAATTCACTTTGTACATGGCTATTTCTGCTTACGCAATTCATTTACCACTCAGTTCATTTGAACTTGGTCTAACAACACTTTACGGCAGCAGCAAGCGGTAGCGCTTGCAGTTCCGGAATTTATTGTGCTGCTCGTTCTCATTGCAGGGCCATTATTGAGCAATTGGTACACAGATAATTGATGAGGCTGTTAACACGATTTTTTTGAAGAAGGGTAGTAATTACTTTTGCAGAGTTATCGGGTAAAAATGTTAAGAACTGGTAGTAATCGAAACGGCAGTAGTTGAAATTCAGGAATTTCTGGAGTGAGCCCCATGTATTTCATGAGCGTTTTTAACACTCACCCTTTAGGTATTGGATTGGACTACAATACCAATTTTTTTTAAACATTCTACAAGAATTCCAGCGGAGTTAACAAGGAAAAAACTGCGCGAAAAACGCTTTTGGTCGAAAATTTTGATAATTTATTGTGCTGCTCTCGTCATTTTCCCACAAATGAGAATTTTATAGTATCATTGACTTATTGAGAGCTATCAATATAAAAAATGTAATTAAAATCGTTAGAGCCGTTTTTGAGAAAAAAAATTTGGTGTTTTGATCACTATGATGACTATAGTTAACCTTCGGTGGATTTTGCCCATACCCTCATTATTGCGTCCCATGGTAACCTGTAGGCCAGACATCAAGTTTCAGCTGATTTGGTACGGTGGTTTTCTCTAAAAACTGCGCTAAAATCGATTTCGTCGAAAGTTTTGGTAATTTATTGTGCTGCTCTCGTCATTTTCCCACAAATGGGAGTTTTATGGTATAACTGCCTTATTGAGAGCTATATATACACAATTTAATCAAAATCGTTAGAGCCATTTTTGAGAAAAAAAATATTTGGTGTTTTGATCACTATGATAACTATAGTTAACTTTCGGTGGATTTTGTTCAAACCCTTATTTTGGCGTCTCATGGTGACATGTGAGCGAGATATCAAGTTTGAGCTGATTTGGTACGGTGGTTTTCTCTAAAAATCGTTCACACACACACATACACACACACAGACCATTTTCCCAAATAGTGTTTTTCGGACTCAGGGGGGTCTGAAACGTAAAAATCTGAAGAAAACTCAAAATTTTTTTTTCAGCCGATTACATAACTTCCCTTTCTACTTCGAAGAGCAAGGTAAGTAAAAATAAATAAATAGGAGGGGGGCTCGAATAATCCTGTTGCCAAAGCGCAAATAGCATGTATTACCAAGGCGACGTACCTGTGGGCTGGAGCGTGGTAGTTTTCCATCGACGGGTTTGCGGCACTGAAACTTTACATCCCACATACAAGATTATTTTTCTTTAGACAGATTGACGCAGGTTATTGATTATCAGCGACAGACGTACAACTGAACTGAAGTGAAGGGAGCTGGGAAATGGAAGCCCGAGGAAGTGGGAGGTGTTATCGCCGATGTGAACAAGGGCGGTGCTTTGCTCCGAAAGTCAACAGAACTAAACAGTCATGTTGATAGTTATATTACTATACTGTTTATCGTGCATTATGATTGCCCCAGCGATGATAGCATAAATTTATGCTTAACATCCCGTTGGAGTTAGAGTCAGCAGACTCCATATGTCTTTACTGCCGGATGGAAGATGAAGATGTTCACCACACCTTTTTTGTGTGCCCCCACTGGGACGAAGAGAGGAGACGGCTGGCCGACAAGCTTGGAGGACTGTCCGCAGAGACAATTGTCAATGTTATGATGAAAAGCAGAGAAAATTGGCAAGCTGCAACAGACTACGTGCACAGTATACTCAAAAAGAAAGAGATGAACCGAGAATGGGAAGGACCCTAGAAATGATAAAGCTGTAGAGCCATGACAACACGACTGACCCGAAGTAATACAGAAAGTAGTTCCGGGTCAGTCGTTCTAGAAGAAAGGGCGGTTTTTTAGACGGTAGGGTCTGGGTTATCCCTCCCTAGTCCTGCTCCGTCATATCCTGTCGGTCCTGGCAGGAATCCATAAAGGATTTTTCCGCCCTTGTAAAAAAAAAAAAAACTCAGGGTCAGTTATGCAACCAGGAAAATAGTGTTCAGCTGAGCGGTTAGTGTATGGTGACAGTCCAATGTGCCACCATCCGGCCCCCTAATGGAGCCTACCGCCTGATGCATATTCCCTTTCGAGAGGACCATGCTGAGCCTTGCTCGGGTATCGTGAATTTCTTGGCAAAACCTTCTCCACGCCTCTCGTTTTGCCTTTCGTAATTCATTTTTATACTCAGTTAGGGATCTTTATACGGTTCCCACTCTCTTGTTCTTTTGGCTCTAGTCTCCTAGTTCTGGTTATTAATGCTTCCAGTTGATTGCTCCACCAAAGTACACATCTATTGCTGTACGCCTTTCTGTTTTGCCTGCAACTGATTGTCAGTGTCAGATTCAGTAACTCGATCTCCAACGGACGTGTGGCATTGTCAGGGCAACCTCTCAGGGCGTCCCTGACGTTGTCCTCATACTTCTGCCAGCCCGTGTTTCTCAGGTTTCTGCCCTTGCCATTTCTAGATTGAACCTGATATACCTGTGATCAGATCACGAGAATTATGAGGAGACGCGCCAATCGGAAACATTAACCCCCCCAGAGAGTTTTAGTGCTAGGACTATCTCGATTACCTCCTCCCTGTTAGCAATCACGAAAGTAGGTCTATTACCCTGCTTCAGTAGAGTGTCACTTCTTCTTTTGACTCATTCTCGAACTTCACTCAAAAACGGCGACTTCTGAAAATTAGGGCAAAAAAAAGTACGCCAAAGCATTAAAAATATAATATGAATTTATTATTAAAGTTGATAAAACTTTCAACTACATCGACAAAAGACTAATTTAAGGACATTTCATATATCAATTCACGCAACATAAATACAATAAACTCCCTTTCATTTTGTTTCAACTAGAGTCGAATGTGACTAGTGCATATAATTAGTGCCATATAGTGAAAATATATTTGAAGGAGAAAATAAATTAACGTAAAGCGAGAAAATTAAAAATCAAAACAAATCATTTAATTAAATTTTCAACAATTAGGTACAATCTTAAGTATGAAATATACAAAAAAAGGGTAACTCTTAATTGACCCTTCGCTTGAACGGAATTACATTTTTATGTTAAACACGCGGTTTTTTTTCAGAGTCATCGAGGCAGTGAATTCGACAACACGAAAAGGAAGAGGTTTACAATATCAATCGGTCAAATAATTACATCCATAAAATCGTACGTTCATTCCTTAAATATTAAGCCCAAACGAGTTTATCGTCGACGATTCGAGCGATAAAGTTATTAATATTAACAATTTATGCACAAAACAAAACCGAAAAGTTTTCAATTTCGAACAAAAAAAATGAAACGTTGGTTTTTAAAAAACAACGCGGTTAACTAGTTTTACTAGCGGCAATCCTGGAGAGTCCCTGGGGTGAGTTGGGGGGGGGGGCTAAATTAGTATGGCGTATTTACTTGACTTTCAGGTCTGATGTGAGCTTCAAGCCGTGAGAGTGTTAGTAATGAATTATGACTGATCAAGTATAGTCAGAAGAATCAGACCTGAAAAGTCGGTTGCAAATTTAAAGTTTCTGCTTGGAGCACATCGTTAATACAAACGAAACGTTAATCTAATTTCGACCATACGGAGTTTACTTCTGAGACAATGGCGCGAATGCTGGAATCTGAGTGAGAGGCTTAGTAGCGGTCTAAGCTGGAAGGTTTGGATTTGTCAACAACTGAGTAGTCACTGCTGTAGAGACTTCTGCCAAGGCTTACTTGGGTCCTTTCGAACCTCAGGGAAGGCAGCAAGTCCACACTGTCTTGTTCTGGGACGAGGAAAAGCTCCGATCTCTTTCGATCCAAACATGGTACCACGGGAATGCACAGCCCGCAGCCTGGCACAGGTGCATTATGGGTTAGGGCCACAATAGGTGGCTGCCTCCGTAGAGCAAGGAAGATAGAGCGGAGCAATCCAATTCCTTGCCAGGGCCAGCCCTGAGGAAGCTGGTAATTGAGGTTGCTCTGTGGACATCGTGGTGGTCGTGGGGTTGCTAGAAGGTAGCTCGTCCATCCAAATTCTATTTTTAACCTGCGAGGTCTGAAGGAGGTGAGGGCCAGTCGGTACTCCCTGAGACATCCCCAAAAGCAGAATCTTAACTGTAGAACTACAATGGAGCGGCATGCTGTTTTATATGTACGAGGGTGAATCAAATATAAACGAGACTTTTGGACCTGCGCGCGCAATAGTGATGGAAGAACGTTCCGCTGTTATTAGCTGTTAGGTTGGTTTGTCAGGAGTGAGGGAAGCACGTGACTCATCATCATAGACTCGCTCAGTGTCCATCGTTACGATGTCCGAGCAGGAGGTACCTCACTCTATTGCGCAACATATTGTTATCAAGTTTTTAGCTGCAGAAGGTGTAAAACCGGCCGAAATCTTGAGAAGATTGACTGCACAGTTCGGGGAAGAGACGCTGTCGCGAGCTAGAGTGTTTGCTTGGCATAAACAGTTCGTGGAGGGCCGTGAAAGTGTTGAAAATGAGAGCCATGACCGCAGACCCCGCACCAGCATTACAGCAGGCAACATCGACAGTGTTCGCCAACTTGTTGAAGGTGATAGGCGTCTAACAACTTCGGATATTGCAATTGAGGTTGGAATAAGTTATGGGAGCGCTTACTCTATACTCTCAGAGGAGCTAGGGTATCGCAAGGTGTGTGCCAGGTGGGTTCCTCGTCTTCTCACAGTTGACCAGAAACTGAATCGTTTTCAAGTGTGTGAGCGTCTTCTTGCACGATTTCGTGAAGAAGGAGACCCATTTCTTTCTCACATTGTCACCTGTGATGAAACGTGGGTGCATCACTACACCCCTGAGTAGAAACAAGCGATTATGGAGTGGAGGAATAAAGGAGAAGCCGGACCAGTGAAAGCCAAGTCACGATTATCGTCTGGCAAGGTTTTGGCTACCGTTTTTTTTTGACCAGCGTGGCCTGCTGCACCTTGATTTTTTGCATGAGCGCAGAACAATTAATGCGGCATACTACTGCCAAATTTTGACTGAGGTCAGACTTGCATATCGCCTCAAAAGACGAGACCTTCCGATGAAAAAAGTGATTCTTCTCCATGACAATTCTCGCCCCCATACAGCAGCCCTGACCGTACAAAAATTGGAGCAACTGGGGAGACACTGGAACACCCTCCATACAGTCCAGACCTGTCTCCCTGCGATGTTTTTGGTCCTCTCAAGGAAGCTTCGGGAGGGCAACAATTCCACAGCGATAATGAGGTTGAAGCATATGTGCGCAATTGGCTACAAACACGACCTGACGCTTTTTACGTGGAAGGAATTAAAAAAATACCTATACGCTGGGAAAAATGTGTTTATAAATCAGGAGATTATGTCGAAAAATAAACTTTGATTGTTTGCGCGTTTAAAATCAAAATAAATATTTAAAAAAATAAGTCTTGTGTATATTTGATTCACCCTCGTATATTGTTGTTTCTTTTTATCTTCACATTTGAGAAGCAAGACACGCTGGATGGAAGCGCCCTTTGAAGTCGTCAATTTCTCATAAGACGTTCGCGGATATAGTGGAGGGGGGGGAGGCACTTATTGGCAATTTTGTAGAAATTATGGTTCTCTATAGACCTCAAAGTGTACAGATTTGATGAACATTGCTCATTTTTTTTTGGAGAGCAATCGCAATAAAAATCAAAACGAATCGTACATTTTGTACAAAATCAATTTTCGGTATCTCACAGCTGCATTGAGACGGCTTGAAGGGCACTTCACACTCTCGCGGATTAGATCCTTCGAACGTGAATGTAGAGAAGTTCCTCTGCCCTCTCTGTTCCGCCTAACTTTGCTAGACACCAAGGAGCGAGAATGTGGAAAGCTTCCTCGGTCGTCCTCTCCTGGACTGACTTTCGAAATCAAAGTACTCGGAATAGAAACAAAGGATCACAAGGGGCTAATGGGCTAACACGGAGCGACCTCAAGTTTTTCGTGGCAGCCTTTGCAAGAGCGTGAATGAGTGTACGTTGCCTCGCTCCACTTCGGTGATTTCATTCCATGCGGAATGTGAATACACGCTCATTTCCCGGCACTGCTTCGGCGAATGAACTGTGAGAGGACGCTTTGAGAGTGTGGATGTGTGCACATTGCCTCGCCCCACTCTAGAGGAGGATACATCCAAAGTGTTGAAGCGTTCATTGCTTGCCCTACTGCAGCGAATTCAATCTATGAGGATACTCTGGAAAGAGCCTGGAGAGGGCGTGACATTTGAGCTAATTATTCTCACACGTCCTCTCATCCGTGCTCACTCCCGCGCTTCAGACTTCAAAAACGTAAATATCCGAGGACAACTTTAATTTTATTTTTCGAACGACTACACAAACTTTCCCTTTTTCTTTGCAGAGTTGAAGGGAAGCAAAAATAAAAATGAATTTAAACAGTTGAAGAACTGAGTTGGTGACAATGGAAAGCTATCTGAATAGAAAACACAATTTCCCTGTTATAACAGGTTGGACAGCGTTGTTTTTTCCAAGGACATACTTAAACAATTCATGGATCATCGCTAGTGACAAAAATAACCCTAAGGTCGACCATTTTATTCTTTCACTGACGACGAAATTAACACCTATTGCTTAAAGGCTAAAAATAGTGCGAGGTTTGATCCTACGATGCATGACGGGTGTCATGTTATCACGATACCCCGTGAATTAAACAACAGAGAACATTTTATTTTGTAAAAAAAAAAGGAAAAAAAAAGACCAACTTTGAATTCCCCTCGCATGAAAAGTTGACCAAAAAAAATTGGTTTTTTGAAAATGTTTACGCTATTTTGGCTGACGAATCCTCACGCACCTCGTAAGTGCAAATACAGTTTGGTCCCTCGTTAAACTAATTGATGAAGAGGCTGTACAACGATCGACTGGGGAAGTAACATTGACAATCAGATCGTGGTGACTAACTACGAGAGAAGGATGAATGAAACAAAAAGTTAACGTTGAAATGGAATGGAGTTCGTAGGAAGGGCAGCGCGAACGTATGGGAGGTGGAGAGTGTGGCGATATTTAAAAAAAAGAGAGATAAAGCGGTAAAATGAGATAGATAGGAGAAAGTTGAGGTACTTATACGTGAAATTGAAGAGGAAGTCAAACTACAGATTCGGTGAGGTCCACGTTTCGGCACAAGGACACAATTTCTGGGCTCTTCCTTTTTTCAACGGGCGAATCCTAGAAATATTGAAAAAAAAAAAAGAGATATCGTGAGATTCGATGGAACCTAACGGAATAATTTATGCATTTTATGTGAAGAGATTGGATTGTGATTAATACCATCGAGAATCATCTCACGAGAAGAGGATGAGTATATATAAATAGGGGTGGCGCACTAGGAAGCTCATTCGAAAGCATTACTGTTGACCGTGAGCAATAGTTCCATAGAAATCCTATTTAGTCGTCAATAGGGGACGGTGGACCGCCCGCCTCGTACGGAGCGTTGAAACATGGACGACAAGGAGGCATGGAGAGGTAGGTTACTATCTGACCCAGTTTCTCACCGGGCATGGGTATTTCCGGCCCTACCTTAAAAAAGTGGGAAAGTCAGCAGACTCCATATGTCTTTACTGCCGGATGGAAGATGAAGATTTTCACCACACCTTTTTTGTGTGCCCCCACTGGGACGAAGAGAGGAGACGGCTGGCCGACAAGCTTGGAGGACTGTCCGCAGAGACAATTGTCAATGTTATGATGAAAAGCAGAGAAAATTGGCAAGCTGCAATAGACTACGTGCACAGTATACTCAAAAAGAAAGAGATGAACCGAGAATGGGAAGGACCCTAGAAATGATAAAGCTGTAGAGCCATGACAACACGACTGACCCGAAGTAATACAGAAAGTAGTTCCGGGTCAATCGTTCTAGAAGAAAGGGCGGTTTTTTAGACGGTAGGGTCTGGGTTATCCCTCCCTAGTCCTACTCCGTCATATCCTGTTGGTCCTTGCAGGAATCCATAAAGGATTTTTCCGCCCTTGTATAAAAATAAAAAAAAACAAAAAAAAAAACAAGTCGTCAATAGGGCAACCAGAGTACAGCCACCAGGAGAGAAGAAGGTGGCGGCAAGACGAGCGGAAGCCCAGTAGGGGGTGGCGGACCAGGCAGTTGATTCTGACAAAGCAGATCCGCCTGACGCCTCCAGAGTTTCCATCCGTCAACCGAACGATGTACGGGAACCACAAACTTCGAGGGCTCACTGGGCTTTGGGGCAAATGGAGTCGCCACGTCATACGACTGTTGCTGATCCTGAACAAATCTAAGACCAGCCACAGGGCGCTCGATAGTGGTAGAGAGTGAAGAGCACCGAGCCCTCCAGATCAAACCTGGGCTTGAATGTACGCACACGGGATGCTCTTTGGGAGGCCTAGCCACGCACAGACTGCAGAGCCCAGTGTTCTATCGACATCAGCCTTTGGACGATCAACCCCCCCCCCCCCAAAGACCCTTACGGCTCGTTATATGTCATACATAGGAGTAATGCAGTACACATGTGAAGCAGCGCGCGTTTTTTGTAATTTTGCATGACGCCTTTAAAATTCCACGGGGGTTAAGTAAAAAATTGTCAAGGCCTTTGTTAGGTAATAAAATAAACCTCGAATTATGTCCAGATTTCATCCGCACACAGGACGGGATCAACCCGATACGATGAAAAAAGGAAGTAACGAGAAATTAATCATAATTTCGGTGTTAGTGATAGAATTACTAGTAAGAATTAGGGTTACTCAAAGTGGAACTAAGCGGAGGATAGTACAGGCGCACAAAAGCACAGCATAAGGGAGATAATGGGGTAAGGAGTCCAAATTACGTTCTGAAAGTTTCCTATCGTGATGCGAGTGACGTAGTAGGAGGTTGTGATATAATAGCAATTCTCTCGGTGCCCCTTTTTTTTATTCCTACGTCAGACGGTGAGGAATTTGAGATTCCTTCCTGCAGCTCAATAAAACCTTTATGGAACGCTCGAAGGCGTTGAGGCCGCAGCAGTCAATCAAGGTGGCTTTGGAGGAGGTCGCAGCTGCGTGGATGTTAGCGTTCCCATTCCTAGAGCGACGTAGGTGGTTGAACATCCGTTCATGAGGGGTGCAGTTTATGAGTGTACAGAGAATTGACCGTATAGCGTGCATTGCGTCCTGAAGGACTATTTCCCATTGGCGGATAGACATGCCATTTTCCTTAATTGCGAGTTCAATTGTTTTCCATAATGTACCATTTAGCCGCTCTATTTGTCCATTGCCTTGCGGGTTATATGGGGCAGTTCGACTATTGGCAGTTCCGTACTGTGCCAGGAATGCTTTCAAGTCCTGCGACATGAACTATGCCCCTTTGATCAGTATGGACATACGCAGGCGCTCCAAACACGGAAAAATCTCCAATTTGACGCGAAAACGCTACGTAAAGTTATTTTGACGTCAGACAGGGGCGTAGCGTTCAACTTAAGCGCTTAAGCTGGTTGAGGCTGGGCTTTGCCGCACTGAAAGCACAAACTCCACTCCCTCATCGAATGGCACCACAAACCTCATCAAAAATAGCGAACAATAATTTCACACGAAGTGAGGTATATAATATTATATCCACTGGACAAAGTCAAATACCCCATTTGAATGGAGTGAGATTTAATACTCCACAATACTTTCATTCAAATTCGACATTTTAGACAATTGAGCGTTCTATAAAACGAAAGCTTTCCTCTAGAATTTCGCTCTTTACACAACAATTAGAATATAAAACGAACCAACTAAATAAAAGAATAACCCCCGGAGACAGCTTCAAAATAAAAAATAACTCGCTGAAGTTATGACAAGAACGTTCGATGCCGTTTCAAGAGTAAAGCTAATCGATCAGGGAATGAAATTGTTAGGCGAGCTGAACAAATTGTAACTAATCAAATTGTGAATACATACGTTTTCGCTTTTACGAATTTCACTGAGCGGCGTTTCTTCTTCGGAGTAATTGTTTCTTCTTATAGGAGCGGTGGCGTAGTGTCGCGAATTCCTCTTGAAGTTTTCTTCATTTTCTAAATCATAAAGACGAAAATAACGTAAATAGAATAACCAAATTGCTTATTTCGTGGGAGTTGATCAGGTGACAAATTTGGACGTTTATAACCGAATATTGTACGATATCGTGCTAAGTGCCCGGGCGTGAAACAGGAAGGAGGAACTTAGTAAGCTCCTAGTTATCCTAGTGCCTTTCTTAAATTGGTAGAAGGTCAAATTAGGTAAGGCAGACAAGTTCGTGTGGTAGGTTTAATTGTATCAAGAACTATAGTCAAGGTGGTAGCATACGGTCCAGATTTGAAATTGGTAGGCGAGTGGATGTGGTGGTTGAAGATTGAAACAGACTGACCTCTGAACTTCTCCTTGGGTAGTGAAGCAATGGGGTAGATGTGGTAGCTTGACGGGGAAGTATTTGGCCAAAGACGTCGTATTTTCAATCGAGCAACGAGGCTGAATTCGATACTTAGTGGTTGAATAGCGTAACGCGGCGTAGACGGCAGAACGTAGCCTTGCGTATTGCACGTGAAAAATAGGAAGCATGGCAAAGGTTTCGGAAGGCAGTCTAACTCGCGACTGAATCATCAGTTGTGACATTCATCGAGATAAAAAGGGGGCTTGAAGCAGGTTGTAGAGGTGGGTGTCCTAAGAAAGGATCAGTAGACACGACGCTTGGGTTTGACCTCCTCAGCTGTCTGTTGTTTACCATTTGGCGTGATATGAAATTAAATTGGAGTTTTGCTCTTAATTATAGTTCAGGAAATTTACTGCCACAAACGGGGAACTGGGAGGGAACGGGAGCACGGGCGATGGACGACGCCTCATTGAGACAAGAGCTTCATTCAGACTGCTGGCACCGAAGTTTCGAGTAAGTCGGGAAGTTTGAGGCGCCTGGTCAGCGCAAACGCCTCGGACGAACCTGCACTAAATCGAAGAGTAAGGTTCGTCCCCGTACCATCGTGCCGTACTCGGGTACTCATGAACACTGCCGTGTACAACAAACAGAACGCAGCTGTCAACTCAACAAAATGGAACCCAATATCGAGCAGACAGAGTAAGAGCGTATGTTTCAGGTGGAAGTCAATATAAAATTGGTTAAAAAATAAACACGCAATTCACAATATTGTCTCTGGTGTACGCATCCCCTGTGGATTGTGTGTATTCGTTCCACACAGCTGCGACATCTAGGGTTCAGAGAATTCGCTCATCTCTCGACGAACGACGATTTTCTCAGTGTAAGGCGTACAAGTTAATCTCCTCCTCAGAGAAACACCTGGTCTCAGGTGAATCAGAATCAGAAGAACCTGTGACTACCATACTACTGATCAGTTTCACTCTGTGACGTACGAGGCATATCCACAAAGTAAGTGTACTCGATTTTTTTAGGGATCAAAAAAATTTATTAAAACAAAAAAAAACGTGCTTACGTAGGTATACATTTAAGCTATTTTTCTACGTAGTCGCCATTTATCTCGATGCAGTTAGTTAGGCGGGGGATCAATTTTTTTATGCCTGCCTCGTCGAAATCTGCTGCCACCTCCTTCGTCCACTTGTCGACCTCCCTCTTCACCTCCTCGTCGGTTGAAAATTTTTTTCCACCCACGTGCGTCTTTAGAAAAGTGAAAAGATGATAGTCTGAAGGCGCCAGGTCGGGGGAATAAGGGGGGTGGTCTAAAACATCCCATTCAAAAGAGTCCAACAGTTCCTTCGTGAAGTTGGCCGTGTGAGGTCGGGCATTGTCATGGAGCAAGCAAACGCCCTTCGTCAAAAGACCCGTCCTTCGATTTTGAACGGCTCTTCTCAATTTTTTCAGGGTCTCACAATACCTTGCCGCGTTTATGGTCTCCCCCTGAGGCAAATAATCGATCAGCCTTTGTGGTCCCAAAACACTGATGCCATGATTTTTTTCCCAGAAATTGTGGTTTTGAACTTTTTGGCTGAGGGTGAAGTGGTGTGACGCCACTGTTCGGACTGTCTCTTGGTTTCTGGAGTATAGTGTGCAATGAGCAACACAAGTCTCATCTCCAGTAACAATACACTTGAGGAAATCATCACCCTCCAGTTCATACCGTTCCAAAATCTCTTTAGAGGTCTGCACTCGATTCAACTTGTGTTGTTCAGTCAGTTGTTTTGGGACCCATCTTGCACACAGTTTATGAAATCCGAGGGTTTCTGTTATTGTTTCGTGCAGGAAAGATCTGGATATTTCAGGAAACTTCGTAGAAAGTTCGTCCAGAGTCAATCTGCGATCGTCACGGACCGCATTCTCAATCTTTTCCACAAGTTTGTCAGTCACAATCGACGGTCTCCCACTCCTCAATTCGTCATGCACATTCGTACGACCGTTCTTAAACTCCCTACACCACGTGAACACACTCGTACGATTCATGTGCCCTTCACCATAAATTGCTTTTACCTCATTAAAAATTTCAATCGGGGATTTCTCCTTAACAACGAGGTACCGGATGACTGAGCGGATTTCGCACTTGGCGGCAGAGTCGATCGACATCTTTCACGAGAAATGCTCCTGAGACCACAGTTTTCAACGTACTGACCTCATTTTGGTCTTGTTTCGGAGGGGAGGAGTCACGCTACACGACAGTGTGCCCAACATAGCAAAAAAAATTCCCTACGGCCTACGGGAGCTTCAGTACACTTACTTTGTGGATATGCCTCGTACTTGGGGGATCGTATCACAATTCCCATGTACAGAACACGCGTGAAAGTCGTGTCTGGGCCCAAAAGAAAAGAACAAATCAAATACGCTCAATTATACTCACTTGATGAAAATAAATGAAATTATGGCTCTCAAGAAAGTAATGGGAAATGAAATTATAAAGCGACTAAGACCCACTTGAATTTAATCAGCAAAAATTCGAAATGAATGAAATGAAACGAACTCCTTTTAGAATGAAATAAATAACCTATGCTCGGATTGTATTAATAACAATAAAAGGGACAATGGGGAAAATGAAACACCAAGCTCTGATCGCTTACCTTACTTCACATAATTTAAAGGGACGTTTAAGAACTGATTCACTGGCTTAGAAAAAGGGGGACGATTCGTCTGTAGTCATTCTGATTGAGAAACGTGGCTCTGCCGCTAATATAAACAGCAGTGGGCTGCACGAGTGGAGGTCAGTGTTGCCACCTCCTGCAGTCCGCCGCGAACCATTACAACTCTAAGAAACTACGGGCGTTTTGGCACATTTCATATAGAAGCCCCTGATGCCTGACAATATTCACACCTGCATGTTGAGTAGTGGCTTTTGCAAGGGTTCAAAATGCCAAGCAATTCGTACACAGATTGTGCATTTCCACGTAAATTCTCTGAAGCATCCTGGCTGGTTTTGCAGAAACACGGGCACTTTCTTACCCATCGATGTTTGTTACAGATGGGGCAGGGATGATTATTACCCTAGAGATCGTTCCGGGACAGTTTCCTGGCGACACATGCATCTGCTCTAGTCCATGTGGGATCTGAACCCATCGTACGGAACGAGTTTAGCAAGTGGGAGGAGAAGTGCACGGCTGCCAATAGGTGGAATGTGCCTGGCCAAGATTGGTAAGTGAGAGGCACAGAGCGGCAGATTCTAGGAAGTAGAGTTGGAGTCCGTAGTAGTAGCAGTAGTGGGTGGAGGCTATGGGGCCCTCTGTCACAGCTTACTGGGGTCCTTCCTGACCCCAAGGAGGTTAGCAAGCCCATACTGCCCCACCCTGGGATAAGGACAAGCCATAAGTGCCATTAAAAGAAGGTGCAGGCCAGTGACCATTCAGGCCTTAAGGGTTGTTTGCCCAAAATAGTACCGTGCCGGTGCATTATGGGTAAGGGCCACGCTAGGTGGCTGCCTCAGCAGGGCAACGTAGGTAGAATGGAGCAATCAAACTCCTACCCAGGGCAAAACTTGATAATGCTGGAAAATGCGCTTGCTCTGTGGACATCGTTGTGGTCAGGGGGTCGCTGGAGAGCAGGAATCCCATCCCCTTCTTTCGTTTCTAAACTGCGGGGTCTGAGGGAGGTAGGGGCCACCAGGTCGGTACTCCCCCAGACATCTCCTAATGCAGAGTAACTGTGTACTTGTGAGGGGCTGGCTGCAGTGCACCTCAGAGCGCTTGGAATCAGGAAACACCATCGCTGTACCGCCTGACTCCCTTTAAAGGCAAGCGGTTGATCGTGGTCTAGTGGTTAAGACAGTTGATTCGTAATTCTCGACATAAGTCGAGGATTGTGGATCGAGCTCCGGCGCGATTGCCGTAATTTTTGCCTGAGTCAGCGGATTCCCTAAAGCGTCTCCTAACCCCCCTCATAACATTGGTGGCAGCGATATGCGAACAAGTCCACGCTCCTTCATTCCAAGAAAAAGAAGAGGACCTGAGAGAAAAAAATAAAAAAAATTAAGAGAGAAAATCGTGAGACGAGTTCTCGGGTCCGAGATTCCCTGACGCTGTGAAAGTTCCAGTGGAGAGAAAAATGACGCGCCTACTATACAATGTTAATGAAAAAGTAAGCGCCCTTTCCTTGTCGCCCTCTCATTCCCGAATCTTTGATCGGATTTTGCGGGGATTCGCTCAACTCTCAAAAATCCGTTCATTAAAAGTCGTCCGCTCCAGAAGCAGCGGCTAACGGTGAGGGGGGAGATGTACCGCCTGACTCCCTTTAAAGGAAGCGGTTGATCGGGATCTAGCGGTTAGGACAGTTGATTCGTAATTGTCGACGTAAGTCGAGGATTGTGGATCGAGCTCCGGCGCAATTGCCGTAATTTTTGCCTGAGTCAGCGGATCCCCAAAAGCGTCCCCAAACCCCCCTCGTAACATCCCCATAGGACCTGAGAGTGGAACTGAGATGAATTGAGGCTGCTCATGGATGCTCCACAACAGGCCCATCTAAAGCCACAGGGGGGGGGGGTTAATCTATTGCAACCAGTAGAAGGGGGACGGAAAAATGCTTCTATTATGTCTTTTGGTGTTACCTTTGTTAGTTGAGGCGTCTGTATGTTCGCGATGGTTACCTGACTTTGAAGTATTTTAATTTCTTAAGCTTTTATCACACACAAACTGGATCACAATGAGCTGGACAGGTTAATTAATGTACATAGTTGGCAGAAAAGAATTAGGGTAATGCGTGAATGTGAAGGTGGACCCGAGCAACGCAGGTAGTACTGCCTTTGGGCCGCAGAGTTTTTACTTAGAAGTTGACTTAGAAAAAACGCATTGGGGGGACACATATGCAGTAGGATCATCTTGTCATTAAAAAAAAAACCTCATTCGAAATACCGTGCCTTAACGGCCATTACCTGAAGTAGGTGGTAGAGGTGGAAGAAGGCGGGTAGCCCAGTGCTCGGAAGTAGAGGAAGCAGAAGACGAAGAAGAAGGAGAAAGAAGCCCTCGTCGCTGGTAGAAAAGAATGTAAGCCGCCGGAGTAACAAGATCGCTGTCATTGACAGGGGACACAGTTGTGTCATCGAAGCAGTACCACTGTCCATTGTACGGGTTTCGGCAGTAGGCTGTAAACAAATTACATTTTAATAACACGAAAACTAAACGGTGCTGGTGCGTTCTGAAAGTAACGTTTTCATCTCATTTCCACTTATTAAAAGGGCTCTTGAAAGTCAGACTTTGGAATCGTCTTTAGCGCATTCGTCACATTAGTTTCAACAGTCTTTTTACTTTCCGCTACCCGAAGGGAAGGAAAGTATAGTAATCAGCCCAAAAAAAAATTTGGGTTTTCTTCAGATCTTTACGTTTCAGACCCTACTGAGTCCAAAAAACCTAATTTCGGCGCGTGGTCCGTGTGTGCGTGTGTGTGTGTTTGTGTATGTAGTTCGATTTGCGGGGGAACGGCTGATCCGATTGAGCTGGTTCTTTTTTTGTTTTGTTCGTTATTTTTTGTAGACACCAAAATAAGGTTATGGGCGATTTAGGCCGATGGGAAGGGGGGGGACGAAAATGTACCAAAAACTAGGGGTTTTCGCATTTTTCTCGAAAACGGCTCTAACGATTTTGATTAAACTTTCAAATTATCTTCTACTAATCAATACCTAACTTTTCTTCTCTATACATATCTCCATGAAAATAAGGTGAACGGAGATATGGGCCCCTGAAGCAAAAATAGGTTTTTTACGTTTTTTGGCGAAACGGCTTCAGCGATTTTCACCAAACTCACAGAATGTTTTCAAATAGTTAATACCTACATATTCCTCTCAATAAATGTTCCTGTGACGGTCCATTGAACAGAGATAAAAATCAAATTGTATCAAAAATAATGTTTTTTCTAACATTTCCGTAAATTCCAGGGTAACTTTTTCACCAGATGTGATAAATTCTAATGGAGTGTCTTTTAGTCACCCATACCCACATTTCGTTCTCCATAATTATTTCTGTATATATATGTTGAACGGAGATATAAGCCAAGTTAACTCAGAAAAGGATATTTGTCGAATATTAATTTATCGGTATTCCAATTTTGTCAAAAACGGCTCTAACGATTTCGATCAAACTTTCGGAGTACTCTCAGCTAACTATTTTGGTCTCCATGAATGTTCCTGTTAAAATGTGTTGAACGAAGATATAGCGCCCGCCTATGTAGGTGGTGTTCGAACTTAAAGGGGTGGCGGAAAGTTGTGTGTTGCTACTGTTACAGGGGGGATTTATATCGAAGCGATATCGCACTAAGAGAGTCGGGAAGTTAGTGCGATATCAAGCTGAATGCAATTGGAACAGAGTTTTATTCTCAATTACATTCGGAGTTTTACCACCACAGACAGGGGAACTGAGTGGGAGCAAACGCGTGCGCGGGCAACACGGCGACGAGGGAACTGGCTCAACTGGAACTGGATTCAACTGACTCCTGCGAAGTCTCCAGCGAATCGGGGCATTTGAGGTGCTCAGTCAGCATAAATGCCCTGGACGAGCCTCCGCTGAATCGAAGGGTTTGGTTCGTCCTGTAACACTACGCACCAGATATTTATCGTCGGTTTGATGTCCCTTAAGCTGCATTTTCAATCGAGGTAACAGCGAAAAGGGCTAATTCCCAAAACAATGGCCACAAGTACATTTGCCCAGTTCTTCAGTTCGCGATTCGGAACATTGAAGAACGTCACTGATACTGGTGCTAGTTACAGCTTTCATCACTTGAAACTGTCTAGCGCTAGTAATCTTCAAAATACGAATTCAACCGCTCGACTGACCGTTGAACTATATTTGAACAAACTTTATAATTTTCAGTTGTAACCGAATTATCGTCCTTCACTCGTCGAATTGCTGCCACCGCATGCGTAAACATTTCTTTCCGTTTGTTCTGTATCCATTTTTTTTCTGCTTTAGTGGGGACAGCCCTCTTCACGTTTATTTGTTTGTTATAATTCGACCAGCCATGGATAAGCAAATTAATACGACTTTGTTTCACCGATTCAGAGAAAAAGGCTTGCAAAGTGTTGTGGATTGGTGTGTGAGCGTCGGTTTCATCACGGGTCTTGAATGTGGTGCATGGATGGTGAACGACAGAGTTATTTGAAGCCATCAAAGCGGCCTATCTCCCTCCAAAATTCGGATAGGTAACTAGAGAGGTGAGTGGTATTTCAATTTATTTTTGTGGTCGGCAATGTCTATTCTGTTGCATTACGCGAGTGATAGCCATTATTTTTGTGGCCGTCGATTTGTGTTGCATTAGGCGTGCACTGTTTGTTTACATTGTTTCAGTTTCGCTAGCACTCCATTGTTTACATTCTTCCCGGTTCTGTCGCGCGCGTTGTTTACATTCACTTTTACGACAAAACCTTGCTAAACTCTTACTGCTACTGTTAGGTTCACCAGTATCAGTGATGCTAGTAAAATGTTCCGAATTGCGAACCAGACTGTACAGAGGATGACAGAGCTGCGCGAAACTGTGTTCGGCCCGTGCGCTGGAGCATTGTTGCGACGAAGAAGCCAGTCACCCAAAATTGCGGTCGTCCTCTCCTGATCGCGTGACGCTATCTTTACAAAACTTCAACTTAGTACTTTATATTGATTTTCTGGCCCTTTAGAAGCACATTCGTGATGCACAACGCCCTCACAATAAAACAAAACACAATATCTGGTGCGTTGCAACACACAACTTTCCTTAGCTCTGCGTCAATTCACTTTGTACATGGCTAATTCTATTAAATCGATTCATTTATCACTCAGTTCCTTTGAACTTGGTCAAACAACACGTCGCAGCAGCAGGAAGCGGTAGCGCCTAATGTTCTGTAATTTATTGTGCTGCTCGTACTCATTCCCGGACGATTATTGAGCAATTGGTGCACAGATAATTAGTGAGGCTGTAAACACGATTTTTTTGAAGAGGATAGTAATCACTTTTGTAGAGTTATTGGGTAATAACTGTTGAAACTGGTAGTAAGCGAAACGGCGGTAGTTGAAATTCAGGAATTTGTGGAGTGAGCTCCATGTATTTCATGAGCGTTTTCAAACACTCACCCTTTAGGTATTGGATTGGACTACAATACCAATTTCTTTTAACATTCTATTAAAATTCCAGCGGAGTCTGTAGGGAAAAAACTGCGCGAAAAACGCTTTTGGTCGAAAATTTTGATAATTTATTGTGCTGTTCTCGTCATTTTCCCACGAATGAGCATTTTATAGTATCATTACCTTATTGAGAGCTATCAATATACAAAATGTAATTAAAATCGTTAGAGCCGTTTTTGAGAAAAAAAAATTTGGTGTTTTGATCACTATGATGACTATAGTTAACCTTCGGTGGATTTTGCCCATACCCTCATTATTGCGTCCCATGGATATCTTGTAGGCTAGACATCAAGTTTCAGCTGATTTGGTACGGTGGTTTTCTCTAAAACTGCGCTAAAATCGATTTCGTCGAAAGTTTTGGTAATTTATTGTGCTGCTCTCGTCATTTTCTCACAAATGGGAATTTTATGGTATAATTGCCTTATTGAGAGCTATCGATATAAACAATTTAATCAAAATCGTTAGAGCCGTTTTTGAGAAAAAAAAATTTTGGGGTTTTGATCACTATGATAACTATAGTTAACTTTCGGTGGATTTTGTTCAAACCCTTATTTTGGCGTCCCATGGTGACCTGCGGGCGAGATATCAAGTTTGAGCTGATTTGGTAAGGTGGTTTGCTCTAAAAATCGTTCACAGACGCACAGACCATTTTCCCAAATAGTGTTTTTCGGACTCAGGAGGGTCTGAAACGTAAAGATCTGAAGAAAACTCAAAATTCTTTTTTCAGCCGATTACATAACTTTCCTTTCTACTTCGTAGAGCCAAGGAAAGTAAAAACAATGAACATTGACTTGATATTGCTTTGACGAATGAAAATCACTGTCAACAGATGTGCAGTCACTTTCCAACCGCCCATGCCACTATTTTATTTGTGTTTTGCCCGTGCAATTGACTTTGAAACTTTTTGCGTCATTTTAATAGCTTTCGCGCAAATACCGAGATTATAGCAAATTGTATGCTGTAAATTTAAAAAAAAATGCAAATTCGCTGTTCGGTTTGTTGTGCTATTTTTAGCAATAAACAGTAGTAAATAAAAGTTGTTGTGAACAAATGGACGCTACGCGGGAATTAAGGAGTTTTATGGGTACGTCAGGCTAGTAATGAGAAGGTTAGGAGTTGCTGGTGACGTTTGTATCCTCCAAAGGTCGCCTGAGTCTCTACACACAAAGATATGATCAGAAGTCCGATACTTTTGGGAAAAACCTCGTATTTCAACGTCCGTTCGTCACTTCACAGCCCCCACTCCCCCAACGCATCCAGTGGATTTTTACTTTTTGCGCACTACAGGCTCTTCGTCGTACAGTCAAAGTTACAGATACCCAGTTAACAACACTGCGTATAGCTTCGCATCCCAACATAACTTTAAATGTTTAAAAGAGGGAAACAAACCTGTGTAATGTCCTGTGTGGAGGTTTTGCCCGTGGTGGTTACACACTGCGTACAAATCGTACGTGTTGTGTTGAGGAGGCGACGTTCCGTTGGTATTCTGCTTCCACCAAGGTCCTGGGTTGCCCGTGCCGCACAGGTGAGGGGTCATGTCAAAACCGACTGCGGGGAAGTCCACCAGAGTCGTAAGCTTTATGGTGGATCTGAAACGAACGTATAAATTGAATTTAGAAGAATATGCTGGTAAAAGCAAAGAACAGGGACCGCTCCTTCTGATAAGGCAATATATCGATATGCCCGACATTGTAGGCTTGACTCGCCATGTTTGAAATTAGAAATAACGACAGCTGTACGATTATGCCAATTATTTAATGTTCATTATGTAATACCCCGTTATATAATTATTTTAAATGTACAAAGACTATGAAAAGGAGTTAATTCAATGAAATTAAGAATGGGTACATGAAATAAATATGAGATAACTAACAGATTGATATCAATACATGCAGTCGTAGCATTATCAAGCGGTCGGTCCATATTCTTTGTTTCATCCGAAATGCTTGAGCTGAGAGACCCTCAAACGTTTAAATTAGCAGTATGAAGAAAGTACACAAAATAGTTTTACATGTTGGATGATTTGAATACAAGACACGCCAGGTATTGAGCGTCACGCAGCTTATGTTCGCCCTTCTTTAACAAAAATGTTTGTTTTTTCTGCAACCACATTCTACGGCTAGGCGCAACCACTCATCAGTGACAGAGACAGAGAAATAAATGAGGAGGCTGCGCAGGCTTCTCAAGGTCTCCTTGTTGCCCAGTGGTCCAATGCTGGGACGAATAAAGAAGGAAGGGAGAAGGGGAGAGAGATTGATTGGTTTATTTATTGACCGGGGGAAATTAGGGCCATACAGCCCTCTCTACCATTTCCCCCGGAGCACAACACAACAATATGGACGTGGGGGGGGTGCCTTTGATAACATCTCCTTCGGCTCCATGGAAGCAAGAGCAGCACAGAGGGGAATAGAAACCCAGGCCGTGAAATGGACTACATCCATGCTTAGGAGTAGGGAAATCACAGCCCAGCTAGGGGAACACAGCATCAAAGTGGTTCCCACACGAGGCTGCCCCCAAGGGGGGGGGGGACTCTCTCCCCTCCTGTGGCTACTGCTGGCAGACGAGCTGCTGGAAACACTGCAGCTTGAAGTCTACGAAGTGGTCGCATACGCGGATGACCTTGCAGTTCTGGTAAGAGGCAAATTTGCCTCCACGGTGTCTGAAAGGATGCAAGGAGCTATAGATATCATCCAAAGATGGTGCCCCAAGGAAGGACTCTTTATAAATCAGACCAAGACCACCACGGTTTCCTTCACTAGACGAAGAAACCTTGATATAGTACCGCCCACAATGCAAGGAGCAAGGCTCCAGATAATGAAGGAGGTGAAATACCTCAGGGTGATACTGGACAAGCAGCTCACATGGAACTCGCATGTGAGATATGCGCTGCACAAGGCAACTAGAGCCCTTTGGGCGTGTAGGAGGCTGTGCAGCAAATCCTGGGGCATAACTCCAAAAATGAAGGAGTAGCTCTATAAGGGGGTAATAAGGCCCCGCGTCACATATGCCTCCACAGTGTGGTGGAAGGCGACACGCCGGCTGGCAGTACAAGGAAAACTCCAACAACTGCAGCGGCAGGTGTGTCTTGCTATCACAGGGGCCATGGGTACATGCCCTACTGCTGCAATGGAAGTCCTTCTGAACATCTCACCTCTACATATACACAGTCAGAGGACCGCTTACCTGGGAGCGGCAAGGCTTTTGCAGACAGGTAAAATTTCCACTAGGGCTAAGGCGAGCCTCCACAGAATAACTAGACAGTTCAAGATAGAAGAGGCAGCAGTCCTTGCTACTGACGTAATGCCAGAGCAGAAGAATTTTTGGCTGCCATTCAGCGTCAGCGTCAACTCAAGGGAACGGTGGGAGAAGGCGACATTGCGGACCGAGGTGGGCGCGCTGCAGTGGTATACCGATGGTTCAGTTAAGGAAGGCCGAGCAGGACCGGGCATTGTAGGGCCCAATTACAGTCTTGCAAAGCCGCTGGGGAAGTACGCCACGATATTTCAAGCGGAAATCCTAGCCATAAAGATCTGCGCAGAAGAGATCCTGAACAAAGGGCTCAAGGGCAAGCGGATCTACATTTTCTCAGACAGCCAGGCCGTCTTAAAGGCCATTGCAGCCTATAGTTTTAAGTCTAAGCTGGCATGGGAATGCCTCCAAGCGCTCAAGCAGCTTGGCGCCCGTAACAGGCTCTCCCTTATTTGGGTGCCGGCTCACAGGGGGCATGAGGGCAATGAAAAGGCTGACCGCCTTGCGAAAAGGGGTACAGAAACCCTACCCATCGGGCCTGAGCCACACGTGGGTCTGACTGAAAGTCACCTGAACTGTCTGGTTGCTCGATGGGAGATACAGGAAAATGGCGCCCATTGGCATCGCCAGCCACGACTATGACAGGCGAAAAGGCTTGTCACGCCTTCCTGTCAAAGGGCGAAGGCGATGCTGACTCTCTCTAGACAATATCTGAGAGTACTGATAAGCTTCCTTACCGGGCACTGCCCACTCAGATATCACCTCGTCAAGATGGGCATCTCAGAGGCGGTGGAATGCAGACTCTGTGGTGAGGAGGACGAGACAGCATATCCTATGTGAATGCCCTGCTTTGGCAGCAAAACGCTTTGAATACCTCGGTCAGGGGACCACTGAACCCCAAACCGTAGCGGAATCTGCGGTGAAGGACATACTCGGCTTCCTAAGGGGGGCGGGTATGTACGACGCCTTCTACTAAGAAAGGGCCAGCGTCACAATAGGCCCATATGCGGCCGCAGTGACAAAGGGGCTTGTCCCACACGCCCTCAGGTTAAAAAATTAATAATAATAAAAAAAATAAAAACAACACAACAATTCCTTGTAGCGTTAAAATTCAAGCAGTATATAAAGACCACCAAACCACATAATAGTCTGGGTTGGTTTTATGTTTTCAATCTCTCATTAAGTTCATTCATTCATTATTACAGTCACACCAAAATAAATTACATTCATCCCAACGCTGAATACGCAAGTACACACAGAAACTCCAGCCATACGATCATAAATTACATGAACGCCGTAAATCATCCAAGCATACCGATCTGAAAACAGAAAACAAACAGTGAGAAGAGCGAGTACTTGTATATTTCTCCCCATCTCCAACAATACACAACCCAACCTAAAAACATACATCGTACGCAAAAACGTAAGAAGAGAGAGCGAGACCAATTGTCGTTCTCGTAAATAAGACTCGAACCACATTATCGCACTTCCTGTGACTCCAACCGAAGACAGTACTGCACACAAAACGTCTCTCTGGATGAGATCAAATGCAAAGGAGAAATCTACCATAACCATTATAGTGATTTTTTTACGATCCATTGCTTCTCTCACGTAGTCCAGAACGCTAATCAACGCAGCTTCTGGGCTAAAACCTGAACCGTAGGGTGATTGTTTTGGATCAAGGAGGTTGTGCTTCTCGACAAGGTCACGTATTTGCCTGTATACGATCTTATCTAAAACTTTTCCAATTGCACACAGCAGGGAGATTGCTCGAAAGTCTGCTGCAGTATCTGGCTGTTTAACTTTAGGTAACGGTTTGATTATTGCTTTTTTCCAGATGGTTGGATATCCTCCGAGGGTCAACGATTGAGTAAAGATGTGAGTGAGCACTGGAATGATGGCACTGGCTAGCGAATATAGTACCTCAATAGATACGTTGTCCGTTCTTAGTGATTTAATACTGAACAAACATTCTTTTACGACGTCCTCAGAAACTTCCAACATGCTAAGAGGTTCTTGGGTTGTCTTGGTGTTGAGGTATCGGTTAATTACTCCTCGAAGGCTTTTCCGCGATACGTAAAATTCAATTTAAACGGAAAGCGAGTAACATTTTTACCTGTTGTGATTTTTGGTCGGAGGCTGCCTGAATCGCTTGAGGTGAATAACTAGTATATCAGGAAGTGACCAAAGGCCCAATTTTTTGACAACCTCCTGCTTCAAATTACAATTGGGACAATGCCACGCGTCTTCCGCTCCAAGAACTTCTTCTTTGGTATAAAGCTGAAAATAACGATTAAATTAATATTTATAAACATCGAAACACAAAGAAGTATCTACAAAGAAGGTGCTGGCGTTATGAAGGCAGGCTTATTGGAACAAACGCAACAGCTATTGCCTTCCACTGGGCTCTAGTTCAACAGTGTGCAAAGTTCGCTCCTACTTTAACTATCGGCCGCCAGTGCCAATTCAAGTCAAGAGCGTTGTCGGGAGTAGCCAGGGCGGGCAATTATATTCGACACAGCGACCCCTGGCGTCTGTGAGGACGACAATGCAGCGGCAGCACCTGGAAACAGCGGCAGGGCTCTGTTGGCCGCTGCAGCACTTTCTTCAGTTAACGGCAACTTGATAGGAAAGACGCAAACACGAGCACGACTCAAAAACAAGGGGGAGCAATGAAAAGGTCAGAGAGAATCACTGTATTATTTCCCAGGCTGAGAGAAAACACCGTTCGTAAATAATTAATGTAACGTCCGCTAGAAGCATCCAAAACAAAAGACAAAAAAGGGAACCTTCTCTCAACCTCATTAGGTTAGGTTGGCAGAAGTGAGAGTCGTCCAGCTGTAAACACTGCTATCAATTCATTCTGCTAGTCTGATAACGTAAATGTTTGGAGCATGGTTGGCCTGAAGTGGTTGAAGTATGGAAAATGAATGGAGTTGGTTGGTGGGTGTGAAGGCGCCGTGATGCAAATTTCAACTCCGTATTGAGTAAGTTTGTAATAGAAAAAAAAAACAGAGGGCAAGGCTAGAATTGGCGTTAATGCGAGGCACGAGTCGGTTCAAAATGTCGGATCGTCTGTCCTCCAGCTGAAACGAATGAAGCGCTGATGGCCAAGCAGCTGGAGGGGGCTGTCATGCACGCGCATGCACAGTTTTGTGTCGTGACAAAGCTTCAGTCGCCGACAGAAAAACTTGAGCAGCGTTAGCGTTATTGCATTAAATTTTGCCAAAAGCTTGGCGATTCGCTGGGTTCAACAGTCTTTTGGGGCGTATGCCACGAACTGTGCTCGAATAACTGAGTGGCACAATCGATTCAAAAATGGTCAAGTCAGTAGAAAGTGGATCGCGTTCAGGCAGGCCATCGACAAGCTGGAATGAGAATTGTCGTCTGACAGTACGAGAGTCAGCATCCGGTCGGTACTTTCGATTTTAACTGAGGATTTGAAAATGAGAAGAATTTCCACAAAAGTTGCTGACAATGGAGCAAAAACAAGTTCACCTTGACACGTTGGACAGGGGCACAAGACATGTTGGACAGGGCAAACAGTAACCATTACTTCCTGAACACAGTGACCACTGGCGATGAATCCTGGACTTACGGATACGACCCGGAAATCAAGATGTAATCATGCAGAGGAAGCGCTCGTCATCTCAAAGACCAAAAGCATTTCAAAGCAGAGTCGAGGTCTTGTTGACAGTCTTCTTTGACTCCAGTGGAGTGGTGTATCGTGAGTGTGCACTACATGGATCTGTGCGGCGCCAACGACTGAATCTGTTGGAGGTGTCACAATGCACCTGCTCACTCTGCACATCTAATTCAAAGTTTTCTCGCTAAAAATAACACTCTTTGGTTCGCCAAGCTCCGTACTCCCTCAACATGGCTCCAAGCGACCTCTTGCTATTTCCTAAGCTGAAAATGCCCCTGGAAGGAGCTCGATTTCAAGAAAGAGAAGACACTAAACAGAGCTTCACAGTATACCAATGTTACAATCTTCGCACAGTGGCAGAAGGGCTGGGAGTGTGAGACTAATATGAAGGGGAAGTTTGTAGCACTAGTTCAATAAATGCACTTTTAATTAACAAAACACCGACACTTTTTGGACAGATTTCGTACAGTGAAAGAGTGGCAGAACTTGAGTGAAGTTGCAGAATTACCTGAAAACATTCTTCGAGAGTCACAGATCCACCGAGTTCTGAATTTTGTTTCAGTTGCTTGACGCTGGAATGTTCCTCTACGTGGTCGGCGTCGTCTATGACCATGCTGCTCAAACACAATAACTATGATCAGGGATAACTTGAAAATAAAATAGGAGGCGCATCGCACCAAACATCTTTTTTTATTAAAGTTGACGTACCTGTTAGGTGAGTCCGTCTCCTCTGGCTTGTGAGTTACTGTGGGCAAGCGCTTTCGATGTAAAGACATCATCTTCTGGCCGTTAAGTCAGTACTCAGTCTTTACATCGAAAGAGCTTGCCCACAGTAACTCACAAGCCAGAGGAGACGGACTCACCTAACAGGTACGTCAACTTTAGTAATTTGCCTACTGACGGACATAACCCAATTTCTTTTTTTATTCCCCAATGTACTGGAGGCAACTGTGCACGAGCCTCAATGGGCCATTGAGTGACGCCCATGAGCTGACTTATGTTCTCTCAGTACGACAACAACACCTCGTTGTGAAGGATATAGCTTCTATTGCTGTCGGCTCTCGTTCCTTGGCGCTCTCTGCCATGCACAAGAAGGATAAGAGAGTATATTTGCGAGGCTTCAAGCTTTACAGGCCAATTCCGCCTCTTCACGTATCAATCGACCCTCTCCCTTATCAGCCAGAGTTTTTAAGTTCGGTGCTTTCCTCCATCGTTTGAATATGGTTGGATAAAGGTGAGCAAACCCCTGTTTATTAACCCCCTTTCCAAGCTATTCATAAGGATACGAGCGTCCGAATTCTTGTTTATAAGTCCGAGGTCTTGTCTGTAAGTACTAACAATTGTAATACAAAATCACTAGACATACCACACCGTGGAGTTGGTATTCCCTCAATGGGTCCCCAACATTCTCACACAAAATGCAAGACAGCCTTGAGGTCCATCTCTGCAACCTCATCCGTGAGGCACCCCAAGGACTCAGAGGCGCCCAAAGCCAGTCCCTCACAAGTTCATGCTTCACTGATTCCACCTATGCCTCGCAGAATCTACAACACTGTGTTACTGATTTACCAATCTTGGCCTTAGTGGACAGTTGTTCAGTGAACGGGCCAGATACTGTCTGCATTTATTCCTTCTTCAGAGGATCTCTCTTAATCCCTCCCTGGAGAGGACAATAAATAACCATGATGGCCTTTGGCCAGAGAGTACAATAAGTAACCTTGACGGTCTTTGGCAGAATGCAAGATAGCCTTGAGGTCTAACCCTGTATCCCCATCTCTGAGGCATACTGCAGACAGCCCCTCAGATGCACATAGTACACGCTCTGCTGACTCCAGCTATGTGTCGCAGAATCTGCAACTCTGTGTTACTGATATATCCATCTCGGCCAGATACCTTAGTAGAAAGTGTCCACATACCATCCATATACTTTCCCTCTTCAGACTGAGGACCTTTCTTGATCACTCTCTGGAGGGGACAATAAATGACCTGGGTGTATCCTCCCAGTAGACATTTGTCTGCTGGGCATATGCCCATGGCTTTGGAGAGGGTACCTAGCCTCGTGGCCTTAACCCCTCTCCTGCCAGCACTAGACAGCTCTCCTGGGAGATTTCCAACGGAACCACAGTCCCCGCGAGGCCAAACTCATGGCTTCACGACCGACAGCGTCACGCCCTAAAGGCCACGGGCAGCGTGGGGCCTTGGTACCCATTCTATATGGCTGCACCTTGAAAATATCTTTCAGATGGCCTGAACTGCGATCCCCTGTCCGACGTGTTGAGAGCGGACTACTCAATATTTGGCTGCCCTCGACCACGACCCACCCCACTCACTCTAACCTACTAACACATCCACACAATAAATACATTCAACCCTTAAATACACTCACACATTTTCCCAAAGGTCCAGGGGCGGACTACTCGACATTCATCCCCCCTGGGACCTTCCATACACTACCTATTCCTACTAACACACATCCTACTTCACTCATATAAATTCAACCCTTAAATCCATACACCCTTGCAGTTCAGGGATGGGCTATTTGATATTCAACCATCCCTGGCACCGCCTACACACAACCACACAAACTAACAAATACCTATACCCTTTCACCCGAGGCCCTGCGCACATTTCCCCACAACAACCTCCCTATCCCTTAACACCTTTTCCCCAAACCATTTCCACCATCCAAAACTCCCTTGTTCCCTAACCATCGTCGTACCCCACTGCCTACCAATTCCTACTACCTCATTCCTTGCCCTATCCCTCTCCTGCTGGTAGTTCCTACAGCGGAACACCACGTGCTCCACTGTGTCCAGCTAACCGCACTCACACAGCCCGTTCCATCACTGAACTGAGCCCACGGAGCAACTCTCTGAAGAGCTGTGTGGTGTGAAACCTGAACCCCATCCAGTGCGCCTCCATCCTTTCCCTGACCTGTGGCAGCCATGTATACGTCCATCTTCCTTTGTCACTGTTATCCCCCTTTTCCTGCCACACATTGATAAGTAACTTGTCGATGAGGGCCTTCCTTTTCCTTCCTATAACTTCCCTACCATCCCACATCACTCACCCCAGTGCTCTTAGCCGGAAGCCCCCTCCATCTCCTTTTCACCTCCAAAGTAGTAGTCCTTAGTCTTAGCCTTCACCATACTAATTAACATCTTCCTCCCGCCAATAGCCCTTCAGTTATCCTCCCACTTGCCAAGTTCCTTATTCAAATGGCTCTTGGTGATCCCTACGACGGGCTCAGGTCCTTTTCTCGCCAGTTAGTTGGTCGCCTCATTCCCTTCTACACCTCCATGACCTCACACCCCCCACAGTATTACGATGTTCTCCTTTGCCAAGGTCTTCAGTCCAGTCAGGCATTCCCAAATCAGCCCCGAACCAGGGCCTTTAGTGCAACCCGATTGACATAATACAGATCATTTTCCATTTCAGCTCCCTGCAATACACGCACAGCATCACTGCAAAGAGCTCAGTCTGGAAAACTGTTGCCATCAGACATTTTCCTCCACCCGACGAACATTGAAGCAATTTTCACCGCTCTAGCGAATAATACAATTTGTTTTCCACTTAATTTATATGAAGCTGTACAACTTAGCCACAATCTGCGCAATAACTGCCTAAGGTTCGGGGTTTTATTTGATTGACCCCTTGTTCATTGAGTCACCATTACATAAACGATTCAGGGGACTGTTAAGATATTTTCGCTAACATTCGAGTCTATCTAGGGATTATAGAGACAGTACTATGAAAAAATTTAGTCAAAGAAACGACAATAGTTGTCTAGACTTTGATGGGATCTCCCTAAAGCATCGTAAATTGCTACAGGGTTGTTTATTCTTTATAATTTAACCTGACAGTATTTTGGGTGAGCACTAATGACTAATGGGTGAGACTAATTCCTAAGGAATGTCAGGCATTTCTTACAAGAATGTTCTTTGATGTTAGGGTTATCTTGTTTACGGAGTTTTTCTCGATATTAGAAAGGCTTTTGATTCGGTCAACCATTCGAAATTGCTGAGTAAGTTATATAAATATGGGATAAGGGGTTTACCCCTTCAGCTGGTGAGATCTTACTTGTTGGACCGCCCTCAGGTGACTCGAATTAATGACGTACTCAGTGATAGTGTTGGGGTAACCTGCGGAGTGCCGCAGGGGACTGTGTTAGGCCCTATTTTGTTTCTATTGTACATAAATGAATTGCTAAATTTGGGAATTGAAGGTGAGATGTTAGGATTTGCTGATGATACTGCCATTATATTCTACGCAAGGAATCAGCATCGGTTACTTGAGACAATGAATTATAACTTGTTTTTAGTTAAGCACTGGATGGATGCTAATTGCTTGGGCCTTAATGTGGACAAGACCTCTTTAATGCGTTTTTCCTTTTCTAATCGTGGGTATTCCGATCTGTCAGGTGTGTCTTTTCATAATTATGAGTGCTTCCTTTATAAGGAATCTTGTAATTGTATAAATTTGCCGTTGGTCCCTAAATGTAAGTACCTGGGAGTTCTATTTGACCACAATCTTAAATTTAATTTCCACATCGAGTCTCTGTTTATCAAATTAAGGAAGTTTTTCTACGTTTTTAAAGAGGCTAGACATTTTTTGTCATTCCGTCAGCTCCGTTCTATTTATTTTGGCCTGGTGTTTTCTTTACTTAATGTGGCATTGTTGTGTGGGGTAGTGCCTACAAATCTCTGCTGGCGTCCTTGCAGGTCGTTCAGAACATTGTTATTAGAATTGCTCTTAAGAAAAGACCCCTATACCCAAGATTCCGATTATACCGGGAATTTAATGTACTTACCGTGGGAGAACTGTTTTTGTCTCAGTCATGTATTTGTGTGTTTAAAACTGGCATTCGGCCGGAGCACAGATGTTTTACTCCTTGCACGCGCACTGCGCTGTCGTCTAATATTGCTCTACCTAAGGTACACACGGAGAGAGCGAGGAGGAACGCTTATTATAGGGCTATTCGTTTCTTTTACTCTTATAAAATTAATCTCGATGATTAGGAGAGTTTAAATGCCTTTAAAAGGATGATATTATCTAGGATGAGAAGATAAGATTAAATCTTATACAACTTTTGTAATATGCGATTTATAGCTATATTATTTTGGTTAGGATAAGAAGATAAGATTTGTAATCTGAGCTTTGTAGCTATATTCTTTTGGCTGAGAGAGAGCGACTCCACCAGCGCCCACAAGTTCGAAAGAACTTATTGTGTTGGTGGACGGGATTTTATATCGTACTTTGTCTTCAACATGTTGTATTATTGTTATTCCTGTCAATAAATTTGGTTTGGTTTAGTTTGGGTTGTTTACAGTGAAAGAAGTTGTACCGAATAAAATCTCTCCCACTGCGCCAGGGCATGATAAGAAGTCCTTGATAGGCCCAGAGGGTGTGGATGTCACAAATATTTCACGAAGTTTATCGAATCAGGCTTTTACTGAGTTTCTTTTTGATTGCCGAATATAACATTTTGAATTTTAATGGCTCATTGAGGGTTGCTCACGGGTTTTACCTTGATTTGGCGGACAAGTCCCATTCGAGGACCAATTTGAGATGAGGAGGAGCCGAAGAGGTGTCGCATAGAGCGATGGCATTGTCGACCGACTCATCGTAGAGGGGGTGTTCGAGGGTTCGGTCAAGGTAACTCGTCTGACACCCCGGAGCAACTATCTTCATCTTGATTTTACCTGGAAGCTCGTCCTGGAACAGGAACATACTCTCAGAATTACATATTTAACTATCAACACGAGACAAATACGATAAATCTCTAATGTTTTTTAAAGGGGAAACAAAACATTTTATGGGACTAGAATAAACATAAAGGCTGGTTTATGAATTCTCCAGTTGGAACGCCCGATCGGTAGTCGAGGAAATAGTGGGAGTATCAAACGCTGATGGCCGACACTTAGCACTAGCTAACTGTCTAAGTGATTTGACTCATTCGAGCCTGCAAATGACATTGATAAACCGATAAACCAGCCCTGAGGATTGTACATGCGGTTCTTGCAAGTATTTGTCAAAGGCACTTTACTTCCAGCAAGACAATGTGGAGGAACTCGAACTGTACTGCAAGGAAATCTTCTGTTGCGTTCACAACAGCAACGTGGAGAGATTTCACTAAGAACCCTCATGCCCAGATGACACATCTCATCGTAGCTATTCTTACTTCAGGTTAATTAAAAAAACAATGGCTGCGGGTACATTGCCCGGTTCTTCGGTTCACGATTCGGAAAGCTTACTAGCGCCACTGACACTGGGGCTAGTTACAACTTTTGGTTTATTATTCATTCTGAATAATAACCCTATGTTTTCGGTCACGAAAAATTTTTTACAACCCCCCCCTCAAAATTTGATACTTTACGTTTCAAGACATGGAGATTCCAAATTTGCAATGTCCGTCCGCCGTCCCCCGTCCGGGCCGTTTTGTGCCTTTAGCGTGGTCTAAAAAATTCGTTCTTTCGCCCAAAAATCCGATTTGGTATCTAGTTGTGCCCGCCACCTCGGCAATCCGATCGGACGAAGCCCGTGGTTGTAATGGGCAAAAAACGGTTAAAAAAATTAACGAAATGCAGTACAACGCGGGAGCTACAGCGTTTCGTCGTTTGAACTCCCTCCCTCCCGCCCGTCTCATTAAAAGAGCAACCGCGCTCGAGGCAAGCGAGCGCGCCTCCTGCCACTCAACTCCCCTTTCGCCTTTAGCTTCAAGCGCCCCCGTTCCAATTTCCCCGACATTTTGGTTTTAATACGATTCAATTTTTTTAGATTCTTTCGTTTCATTCTCATTTTGGTTTTTTTCATAGATTTTTGGTTAAATTTTGATATTAGTATTTAGCATGCATGTTTTCATATTAAAATTCAGTTTTTTCTAGATACTTTCGTTTTTTTTGTTTATTTTAATATAGTGATTCAGTTCTTTTCGACCTTTTTTTGGGTTTCATTATGATATTTTTCGATGCTGAATCAAACAGGATGGGTCTCGGAGCATTAATGCTAGGTCAAGCTGATTATCCGAATAATAAACCGTTGTGTAATAATTTGCAGGGTTTTATCACTCGCAACTGTCTAGCACATTCTTCAAAATAAGAATTAAATCGCTTGACTAATCGTTGAACGATGGAATCATTGCATGAATCCCACACTTGGCCACTTTGTTGCGTATTAATTTTTTTGATTCGCGCCCGTCCGGCTTCTCCGGCTTCTAGTGCTTTCCCCACTGGCCTCAAGGATTCATTTTGATCAATTAGAAGCAGTTTTATTTTGGGATTATATTATTCATTTTAATCACCTATATTCAATTTTCCCGCAGAGGGTTTCCTTTGACCTCGTACGTCCACTTTTTTTACATTCCTTGACTCTACAAAGTAGAAAGATTATGTAATCGGCTTTAAAAAAAATTTTGAGTTCTCTTCAGATCTTTACGTTTCAGACCCCCCCTGAGTCCGAAAAACACTATTTGGGAAAATGGTCTGTGTGTCTGTGAACGATTTTTAGAGAAAACCACCGTACCAAATCAGCTCAAACCTGATATCTCGCCCGCAGGTTACCATGGGACGCCGATATGAGGGTATGAACAAAATCCATCGAAAGTTAACTATAGTTATCATAGTGATCAAAACACCAAATTTTTTTTTCTCAAAAACGGCTTTAACGATTTTGATTAAATTTTTTATATTGATAACACCAATAAGGCAACTTTTCCATAAAATTCCCATTCGTGGGAAAATGAAGAGAGCAGCACAATAAATTATCAACATTTTCGACGTAATCGATTTAAGTGTGGTTTTTAGAGAAAACGACCGAACCAAATCATTAAAACTTGATATCTAGCCCGCAGGTTACCATGGGACACCAAAATAGGGGTATGAGAAAAATCCACCTAACCATAGTTATCATAGTGATCAAAACACCAAATATTTCTTTTCTCAAAAACAGCTCTAACAATTTTGATTAAACTTTTTGTATTGATAGCTCTCAATACGGCAATTATACCATCAAATTCCCATCCATGGAAAAATGACAAGAGCAGCACAATAAATTATCAAAATTTTCGACGAAAAATCGTTTTTAGCGCGGGTTTTTTCCTCATAAACTCCGCTGGAATTTTCGTAGAATGGTAAAAAAAAATTGGTATTGTAGTCCAATCCAATACCTAACGGGTGAGTGTTTAAAAACGCTCATGAGATACATGGGGCTCACTCCAGAAATTCCTGAATTTCAACTACCGCCGTTTCGCTTACTAACAATTCTAAACGTTATTACCCAATAACTCTGCAAATGTAATTACTATCTTTCTTCAAAAAATTCGTGTTTACAGCCTTATTAATTATCTGCGTACCAATTGCTCAATAATGGTCTTGCAATGAGTACGAGCAGCACAATGAATTCCGGAACTGTAAGCGCTACCCCTTCCTGCTGCTGTGAAGTGTTGTTTGATTTTGGTTTATTATTCATTCTGAATAATAACCCTATGTTTTTGGCCACGAAAAATTTTTTACAACCCCCTCCCCCTCAAAATTTGATACTTTACGTTTCAAGACTTGGAGATTCCAAATTTGCAATGTCCGTCCGCCGTCTGGGCCGTTTTGTGCCTTTAACGTGGTCTAAAAAATTCGTTCTTTCGCACAAAAATCCGATTTGGTATCTAGTTGTGCCTGCCATCTCGGTAATCCGATCGGACAAAGCCAGTGGTGGTAATGGGCAAAAAAAATTAACGAAACGCAGTACAACACGGGAACTACAGCGGAAGTGAACGTTTCGTCATTTGAACTCCCTCCCTCCCCGCCTGTCTCATTAAAAAAGCAACCGCCCTTGCTCACCTCCCAACGACGCCGCCACTCAACTCCCCTTTCGCCTCACAATGGGTTCGCTCGAAGCGCCCTTCCAATTTCTCTGACCCGACTGGGCAAAAGCATCAGAGGTTTTGTTTCCGTAGTTCCATTGTAGCCAGGACATGTTTCGTATGGTTTACTAGTATTCGATGCTGAATTGAATGGGATGGGGGAGCACTAATACTAGGTTAAGCTGTTCATGAGAATAATAAACCATTGTGTAATAATTTGCAAGGTTTTAGTTTGTTTTAACCAGATTCGCGTATTGGCGCGAACGCAACTGACGCTTTTTCGGACCCAATAGCCTTTGAAACGTATAGGTCTGAAGATAACTTGAAAATAATTTCGCAACTTTAATTAAAACGTTAAAGAAATTCTATAGCCCACGACAGGAAAGTAAAATGTTCTTAAATTAAAAATATCGATCGCTCGTAATAGTGCACTATTCCACAACACAACGCGCTATTTGAGTTGACAAGTTCCTCCTCAAATGAGACTAGTCAAATAGTTTCTCGGTAAAATGGTAACGAAGAAGAGGTCAGTAAACAGGTGAGGTCGAGAAACATGAAATATTCATGAGAGGTAGATCTTTAAAATTAAAATGCTCCCGGCTCCTCGTTGTTTCGACGTGTTTTTTAAAAGTTACAAGTCAATGGTGTCGCAATCGATGGATAAATCGGTGACCCTTTGGTTAACTAGCGGCTACTAGAGTTCAAACGTAACTTCCCTCTCTTCCAATCGCATCTTTTTCCAAACGGATGAGCATCAAACAGCCGACAATGTCAACGATTTATCGCGTTAGAGAAGACAAAGGGCGATTGAATGGGAAAATATTTGATGAGAAGCGTCACGCTTTCGTCGGAGTGTGAAATACTCAGCCCTCGATTGTAAAACTAAAGCGACGGTTCGTGTTAATTCAGACCAGACGCCGTTTCGCATAATTAATCGCTTTAAACTGAGAAGCAGGGAACGTCCTACAATTTCCCGAAACAACTTAATTTCTCAACTTACACACTAGATGACCAAGGTTTTCCAACAATTTCCACATTTCGGCTATGGCGATGAGAGAACTGCGTGAAAGAGCTCCACGACACGTCATTTTATTGGAAGCCTAATAAGCAACTGGTGAGATACTGTGGGCGAGTGATTTCAATGTGAAGATATCATCGTCTGGCCATTAAGTCAGTTAGTTGGTCGCGGTCTTTACTCGTATATTGGAAGAGAAAGGTGAATAGGGTGGTGTTGTTAGTGACGGGGGGGGGGGGTGACAGAGGTCATACACCTCCTGGGAAATCTGTTGGAAGTGAAGGGAAAGGAATTTAAGGGCAGTTTTGTATTGTATGTCTTAAATAGTCTGTTGAGTTCTTCCCCAACATCCGTGAACGTCTTTCAAGAAAATGGGTTGAGCCAGTTCCTCACGGCAGTGTGTAGTGACTTCAATGCTCGGCTCCACTTCTTTTCTCTCAAAGAATCTCCGTCATACACGTCTTGTGCCTCCAATGCGGAGGGAACAGGAAACCACGTGCTGTTCCACTTTAGTTTCTACAACAGTGAGCGATGGTTTTTGGGAGGGCAAACGATCTTAGCCGCATTGACTGCTACAAAGCAAGCCTATAACTATTTTGCAGAGTTCGTGAAGAAGGTGAGGTAAGAAACGTGGTCATAGTTCATCTGTCCTTTTGAAACTTGCCACCCAAGTAAATAGTTAGATCAGGTGGGAAACCAGATTAACAACTCTCAGACAGTATGGGATTCCTCAAGTGGTCACCTCCGTGCAGTCACACACGGCCAACAGCTCTCTACGAGGAGACTGGCCAAACACCTGCCGTACCTCCACAGGTCTGAGTTCGGTGGATGCTGCAGAGGCCAGCCTCTTGCATATTAGCGAAACCGCTACTTCCATAACTGATATAACCCTCGTCGAGGGTTTAGGAACAGTAATCAAATAAGGAAACAGACCTCAATCAATTTCAAGTCTTTGTTGTATAGTATGGTCTGTTAATCCGTCAGTTTGTGTACTGTCTTGAGTGATGTAAAGATGTTGTCGCATTTTGTGTTGATTTGCTCGATTGTCCAGTGAAGTTTTTTTTAAGTCTGTTCAGTTTTCGCCCTTTGTATTGTTTATGTAGTAGGGCGATGCAGTCCAGTACTTTTTTTATTTTTTATTTAAAAGGTGGATGCTGGAGAAACTCTCACTGCGGCCACAAATGGGCACGACGCTGGCTCACTTACTGCAATGCCAGCTCTACGCCCCCACCCACCCGCACAAAGCGGAGGACATCCGCAATTTCTGCCCTTACAACCTGAAGGAAGGAAGGCGTGAATCCATTGCTTATGGAGAAACCATGCTCTGTCGTCTCTAGCCCCGCAGAACCTGCATACCTGCACCTCACACAAACCAATATTGGCAAGGTGGTACCTCAGCGGACCCACCACAAACCACACAGGCCACATATGATCCTCATATCCTTCCTCCCCAGTGCGAGCACCTCCTTGACCCTCCCCCTGTAATGTCGGATGAAAAGTTTTGACTGCCTAAGGCTGGGCATCCCCTGTCAATGGGCAGCCCTGCACCTATTCTCCCATTTGCCAACCTCTCGCGCCGACTGCCCTGTATTTTGGTAGGTTCGTGTCCAGTTGTATTGAGATGGTTGGCAAAATTTCAGTCTTCTTTGTTCCTACTAAGAGATTTGATGTGTTCTGAATATCTGGTCCGAATGTTTAGTCCTGTATGTCCTATGTACGCATTTTCACACATGCAAGTTATTTTATATACCCCGCTTTGGTCGAGTGGGTCGGTTTTTTTCAGTCTTTGCAGTTAGTTTGGTTCTAAGTGAGTTGTCCGTACGTATCGCAATTTGGGTGCCTTTCTTGCGGTTATTCCTTTTGGTACTGTACATGTAAATGTGCATAGTCTTGTCGAAGTCTGTGTATTTTGTGTTTTTACTTTCCTTGCTCTACGAAGTAGAAAGGAAAGTTATGAAATCGGCTGAAAAAAAATTTTGAGTGCTCTTCAGATGTTTACGTTTCAGACCCCCCTGAGTCCGAAAAACACTATTTGGGAAAATGGTCTGTGTGTATGTGTGTCTGTGAACGATTTTTAGAGAGAACCACCGTACCAAATCAGCTCAAACTTGATATCTAGCCCGGAAGTCACTATGGGACGCCAAAATAAGGGTATGAACAAAATCCACCGAAATTTAACTATAGTTATCATAGTGATCAAAACACCAAATTTTTTTTTCTCAAATACGGCTCAAACGATTTTGATTAAATTTTTTATATTGGTAGCTCCAAATATGGTAACTATACCATAAAATTCCCATCTATGGGAAAATGACGAGAGCAGCACAATAAATTACCAAAACTTTCGACGAAATCGATTTTAGCGCGGTTTTTATAGAAAACAGTCGTACCAAATCAGCTGAAACTTGATGTCTAGCCTACGAGTTACCATGGGACGCAATAATAAGGGTATGAGCAAAATCCACCGAAAATTAACTATAGTCATCATAGTGATCAAAACACCATTTTTTTTCTCAAAAACGGCTCTAACGATTTTAATTACATTTTTTATATTGATAGCTCTCAATGAGGCAATGATACTATAAAATTCTCATTCGTGGGAAAATGACGAGAGCAGCACAATAAATTATCAAAATTTTCGACCCAAAGCGTTTTTCGCGCAGTTTTTTCCTTATAAACTCCGCTGGAATTCTTCTAGAATGTCAAAAAAATTCGGTATTGTAGTCCAATCATATACCTAAAGGGTGAGTGTTTAAAAACGCTCATGAGATACATGGGGCTCACTCCAGAAATTCCTGAATTTCAAATACTGCCGTTTCGCTTACTACCAGTTCTAAAGGTTTTTACTCAATAACTCTGCAAAAGTAATTACTTCTTCAAAAAATTCGTGTTTACAGCCTCATTAATTCTCTGTGTACCAATTGCTCAATAATGGTTCTGAAATGAGTACGAGCAGCACAATAAAATCTGGAACTAAGCGCTACGGCTTGCTGCTGCCGTAAAGCGTTGTTTGACCAAGATTCAAATGAACTGAGTGATAAATGAATTGATTAAATAGAATTAGCCATTTACAAAGTGAATTGACGTAGAGCTAAGGAAAGTTGTGTGTTGCAACGCACCAGATATTTGGACTGTCTATTTGGAGTCATATTGTCTTAATAATTTGTTTATTGTTTGTTTGGTGTAACCACTATTTTGTGCGGTAGTATTGACAATATCAAGTTCTTTTTTGCAACTGTTTTGTTAACTTTAGTATTTTACCTACAGGCGGAACTAACCCAATTACTTTAATGCCTTACTTTAGGCCTTTTACCTGCATTTCCACGTATTTCGTCATTCAGTGTCAGTATGTCAGATCCGTCTTTACAGAAATGCTTTATTCACATACATAGAGCTTATTTCAGTGTTAATCTTGGTCTGATATCGGTACGTCGTTTTAATGCCAACCATTAGGTTGTTTACTGTTCCAGGTGTCTTTCTTCAGTCACTCTCGTTGCACCACCCATCTGACGTGGGAGTGTTGTGGAGAGCACCCGATACAGTCACGGTTATAAACCTACCCAGCTTGTTCGGGGCGCATCAGAAGGGGTGGATTTCGAGCGAGGAATGGGGTAATAATATTAAAAAAGTAAACTAACCACATCAGATTCAAGTACTCCGTCGGCTACAGTCCAACACATTTCTTTGAGAATAAGTTTTTCGACGTCAACGTACGACGTCTCGCGACAAACTTGCATCGTGTAAGGGCTGCTGAACCTGAAACGATCAAAAGACATTTTTTAATTAACTAAATATAAAATAACGTTGTTGACGTGATGAAGGCAGGCTTATTGGAACAAACGCAACAGCTATTGCCTTCCACTGTGCTCTAGTTCAACATTGTGCAAAGTTCGCTCCTACTTTAACTATCGGCCGCCAGTGCCAATTAAAGTCAAGAGCGATGTCGGGAGTAGCCGGGACGGGCAATTATATTCGACACAGCGACCCCTGGCGTCTGTGAGGACGACAATGCAGCGGCAGCACCTGGAAACAGCGGCACGGCTCTGTTGGCCGCTGCAGCACTTTCTTCAGTTAACGGCAACTTGATAGGAAAGACGCAAACACGAGCACGACTCAAAAAAAGGGGAATTATTTCCCGGGCTGAGAGAAAGCAACGTTCGTAAATAATTAATGTAACGTCCGCTAGAAGCATCCAAAACAAAAGACAAAAAAGGGAACCTTCTCTGAGCCTCATTGAGGAGGGATGTCTTGACGGAGGAGGCTGGTTAGGTTGGCAGAAGTGAGAGTCATCCGGCTGTAAACACTGCTATCATAACGTAAATGTTTGGAGCATGGTTGGCCTGAAGTGGTTGAAGTATGGAAAATGAATGGAGTTGGTTGGGTGGGTGTGAAGGCGCCATGATGCGACTTTCAACTCTGTTGAGTAAGTTTGTAATACAAAAAAACAAACGTTTTGTGAATGAGGTGAAAACACGACAGAAGGTACTTCCAATAAGCAAACACAGCAGCCCACAAACGTACGAATGTTACGAGAAGAGGAAGTGATAACTGAAGAAAAAATGTTTTTGAGCGGATCCCGGGTCCTAGCTAAAGGGATTGAGTTTCTCGGGGCAACCACGTGGAGCGTGGTGAGTATTTTCGGAAAGTTACCAAAGCTCCAGTGCAGCCATAGCAGAAGCTGCGTCTCCTTCGGACGTACTTTCTCCCAAAGCTGACCTTTGGGCTGGTTTATGGGAGGTTGACCGTCGGAACGCTAATAATCCTTGATAGAATGATGCGCTCTGCTGTTCGTGGTTGGCTATGCCTTTCGCATAGCGCCCGATGTGCAAACATTCATGCTCTGGTCCAATCTGGGGAACGCGGTAACCCATCTCTCTCAATCTCTATTCTATTCTTGCGCCTTAAGTGCTTTTGCTTTGAGGACATCTGGCTGGGATATCGTGTGTGCTGTGGCTGGTCTTAGATTCCTTCAGGATCGGATGCAGTGGTATGAGATGGCAACTCCACCTGCCCCTAAACCTAGTAAGGCTTTAGAAGTTAGCAGCTGCTATGCATGGTCACGACTCCCCCTACTCTTTTGTGTGGGAGGAGCGGGCTTCAGAGGACATCCATCAAAGAGATTACCGGTATAGTTTCACGCCATTCATGAGACGTCACTGCCTACAAAGATGAGGTGTCCAAGAGACCAGGATCGTAACATTGTCGAGGCCTGCTATCATGCCTGTGGCAACTAGTTTGAGTCACTAAATCATGTCGTACAGGCGTGTCTCCGAGTACTCATGGGGACTGTGTCAAGCGTCATGAGGCAGGCTGCAAGTAGGTTGCTCGTGCATTGTCACTGCTTGCCATTGGGCAATCCCTTGAAGTGCGGATGATCAATTGTGCCTCCTGGTAGGGGTTTCCTCTCATCTATTCGGCATCGTCTACCAATAGATGCAGTCTCTACACTGCAACAGTCCAATATTGAGGAGACAGTTGTAAGACTCACCAACGGGAATGTCGTTGATGACTTCTCAACACTCCCGTTGGTGAGTCTTACAACTGGTAGCAGAACGTGGTTCTGTAAGGCGTTCATAATTGTGTCGGTGGTGGTACGGGTGAGAGGAACAAGGATAGTGTAGCTCGACAACTGTGATCAAAATATCTGCATCGGTAGCTCTCCAACAGTACCAACGAACAGAGTTTGACCAACCCAGTCAGCAGGGAAAGATGACAGCTGACCTTTGGGCAGCGAACTCTCAGTCTTGTTCACAATGCATGTTTCACATACCTGGATACGAGATTTGACTGTCCGAAAAAGATAAGTCCAGAAAAATGCCGTTTAATCCATGGTGCATGCCGAAACACAATACTCATCCCCTGCAGATGGTCTACTTCCACACTTTCACCCCCCTCAACATTGGCCGTTATCCAGGATTTACCGCAAATTTTCGTTGACTACAACCATTCGCAACGGCAAGACGACGATTATCGACAGTGTTCGGAATAATTCGAACGATCATCCGCGACATTCGTCTGCAAAAAGGTCGTTTGATGTTTGAAACGAAACCGGGGACATTTCGTGCTGTCGTCCCTCACCACCTTATCGATACGGTTTTCAAGTATCATCACGACATTCTCGTTGGTGAGTCTTACACAGTACAAACCCCACTCTATAAATCTAAACAAGAGCAATGCAACGGATTCTCTTAGTGACCAGATTTCTGGAGTGCATCTTGAGGTAGAATCCTGAAATAGACAGAAGATGAGCTCTGGCAAACCCTCTCGAACCCTTTGGTATAGCTCGTGTTAAAAGGAAGATGGATGAAGAGTAAAGCACTACATTATCAAGCGGCTAGATCAACTGATTGAGTCATTCAAACAATCGATTGACTCAAGTTGCCTGATTGGGTAGGGGCTGCTTAAGAGCAGAAAAATGCCCAAAGGGTTTCGTTACACCTATCCAGCATGGCGCAATGTGTGAAATTATGGTGGGCTGGTTGTGCTGAGTTTGTGGGATGGACACCTCTGCTCCTGACCCCCCTCGCACCCAACGATCATATACTAGTGTTCGATCATCCTAGTCGTTTGTTTTTTCACATCCTGGCCCTGATCGAAGCGAACTGAACTATTTTTCTTCTTTTGGCAGCAAGTAGGCGAGTTAAATTTCAGAGGCACCCCGTTGCTATAAATACCTGAGATTCAGTCGCTTCCTGTGCAATTACACAATGAGCGAGGCGTTGGTTACTCCAATTACGCCTGGCTGGTCCTACTAACCGTGACAACCAGCTCGCCGTCGCGTCTATACACGACTTGAAACGCATTTTAGTCACATGAGAGTCACACGCTAGAACGCTAGTTTTCACAGAAACCGGAGGGCTTTCTCTTAATCGTTACTGTTAAATAAAGTTAGTCGTTCAAAAGAAAGGTGAAGAGAAACAGGTTGTTGCGTTTTAGACAGACTACTCTTCTTATTTAAATGATAGATTCCTATCGATAGGTGGCGCATTTGCGGGAGCGGGAACTAATTTGAATTCAAATACAGTTACCACAGACTTTTTACCTATTGGGAGGTCCATGGAACAGCGAGAGCCGCCAGTTTCGGCCTCCCAATGGTATCAACATCTTCACAGATGGATCAAAAACTCCAGAGAGAACAGGATCCGGGGTGTGGATAAGTGGCTCTGGAAGGAGTGGGACGTATATTGCCCTAGGCCCCACTCCATCGGGTTTTCAAGCAGAGATTTATGCTATTAACGCCAGGGCAATCCTAATGTATGAGAAAGGCTGTAGCAACAGAACTATCAATATATTGACCGATAGTCAAGCGTTGTGTAAGGCGCTAATGAACTACTGCACAACGTCAAAACTGGTGCGAGAGTGCAGGATGTGGCTTCACTCCTTAGCAAGTGCGAAAAGAGTTAATGTGTACTAGATTCCAGGACACAGGGGGATCATTGGAAATTCGAGGGCGGACCATCTGTCCAGACGCGGTTCGTCAACGGTACCTATTGGACCACCGCACCATTGTGGGATTTCTCTGTCACTAGTAAAAAGGACTGTGAGAGAACATGCCAGAAGACTGCATCAGACAATCTGGAACGCTGCAGGAGTAAGACACTCCAAACGCTTTTTCTCAGAGCAATCGAGTGAGATAAGACACAACCTTCTTAGGATGGAGAGGAAGGAATTAAGGCAGATTGTTGGGATCTTAGCAGGGCACTGCAGAATGAACAAAGACATGTATGTTATGTTTATAGTCGACACCCCTCGATGCAGGTGATGTGGCATGGATGAGGAGACTCCCTACTATGTCCAGGCCCAGTGCCAGAGGCTTGAGAGGGAGCTTTTGGTCTTTGGCACCACTTCTCCCAGGATAGATACCAACGAGGACTCCTTCAGGAACTACCTGGCTTTCCTCAGAAAGCTAGGTATCGACCTGTAAGACATTAGGACTGGCGCAATAGGCCATCTGGCCGCAGTGCACATCCCACCACTGGGATTACAGTCAAAAGATTATATATATAGTGTTAAATAAAGTTAGTCATTCAAAAGTCGTTAGTTCAAAATAAAGGTGAAGAGAAACAGGTTGTTGCGTTTTAGAACAGACTACTCTTCTTATTTAAATGATAAGACTCCTATCGATAGGTGGCGCTAGGCGCGTTTGCAGGAGCGGGAACTTATTTAAATTCAAATACAGTTACCACAGACTTTTTTGACAACAGACTCAGACCTTATAGTCCAGGAGCCGAGGGCTAAAAACGTTGACCGTTGAGTTGAAAGTTGATTACTATTTTTTCTGATAGTTCCCTCAATGTTTGGTAAAACCCCGCTTCTCTGCTCTCTCTGAAGTATGGACTAAGAAAATGGCGGCTCATCAAAAAAGTCAAGATTTTTGAGCCATCAAATTTTGATTTCGTCTGCTCGAAAGAGTGCTCAAAATGAGGAAAGCAGACAAGGTAATTTTTACAGTACTCCACTTCACCTATTCGTAACTTAAATTTCAAGTTTCAACACCTTAAGTCAATTTTTGACCGACAGTTCGTCAAATTTTGATTTTGTAAGTCGAAGTCTGCGAAACTATTGTGGCAGAGTCGGGTTTTTTCTTGATGCCAACCCACCATACAAATTTCCGATGTCAACTAATAAGTCAAAATTTGGCTCAAAATTCGACGAATTTTGATTGACACTGCAAGTTAATAGCAAGCATGGGAGGTAGCAGAGTTGTGAATTCGGAAAGTACAAGCCAATTCGTCAACTGTGGTAAATATTGTAACTATCACTATTAAGTCAAATTTTGACTTTTTTGGTGAGCCGCCATTTTCTTAGTTCATACTTCAAAGAGAGCAGACTTGCGGGGTTTCATCAAACATTGAGGGATCTATCAGAAAAAATAGTAACCAACTTTTAACTCTACGTTGGACGTTTTTAGCCCTCAGCTCCTGGACAATTAGCCCTGCTGACGTTTCTCAACACTGAGTAGAGGTAAAGACACTACCTCCACGTCGACGGCAAAGCCTATGAGAAAGGCACCCTCTGGCACTCAATTCAAAGCAGCAAGACACAATACGCAGATTGTTTCAGTTAATTGGTTAGTTCTACGACCGCCTCATTCATTTTCCCACCTGGAAGTCACACACGGTGGTTATAGTGCCTGCGCCAGACCTGAAGACCACTCAATCAGCCGATCTCGATTAATAAAAGCAATTCATTCCCATTTTCCGTGATACTTTCCAGCTTGAACTATTTAAAAAACAATACAAGTTGAAACGCCCCTTACCTGGCACACTGAT